>CM045556.1:14999603-15679710 GCA_024721245.1 Mitragyna speciosa
GCACATAATGTTTTTGCAAAATGTAACATCTTTTACATATTAAATTTTTTGAAATATTTTTATTATACATACAATAGCGAAGTGATTATATGCTCTCTTTTTCTTGTAATAATTGTTGTTGAAAAACATAATTTCAGGTCATAATATCAAAATGTTTGAACTATATGTAACATCTTTTATATATTGAATTTTTTGAAAATTTTTTACTATAACTACAATAGTAAAGTGATTCTTTTTCTGGTAATACTTGTTGTTGAAAAATATAATTTCAGGTCATTATATCAAAATGTTTGACCTATTTCTTTAAAGATCTGTAGAAAATGCATACTAAAATTCAAGTAAAAATTTAAAATATACATAGCACTAATAAATAAAAATACAAAAATAGCATTAATAAATAAAAATACAAAAATACAACACCAATTATAAAATCACCCATCTCTTTTCCTATTCAAATCATAATTTCAAAAAATTGACAACTTCAAACCCAAGGTAATTAAAATTACATAAACGTAGGTAGAATATTCATAGCTATATAACTAAATAAATAGCTATTTAGAACCCATGACTAAATATATATTAAATATTCTAATAGAGGGAGATGTTGTAACTTTAGATTTGCGAAGAAAATGATGGATGACTTCAAGAATTAGAAGAGCTTGCAAAAACGATATGATTGAGTGCTATTGATTATGTTATAATTGAGGAGGAGTTATAAAATCCTTTAATTTACATTATGTTTGTAATTAATTTACAAAATCCTTCAATTCCTCATATAATGCCATTTAAGTACACTTTTACTTCACCATCTAATATATCAATCTCTTACTAACACCAACTACAAAAATTGGTTATGCTTTATTTCAATTGCTATGAATAAGTTTGAAAGGTATTTACAATGGTGGAGGAAAAGAAGAAGAGAAAAAGATTAGTACACCCCCTCAATTCATATGCGTTTTGCCAAAACGTGTCTATTTTCTCTTGCTTTATTAATTTTTTTTCAATTTATCTATGAGTGACTCCTAATTTCTTATTTGAGAAAATTTTCCGAATGTGGATGTATATGTGTTTTTTAATTGGCTTCAAATTATGATGCTACACTCAGCAATAGACATAGGACAAAAATAGAGGCACCAATAAGCAAAGCTTGACAAAAAATCCAAGTTATATTTCGGATATTGATATGATTGTTCACCTTGATATATCGAACAGTCTCCTCTTCATTCATAGGAGGTTCCACCTTAGCGGCTAGCTTTCTCCAACGTTTGGCACAGGTCTTATGATCCTCTGAAGGTTTTCTCTTAGTACCCTCTTGGGATGTTCATGTTGGTGCCAATTCATAGTTAAACTCATAGTGCTTCACAAAAATTGTTGACAAATTCAACCAAGTCCTTATCTCTTGAGATTTCATATTCGAATACCAATCCAATGCATCACCTTCCAAACTCTCAGGGAATAAGGGCATGGGTAAGCTTTTATCATCTACTAGTTTGCCAAGCTTGTTAACAAACATCTTGACGTGAGTCTTGGGATTGCCAGTTCCATCATGCTTAGTGAACTTGGGAGCCTTGAAACCCAATGGTAACTGAACATCTGGCAAGAGACAAAGATCATCATAATTCAATCTGCCATGCTTGTTTAACCCTTGACTTTTCTTCATGAACTCCTCAAATCGATCCAACCTCTTAAGCAAATCCTTGTTCACAAGTGTGGCAATTTCATCCATAGCCAGCCTTTCCTGAAAGGCGACGCCCCATACAAAAGGTTCTGCTACGTGGTAATGAGGTGCTTGAGGATTGGGTGGAATGTTTGGGTTGATTTGCAGATGGGATTGGGGAAGTGAATAGTTGGGTAGGTTCATTTGAACAAAGTTTGGGTGCACAGGTAGTAGGTTAGGATTGACGTGGGTAGAGAGTCCTTCAATAGGATTAGCAAAAGATGGGAGGGAAGCAGTTTGCACATTGGACATGAGAGGCAACTGGTTAACCTGTTTAGAGGAATGGTCAACTACCGGTACTGGGTTGTTATCACTGCTGTTTGCAACAAGTTGGTCGATGACACGCCTCTATGATTTCATTTCTGCAGTCAAGTCATCAAACTTGCCCAATACTTCACTCAACTGAGCCCCCAACAAAGAAGAATCCACTAACATTGTTGAGTTGTTCTCTTTAAATTTTCTAGATTCGAATTCATGTCTATATAGTTTTTTTAAGTGGTGAGTATGGGACAGCGTTTGAATGGGGCTTCAATGGAAAGATGCTATGATTTAAAGTACCTGAAATACACATTGGAAAGGAAAGTGATTCAGCCATCTTTTCATTATTGGCACTGTCAATTTTATTGCTCAAAAGAAAAGGAAAAAGACTAAAGTTAGCAAGTGTATAAATAATTCAGATGCATGTTGATAAGTAATAAATTTACCAGTATTAATATATATATTATTATTATATGTTTGAAATGTTATTTTAGTATAATTATAGTATTTTTTGTTGCAAATGACTTATTTTCCAACAATTCATAAGAATTGGGTTTTTATTGGAATTAGGATTTTGAGGCGGAATTTTTATTTGATCAAATTAATACACAATTTTTGTGTATAATTGCAGGTTCATCATACTAAAACTTATTTTGGATCAATTGGAGTAAAGGAAAATCAAAGTCAATGGTGATTCAAAGAGTTAAAGTTGAATGAACAATTTAAAGGAATAATTGTGTAAAAATAATAGAAAAATCCAATTCTGCATCAAAACACATGAAAATACGTGAAAAATGCTTGCACGCGTGGTTGTCAGCTCAGCAAAAATCAGAAACTCAAGTGGGAACCACAAAGAGTGATCCGCGGGTCACGATCTACAGGTCACATCCGCAAATCACAACCTGCGGATCGCAGGTCGGCTAGAGTTTTCTAGGGCTTCAACTTGAATCTTCTTCCAACTATTTTTGCAAACATTTTCAGATTAGGATAGGGTTTTGCAAGTGGGAGAATACATTGGAAGCATAAATGAAGACTTTTGTGCTCATTTGGAATCCCCAGCAAATCTTGATCATTTCCATGCATTAATGATTCGTGCAAGTTGGAAAATGACTTGAGGAACATTTTTCTATAAATAGAAGTCATTTGTAAAGTCTTTGTAACAAGTTTGAGTAGTAGAAAGTAGCATTGGCTTAGTTTATACTAGTTTTGGTAGAGAATTAATAGAATTCTCTTCATGCTTCAATAGAATAGTGACGAGCATTGTAAGAGAACTATTGTAAGTTCAAGTTTGAAGGTGAATAAGAAGAGAAGTCTTGTCTAAACTTTCGTTTGAGAAATTCTTACTCCCCTTTATTTACTTTCAATTGTTGGAATGAATTCTTGCTTTGTAGTTATACTTTTAGTTGTTTCATTAGTCATGATTCACTAAAGGCTTCATCTAGAATATAGATGAAGTTAATGAATCCAAAAGCATGACTTATATTACCAAAACTTGCTAAGCTTGCATTTTTTGTTTATTTGTTCAAGTTTTAACACTTTTTTTTGCTTGGCCAACTTAAACAAGTCATTTAGTTGTTACTTGACGTTGAGAAATGCTTGTAATATTGGAAAATGAACAAGTAATGCTTAAGTAGTTCATATGAGCATAACGGATACTTAATTGAATCGCTATAATTCATGTTTTCATAAGATTTTATCATGAGAATAGTTGAAATCTTTTCATTGCATAGAGAGATCTAGTTATGACACTTATGGAATTGGATTCTAAACAAGGCAAGGTAAAACTTAGTAAGTCATTCATACAAGATTCATTAGCGGATTCTATGTTGTAGGCTTCTTTGCTTGCATTCTACAAAAAGTCCTCAATCATATACTTATTCTATTGAAGGGAGCCCATATCCATCTTATTTTAATTGCATTTAGATAATAAAAGTTAGTGAAAAAGCATAAGTAGTTGCACATATTTGATTCCCAGTGGGATTCGACACCTAATACTCCAAGTACTACAAGAGACCTGTGCACTTGCGGATTAAGTTGCAAGCTTAGGTTTTTATTACTTCATTTGTGTGTATTTGTTCTTAATTGCAATACCTAATCTACACCATATTACATACCCTGGGGAAGAGCTCTTATTATGCCAAGAGTAGGCCTTACATGATGCAATCCTTTAGGGTGAGACCCCCCCATTAAACGAAGATACGATAGATCTACCAGGAAGAATGCCTCCATTCTGCTTGTGTTACCTTACCTAGGGTCTCACCTGCCTAGATGGTATTGAAAATATAAACGTGCATGCCTTTTTTGGGTTATATACCCAAGACAAAGGGATGGCTCTCCTATAATGTGATTCCCTCTAGGGTTTACGCATGATGCTAGTTTATTAAAGCAAGTTAAAATAAATGTAAAAATAAAAGATTTTGAAAGATGGCCTAATTTTTTTTTAATCTGACAATGACGTAGAATTTTTTTTTTTTTTGAGAAAGATGAAATGTGAACTATACAAAGATTATTGACTATGAATTTATTTTGACTAAAAAAATCGAGATACAACATTGAACATAAAACTCAAAAATGCCAGTTTATTAAAGTAGGACGAAATATGTTTTAAAATCTCCTTTTGCGTAATGTGAGACGAGAGGGTGGGGGATAAGGCAAAAATGACGCATTAATTTCTTTGAAAAAGATACACATGATTTGTACAAAAATTTGCCCTCTTCAATACATCTATCGACCTTGAGAAAAATTGACCCGGACAAAACTAACAGGTACAAAAAGGACGGATTGAACTTCAAAAAAGGTTTAGAACTACAAATCTTATTGGAAAACATGCACGTTGAAAAATCAGATTTTTGAGATTTTACAAAATTTACAATGATTGGACCCTTAGGGTGCCTTGTTTACAATAAAATGCAATTTCTAAAATTTTTAAAATCTCATTTCCATCTTTCTTGAAGAAATTAATTATGAAAACAAAATTTAAACTTGTCAATAGAGGGTTGGCTTCCTACGAGAGCACCATGCCAGGGCTCTTTATTCTATGGTTGTGAATGAGTCAAAGAAAGAAAGATATTGCGTTAGTTTATTCAACAGATATCACATAACACATTGACAAAACAGATAGTAGTAAATGGTATAATAGGAAAATAAGAGGGGGTAGATTCCCTCCTCTCTTGCTTGGTGTACCTAGTGGAGTAAAGCTGACTCTATCCTAGGCTCTTTCTATATGGATGCATAAGGTCGGGTTCACTAATGAATCTATACTCGATTAGGCTGTCGGTTCCCAAGCCTTCAGACCTAAGGGTAAGGGTCATCAATCCCAAAGCCCTTGGTCGGTAGCTCGAGTGATGCCCCGGACACTACTACATGCACATCGTGCCCCGGCCACGTGTCCGAGTGGATTTATTCTTAAAATCCTGAAACTTTAGACTTATGGACTTAAGCCAAGAGTTCGGGTGATCTCCTAGACATGGTCACATGTACATCATGCCACGATCACATATCCAAGTAGACCAATCCTATTCCTAAATAGGGACGAGTGGGTGAAAACTACCAAAAAGAGAAAAAGGGTAAAATATCGAATGCACATATGGAGTGGTCCTTATGAGAGGAAGGAATGATAATGCGTGGGCTCTAAGGGTGATTGACCCCTTCCCAAATGCAAGCGTGGTCGAATAAAGCAAAGACAAGTAAACCATACATCACACAGATAGATAAGAGATGAGTTGTGCAAAATGCAAAAAACAAAACCTAAAAACCTAAAAAGGAAAAAATGCAATCCTACTATCCAAATGTGATAGAATAGAAGGGCTAAAGAAGGAAAAAGCAATTAATCCTAGTGCTCAGACTCACTAGTGATCCCTAGTGGAGTCGAAATGACGCACGGTAGGATCGTTGATTGTTGCACCCCAAAAAGGAAGTCTGGTCCGGTGACCCTTTTTGAAAAGATAGGTTTTCAGAAAAAACGTGCTTGTGTGAGAAAATTTGGATTTTAGTGAAAAAGTGTTATTTAGGAAAAATGATATTTTTAAACAAAATAAGGCTGGGACTAAAAGTACTACAGTTTTGGCCAACTAATTTTGAAAAAGGGTTATATTTCGAAAATGGAGTCGCCACTTGGTATTGAGTTAGAGTGTACCAAGCCACCCAAAAATCGTTTAACAAAATGAAAATAAAATTTTAGAAAAAATATTTAAAAACCCTTTTCTACTCCAATCTACAAAAAAAAAAAAAAAATGAGAGAAGAAAGTCTGAAAGTCACATTTGAAGAAAGGGAAGGCAAATGCTCGCGCCTATGACACCCTTTCTACCTAGCCGAGGCTAGTTGCGAGGTTTAATCAAATTTTCCTGAATTAACCTTAGATTCTGTCACGTTCAGATGTGTCTATATGAATGCTAATCCTAAGTCTAATGTGATATCGGGAGGGTAAAAAATGTTCCTTCGAGGCATGGTCGGGATTACCGCATTAATTGCGAAACTCGACTCGAGACCTCGAAGGAGTCACGAGTGTGAATGCAAAATGACGCGCAAAAAGAAAAGAAAAATAGTAATATAGGTAACAAGTGATCAAAGAAAGCGGGTACGCAACATAATGGATGTGGAGGACTAATAACTCATGACTTGACTTTTTCTACTGTCAATCCATCGCTTCCCACGAAAGTGGATGACCATTTCTAGTCGAAGCACACAAAATGACCTAACTTCTAAGTGAAATATAACCTAGATGTCATGTACTATCAAATGCTAAAAATATATAATAATAAAATATATACCGAAAAATCATGCAAGCATGAAAAAACTCTAATAAAAGGAGAAAGTGTGTGTGAAATGAGATGAAATGCACGCGAGTGAAACTATGAGTAAATGACCTAAGGGTCTAGCATTGGACTAACCCTTTCTAGGAATCCCCCACTAACATTGGACTAGCGGGAAAACGAGAAAACCACAACTAGCATTGAACTAGAGTGGTGACGAATTAATAAACTAATAAAACATGAATCAAAACTATAAAACATGAATCAAAAGAAAGTAAACATATAAAGACACAAGAGAGCATGTAGGAGCACATAACACATAGGCATGATATCTAGATGCAAAAATCCTAAGGAAAGCGGTAAAACATATAGGCACACAAGCACACAAAAGCACACAAGCCCTAACTATTACACCAGGGGAATTAATTTACAATTTAAGGGGCAAAAAAGTAAAAATAGCCTATCTATTACATTTACTGTCTAAATACAAAAATTTTTGTTAAAACATAAGAAATATAATCTATCTATTACATTGACTATCTAAATACAAAACAAAAAAAGGCCAAAATAAAAGAAATTGTGATCTATTCTATTACATTTTTACCCAATAATAAAATTTGAAACTAGATAGCATAAAGTAAACAAATAGGCAAAAAGTGTATAAAATAAGAAAAATCAGTGAAGAAAATGCACAAAAATCATGTAGGAGCACATTGGAGCACATAAAAGAGAAATTAACGAGAAATAGGGATACCTCTTTGAAGGTCCAGTATCAACACTTAAGAAAATGAACACACACATCAATATATCGCGATATAAACAAATAAAGCCTAAACATATGAAATATGGCGAAATAAATTTTGACAAATTGGGGTATAGAATATAAATCTTATCAAAGCAGGGGAATAAAAATGGAATCTAAAGTAAACCTCGGGGCCAAATCGCAAATTTAAGCAAGTATGGGGCACAATTGCAAACTAAAAGTAAGTAAAAGGGGCAACAATAAAATTTCAGCAAACATTAGGAACAAAATGTAAGTTCTAGCAATTCAGGGAAAAATTTGCAAATAATGGGACCTAATAAAAATTTTAAAATCTGGAGGGTCAATCTACAAATGACCGAGGCTAAAGTGCAAAAATTAAAAGTTACTTGGGCAAAACAATAATTTTGGTGAAGAATAAGGAATCTGGGGCAAAAGTATTATTCCATAAAACAAATGAAACAAAAGAATGAACAAAATAAACTAAGCTAGATTGATTGATCCAAAAAATTCACTTGTGCAAATTAATCACCAATTTCAAATGACGCAAAATAAAATCAGGGACTAGTCAAAGTTTTAATTAAACTAAAACGACTAGAAGAAAGCAAATCAATAAAACACCCTCTTTTCAAAACAGATAGAGGTCATCTTCAACATCCTAAAACAAAAATTAAATCACTCTCACTCCCCTCTCCTCTCTCCACTGTCCATTTCTCTTTTTCTTTCTTGGCTTTCTCTTTTTTTTTTTAATTTCTTCAATTTCTCTTCTCTTTCGTTTTTCATCCTAAAAATGAAGCTCCCCCCCCCCCCCCCAAAATCATTTCTTGCCTCACTAAATCCCTCAACCTTTTCTTTATTTTCTTTTTCCACCGATTCTACTCCAGCTTCTTCGTTCTAGAAACCACTTCCCCTTTTCCTTCTTTTAATTTCTTTCTCTTGCTCGCAGTTCTTTCTTTCTGGTCTACCTCACCATTTTCTCTTCTCTTTCTCTTTTTCACCATTCTTTTGTTTTGATTATCTCTCTTCTCTCCTTCCCTCATTGTTCTTCTCTTCATTCAACTCCCTCCCTCTCTATCTCTAATCTCTGTATTAGAGATTAGAACCCATTTTTGCTCAAATTGATGGCTATCGGAGGTCATGTAGTGATGGTATCAATTGGTGGTGGTTGGGCAATGGTAAAAACTAGTCGTTGGCCATTGATTTGGGAATCTTGGGTGTGGCTGCGAAGTTTAGTTTTCGGTTGGCTGCGACAAGGGTTGTTTGGTTGGAAGCCTTAGGCGATGTATTTCTGGTTGGTGGTGCTAGGCTGAGGGTGGCCGGTGGTTTATGGGTTGTCTGTCTGGGCTGTTGGTTGTGTTTTTTTTTATGGTTTGCTGTGTTTTTCTTTGTAGGCTTTGGTGGTATTGGACCTAAATTGATAGAGACAGTGATGGTTTGGAACTGTAATTTGACTAGTTATGGCAATGGGAGAAAGGGTGGTGAGCTGTGCTTGTGAATTCGTGGTGGTGTGGCTATGGAGGGATGTTGGGGTGTGGTTTCTATTATTTTTCTTGCAGGTAATTTGATACGCACGGAATCGTGGAACGTTGCCAAGACTGCTTGATGAATTCCAAGCCAAACGCCTCGAGCCCTTCTTCAATGAAGATCACGAACTCCTAAGGACCTAAACTAGACCAATTTGAGCTAGTTCAATATGCTAGTTTAAGGCTTTAAGAATTTAATCAAACACGAAAGAAAATCACTCTAAGCAAGTATTTAAGTTGCCACAAGCTTAGGCTTGATAAGACTAAGAGTAGTTCTAATCCAAGAACCAAGAAAACACTCTTGAAAAGAGCTCACACTGTTCACAAATTTTTTGAGGAATCATCTGATTATTTCATTGAATTATGAAGGCCTATAAATAGGCTTACAAGAAAATTCTAGAACTTGAAGTTTAAGACAAATACTAAAAACTAAATACTCAACTATTTGGAAAACTACCAAAAAAAACTTGTAAACAATTTGGAAAACTAACAAAACATAAAATAAGATCTAGAAAATATCAAAAAATTCGTCCATAAAAGTTTCCTTGGGCTGGACACCTCCATTGTGCACTATTGGGCCTCCATCTTGCAAGTTTAAGAGCCCTCCAAGTGAGCCCAAGTAACCAGCCCCTTGTATGCTTGTTATGAACAACTTAGAACATTCAATTGGGCTATCTTTATAATTAGATTTGATCCAAAGCCAATACATTAAATCTTGGCCCAATCTACTAGCTTGATCATTACATAACTCAAGCCCAACATTCATGCTCAACTCGTATGAAACACTTGGACAACATTCATGCATGCCTATATCATTGATGAATGACTTCCCTTTTAGCTTGAAACATGCTAGGCAATGCTTCACATGTGTAAGTGATCTTTGGATCCTATCATAATTGGTCAATGGTGGTGGAATTTGATGGAGGATAGTGGATTTGGGGCTATTTTTGGGCTTCTAATGGTGGTGGAGAAGATAGGGAAGGTGGTTCATTTGGGCAGGTTTTTGTGGATTTGAAGGGTTGAGGGATGGTGTGAGGGTTGCAGTTCTGTTTGGAGGCTTAGGTGGCTATCCGATGAAATTGGATGGTTGTTTGTTGTTTGGGTAGTTCTGGTGGTGGAGATATGATGGAAAGGGGATGAGGAAGACGTAAAAAATGAGGAAATCAAACCCAGAATCAAATCAAAGACACAACAAGAAAACCCAGAAAACAGACCTGATAAGTAATAATTTTACCTATTTAAGTATTGTAAGGTAATAGCATAGGTAACGCAGCAGAAAAATAAAAATTTATTACCATAACCACGGATCTTTTTGACATATCTATATGATTAACAAAAGGGTTTGCATGAAGATTACCTTAAGCACAAAGATTTCTATGCTTCTAGGCAAAGATCCTTCGAAGAAGATGTTAGATCTACCACGAAAAAGCCCTCCAAGCGTTGAGCCTCTAACGATATCCACACAAACAACTTCTTTGGGAACCTTGAAGGCTTGCTTGCTTTGACTTTTAAGTACTAGCTCCCTTGAATTATTTAAGAACACAAGAAGAAGAAAAACCTAACAATTAGGAGAGAGAGAGAGAGAGACACCTAGAGAGAGAAGAAGAGGCGTGTTTCTTTCTTTCAATTTTTCTCTCACTAGTTTTTCTTTTGTGTTGCAATAATAATTCAAGAGTCAAAGCATAAACCTATTTATAGAGGAAGTAATCTAGTCTTGTAGGAAATAAAGCTAATTGGAAACCAAGAAGGTTTAGGCAACTTACTTTAAGCTAATCCTTCTCCTTTAGGAAATCTATTCTATAAGGAAACCAACTAGTTACTTTATTTCTCTTAGGAAACTAATTTCCTGCAAGACTTAGAATATTTATAAATAAGTCCTTTAAATTAATTTATCTCATAAATTAACCCCATAAGTATCTCATACTTATCTTAATTAGATTTTAACCCAAAGATTTTTTTCTTTATGTGTGTGACCCATTAGGTTCCATTCACGTTGGCAATAAGTATAAATTATAACTCATTAATTGAGCTAGATAAATTAAACACCTTTAATTTATCATTAATTCACTAATTAATCAAATTCATACTTATAGATCATGAGTGGCGTCTAGCAATGCATCATGACCACCCAAGTGAATAGAAAAGTCATATGGTAGACCATACCCTTCAATGACAATGTTACTGTGTAATTAATATCCTTTCACCACACTATATCCCAATTAGTCTATAAGTATTGTGCATACTTTTAAATGACTAATTTATATATTCTTGTTCCAGAAATATAACTCTCCATGATGTATAACCTTGAAACTACTTCCAAGTTATACTATCACTTCTGCAAAAGATTTATGAGTTAATATTTCCAACAAGTGGTCATAAAGGGATATACTCTCCTATTAAGGAGTGGTGAATCCTATATTGATTACTCACTATCTTTTCATGCTTCAAACTATACCCAATCTCTAACCTATGGGCTACCCTTTTACGGGCACCGATGAATAGAGTCAAAGTATAGCAATTCACACTCAAGATACTATGGTAATCTCAAGTCAAAGGATCACTTACACCATTGCCATTAAGAGTTCAACCATTGGCACTATAGTTGAAACTCTTGGCGGATCAATCCAATGAACTTGTTCTCAAACAAGCATCCACATACCAGCTTAAGTGTCACGCACACCATAGTCAATGAGATCAACTACTACTTACCATAAGTAGAGGCAAAGTATGTGCTAGTCTATCCGTATTAATGATGTCCTAATCTCATTAATTCTACGACTAGGGATATTTACGAATATAACTTTATGTATTAGAGTCTGATAATTGTAACCCTTACAATCTCTAATACACAGTCAATATTCTAAGAACTTTATCAATCAAACAAATAACATGGAAATACAAGTATAGATGATAAAGAAAAATACCACATGGATAAATATAACATAAATAAGTGTAACACAAAACACCTTAAACCATCTTGGTTTTAGGGCATACACTAACAAGTATGGTATTTTATATATGATTTTAGTATGTTTTTTATATTTTTGACACTAGAATGGCTCATTTCATTATTTTCCATCAAATAAAGGATTGCTCTTAAATTAGGATTTTTAGTCCAGAAATTAGGGTTTTGAGGCAAAATTTTTATTTTGAGCAAATTAATGCCCAAGTATTTGATTCTTGCAGGAAATGATGATTAAACACAATTTGGATCAATTAAAGCTCCAGGATTATCAAAATTGAAGGATGATTCAAATTGTTCCAATTTTATCATTTAAGCTTGGAATTTTCGAATTATATTTTCTTCATCAAAATTCTACAAAGTCAACTATGGTTCACTTGTGGAAAAATGTCTCAAGGGCATTATACGAATAACCAAAACTTAAAAAGGGCAAAATTGGAAATAGAGAGTGATCCACGGGTTGCCACCCATGGATCTCACTCGCGGATCAGTGCCAACTTGCAGATTTCGGCTTCTTCCAATTTGCAGCCTATTTACACTTCTTTTCCAGATAAATCCAACGTCCAGCTGCATTCTCTCTGCCCTAGAAGAGAACACAAAGCTCAATGAGGACTTTTGAGACAAAAGGAATCAAATTTCATCATGAAGTCTCCAACTTGGAAATAGACTTGAACTAGGGTTATTTCTATAAATACATGTCTTTGTATTCATGAAAGTTATGCTTGAAAAAAGCTTAAACTATAATTTGGTAGGAGGAGCAATCCTTGTAAATACTTGAATTATTTTTCTTTCTAGTTTTGTAGGAATTATCAATTCTTGTAACAAAACCTTGGAAGAACTTGCACTCAACATGTTTGATGGAATGTAGGAAGAAGATTTGGAGCCATAATTGAGCATTTCTTACCCTATTCTTTCTTATTTCATTCATGCATGCTTGTTTACTTTCAATGATGTGCTTAATATTATCTTTATCATGTTGAACTAAGTTGATTCCAACTAGGTTTAGGATGAAGCCTTAATATGATTTGAACTAGTTTATGGCCAATTTATTCTTGTTTATTCATTTACCTGAACATAACACTTGTTGTTGATTAGCTACAGACTTCAAGTCATTTAGTTATTATTTGACAAAGAGATTTGCACTAAACAATGGAAAGAGTAAATGGAACTTATATTGAATCCCACAAAAGTAGTGATTCACATAGGTGGATTAAGGTTAAAAGCCACAATTCATGATTTTAATGAACTAATGCATGCAAGTCTTTACCACGAGAGTAGGAAAGCTCGTGTATTAGTAGTCTTCCATTAATAGAGAGATTTAGTTTGGAGTAAAAATGGAATTGAATCCTAAACTTGAATAAAAACATAATGGTCATAAGCTAAACTTTCATATTTAGTAGATTCCTAAGCCTAGTCAACTTTGTTTGACTAGTTTCTTCATTATTGTTTACTTGAATTTGATTTACCTACTATTTCTCCACCACCAAAGTTTGATTGTTTAGATAATAAAGCAAGTTAATAGCTTTGATAGTTGCTAAATCTTGTTTCCTTGTGGGATCTATGGTGTTTATGATTCTTATGATTATACTTATATTTGTTCTATGTGTGGTGATAATCATGAGGAATATAATTATGGGTTAATTCAACCACAATTCAAATCTTATGATAATCCACTACACTTACATAAGGACACCTCTACGCATGCCTCAAGTAAGGAACATGGTGAAATTGAAGATATGTCTAGCAATTCCTTAATTAATAAACATGATTTTGAGCATGATAATAAAATTCATGAACGTGCATGTGTGGAAACTATGGTTGAAATTAGGGAAATGGAACATGGTGATCAACGTTTTGAATCCCCCAATTGTGAAATAATGCATGAATTTCATGAAAATGAATGTGAAAATGATGAAAAAATGCTTGATGATTCTACTTTTGAACATGCGCAAGAGCAAGTAATTGAGGATAATGTTAATATGTGTGAAAAAGTAGTTGAAAATGTGCCTATTGATCATGCAATTGATGTTTCATCTACTTTTGATCATATGAATGAACTTGCTCTTGATGAAGATATAGACAATTCAAAGGTAGAAATGAATGAGCTTAAGGAGACAAATGATCTTCCTTTCACTTGTGACTTTGATTTTCTTGGTATTGACAAAGTACTAACACAAGAAGAAGGCATAGCCAATCATGGCTGTGAAGTTCTTTTTGAGTGTTTCCATGTAGTAGGTACAATTACAAAATGGATCATGGACTTAGGAGCACTTGTTTTGAGGTGAAGAATGCATCCCTACTTGTTGAATCAATTGAGCACAAAAGGTATACTACATCCTTTGTGGGATACTCCAATTACGTGAGAAAGTTGGAGTAAAGTTTAGCTCTAGACTTTAAATGAAGCGGTTGTTGGGAGGCAACCCAATGTTTTTGGTATTTTAAGTTGCTTTTGTTTGTTTTATGTTTTAAGTGTGTTTTGTAGTTAGTTTGTTTGATAAGTTTAGTTTGAATTTGAATTTGAAGCATTTTGATATAATCCATAAAGTTTCATGTTTAAACTTGGATGTTTAATGCCAAATTTTCATACCTCTTGTGTTTTGAAGGTACATTTGGTTTAGACATCTTAGTTTCATCATTTGAAATGTGCGAGAAGTGGTTTTGAAGTTTAAATGAACTAGGAAACCAATTTGAAGCATGAATCTCAAAGTTACTATTCTATTGGTTTACTATTCATAAGTTAAGTTTCATCGAGCACATTGATTCTCATTTGGTAATCCATGGACTTTTGATGCATAAAGTTTTGAGCAACTTTGTTTTATCATTTGAAACTTGTTCAAAGTGGTTTCGAGGTTAGAATAACTCAAAGAATCAAATTGAAGTATTAAGTGCAAAAGCAACTATACTTTTTTTTTTTTTGGGCTAACCCCGTAGACCAGGGGGGAGGGGGGACGCCACTCCCAATTTTATTAATCAGCTAAAAAAGGAGGGGGACATAAACTTGACCTCCATTAAATACAATTATTAGAAGAAGTCAAAAAAAATTTTAAAAAAAATCATTTAGTTACTATTCATTAAGAGAGATTCTTTGTGATTTTGGGTTTAATCTTGAAATTTTCATGTTTTCAATGCCTAAAAATCATGTTAACAACTTTTTTTGATATTGGAAACATCTTTGAAGTGTTGGATTGATTAAAAACATAAAAAGAAAAATTTTGAATTTCAAGTTCATCTTGAAATTCAATGTTGCAGAATTTTCGAAGCCTACTTTGATCGATTCTCATTTCATTTGTGTTGATTTTTAGGATGCATTTCATGCATGATTTCAAAGTTTGTTAACATGATTACACGATTGTGAAGTTGTTCGCCCAAAACTTGAGGTTTAAATGGTGGAAATACGCACCCAAACTGGCTGAAAAATCAGCCTGCTACAAGAATTCTGCTGCTGCAACTTCTGGGAAGTGCTGCTAATCCATGGGCACTTGATCCATGGGTATCTAACCCACAGATCCATGGAATTTTGGCCCTCCATTGGTGATTTTGAGTGGTTTTGTTTGGCAAATGTTATGGCATGATTCGTGTGCTTGTTTGGCAACTTTATGGGCATGAAAACACCATTTTAACACATTCGAATGAATTGCATTACATGTTTCATTTCATGACTCAAATTTCAACTTTTGGCATCAAAAGTATGAATTTTTGTTATAAGGCAAGTTAGAACAAGTTTTGAATTTTTGTTATGAGGCATGTTAGCACAAGTTTCTTTTGCTTTCACTTCATCTTACCATAATACATTTGCTTACATCACATGTGCATTAAAATTTCACCCCTTTTGAACCACATGACAAGAACTAAGTGTGGGGGAAATCAAGTGTGTCAAAGCATGTTATGTTACTCTTTGAGATTATTTGCTATTCAAACATGTTTTAACATTGCATTTGAGTTGATTTGAGCTTTGA
The DNA here is from genome assembly GCA_024721245.1 of Mitragyna speciosa. Lineage (NCBI taxonomy): Eukaryota > Viridiplantae > Streptophyta > Magnoliopsida > Gentianales > Rubiaceae > Mitragyna > Mitragyna speciosa. Next base: position 15,015,532 of record CM045556.1, read on the forward strand.
AGCAAGGTTGATAAACAAGAGTAGACCAATTAAAGAAAAAGGTGAAGCATTGTAGAAGAAACTTCACCTAGACCAATTAAAGAACACGGTGAAGCATTGCAAAAGAAACTTCACCCAAGGCCAATGGACATCAAAGCACAAAAACAACATTCTTTTTGTATCTTTACCAATCAAGAGAAGTATTCTTGTTCTATTTCTTCATTCTTATCCTTTCCTTTGCACATTGAAGACAATGTATCATTTTAAGTGTGGGGGCAAAGTATAAGGATCATGATTGGTTAATTATGACGATACTCATAAAATGTAGTTTAGATAAAATATGGCCAAAATTTTTCAAAACTTGCCTCTATATCATATTTTGATGCTATGAACTTGTTAAAGTCCTTTACTTTTTGAAATAATTTATGCAACTTTGATTGAATGATTTCCACAAATATATGAAGAAATAGTCATTATGTGATTAGGAATTTTCTTTCTAAGAAAGTATATCTTGTAAAATGGTTGTAATTATGTCTTGATTTGGCATGTTTGATTTTAAATTTCTTTTCTTTATTTGATTTTGCATGTTAAATGATGATTATGGTCAATTAATTCAAGCATGTAATCTATAGTTTAATAATGGTAATCAAGGATGCTTTTACTACAAAAATGAAAAAAATAAAGTAGTTTTTTCTACGCCAATAGTTCTTGTGCTTAGTAGCCGAGGATTTTCATCTAAAAATGTCGACTTTCGTGTAAAATGGTAGTTGAATTATGAGTAACGCATAGCAATTTGAGTGAGTAAATTGTTCAGTAACCAGGGATCTTCATCAGCAAATATTGATTTTTTCTTAAGAAGGCAATTTTACTTCTCAAATATTGTTTTTGCTACTTGCTTGATATTGAGGTGTTGAGTAATCAGGAACCTTCATCAGCCAACGTCGGTTTTCACACCAAAAGACATTCTCATTTTTAGTAATTTTTTTGCTAAATAATGCTTCCTCAAATCAAGAAACGAAAATAATCATAGACTTGTGAAGAACTTTGATTGATCAAATGAATCATTTTCGTGTAAAATTTTGTAAGGCAATGAAATATTATGGAACTAGTTTTAATCTTGAGATAATTACTTCTCTCTTAGTTGATATAATGAATATTAGAAACTTAACAAGCAATCACATAATGCCTAATTACTTTATTTTGTGGAATTGCATTCAATGTTGAGGCATTTGTTATTTCAAAGCCTTGGATCATATTTTGATCTCTTGATTTTCCAATTGCTTGAGGACAAGCAATGATTCAAGTGTGGGGGAGTTTGATTAGTGAAAATTTTACCTATTTTAGTGCAATGTTTTATATAGGTTTTTAGTGTGATTTTAGTATGTTTTTATTTTTTTGATATTAAAATTGCTCAATTTTATTATTATCTATCAAGTCAAGGTTTGCTCCAAAATTAGAGTTTTTAGACCGAAAATTAGGGTTTTAAGGTAGAATTCTTATTTTGAACAAATTAATACACAAGTTTATGTGATTTTGCAGGAAAATGATGATTAAATACAATTTGAATCAATTGAAGCTCAAGAAATATCAAATTCAATATTGATTCAAGATTGTACCTTTGTATCACTTAAACTTGCAATTTCTAGAATAATTTTTCTTCATCAAAATTCTACAAAAGAATTATGGTTCAAATAGTGAAAAGAGGTCATATGAAAGGAATAACCAACGAAAAGGAAGGGCAAAGTAGCAAAGGAAGTAAAGAATTGGAGAAAACTAGGGATCAACAACAATGACACATTTCAGTATTTTGGCATCACTTGAGCTTCAAATATTGGTTTGAGATGATTCTTCATGCATTTTAAAGCTAAGAGGATACTCTATAATTCTTATGAAGACATCAAAATTTAGTTCTCACGTTTTCATAACCAAAATTTCAAATTACTAAAGTAAAAAGCTCTGCCAACCATGTCTCAATCTTTTGGCCATATCTATGCATCCTCAACTCCAAATGACCTGATTCTTGTAGTGCTGGAAAGCTAATTAAAAGGACTATAACGTCTATGTTTTGAGAAAAGTTGATTCACATGTCTTCTGGCTGCAATCCTCAGATCAATATCCACAGACCAACAACCTGCGGATCCATTCCGCGGATCCTAGACTGAAAGTGACATTTCAGCTCTTTGCAACTTGCAACTTCTTCACACCTCTTTTTCAGATAATACCAATGTCCAGCTACACTGTGGGATACCCTAGAAGATAATACAAAGCTCAAGGAAGACTTTTACAAGATTTGGGATCAAATTTGATCATTATGTCTCCAACTTAGAAAGTGACTTGAGCTTAGGTTACTACTATAAATACATGCCTTTCTATTCATGAAAGCTATGCTTGGTTTAAGCTTAATTTATGCTTGAACTATAGCTTGGTAGGAGGAGCACTGCTTGTAAATATTTAGATTAGTTTTCTTTCTTAGTTTTGTAGTAGGCAAAGCCATATTTTTGTAGGAAAACTTTGAAGGAACTTCATTTGTATTCAACGTGTTTGATGAAATGCAAGGACAAGTCTTGGAACCAAGTTCATCCACCAAATGAGCATCTTTTACCTTATTCCTTTCAGTTTCATTCATGTATGCTTGTTTACATTCATTTATGTGCTTAATATTACCCTTACCATGTTGAACTAAGTGGACTCCTACTAGGTTTAAGATGAATCTCTAATGTGTTTAAATTAGTTTATGGCTAATTTATTCTTGTTTATTCATTTACTTCATCTTAACACTTGTTGTTGATTAGCTACTAACTTCAAGTCATTTAGTTGTTATTTGACAAAGAGATTTGTACTTAACAATAGAAAGAGTAAATGGAACTTATATTGAATCTCATAAGAGTAGTGATTCACATAGGTGGATTAAGGTTTAAAGCCACAATTCATAAGTTGAATGAACTAATGCATGTTAGACTTTACCACGAGAGTAGGAAAGCTCATGTATTGGTAGTCTTCCGTTCATAGAGAGAACTAGTTTGGAGTAAAAATGGAATTGAATCCTAAATTTGAATAAAGTCACCATGGCCATAAGCTTAACTTGCATATAAAGTGGATTCTTAAGCCTAGCCAAATTTGTTTAACTAGTTTCTTCATTGTTTGTTTACTTGAAATTGATTTTCCTACCATTTCACCACCTTCTAAGTTTGATTGTTTAGATAACAAAGCTAGTGGCTTTGGTAGTTGTTAGTTCGTGTTTCGTCATGGGATTGACCCTAATACTCATCACAACTACAATTGACCCATGCACTTGCGGAACGAGTATTAGGTTATAAATTTTATTACTTGTTTATACGATTTTAAGAGGATTTATAGCTATATTTTGATATAATCTAAACTCACAATCACCCATTCTCTTTGTCTCTTCCGTTTTCTAATACTCTCACATTTCCCTCTCATGTCTCCCTCTTTTGTTTTTTCTCTCCCTCTATCTCTTTTCTTCTCTCCGTTTCTTCTTTCTTCTACTAACCTACTCTCTTTTCATTTGCCCCATTCCTTTTCTCTCTTCTCCAATTCTTTCTGTCATTTTTTCTTTAATCTCTCCAATCATATTCTTTAAAACTTGAATTGACCTCCTCTCAAATCCCCTAAAGCTATGACTGTGAAGGTGGAGGTTTCAAGTTGGGTGAATGGCTATTGTGTTGGGCTACGGATGAGGACGATGGCTAATGGTAGAGAGATTGGGAGATGAGAGTGATATTGGGACGATTTTCTAGTTACGCTTGGGTAGCTGTGAAAAGAGAGAGGTGGAGTATGATGATGAGCCTACAATGGTGGTGTGATGGTGGATTGAGGATGGATACTAACGATGGTTCAGCGGTGAGGAACAGCTATCAATGGTGGTGGTCTGATAGGTTGTAGACTTGTGTGATTTCTTTTTTGCAAGTTATGGCCTATGCAGTTTGGGGTGATTGACTGTTAGTGAATTTGGGGCTGTTTAGTGATGCATTTGGTCATGTGTTTGGGGCTGCTAGGATCTGTAATTTGGTGGTGGTTGGGTGGCAATGGTCTATGCTTTACATTGGGATTGGTTTTCTGATGGTTTTTATAGGTAAATGGGGGAAATCCGGCGGAGGTTTGTGATTTGTATGGAATTTGGTGTGATTGGAGAGCGGTTGGTTGGGGTGGTCTGGGTGTGGATTTGTGGAATTCTAGCAATTGCTTGTAGTGGCTGTGGGGGATTTTCTTGTTGTTGATTTTCTTTGGTGATTGTTGAACTACAGGTATTGGTGGTGAGTTGGGCTATTTCTGGTGGGAATTGGGGTTGTTAGTGACTAAGATTGCGGATTTGAGTAGGTGGGCTGATGAATTGTGTTTCTACAAGTTTTTCATAGCAAATTTGGGTGATTTGGTCAAAACAGGGGTGGCGGTGGAAAGATTTCAGGCAGTGGGTTGGTTGTGAGTTGGGATTGGTGGTGTTATGGGAGGCTGATTCTGGTCGTGAGTGAAGGTGGAAATAAGGGAGGGACTGAGAGCAGGTGGTTCACGGTGGTCAAGAAGGGACATCTCATGGTGGAATTGAGAGAAGAAAAGCCAAAAGATTACACTAAACCCAAGAAAATGAACATCCAAAAACGACCCAAAATTGATACTCGGACCAGATTAAATGGACTAACAATGTAAAGATTAAGATGAGAAAATACCTTTTGATGATAATCCTGAATGTTTGATGAAACTTGGTAGAACAGTGATGAACAGTGGCCTAGGTTGAAACTGACGGCTTCAACTATGTGTACTGTGTGTATTTTTTTATCTTTCTTTGGATAAAAGTGTAAGGTAATAAGGGGAGTAACGCAGCGGAAAATTTAAAAATTTATTACCTTAGCCATGGATCTCTTTGATATAATCTATACGATTAAAGGGTGTTTAACACAAATACCTCAAGCATAGAAGGTTTCTATGCTTCAAAGGGCAAGATCCTATTCGATGAAGGTGTTGATCTACCATGAAAAAGCCCTCCAAGTGTCGAGCCTCCAACGGTATCCACACGAACATGATCTTTAGGAACCTTTGGGCTTGCTTGCCTTGCCTTTCGAGTGCTAGCTGCCTTGAATTTCATGAAGAACACAAGAACAAGAAGAGGAAGAAGACAAAACCCTAACCCTTAGGGAGAAGAGGGTGTGGCATTTTTTCTTGGGAGAAAACACGCCTCTCTTAATTTTTCTCTCTCTAAATTTTATCTTGTGTTTCATCAATTTTTCAAGAGTCAAGGCATGGACTCATTTATAGATGTAGTATCCTAGTCTTTAAGGAAACAAAAGCAATTGGAAACCAAGAAGGTTTAGGAAGCTTACCTTAAGCTAATCCTATTCCTTTAGGAAACCTATTCCAAAAGGAAACCAAATAGCTTCTTAATTCCTTTTAGGAAACTAATTTCCATCAAAACTTAGAATATTTATAATTAAGTCCTTTAAGTTAATTTATCACATAAATTAACCCCATAAGTATCTTATACTTATCTTAATAACAATTTAACCCAAAGACCATGTTCTTATTGTGTGTGACCCATTAGGTTCCATTCACGTTGGCAATAAGTACAAATTATAACTCATTAATTAATTAATTAAGAGCCAGATAAATTAACACTTTAATTTATCATTAATTCACTAATTAATTAATTTGCACTTATAGATCATGAGTGGCGTCTAGCAATGCATCATGACCACCCAAATGAATAGGAAAGTCATGGTAGACTACACTTATCAATGACAATGTTACCGTGTAATTAATATCCTTTCACCACACTATATCCCAATTAGTCTAAGAGTGTAGTGCGCACTCTTTAAATGACTAATTAATGATTTCTTGTTCCCGAAATATAACTTTCCATAAAAGTATAACCTTGAAACTCTTTCAAGTCATACTTTCACTTTTGCGCAAAAGATTCTTTAAGTCATATTTCAACAAGTGGCCAATCCGGGATATACTCTCCTATAATAAGGAGTGGTGAATCCTATATCGATTACTCACTATCCTTCCATGCTTCATACTATACCCAATCTCTACCGTATGGGCTACTCTTTTACGAGCATCGAGCAATAGAGTCAAAGTATAGTAATTCACACTCAAGATACCATGGTAATCTCAAGTCTAAGGATCACTTACACCATTGCCATTAAGAGTATAATTCATTAGCACTATGAATAGTAACTCTTGGCGGATCAATCCAATGAACTTGTTCTCTAACAAGCATCCACATACCAGCTTAGGTGTCACACGCCATAGTTGACGAGATCAACTACTACTTACCATAAGTAGAGGCAAAGTATGTGCTAGTCTTCCCATATTAATGATGTCCAATCTCATTAATACTACGACTAGGGATATTTAAGAATATAACTTAATGTGTAATAAGAGTCTCATCATTGTAACTCTTACAATCTCTTATACACAGTTAATATTCTATGGACTTTATCAAATAAATAAGTAATATTGATAACAAGTATTAAATGACAAAGAAAATGCCACATATATAAGTATAACACGAAATAAGCGTAATAAAAATCACAAAAACCAACTTGGTTTTAGGGCATACACTAACAAAAAGGTGTATGTCTAGGGTTTTTCTTTTTCTCCTAATTTTTTTTTCTAATCCCCCCAAATAGACTATTTATCGTGCAAGATAGTCCTGTCCTCCAAGAAATAGATAAAATGACTAAAATGCCCCTAGTAATAAAATCTCAATTTTACTCTAAAAAAATTTTTTGACACAAAAAAATTAAAATTAAAACTAAAAAATGTCACAAAACTTTTTCAATAAAAAATACATTTGCGTGTAAAGTGACCTTTTTGCTCTTGAACATGGTATTTTAAAAAAAAAAGTAGTTGACCTAAAAAAAAGACCAAAAGTTAAAATGGGTTTAAAAAACCTACATAACCCAAAAGACGAAAAGAGCATTCAAGAGGTGAAATGACCATTTTACCCTTGTACTGACGAAATACATAGAAAATAACTATTGGCCTCAAAAAATTATCAAAAACTAAAAATAATCTTAAAGCCCTAGAAAATGAATTAGAAACTCAAAAAATTGACAAAAAATGCATTCAAGGTGTGAAACAATTATTCCCTAGATGCAGTATTTATGAAATAATAGAAATTTTCCTAAAAAAATAAAAAAAAATTTAGAAACACACTTAAAAACCTAAAAAGTAAATTTATGACAAAAAATGGACCGCAAATGGTGCTCGCATGACAAAATGACCATTTTGCCCCTATGCTGATAAAATGTAGAAAAGATACCAGTTGAACTTGAAAAATCATAAATTTTAGAAACATGTATAAAAACACAAAAATGTACATTTAAATTTTCAAAACTGATGAAAATATATTTACATACTAAAAATGATTATTTTGTCCCCTAAAGTTGTTATTTTGTCCATTTTTGCCCAAAAATTTAAAATTTGATCCCAAGAGTAGAAAAATGCCCCCAATGTTGGAAAGATAAACGGTGTGTTAAAATTTGGTGTCTATAGTTTGCCCCTTTTTGTCGAGAATCTTGCAAAGATTTCAGACAAAGACATAAACAACATCAAATTTTGGCTCACCTTAATGTAAAAACAATTGCAAGTGTAAACTAAAGCATTTAAACATTTATAGTGTGAGAACATGATGAGATGCAAACAAGTAAATGAACATCAGAAAATATGTGACCGAGCTCTCTAAAAGCTGCCTACATACCTCGGTGAAGGAATCAGGTCAAACGTATTTCAGATTAAACAATGAACTGTGAATACAAAACACTATTGTGAATGACAGCATAATAGTTCCAATTTAAAAATATGTAACCAAAACTTAAAGAAGGAAAAGCAACATTAGAACTGCTAAACTAATATAACATAAAGTGATCCAAGCTGCTGGACAAAGCAAATTCACAAACTAACATGCAAAAAGTGGGTTTAAGCTGCTAAACAAAATAAAAACGTGAACTAAAATGCCAAAAGCAAGCCCAGGTTGCTAAACAAAATAAATTCATAAACTAAATGCAGAAAGCAAGTCCAGGCTAATGGACAAAATAAATTTATAAACTAAAATGCAGACTGCTAGACAAAATAAATTCAAAAACTAAATGCAAAGTCTGGGCTGCCAGACTAAAATTGACAGAAAGTGGATTCAGGCTATTGAACAAAATAAATTCATAAACTAAATGTAAAGTCTGGGCTGCCAGACTAAAATGGATAGAAAACGGGTCAAGGCTGTTGGACAAAATAAATTTATAAACTTAAAATGTAGAAAGCGGGTGTAGACACTAAATTCTGATACACCATTTATTTTTCAAACATTGGAGGGGCATGTTTATATTTTTTTGGTCAAATTTTATTTTTTTAATAATTTGGGGGGCAAAATAGTAATTTTTATTTGTAAACATTTTTTCATTAGCTTTGGGGGTTTTAAATTCATATTTTTACTTTCATACAGATTTGTTAATTTTTTTTATGATTTTTTTCGGATTTAATTGGTATTCTTTTTATATTTTACTAGCATAAGGGCAAAATGGTAATTTTTCCTTGCGAACGCAATTTTAGCTCATTTTAGGTCCCAATTTTACTTTTCTAATTCTTTAAGCAGGTTTCTAATTTTTTTTTTATTTTTTCGAAGACGATTACTATTTCTTCTGTAAATATTGCATTTAGGGGCAAAATCATTATTTTACAATTTAAATTTATTTTTCGGCAATTTTTTAATCATAAACGCATTTCCTAGGGTTTTAGGCTTATTTTTAATTTTTAGTAATTTTTGGAAGTCAATAGCTATTTTTCTGTAAATTTTTCATTGTCCAGGGGCAAAATCATTATTGTACAGTTTAAATTTATTTTTCATCAATTTTTGAGTCGTAAATGCATTTTCTAGGGTTTTAAGCTTATTTTTAATTTTTGGTAATTTTTCGAAGTCAATAGCTATTTTTCTGTGAATTTTCATTATCCAAGGGCAAAATCATCATTGTATAGTTTAAATTCATTTTTCATCAATTTTTTAGTCATAAATGTATTTCCTAGGGTTTTAGGCTTATTTTTAATTTTTGGTAATTTTTCGAGATCAATAGCTATTTTTCTGTGTATTTTCGTTGTCTAGGGGCAAAATCATCATTTTACACCCTGAACATATTTTTGATCAGTTTTAAGCTCTAACATTTACCTTGAAATTTATTTTTAATTTTTTAGAAATTTTGGAGATTATTATCATTTCTTTGTATTAATTTTTAATTTTTTAGGTTAAAAATATTTTTTCTTAAATAAAATTAAAATTTTCATTACCAGTGACGTTTTTGTTATTTTGTATTATTCTTGATGACCAAGACAACTAACCCTATAAATATTCCCCTTAAATAAAAAAATAAAAAAAAGAGGAGAAAAAAGAAAAAAAAACCCTACAAACATATTTACTTTTAGCCATCAAAGATCAAACACACACACTATCCCACCAAAAAACCACACACCCGAACACTTTTTGGTTATTGTTCACAATCATCTTCAACCTCAACAAAAGTTACGGTTCATTAGTTCCAAAAGCCAGCAAGCTGTTGAAGGTCATCATCAAGCCATCAAGAATAATCAATAGTAAAATCCCAAACTCTATTTTCCTTTTACAGTTTTTATATGATTGAAGAATAATCAGAATTTTTTTAGAAATCAAATTTTCTGATTTTTAGTTTAGTTTTTTTCTTTTTTTTTTTTCTTGGGTTCCTTTTCTTCCTTCTTTACTGGGTTTTGCTTTCTTGTTTTGAGTTTTCCCTTCTTCATCTACCGTCAACCTTTGTTTCTCCTCCATCGTCAATTTCTTCTCTTCCCCCACCACCCACCGTTCACATCTCCTACCATAGCCTCAGCTAGAAAACTACCTGGACTATCACAACCCCAATTGAACCACCAACTTCTAATCCCACCTCTACCGAACCACACTCAAACCAATCCCAAGCTCTGTCCATAGCCAAGTCGAACTCCTATACTCATCTCAAGCCACTGGAATCAGTCCACCATAACCTAAAAAACCAGAACAATAACAGCCCAAACGTCCCTCTCCTATCGCTAGGCTCATAGTTTCTGTCAAAACCCAAAATCATCACAAATGAATCCCAACTCCACCATTATAGACCCATTACAACCAGAAACAACCCTTCCCTACCAAAACAACACCTACAGCGGTCTAATTCCACCACAACCGCCAATCAATGACCATCAGATGCCCAAAAGTCTACAATCCACCTCCCACAACCTCTATAAGTCCACAAGAACTCACCATAGCCTCAAGCCATGAATCCAATCAGAAACTAGCCACGCCCTAAATCAGTCTCCCCTGTCTCCTCTTAACATCACCAACAAAACTAGTTAAAACGCAGCTCAATCACTACCAAAAATCCCTACCTCCATCACCATCCAATACCTGCAAAAGAAAATAGCCAAACAAACAACAATCCATAGCCACCCCATCAACAACACCAAGTCCTCTCATATGTTAGCACTACAGCCAACAAAACCATCATTCTCAATCTCAATATCACCTGCAGAAACCATGAGCACCACCGAAAGTCATCACAACCACCTGCAAATCCCTTTGCCCTACACCCAAACTGTCCCAAACCGCCACGCCAGTCTCCATTCTCCTACAATAGCAACCCAAACCCACCATCAGACGAACCAATCCGCCCACAGTCACAACATCAACCAATTCCCGCCCCCGAAGTCTAATCCGCCACCTTCACAGTAGACATTCAGCATATAAAACTCACCATCACCGCCGGTCCACAGTCTCAATTCCATCACCACCGCACAATTTCCCACCACCAATTTCCATCAATAGACATCCACTGCTTGTTCCCTTTTCAGACCGATACGTCATTCCCTCTCTACCTTCTCCATTTTTCCTCTCCCTAAAACCCCCCTCGTGCACCATTGAGAGAGAGGTGAGACACATAGAGAGAGAAAAATGAGATAGAAAAGAAAGAAGACACGTGAGTAAGAAGCAAAGAAAGAGAGAGGCGACTGAGAGAGGGAAAGAGGACAAGAACAGAGAGGAGAAAGAGGGAAATCAGTGAGAGAGCAGAGAAAAGAAGGGAGAGAAAGAAGAGAAAACTAAGAGAGAAACCAGAGAGAAAGTGACCAGGAGAGAGATAAGGAGACCAATGAGAGGAGAGAGAGCTGTAAAGAGAGACAAAATAGAGAGAAATCAGATTGAAGGAAAGAAACGAGAGAGAGAGAGAGAGAGAGGGAGGGGAAGGATTCTTCTGCCAAAAAAGAATTAGGAAATGATTCTGATATTCCATTTTTTATGGGATTTAATTTTGGTTTAAGTTATCTTAATCAGTTTATTTTATAATAGGTTAGAGATTAAGCTACTTAATTAGAATAATTTGTTTGATTGACCTAGTTTTCCTTTATTCCTTTGGACTATAATTTTTGCATAACATAATTTTATTGCGGTTAAGTGTTTGTCCTTCTTTAAAATTATTTATTAGCCCCAAATTGTTTTTATGCCATGCAATCAGGTCTCCATAATTATAGAATTTTCCCTCAGAACTTATATTCTTTTAATTACGTCCCCTAATTACAATTTGCTCCCCATTAATTAGAATTTACTATTTTGCTCTCCCAATTTGCTTTAATTTGCATTTTTGCCCCTAGACTTGTGTAAAATTTAATTTTTACCCCTTAAGTTCTATGGATTTTATTTTTAGCCCTCATAATTGCTAGACTTTACATTTTACCCATTTTATCAATGCTCACACGTTTTAGGCTTTATTTCTTTATATCGAGATACCTTGACTTGTTTGTTAATTTTGACTAGTATTGGTACCGAGTCTTCAAAGATGTATTCCTATTACTCGTTAATTTTCTTTTTCTTTTATGTGCTCCAATGTGCTCTCATGTGATTTTATGCATTTTCTCCCTGAGTTTCCTAAATTACATGCTTTTGGTGTATTTATTTATTTTATGTTATTCAATTTCAAATTTTATTATTTTTGCAAAAAGTGTAATATTTTGTATTTAGATAGTCAATGTAATAAATAAGTTGCAGTTATATTATTTTAACTAAAATTTTGTATTTAGATAGCAAGTGTAATAGATAGGTCATTTTTATTCCTCCCCCCCCCCCCGGCCCCTCTTCAATTGTAAGCTAAATTCCTTCGATGTAATAATTAGGGCTTATTTACTGTCATGTGCTTGTGTGCTTATATGTTTTGCCGCTTTCCTTAGGGTTTTGCATCTAGATGTCATGATTACATGTTATGTGCTCCTATGTGATCTTATATGTCTTTTTATGTTTATTTGCTTTCAATTTATGTTTTACTATTTTAATTCATGTTTTAATTAGTTTTGTTATTCTGTCACCACACTAGTCCAACGCTAGTTGTGACTTTTTCTCATTTCCCTGCTAGTCCAACGCTAGTGGGAATCCCTAGAAAGGGCTAGTCCAATGCTAGACCCTTAGGGCATTTAGTGTTAGGTGCACTTGTGTGCATTTTACATCCCACTTCACACAATTTTAGTTTTCTTTCCATGTTGCATGATTTTTATTATTATTATTACTATTATTTATTTATTTTTGACACATCTTCAAATGCATGACGTATAGGTTGCAACTCACTTAGAATTTAGGTCATTTTGTGTGTTTGGACTAGAAATAGTCGTCTACTCACGTGGGAAGCGGTGGCGTACATGCCATTCCCCCCTCCGTGAGTAGAAACATTCAGTCACGAGATATTAGTCCCCCATACCCGTCATGTTGCATACCCACTTTCTTTTTTTCACTTAATATATATTATTATTTTCTTTTCTTTTTGTATCACATTTTGCGTAGACACTCGTGACTCGCTCGAGGTCTCAACTCGGGTTTCACAATTAATGCGATAATCCCGACCAAGCCTGGATGGAACATCTCAACCCTCTCGATACCCACATTTAGACTTAAGATTTGCATTCATTTAGATACATCCGAACGCAATAGAACTTAGGGTTAATTTAGGAAATTTTGATTAAACCTCACAACTAGCCTCGGCTAGGTAGAAAGGATGCCTTAAGCACAAGCCTTTGCCTTCCATTTCTTCAAATGTGACTCTTGGACCCTTTTCTCTCATTTTTTGTAGATCGAAATCGAAAAAGGATTTTCAAACATTTTTTCTAAAATTTTACTTTTGCTTTGATAAACAATTTTTCGGGTGACTTGTTACACCCTAATTCAATACCAAGTAGTGACTCCATTTTTCTAAATAAAACCCTTTTTCAAATCATTTGGCCAAACTGTCACATTTTTTAGTCCCGGCCTTTTTTTGTTTTCCACAATACCATTTTTCCTAAAATAACACTTTTTTACTAAAAACTCAATTTTTTCACACACGCACAGTTTTTCCAAAAACCTATCTTTTCAAAAAGGGTCATCGGACCAGACCACCCTTTCGGGACATGACAGTCAATGACCCCACCCGTACCTTTTTTACGATTTTTCGGACGCAATAGCGAGTCCAGGCTGCTAGAAAAAATAAATTCATAAACTAAATACAAAGTTTGGACTGCCAAACTAAAATGGAAAGAATGCGGGTCCATAAATAAATTCATAAATCAAAATGCAGAAGGAGGCCCAAGCTGGTAGACAAAATAAATTTATAAACTAAATGCAAAAAGCAAGTCCAGGCTGTTGGACAAAATAAATTCATAAACTAAAATGCAGAAAGCGAGCCTAGGCTGCCGGATAAAATAAATTCATAAATTAAATGCAAAGTTTGGGTTGCCAAACTAAAATGGACAGAAAGTGGGTCTAGGCTATTGGACAAAATAAATTCATAAACTAAAATGCAGAAAGCGGGCTAAGGCTGCTGAATAAAATAAATTCATAAACTAAATGCAAAGTTTGGATTGCCAAACTAAAATGGACAGAAAGTGGGTCCAAGTTGTTGGATAAAATAAATTCATAAACTAAAATGCAGAAAGTGGGCTCAGGCTGTTGAAAAAAATAAATTCATAAACTAAATGTAAAATCTGGGCTACGATACTAATATGGACAGAAAGTGGGTCTAGACTACTAGATAAAAATTCATAAACTAACTGTAAAAAGCGAGCCCAAGCTACTAGACAAAATAAATTCATAAACTAAATGCAAAGTCTAGGCTGCCAAACTAAAATGGATAGAAAACGGTTCTAGTTACTAGGCAAAATAAATTCATAAACTAAAATGCAGAAAGTGAGCCCTGACTGTTGGACAAAATAAATTTATGAAATAAATGCAAAGTCTAAGCTATTATACTAAAATGGACAGAAAGTGGGTCTCGGCTGTTGGACAAAATAAATTCATTAACTAAAATGTAGAAAGCAGGCCCATGCTGCAAGACAAAATAAATTCATAAACTAGATGTAAAGTCTGGGCTACCAGACTAAAATGAAAAGAAAGCAGGCCCAAGCTGTTGGACAAAATAAATTCATAAACTAAATTCAAAGTTGGGGCTATCAGACTAAAATGGACAGAAAGCGAGCCCAAGCTGTTAGACAAAATAAATTCATAAACTAAATGCAAAGTTGGGGCTGTTAGACTAAAATGGATAGAAAATGGGTCTAGGCTACTGGACAAAATAAATTAATAAACTAAAATGCAAAAAGCAAGCCCAAGCTGCTGGACAAAATAATTTCATAAACTAAATGCAAAGTCTTGGCTAACAGACTAAAATGGACAAAAGGTGGGTCTAGACTGTTGAAAAAAATAAATTCATAAATTATATGCAAAAAGTGTGCCCTGCCTACAGGACAAAATAAATACATATGAAAATTTAAGACATAGAGAAATTTAGACAAGTGCCGAACATAGAATTCAACTTAACTCAAAAATCAATTTTTCTCTTTTTCTTTTTTTCCTTCTTTTTTGTTCTCTTTTTTTTTTTTTTGTCTTCTTCTTTTTTTTTTCAAAAGTTTTGCCCCTATATCAATTTCCAACTAATTTGAAAATCACCTATTTCAAAATTCGGCCTTGTGTAAAAACATCAAAATTTATTTGGAATCAATCTTTCTAAAAATTTACCCTAGTGTAAATCAGTCTCTCTAAAATTCTACTTGAGGCATGATGTATCAAGATCACTTTGAAATTGACAATTTTTTCAAAAAAATTTGCCCTTGTATATGGCATCAAATTATTTTGAAATCACCTTTTTCAAACTTAAGACTTGTGTAAAACATTAAAATTCATTTAAAATCAATCTTTCTAAAAAAATTTCCCCAGTATAAATCCAATGAAATTAATTTAAAGTCAAACCTTTTCCAAGATCTTGCTCAATCATAAAGCATCAAAGTCAATTTGGAGCTGAAATAATTTTTCTCAAAAAAATTTGCCCCAGTATCAGTCTAAAATCAATTTTTGATTTGAATTTTGTCCCAATTTGACCATTGTTGACTACAAAAAAGTTTGCCCTAGCTTCTATCTTTGACGAGGGCATTAAGCGCTGATAGCGCGATCCCACCTGCAAAAGAAAATAAATAGTTACAATTGCAATATGACGCCACCACATGACGGTCCCTTAACTCCACTAGTGCATATAAACATGAAGCCTAATATCCCTAAGAACTGATATAGTCTATTGCTTCACTTTTTGTAATTTTTTGATTTCAACAGATTCTGGTTCACGGTTCAAATCAGATACCCACATACTCCTTCCATTTATGTATACTTCTAATTTTCGATAAACTTAGGATTGCTTTTTCTTTTCTTTTTGTCTTTTTTTTCTTTACACACACACACTCTTTCTCTCTCTCTCACTCTTTGGTCTTTTTGGAGACACCCTTTTGAGTTTTTGCCTTTATAGAGGAGGATGAAAGCAAACAACATTCAGGTCCGGAACAGTCATCCTCTTTTCAGTGAATCAGACTGATATTAAAATGCTTGACATCAATAAGACATTCCTCCCTTGATTGATTAGGGATGGATATATTAACAATATATGCCATTTTGATTTGCAAATTTTCGTTTCAAAAGTTATCACAACAATAAAGGCAGAGGTCAGTAACATTCACGGCTTTTGTAATCGTGTTAAGGCTGGAAAGCAGAATTGGTGAAGGGTTTAATTGACTTGAGGTCGCATGTTCAAGAAAAAATTATCCCAATTTTACTACTTGCTTTTGGGATTCTTTTCTCTTTGCTTCTTCTTTTCACTTTTTTTTTTTTTTTGGAGGGCTTTTCATGGTAGATCAACACCTTCATCGAATAGGATCATGCCCTTTGAAGCATAGAAACCTTCTATGCTTGAAGTATTTGTGCTAAACACCCTTTAATCATATAACCTATATCAAAGAGATTCATTGCTAAGGTAATAAATTTTTAAATTTTTCACTGCGTTACTCTCCTTATTAGCTTATAGTGGTATCAACTACTTTGATTATATCTATATGATTTGTATTTATTTAATTGTCATAAATATGGATAGTTTGTTCTTGATGAATTTTGTCTCAAAATTATTTTAGAAAGATCAAGAGTTTGATTTTTAAGATAAGTTCTTAATTGTTTATATGTGTTTTAAATATTTAAGATGATTTCTTAAGGTTGTATTTATGGTTTTTAAATTAATTTTATGTGTTAAATGGGTTTTTACATGATTTAGATCAAAAGGAGTTTGGGAAAAATCGCAAAAATTGTTATTTCAAAAAGCCTTTATGCCATGCAATCCGCGGATTCGATGAACAGTGTCGCAGATGAACAATTAATTTTTTTTTGTTTTGAAAAACTCGATTTTTGGTAATTTATTTTAGAAATATATTTTCCAATTTTAATTGTTAAATTTTGGGAAGTTCATGTTTGGAAACCTACACCTTTTGTAACTATATTTTTGAGACAAATAAATTCAAGAGCATTAATCTAAGTTATTTAGACCATGTGATTTATAACTAGAATTAAATAAATTAATTTATTTAATTGTTAAATATTATGATGGCATGGTGGATGATTATCGACTATGGCCAATGTGATTGAATGATTAAATTTTTATTATTTTGATGGTTGGCTTGTGTTGGTTTTTAAAATAGGGTTTGTGTGTCTTGCCTTCTCTATTATTCTCATGTAATTCTCTTCTCACCTAACTCTCCTCGAATGTAACTCGAGGTTTCTTAATCAATACATGTGATATACATTGTGTAGGTTAGAGTTAGGTTTTAATTTTCTAAATTGTTTAGAGTAGAATTACATGTGTAATGTACAAAGAAGATGGAGATGGCATCAAAGAGCAACCATGGAGGCTCATCAAGAGTTGAAGACCTCCCAAGGAACGCATCAAGGAGTTGATCACGTTCCTTAGGAATTTGATCATATATTCTCCTTAAGGCTCGAGGAAAATATTTTAGTAAAGTCCATAATCATCTACTTTATTTTTATTGGCTAACCCCGTATATGGGGGAGGGTGCCACTCCAAATTTTATTATAATAATAATAATAAAAAAACCCAAAGGATAACAAAAGGCGAAAAAACTCCAGTCTGACACAAAAAATGAAGAATGAAAGACCGAATGAAATAGGGAGTACTACTCCCTTACAATACTGGACGTGGCATATGGTATTCCTACACTATCTGAATGAATTAGTGTTTTCACCTTTGCTGGCAATTGATCAAGAATCATAGTTTCCAATTGACTCCCAGAGGATGCCAAACAATCAGTTACCGAATTTCCTTCCCTAAAAATATGAGCAATTGAGGCCTCTTGCCTTCTCAAAAGCCCTTTAATTTTCCTTAGCGTGTAGCATAAATTCCATCTACCACAATAATTTTGATCAATTAAGTGAACCAACAACTCTGAATCCACCTCCACTAGCACATTTTTTATGTTTTTTGAAGCACATAATTGAAGGCCATGAACTAATGCCAAGCACTCACCTTGGATGACATCAACTTCACCAAATTCTTTATGGAAGGCAAACACAAGTTTCGAGTACTATCTTGAACTAGACCACCACCTGATCCTCTATTATTAGAAATCTAGCATCAGTATTAAGCTTGACAAAACCAATCCCAGGCTTGGTCCATTGAACTGCCAAAGCCCTCTTCTTCTTCCCTATTTTACATTGAAAGAAATGTGAGATGAAGCAATTTTTGTCAGCCTTCAAAAAACTCCTATCAACCAAGGTGGACATCCCTAGCTGCTTTAGAAAAAATATAATTTCCCATATCACCTGTTTTGCATAAAAAAACGAACCTTGGTACCTTGCTGTACCACGAGCCTTCCATAAGAACCATAAAATAATAACAGGCATTATACTTCTGATATGGTTTTGTACTAGTGAAGAAATATACCAACACATAATCCTTGCACCAATACATAAATCCATTGGAATGTGCAAGCCAAAAATACTAGCAAAATAGGACCATACCCGCTCCACAATAAAGCCCTCCAAAAAAAGATGTGTAACTGTTTCTTGATTACCTTTACGACAACTACATTGAGAAGGTAAGCATAACCCACGTGTTTGCAAATTAATATCCAATGGGAGATAATTATGTAACGCTTGTCGCGTCCGAAAATCGATGAGATATGGGTGGGGTCATTGACTGTCATACCTGAAAAAGGTAGTCTAGTCCGATGACTCTTTTCGAAAAGAAAAAGCTTTGGAAAAAACTATGCATGTGTGATAAAATCAAGTTTTTAGTGAAAAGTGTATTTTTAAACAAAATGATATTTTGAAAAACAGAAGAAGGCCGGAACTAAAAAATACGATAGTTTGGCCAACTAATTTTGAAAAGGGGTTTTATTTAAAAATGGAATCGCCACTTGGTATTGAGTTAGGGTGCACCAAAGGCTCCAACAAAACCAAAATAGATATATTATGCATTTTAACAAGGAACTTCAAGAGACAGACCGAAGACTTACCTGTCGCGCCACGCACATTCCAAACTAGGATACTATTCATTGGAAACCATTGTTAAATGGCCATTTGAAGCTTTCGCAGCCTGTATTGTCAGTATTTGATGAGGCAAATAAATCTGATTCTTTCTTTTCCTTGACTTCCTTGAATGGACAGCTATAAATCCATCCTCATCTTCAATGTTTGAATTATGATCCAGCCTAAAAATCCTCATATTGATGTTGTTTTGGAATTCCTTGAATGTTTGCATAATTTTCTCCCGGGGCTAATCTATTATGCTTTTCTCCGAATCAGAAAATGACCCATCTTTCTCTACCATTTTAGGCACAATAATTTACAATCATCACATATAGCACCTAAGACCAAAGAGATAGGTTTTACTCCTTCATTCGTTGCTACTGGTTTAGATTTAATGCATGTTACACCTACTGCTGGCCGTGCATCAACATCTGTAGTCATTGAACATCTAGCAGCAGCATTGTTTACTGCAAAAAAACAACTGGCTACTTCAAAGATTGCGTGTCTTCCTACAGCTGCCATTTTTCATTATGCTGCTATTGCAGAAATATCTTCCCAGTCTGGCCAGTTGCTGTAATCCTCTCCTTCCCCTTCTCCAGTCTTGTTGATGATGATTCAATTTCAGCAAGCCCTCCTGTTGGTAGCACAAGCATGTCATCGTTGGCTGTATTAACAGCTTGCTCCTTGGAGTTGTGAGTGTCACCAGTCCCCTCTTTCACAATCTTCTCTTGCAAAGTCATTGCATCAACCAGCACTTCATCAGCAACCTTCTCCTTATTGTTGTCTAGGCGTGCCTAAGTGTTCTTTTGAACATACACTAGACGTTTGTTGCATTGCAAATTTTGATCATGCGTTTGATCCAACAAATTGTTTCGCCTACAGACATTGGACACATGACCTTGCTTGCAACAAGAAACACAATATTCCGGCATGTTGTCATACAACACCTTCTGCCAGAAACCATTATCACCTGCTCCAATCCATACACGAGCTGGTTGTAGTTTGGACAAGTCTAGATCAACACATACTCTAGCCACATGTGGTCTGGAGAGATTTGCTGTAGCCAAATCCACTTTGAGTGGAGTTCCAATAGTACTAGCAATGGAGAAAAGTGCCGCTTTGCCAAAGAAGTGTATTGGAAGACATTCGAAGAAAATAAGAAAACAATGGCCGACTGAGGAGCAACTATGGAGGTTGTAACTGAATTTTGAAATTCAAAAAATTTGTTAGAGTGAAGAACTGAAGAAAAAGATAGTAGAGAGAGTTTTAGAGATTAGGTGTTATTCCCTTTTCGTGTGTTTTGCTTCTATGTATATATTGTTGTTTGAGATTGGTTGAGAAAATCGTCTTGGAATTTGGTTAATATTGGTAGCAAAATTTGATTGAATCTTATGTTTGGGAGTTTGGTCTAGTTATAGGGGAGACTCTGTCAAAATTTTCTCCAAATTTTTTCCAACTTACCTATTTTTTCAAGCACATTTTTAAATTTCCCTAAGTTTGGAAGGCTATCTTAACCTATTTCGTTTCTTGACCTATTTTGGTTTTTGCAAAAATTTAAGCTTATTAAAGTTTTCTATATGTTGAAATAATTACATGTAATTTCTCAAAATAATTTGATCCAAATAAAGGGTAATAATTATTATGTAATTGAAAATTCTTGTTTTAAGGAAAGTATGTTAGGTAAAATAGGAGGGATTATGCCCAAAAGGCCACATGTTTGTACTGAAATTTTTTTCTTTACTTGATTTTACAAAGTGAATGATAAGTATGGATAGTTAAGTGGACAAATGCATTATGATTATTAGTTTAAGAGGGAGAATGTTGTGCTCATTCAACTTGAAAAAGAAAAAGAGAAACAAAAAAATAATAAAGCAGAAATGATATCTCAAATTACTCCAATAATGCTGGTACTTAGTAACCGAGAATCTTCATCATAAAATGTTGATTTTTGAGTCAAACGATACTACGAATTAAGAGGATGTGCAAAGCAACTTGAGAATAAAAATTGTTATGTAACCAGGGATCTTCATCCAAAAATATCGATCTTTACATTAAAAGACAATTTTCATTCCCAAGTGCAAAATGAAATGAAGTGTTGAGTAACTGGAGATCTTCATTTAAAAATATCAATCTTCGCATAAAAGAAAAACTTCATATTGTTCAAGAAAATAACTCATATGTACATCCCTCTTTTATGATATAATCTTAAGGTGTAATGGCTACTTGATTAACCATGTGAATTGTTATTTGTAAAACTTAGTAAGGCAAGGAAATTTGATTTAAACTAATGAAATTTATGATATAATTACTTTTCCTTTACCTAGTATTATGAGTACTAGAAAAACAAGGCATTACATAATGTTTATTTACTTGCTCCATTTTTTAGAAAAATTATTTAGAAAAGATACATGAGTTATTTCAATCCTTGAATCATTATTAGATCTCTTGATTTTCTAATTGCTTAAGGACAAGCAATGATTTAAGCGTGGGGGAGTTTGATAAGTGATAAATATGCTAATATTTTTGTATACTTCATTATGAATTTTTGTTGTATGTTGACACAATTACTTCAAACCACACCAAACATAATCTTTTACCTTCCCCCTACACTTAAAATGATACATTATCCTCAATGTGTAAAGAAAAAGATAAATAGGATTAGAACAATAAAAATCCCCTTGTGTAACTTATAAATCCAAAAGTTGATATTGTTGTTGTGCCTTGATGTCCATTGGCCTTTGTTGAGTTCCGTTTTGCAATGCTTCACCATGTTCTCTCTTTGGTCCTTTCTTTCTCACCAACCTTGTTTCAAAGCTCAAACAAACTCAAAAGCTATGTTAAATTATGTTTGAATAACAAATAAGCTGAAAGAGTAACATAACATGCCTTGAAACACTTTACTTCCTCCATACTTGGTTGTTGCAATGTAGCTTAATGAGGTGAAATTTTGATGTATGTGTTATGTGAGCAAATGTAATGTGTGATGATGAAGTGAAAAGCAAAAGAAACTTGTGTCAAAATGCTTCAAATCAAAATTTCACACTTTGATGGAAAAAGTTAAAGTTTGAATCAATGAAATGAAACATGCAATGCAATCCATTTGAATGTGTTAAAGTATTCATTTCATGCCTACAAAGTTTCCTCATATACTTGCAAGGAAAGCCATTAAACCCCTAAAAAAATTGCCCAAAATTAACCAAAATACACAAGAAATGCCTCTGATCCGTGGGTGAGATCCATGGGTCAGCCACCCACAGATACCTCCCTAAAGTTTCTGCAAAATTGCAAAAATTCTGGTGACAGGGTTGGTTTTTTCTCAATTTTGAGTGATGATTTCTTCCATTTAAACTTCAAGTTTTAGGCAAATAACTTTACAATCATGTAACCATGACAACAAACTTTGAATACATGCATTAAACTCTTCCTAAACATAACGCAAATGAAAAGAGAACCGATCAAAGTGGGCTCCCCGAAAAATCTGTATAGTCGAATTTCAAGATGAACTTGAAATTCAACTTTTTCCTTGTCTAGTTTTTGACAAATTCAACACTTCAAATATGTTTCCAATATTAAAAAAAAGTTGTTAACATGATTTTAGGCATGCAAAATATTAAAATTTGAAAGTTAGAACTAAAATCACAAAGAATCTCTCTTGATGACAAATAACCAAATGAATAGTTACCTTTTTCATTCAATACCTCAAATTGATTCTTTGCATGATTCTAACCTTAAAACCACTTTGAACAAGTTATAAATGATAAAAAAAAAGTTGCTCAAAACCAATTTATGCTTCAAAAGTCCATGGATTACCAAATGCGAATCAAATTGCTTAATGAAACTTAGCTCATGAATAGTAACAATGGAATAGTAACTTTGAAACTCAATGCTTCAAATTGGTTTCCTTGTTCATTTTACCTACAAACTGCTTCAAACACATTTCAAATGATGAAATTAAGATGTTTAACCTTTCTAAACACATTAAACACAAGAGATATGCAATTTGGGTATCAAACGTCTAAGTTTAAACTTGAAACCTCAAAGATTGCATCAAAATGCTTCAAGTTCAAATTCAAACTAAACTAATCAAACATGCTAACTACAAAACACACAGAAAACATAAAAATACCAAAACAACTTAAAACACCAGAAACATTGGCTTGCCTCCCAACTAACACTTCATTTAAAGTCTAGAGATAGACTTTCTTCCATCTTTTCACGTAATTGGAGTATTCCACAAAGGATGTAATACACCTTTTGTGCTCAATTGATTGAGTAGGTAAAGGTGCATCCTTTGCCTCAAAATAAGTGCTCCCAACTCCATGATCCATTTTGCAATTGTACCTATTATATAGAAACACTTTAAAAGAACTTCATAGCTGTGACTAGCTATGCCTTTCTCTTGTGTTAGTATTTTCTCAATGCCGATAAAATTAATGTCACAAGTGAAAGAAAGATCATTAAACTCTTCATTTTCTACCTTTGAATTTTTAATGTCTTCATCAAGAGCAAATTCATTATTGAGATTTGTGTGTTCAAAAGTAGGCGAAACAACTATTTTATCATTTTCCACATCTTCAACTACATTTTTACACACATATGCATTTCATTCAATTACTCGTTCTTATTCTCGTTCAAAACTAGAAATATGATGAGGACATTAATGGTCATGGTCACGTTGGAGAGGCTCATGATCACGGTAGTGCTACCAAGAGTCCTTTTCAAGATATGGGACGTCCGATGACTAGGTTGAGAGCTAAAAGGATGAAACAGGCTTGCAAGTTTTGATCATAGAATTACATGAAGATGAAACTACTTGGTTGAAACAAGAACCTACAAGGCTATTCACGTATTTTGGGCTAGAGTTGAAGGAGCTTGGAGGCCGTGGACTTGGATTCAGTTGAAGAGCCCGTTTGCCACCATTGAGGGAAATTGAGCATCAAATTGACTTCATGCCTGGAACAAGAATTACAAACCATCCTGCCTATAGAGCTAACCCTGAGGAAACAAAGGAGATTCAAAGGCTAGTGGATGAGTTGTTGGAAAAGGATTTTGTGCGTGAAAACTTTAGCCCATGTTCCGTGCCTGTGATTCTCGTGCCTAAGAAGGATGGTACTTGGAGGATGTGTGTTGATTGTAGAGCCGTCAATAAAATCATGGTAAAGTATTGTCATCCTATACCTAGGTTAGATGATATGTTGGATGAATTGCATGGTTCACAATTATTTTCTAAAATTGATTTGAAAAGTGGCTACTATCAAATTCGAATGAAAGAGGGTGATGAATGGAAAACTGCTTTCAAAACTAAGTTTGGTCTTTATGAATGGTTAGTTATGCCTTTTGGTTTAACTAATGCTCCTAGCACTTTTATGAGGTTGATGAATCATGTTTTCCGTCATTTAATTGGGAAATTTGTAGTAGTTTACTTTGATGATATTCTTAGGTATAGCAAATCCTTGCAAGAACATGTTGACCACTTACCGTGCTATTTTTGAATTACTTAAAGAAAATCAATTGTTTGCTAACTTGAAAAAGTGTTCTTTTTGCATGGATTCTGTTATTTTTCTTAGTTTTGTTGTGAGCTGTAATTGAATAAGTGTAGATGAAACTAAGGTGAAAGCCATTAAGGAGTGACCGACTCCTACTAGTGCTAATGAGGTAAGGTCTTTTCATGGTTTAACAAGTTTCTATAGAAGGTTTGTGCGTGATTTTTCTACAATTGTTGCACCTTTAAATGAACTTGTTAAAAAGAATGTTATGTTTAAATAGCAAAAAGTGCATGAAGAGGCGTTTAACTTGTTAAAAAATAAACTCACGAATGCTCCATTACTTGGTTTGCCTAACTTTGATAAAGTTTTTGAAGTTGAATGTGATGCTAGTGGAATTGGTATAGGTGCTGTTTTAATGCAAGATTCTAAACCAATTGTATATTTTAGTGAAAATCTTTAAGGGGCGAGCTTGAGTTATCCGACCTATGATAAAGAGCTTTATGCCTTGGTTCAAGCTCTTCAAACTTGGCAACATTATTTCTGGCCAAAGGAGTTCATCATACATTCTGATCATGAAAGCTTAAAATTTCTCAAGTCTCAAGGTAAGTTGAACAAGAGGCATGTTAAATGGCTTGAGTTCATTGAAACTTTTCCATACGTGATCAAGTATAAGCAAGATTTGTTCTTCAAGGAGGTTGTTCATTTGCATGGATTACCAAGGACCATAGTGAGTGATTGAGATGTCAAGTTTCTGAGTCACTTTTGGCGCACTCTTTAGAGTAAGCTGCGAACGAAGTTGCTATTCTCTACTGTTGCTCATCCTCAAATAGATGGACAAACTGAAGCGGTCAACCGTACACTCACGACATTATTACTAGCAATCATTCAACACAATCTCAAATTTTGGGAGAAATGTTTGCCACACATAGAGTTTGCTTATAATCGCACTATCCATTCCTCTACTTCTTATTCTCCTTTTGAAATTGTTTGTGGTTTCAATCCTCTAACACCTTTAGATATTTTGTCTTTGCCTTCTAGTGAACAAGTTGACATGGATGGCAAGAAAAAGGTGGAATTTGTCAAGGAATTGCATGCCAAAGTTTGTGCTAACACTGAGAAGAAGTATGAGCAATTTGCAAAGCAAGCAAACTGTGGAAGAGTCAAGGTGCAATTCGAGCCTGGAGATTGGGTTTGGATTCACTTAAGGAAGTAACGATTTCCTCAACAAAGGAAATCTAAATTGAGTTCATGAGGAGATGGTCTTTTTCAAGTTCTTAAATGAATTGGAGACAATGAATACAAGATAGATTTGCCAAGTGAATATGGTAATGTTAGCGCAACTTTCAATGTGGCTAATCTTTCTTTGTATGATGTAGGTGCTTCGAGGGCAAATCTTCTCGAGGAAGGAAGGAATGATGAGGACATTAATGGTCATGGTCAAGTTGGAGAGGCTCATGATCATGGAGGTGCTACCAAGAGTCCTTTTCAAGATATGGGAGGTTCGATGACTAAGTTGAGAGCTAAAAGGATGAAACAAACTTTGCAAGGTTTGATCATAGAATTACATGAAGATGAAGCTACTTGGTTGAAACAAGAACCTACAAGGCTATTCACCTATTTTAGGCTAGAGTTGGAGGAGCTTGGAGGCCGTGGACTTGGATTCGGTTGAAGAGCCCGTTTGCCACTTGAGATTACGAGTTTCATGGGCTTAAGTTTGTTAGTTTAATAGCCCAAGTTGTTCTTTTATGCTATTTTTATTAATTAAGTTGTACCTTTAGTTGTTAGTTTGTGTTATGGTACAACTAGAGTTAAGTTAGTTTCCATATTTAGTTTATATTTTGATGTTATGTGCCTCTATATAAAGAGGGTTACTGTTCATTTGGTTTTTACACAATTTTTGAGCAATAATACTGAGTTTTCTCTTCAATTGTGCATGAGTGCAAATTGAGGTTTCTTGGTTCTTTGGCTAAAGAACTACTCTTGGTTGCTTGGCAAAGATCTTGTTAAGTATTCAAGAATCTTGCTTAGGGTTCATCTTTGAGGGTTTGAATTTGTCCAATAAGATTGTCGACTAGGTGTCCACACCACGTTGTTGGTTAGGGGTCTAGGATCATTTCTTAAAGGGGGCAGTTCAATGAATCTTGTTGAATTTGAAGCAAAACAATCCAAGTTGTTCTTGGGGTCTTTGACAAGTTACAAAAGGGTCAAGAAGATTGGGTTGCATACTTGGTGTTTCAAGAGTCTTGGACCATCTATTCTTCCATTGAACGCATCAAAATATCAAGCATTTCTTTACAACTACCATTTTCATGAACAAAAGAATCACAATACATACTTTCCACTCTTGTATCATACATGCTTATTTGATCATTAGAATCATCTTTTTCACAAGTTGGAATACTAATGCTCACATATGAATCTCACTTAGAATACCACAAGATTGTACCTTAGCTAATATAGCACATTCATGATTTTCATGGTCACCTCCACATGTGGTACAACAAGTAACATTCAAATTAGACTCATAATCAACATGATGCATAGAATATTTCTCTAGGAAAGCATTTGCTAATTGCTTCCAACTAGTGAAATAATTTGATTCATATGACCTTACCCATATCTTTAGCTTCATGTACTAGAGTTAATGGAAGCAATCTTAATTTTATGGCATCCTTGTTTACTCCATTGTATCCATCAAAACTAAGAAGGTCAATTAAATTTGAAAAATTAGCCAAATGAGAATAAGTATGTTCATTTGACTTTCTTTCAAATTGGTCATGTCTAACTACACAAATGACTTCCAGTTCAAATTCACAATCACTTACGTTTGTTTCTTGTTCTTGCCTTTGATTGTAACGTGTGATATTGAAACTTACGGCAAGACCTCATCTATATGCACGTTATTAAACATGCCTACCAAGTGTTTGATGAAATGTTTGAATCAACTTCAACCTTTAAGTACTTCCCTTCAACAAGATTCACTTAATAGCTAAAAAAAAACAAAACACAAGAGATATCAAAACAAGAAAAACATAAAAAGTTTAGATTAATAAAGCTTGTATTTCCCTTGATATTGCTAAAGTTTGTATGTTTCCCAGGCAACGATGCCAAAAACTTGATTGTGAGGTTTACGTGGTATCAAAATTAAACAAAATTCTCACAAAAAATTAATAAAATTTATAACCTAATACCCTTTTCTACAAGTACGCGGGTCAAATGTAGTAGGAGAAGTACTAGGGTCAATCCCACTAGGAAACAAGAATTAGCAAGTACCAAAGCTACTAACTTACTCTGCTATCTAGATAAGCATCTAAGGGTGGTGTGCAAAGTAAGAAAATTCAACTACTTGAAGTAAAACAAATGAAAGAAATTTACAAATACAACTAATAGGGTTTAAAATCCACTAATTGCCACTGATATGGTTGAATGAATTAACATTTTTCTATACTAATCTTGTCTTGCTAAGGATTGCAATTCGATATGAAATCAAAACTTGTTTTCACAATGAATTGACTAGAATTTGACTATTCTCATGATAAACTCTTGTGAAATGTATGAATTATGGTCTTAAGCAACCTCAATCCACCTACTTATACCACTATTTTCATGTGTGTATATAATACGTTTCATCTACAATTTTTCAATGTTATAAGCATTTCTCAATGTCAAATAACATCTAAATGATTTGCAATAGATGATCAAGCTACTACAAAAGTTAGACCTTGATAGATGAACAAGCAAATTCGAGTTGTAGCAAGTATAATAACATTTAATTCATACTATTAGCTTCATCTAACCCTAAGACAAGTATTTAGTGAAGCATGGAAATCATAACTTGAAAGTATAATAATTCAATAAAGTAATTCATAACAAGTATGGAAATAAAGAGAGAGATGAAAATTCTCATTTCAATGGCTTCAATCCTTCAATTCTTCCTTGAATATGAAGTTGTACAAGTGAATTCTTTAAGAGTTTTCTTACAAGTATTGAAATTTCTATAAAACTAAAAGGAATACTACTAAACTAATTACTTTGTGTAGACACCAATTTTTTACACACCGTTTATCTTTCCACAATGGGGATATTTTTCTACTTTTGGGATCAAAATTTTAATTTTTGGGCAAAAAGGGATGAACTCAACAACTTCAGGGGACAAAAGAATAATTTTTAGCACGTGAATATTTTCTCATTAGTTTTGGAGTTTTAAATGTACAATTTTGTTTTTTTACAAATGTTTCTAAAATTTTGTTATTTTTCGAGTTCAACTACTATTTTTTCTATATTTCACCAGTATAGGGGAAAAATGGCCATTTCGCCACGTAAACACCATTTTCGCCCATTGTTTGTCATAAATTTATTTTTAGGTTTTGAGTGTGTTTTTAAATTTTTCTAATTTTTTCAAGGATAATTGCTTTTTTTTTTTTTGTAAATATTGCATTCAGGGAAAAAATAGTCATTTCACACTCTGAATGCATTTTCTATCAATTTTTTAGTCTTAAATTTATTTTCTAGGGTTTTAAGCTTATTTTTAATTTTTTGTAGTTTTTCGAGACCAATAGCTATTTTTCTGTATATTTCGTCAATACAAGGGCAAAATGGTCATTTCACTTCTTGAATGTTATTTTCACCAATTTTTGGGTTATAAATTTATTTTTTAGGATTTTAAAGCCATTTTTAACTTTTGACCATTTTTTAAGGTCAATTGCTATTTTTTTCTAAAAATAACATATTCAAGGGCAAAATGGTCATTTTATACGCAAATGTATTTTTTACCAAAATTTTTTGTGTTTTAATAAAAATTTTTATTTATATTTTTTATTTTTTCACTTTTTGGGCATTTTAGAAAATCATGACATTTTTTATTTTAATTTTAATTTTAATTTTTTTGAGTCAAAAATTATTTTCAGGGTAAAATTGAGATTTATTATTAGGGGTATTTTAGTCATTTTACCAATTTCTTGGAGAACAAGACTATCTTGTACTATAAATAGCCCATTTTAGGGGATTAGAAAACGAGACAAAAATCAAGGAAAAAAGAAAAACCCAAAACATGCACTTTTTATACAAAAAAAAAAATTAGAAAACACACACACATATACACACACAAGAATCGTCCTCTTCAATCTCAAACAAAAAGGCTATTGTTTCATCAGAAAATCACCGTCCATCATCATCTCAAGACCCAACAAGTAATATCTTAAGTTTCTTTTTCCTTTTATTTTTCATTTTTGTGATTCATTGTCTTCCATTTTTCATTTTTGATAATCTTGATTACGAAAAAAAGGGAAGACAAAATTGATTTTGGGTTGAATTTCGGGATATCTTCCAATTTTGTTTCTGGGTTTGTTTTCCCTTTCGGTTTTCATTTCTTCCTCCATCGGCAATAATTTCTTCCTCCAAGTAAACCCCAAAACCTCCACCAGTAGCTTCTTATCCCTCCTCTCACCAGACCTGAAATCACTCACATCAGCCTCCCAATATCAACTCCTCCACCTGCAATTCACCACCACCACCGCAAAAACAGATAGCAAAACCACAATCCACACAAAGCAATTGCCACCAAATTTTAGAGCCAACCATTAGAAAACCAACCATAATAGCCTTCCAAAACATCAGAACCACCAACAAAAACAAAATTCAACCTTCACTTCTCCATCATCTGCCACCAAAGACCACCATCTAACCACTCACAGTTATCAAAATCACACAAAATCAATAACCATCAGTGCCACTAGACTCAAAACCCCCATCAGACTACCTGTTACACACCCACAGTCTTAGGGCTGCTGGAAAACCAATTGTCCAGATACACTACCTCCACCCCTAAATCATCCACTGGAACCACCATCAGTACTCAACAAGCCCAAATCGCACCACCAATTTAGCCCATTTCACCGAAATTCGTTCAAAACAACCACCAAATGGATGCAAAGAAAATAGCTCAAAATCATACCCAAATGCCCCCAAAATTGTGTAAAAAAAAAAGTCCCACAACAGTAGTAAAAATAGCCCCAAATTCCTTCAATTTTAGCCCCAAATGCCTGCCAAAAATAGCCTCAAATTCTTGTAAAAACAAGAAATTTTTTTTTTTGCAATAACTGCCGCTAAGACACAGAAAAACAAAACCAAAAGAACCCAAGAATCAACCCAAAAACCCCCAATTTCAGTCAAATAACCGTCCCAAAAAATTAGTCAAACAGCAACTGCAGCCTAGAACCACCCCAAATTCCACCAAATTCATCCCCTCTACCACCAGCTTCTCTGACTATCATTGCAGCCCATGCCCGAGATAGTCACAATTCACCACCACACCACCACAAAATCTCCATGAATTGGCCCAAATCAGCCCATACTATACCTGCAAAAATAGCCAAAGCAGACTCATACCAACACCAACACGTCGCCACTAGGGCCAGCAAACTGCCCAGCCTCCTTTCCATGAATCACCAAGACATCGGTAGCTACAACCCACCACAAAAACTAGAATTCACACCACCTGAACTATTGTCTCCATCTCCAACAACCACCAGAAATCACCATTCATCACCACAGCCCCTCAAACCATCAGACACGTTCACAGCCGCAAATGCCCAACAGCAGTATCCACCCACCACAAAACCACATCACAAACATCCCCAAAGTGCCATCACCACCACTTCAAAGCCACTATCACAGCTTCTCTTCCATACTCAAGCTCCAATTACTCTACTGCCTACACCAAATCCTAGTCAGCAACCGTCTGACCAGCCTCTCAATGCCGCCAATGAAGAAATCAAGGGCAAAAAGATGAGTTATGCTCTCCATTGTTTGCACAAATCAACACTGTTTACAAGTTATTGATGATTTTGTTTTATCAATTGATGTTTTAACCTAGCTTAGGATTGAGTTTTGATGAATTTGGGACTTAATTCGGGGGTTCGAGTGAAAAAATAAAAAAGAGGAAGAGAGGGAAAAAGCGAAGAAACGTAACGGAGGGAGATAGAAGGAAACAACAAGAAGAAAGAGGAAGCATAGAGAAAATTGAATAGAGGGAAAGAGTAGAAATGGAGAGCAGAAGAGAGAGACGGAGGGAGGGAGAAATCTGGAGAATGAAAAACGAAATAGAAATGAAAGAAGTAGAAAGTTAGAGGAGAAAAGAGAAAGAAAGGTTAGAGAAGAGAAATGCCAGTCAGAGAATAAAGAAGAAGAACATTAAAATGGGGAATTCTGGGGGTATTTCATTTCAGGGTTGATGGATAAAGACATGAGTTTGTGGGGGTTTATATTTTAATAATCTCTTTTGTTGTGCATAGATTTTTGTTTCAACATCTGATTAGTTGGTTAGTTAACTTAGCTTTATTTAATCTAGTTAATTTAGTCAGTTGGTTAATTAACTTAGGTTTGAATTTAGTTAACATTTTATGTTTTAGCAATTCCATTTTATAATGAACACTTATATCATAGTCCTGATGTTTTGAGTATTATTGAAATGTCCCAAAGACTTCCATGTTCATGCAATAAAGTCCCTGTTTCTTACAGATTGATCCCTAGGCTTTACATGCATTTTCAATTAAGATCTATAGTTTACTACTTACCCCTTATATTTGCATAAATTTTTAATTTGGCCCCCAAGCTTTATAGAAATTTTATTTTTAGTCCCCTTAGTTGTCAGAATTTATATTTTTACCTCAATTTCTCAATGCTTGCATATTTTAGCCTTTATTTGTTTATATTGTGATACATTGACATGTTGACTTATGTTCTTAAACATTAGTACCGGGTCTTCAAAAAAGTACCCCCATTACTTGTTCAATTCTCCTTACGAGTTCTAATGTGCTCCCATGTGATCTTTTATACATTTGTTTGTGTTTCTTATTTCACATACTTTTGTGTATTTATTTTCTTTATACTACTTAATTCTGAATATTATTATTCGACAAAAATGTAATAGATAGATCACAATTTCCTCTATTTTTGTAAGATTTTTGTATTCAGATAGTCAACGTAATAGTTAGATTATTTTCTCTTTGTATTTTTTACAAATATTTGTGTATTTAGGTAGCAAATGCAGTAGATGGGCCATTTTAATTTTTCCCCTTTTATTGTAAGTTAAATCCCTCCGATGTAATAGTTAGGGTCTATGTGCTTTGTGTGTGCTTATGTGATTATTGGATTTACCACTTTCCTTAGGATTTTGCATCTAGATATCATACTTATGTGTTACGTGATGCTTATTTGAAGAAGCGAATTGTGGCCTTTGCTGACAAAATTTTGCAGTCATTAGCAAGAAACTCTGGTAATTCATTCCTAGTTTTATTTGATGATTAATTCAATATACTGGAATATTAAAGGGCTGGCCAAACCACCTCATTTTAGATGTCTCAACAAGAAAGCTAGACAGAATAATGTTCAGCTTCGTGTATTTGTGAGGTGAAGGTGAATGCCTCGCAAGCTAGATTCCTTTTAGTTGCTATTTCATTTTAATTTAGTTTGTGTTAATTCATCTGGCTCGATGTGCGTATTTTTCAAGAAATGTTTTCTACCTCTATTATTGATGTGGTGTAGATTAGGTATAATAAATTTGAACAAATACACACAAATCAAATAATAAAAATCTAATCTCCTAACTATCCGCAAAGTGCACGAGTTTATTGTAGTACTTGGAGTATTAGGTGTCGAATCCTACAAGGAATCAAATATGTGTAATTACGAATGCTTTATAACTAACTTTTATTATCTAAACATAAACAAATCAGAGAGTGATAAGGGATCACTTCAATAGAATAGGCAAATAATTAAGAACTTCTACAGAATTCAATGCAAAGAATCCTAGAACACAAAATCTACTAATGACTCATGCATGAATGACTTGCTAAGTTCTACCTTGCCTTATTTAGAATCCAATTCCATAAGTTAACTAGATCTCTCTATGAAATGACAAGATTCCAACTATTCCCATGATGAAATCTTATGAATACATGAATTGTATTGATTCACTTAAGCACTTATTATTCTCATATGAATCATTTAAGCATTATTTGTTCATTTTTCATTGTTACATGCATTTCTCAATGTCAAGTAGCAACTAAATGACTTGTTTAAGTTGGCCAAGCAAAAACAAGAGTTAAAACTTGAACAAGTAAACAAAAAATTGCAGGCTTAGCAAGTTTTGATACTTTAAGTCATGCTTTTGGATTCATTAGCTTCATTTATATTCTAAATGAAGCTTTTAGTAAATCATGACTAACGAAAGAACTAAAAGTTCAATCTCCAAGCTAGAATTCATATCAACAATGGAAAGTAAAAGAGAAAGAGTTAAGAATTACTCAACCAAAGTTGTAACAAGCTTCTCTTCTTATTCACATTCAACAGTTGGACTTACAAAAGCTCTCTGACAATGTTCCTCACTATTTTATTGAAGGATGAAGAGAATTCCACTAATTCTCTACCGAGTTTAGTGTAAAACTAGAGCTAACAACTATTTCCTTCTACAAAGACTTCTTCTAATGCATTACAAATGACTTCTATTTATAGATAAATGTTCTTCAAGTCATTTTCCAATTTGCAAGTGCAATTAATACATGAAAATGATGAAAACTTGCACGGAGATTTCAAATGGCACAAAAGTTTTTATTTATGTTTCCAATGAAATCTCCAACTTGTAGAACCCTATCTTTATCTGAAAATGCCTACAAAAGCACCTGGAAGAAGATACAAGTTGAAGCCCTAGAAAACTCCAACCGACGTCGATCTGCAGGTGCGGATGCACGGGTGGCAACCAGCGGATCATCCCCTTATGGCCCCACTTGATTTTTTGATTTTGAAAATGTGGCATCCATGTGTGTAGATCTTTTCCACATATTACCACATATTTTTCATGAAGAATTAGGTCTCCCAAATACTTTTGCACAATTATTTATTCAAGTTGTTCATCCAAACTTAGCCTTTTGAATCACCTTTTAAGTTGATTCTCTTTGACTCCAATTGATCCAAAATGTGTTTAAGTATGATAAACCTACAAATATGTAAAAGAGTTGTGCATTAATTGTTCAATATAACAATTCTGCCTTAAAAACCCTAATTTCGGGAGAAAACCCTAATTCTATAAAAAGTTGAAAAATGAGTCATTTGTAATAAAAATCGCTATAATTCTACTAAATTAATACCTAAAACATAAAATAACGTATATAATAATATTGGCCAATTTATTATTTATCAAACTCCCCCACACTTGAATCATTGCTTGTGCTTAAGCAATTGGAAAATCAAGATATCAAAACATAATTCAAGGCCTTGAAACAATAAATGCCACGTTGTTGAATGCAATTCTACAATATAAAGTAAACAGGCATTATACAATTCCTTGTAATGTTTCTAATACTTATCATGTATCAAGATTAAAGCCAGTTCAACCAAATTACTTTACCTTGCAAAATTTCACATAATAAGTATCCAATATGGACAATTATATACTATTCAATTTCAAACCTTAGGATTACATTTTATAATTGCAAGTATCTTTTGACACGAAGGTTGACATTTTTAGATGAAAACTCCAGTTACTCTACACTTTTGATCATTTAAAGCACCTTTTACCTTTAGCTTGAGAAGTGAAATTGCCAAGATCCACATTTATTAATGAGATCCTTTATCACTTGACAATTCACCTTCAATCAACTTTCTATGCATACTCATAAATCAATTGCCATTTGATGTGTGAAAATTGACATTTTGTGATGAAAATTCCTAGTTACTAAGCAATTTGAATCATTGGAGTAGAAATATATAAACATCCATCATTTTGTTCATAATATACTTGTCCCTTAATTCAAATAATGCACAAGTATACTTCTTATCCATATCTACCACTTAATAATGTAAAATCAAGAAAAGAAATTTAAAATCAAATATGCCAAATCAAGACATAATTATAACCATTTTACAAGATATACTTTCTTAGAAACCAAACTCCTAATCCAATAATAACCATTTCTTCATACATTTGTAGAAATTATTCAATCAACGTTACTTAAATTACTTCAAAAAGTAAAGGAATTCAACAAGTTCATGACATAAAAGCATGTGATCGAAGCAAAATTTTGAAAAATTTTGGCCATATTTTACTAAAACAATATCTTGACACAATTACTCCAAACCCAACCAAACCTATTCCTATACTTTGCCCCCACACTTAAAATGTCACATTGTCCTCAATGTGTAAAGGAAGAGATAAGAAAGAAAGATGGAACAAGGAAACTACCCTTGCTTGGTTTAAGAGTCCAAAACTTGGTATTGTTGTTGATCCTTGAAGTTCATTGGCCTTTGACAAGTCCTTTTTTGCAATGCTTCACAAATTCTTCATGTAGTCCTTCCTTGCTTGCTAACCTTGCTTCCATGCTCAAACAAACGCAAATGCTGTGTTAAAGGGTAAATAAATAGCTTTAGAAACACAAAATTACATAGCATGCTTTAAGGCTTGTGATTTTCCCCACACTTAGTTTGTGCAATATAGTTCAATGGGGTGAAATTTAAAAAAAAAAAAAGTGATATGAGCAAATGTATTATGTATTGATGAAGTGAAAGATGAAAGAAATTTGTTCAAATTTGCTCCATTTCAAAAGTCAACCCTTTCATGCCATTAAGTCAAAATATAAAAGAAAGATGGAACACTTAACAATGCAAGATTAGAACCTGTAAAGTGTTAGTTAAAGTGTTCAAAACATGTACACAAATCATGCAAAAGAAGTTACAAAAGAACCAAATGGAAAGCATTGAAAATAAACTGAATAACAAAAACTACCTGTGATTCGCAAGTAAGGGTATCCGCGGTTCACTTCCTTTGGTCCGTGGATCACTGTGCAAGTGGATTGCAAAAACTCTCTGAAGTTGATCCACGAGTGCAATCCACAGGTGGTGACTCATGGATCTGACCCGTAGATCACTTCTTGCAACAGGCAATGAATTTCTATTTTTAGGTTATTGTTCTATTGGTTTTTCTCATTTTCTACAGTAATTTCAAACTTAATTTAAACATGTTTTTTGAACAAACTAATGCTTGGAACAAGTTCAATCGTGAGAATACATATGTGCAACCACAATTTCCTCAAAAATTGCATCCAAATCACAACTTATTACATGAATTGAACATGATTCTTCAAAGTTGCATAAATTGCAAAATTTGAGTACAACTTTCAATCTAACTATGCACACATGTTGCTTTAAGCGTATTAAGCTTATAAACAAGGTCAAACGTCATATAATCTTAATAAATCATCAAATGACTTTTTTGATCAAAAAGTTCCTTCACCATGAATAATAACTTCTATGACTTTAAACTTCAAAAATACATAACATATTATACATAAGACATGTTCAAAACACTTTTAAGTATAAAATGCATTCTAAAAGGGTAGTATAGACAAAACTAATGGTCTTGAACTTCATAATTCCATCTTGCACTTTGTGTTCCTGGTTAAAAATCCTACAAAAGAAACATAACAAACACACTTTAAACTACATAATACTATTAAAACTAACTTAAATTTCACAAAAATATTAAAAATTTGGGTTGCCTCCCAACAAGCACTTCATTTATAGTCTAAAGCTAAACTTTGTAGATGTATGCTTCATTCTTTAGGACCAAAACCCAAAGAATCCTCCACTCCTCTGGGTGTGGATATGTCAATGAAGTGTATTTGGTCCTTTTTCCTTGATGTCCTTCTTTTAGTACTTCCAAAATCTAAAATTGAGACATTTGGCACATCATCAACCAATCCAATACATATCAAAAGTAGAAGAAGGATGTTTCATCATACTATTCAATTCAAAAGCCACTTCTTCCTCTCCTACTATTAATTTTAGTATACCATTTTTCACATCAATTATTGCCCTGGCCATATCAAGAAAAATTCTACCAAGTATAGAAGGCATATAACATCATCTTCCATATCTAAAACAACAAAGTCAATCGGAATGATGAATTTATCAACTTCATTAAGACATTTTTAGAACACCAAGTGGATGCCTAATGGACCTATCAGCTAGTTGCAAAATGATATTTGTGTTTTGAACTTACTTAAAACCTAGCCTTCCATCTATTGACATAGGAAGTAATGAGACACTAGCACCTAAATCACACAAAACATTAGAAAAATTCACATCACTAATAGTGCATGGAATAGAGAAACTCCCTAATTCCTAGAATTTAGTGGTAACTTGTTTTGGATCCTAGCACTACTTTCCTCCGTAAATGCTATGGTCTCAAAGCCATTAAGACTTTTCCTTCTTGTTAAAAGGTCCTTCAAAAATTTGTTGTATTTTGGAACCTGCAAAAATGCATCTATAAAAGGAATGTTAACATGTAATTATTTAACCATTCGTGCTATCTTTCCCAACTCTTTTTCTTGCTTTTCATTCTTAAGCCTTCGTGAAAATGGATTTTGTGGGGGAAGAGCAATAGTGATTGAGATTTCATATTTTCAACACAAACTTCATTATCACTAACTATTTCTTTTCCTTTTTTTCTTCTTGTTCATCTTCATCACTTCCACAATTTTCAATCATTGGTTCATTAAGTACCTTACCACTTCTTAAAGCAATAGCTTGAACCTTTTTTTTTTTTTGGCAAAACCCCGTATGCAGGGGCGGGATGCTAGCCCAAATTTTATTACTATGAAAACTCAATTACAAAAGTGGAGGGGGGCTAGGCCTGACCTCTATAATATAGTGAAACTCATTAAAGCAAATAATGAAATTACAAATAAAAATAAATCTCATTAAAGCAATAGCTTGAACCTATTCCCTAGGATTTATTTTCGTCTTACTTGGTAATTTTCTATGTTTCCTAGGATTTATTTGTTTGGCTATTTGAACAATTTGATTCTCTAATGATCTAGCCATTCCTTGTATCCTTGTTTCAAATTGTTCCACTCTTTTCAACATTTCCTCATGTGCCACCTCCCAAGCCGGTTTATTTTGTGAAAATTCAGGTTGAGTTATCAGCTTTGGCTCCCTCTATCCAAGATTTGGATGGTTTCTCCACCCAGAATTTTATGTGTTTGAAAAAGAATTGTTAGAAGATGAAGGTTTGTAGTTGTTTACATATTAAACTTGTGCATATGTAGATGGATCATGAGAATCACTACACAAATGACAATATGCAACACTAGATGATAAACCTTGATTACTTGAGACATGCCTATTGAAAACATTTATCATGTTTTGCATTTGAGCACAAAACATATCTAAAGCATCAATTTCATAAATACCTTGAGGTCTTCTATTAATACCTCTTTCATTTGCCCATTGGTAGTGATTTGCCACCATTTCTTCCATCAACTCTTAAGCTTCCTCCGCTGACTTTGCCATGAGAGCTCCTCCTGCAGCTGCATCTATATTGATTTTTGTTAGATAATTAAGTCTATTATAAAAGGTTTGTATGATTAACCAATTGGAAAGTCCATGGTGTGGACATTTTCTTATTTGGTCCTTAAATCTCTCCCAAGCTTCATAGAGAGATTCTCTTTCGCATTGGTTAAAGCTAGTTATATGTACAAAGTCTTGCAATCTTTCCCGGTAGGAAATAATTGTTCAAAAGTGCCTTAGAAAGATCTGTCCAAGTTGCAAAGGTATTTGGTGGAAATGATTGAAGCCATTGATTGGCTTTATCTCTCAAGGAGAATGGAAATAGTCTATGTCCTATGGCATTTTTAGAAACCCTATTTAATTTAATTGTGTCACATATTTCCATGAAACTTGCCAAGTGAGTATGTGGATATTCATTAACATTACCACCAAATTGGTTTTGTCGACCCATTTGGATTAGTTCGGGTTTAAGTCCAAAGTTATTAGCATTTACTGATGGTCTAATTATATTTGTGTGAGAACAGATCGGATTCGTCATTGCCGAACTCTTAAAGAATGAGTTTGAGGATTAGGATTTTGTGTTAGCTCCTCCATTGCTACCTCTCGATGAAGTTGCGGTTGAAGTGCACTTGAGGCTTCACCAAACTCTTTCACCTTTGTTTGTTCTTCTTGCCTTTGTCTCCACGCCTTCCTAGTGGTTCTTTCTATTTCTGAATCAAATGGAAGCACTACCCTCAAGCTTCTATGCATACACCTACAAAACAAAAGAAAATAGTTATGTACAAATAAAAAAATACAAAGTTTAGACTAATAAAATTAACTTTGGCCCTAATATTGCCTTGATTCCCTGGCAACGGTGCCAAAAACATGACGTGGTATAGATTAGGTATAGCAAATATGAACAAATACATGCAAATCAAATAATAAAAACCTAATCTCCCAATCATACCACAAGTGCACGGGTCTATTATAGTACCTGAAGTATTAGATGTCGAATCCCATGATGAATCAAATATGTGCAACTACTAAGGCTTTATGACTAACTTTTGTTATCTAAACATAAATAAATCAAAGAGTGATATGGGATCCCTTCAATAGAATAAGCAAATTGTAGACACCAAATTTTGACACACATTTTATAAAAATATGCGTATTACTTTATTTAGGGGTTATTATGATTTTCAGGGGCTAATTATAATTTTTTGTATATTACGTCTAATTTGTCGTGTCAGGGGCAAAATGGTAATTTCACCATGTAAATATTAGTTTATTTTATTTTATTTCTTAAATACATTGATTTTACTATTTTTATCATTATTTATGATTTTAATGATTTTTAGGAGTCATTCATCATTTATTTAAAATTTTAGTATTTTTTAATTTAATGGCACGTTTCCCAATGCATTCTTTTTATGAGAATTTTTCAAGTGAATTTATTTATGCATAGCTCATATATTCATGAATTTTCCGTATAAATTTCATGATTTTTAAAAAAAATTTAATATTTATTTTAATACTTTATTATTATTATTGGTTATTATTATTATTTTTTCTATTAATCGCACATTTTAATGATATCTTAATTTTTAAATTTTTGCAATAAATTTTTATTTACTCATTTTTATAACTCTAAAATTTTAGTATTTTTTTTTTTTCTTTTCTTTTTTCTTATTAATTTTAGGAAATACAAATATCTTTTATTTTTTTTATTTATTTATTTCATTTTTCTCCTTTTCTTTCTCCTTTATTTCCATTACAAATTTCTTCTTAAAAAAAAAAAAAAAGAGAGAAAGAGCAGGCTGCGTTTGCAGCCTGCTGCTACTGTAGCAGCATGGGAGCTGCCATCAGAGCAGCCCCATGCCATCATCACAATTCTCTCCAACTCCCCTGCATTTCAGCAGATTTGAGGGGATTTGGAGAGATTGATCATCTTCCTCAGAATTCACACACTTGCACACACACAATTCACCTGCAAACACACACTCACTACACACCAGTTCACTCACACAACACACACCATCCTCACACAGACACTCACAGAAACACACACCACATTCACATACTCACACCTGCAATTCACTCCCTCTCCCCTGCAGACTCTCACGCCTCACACACAGAACACCTGCACCTTCACTTCTCCCTCTCTTTCGGCCTTCCCACAATTCACCTGCGCAACACACACCATTCACAAACACCTGCAAATTCACCTGCAAAAACACACACAAAACACACCTCACGACTCACTTCCCCTGCTCACAAAACACATCAGTTCACTCCCTCCCATTCACTCTCTCGGCCTCCCTACTCCCTCTGCCTCCACAAACACACACCTGCAGACCCTTCCTCCCCATTACTTCTCTCGGCTCTCCCACACAACAGACAACACACAAAAACACACGCATCACCACAGAACCAAGCACACCATCTAACACACACCACACACACCTGCAACACTCACTTGCACACACAGGCTTTCAATTCACACACACACACACATCAGCCCACACACACGCACACACCTGCATCTCACTCACAATTGCAGCACACACACACACATCAGCCCACACACACGCACACACCTGCATCTCACTCACAATTGCAGCACACACACACATCAAAACACACACACACCTGCACGAGATCAGCATTATAAAAATAAAAAAAAAAAGGGCAACAACAACAACAAACAACAACAACAACAACAGCAATAGCACCACCACCGCCCCTATTCCAGGTAATTTTCCTACTCTTGCTTTCAAATTTGTTTTTGTTTTGTTTTGTATAAATCATAAAAAAAAAAAAAAGAAGCCGAGAGGAATCCGGCCGAGAGAGAGAGAGAGAGAGAGAGAGAGAGAGAGAAAGAGAGACCTGTGTGAGAGAGGGCCGGAAAACGAGTTGGACGGTGAGAGAGGGAAGAAAGAGAGAACCGAAAAAAAGAAAAAGAAAAAAGGGAAAGAACAAATCGGGTAGGGGAAAGAAGAAAAGGGGAGAGGAGAGAAAGAAGGAGGAAAAAAAAAAAAAAAGGGGGTAAATCTGGAGAGCAGATCGGGAGAAGAGAAGAAGAGAGGAAGAAGAAGAGAAGGAAGAAAGAAGAAGGAAGAAAGAGAGAAAGAGAGAAAAGAAAGAAAGGAAAAGAGAAAAGAAGAAAGAAAAGTAAAAAAAGAAAAAAGGAAATATGGGGGGGGGGGGGGAAACGTTTGAAAAAAAAAAAAATTTTAGTGAAACTACGTCGTTTTGACGTAGTTTCACTCAAAACTACGTCGTTTTGATTAGTTAGTTTTTTTTAATTTATGTTTAATTAATAATAGGTATTTATTTTATAGTCCTTATGCTTTCATTAATGCTACTGTGGCCCCGAGATTTTCTGATTTGTGCATTTAAGTTTCTGTTTTTTATAGATTGACCCCCATAATTTTATTTTCTTTGCAATCAGGTCCTAATTAATTACATTTAGGTCCCTCAACTTGTAGATAATTGTAATTTTGCCCCTATATTTTTTAAATTTTCTATTTTTGACCCCTACATTTCTCGATAATTACATTTTGACCCCTCTATTTTTCTAAAATTGCATTTTTACCCCTGATATTTATGGAAATTGCAATTTTTACCTCCCAAGCTTGCTGTTATTGTGTTTTAGGCTTTAAATGTCACTGGAATTCTGTTTTAGTCCTTGAATGTGGCTGGAATTTGCAATTTGGTCCCTCACATTGCTGGAATTTTTGCATTTTTGTCCCCAAACTTGCTGGAATTTTATTTTTGGCCCTTTATTGTTGCTGGAATTTACATTTTGGTCCTTTATGTTGCTGGAATTTGTTTTAAGATCTCCATTAATTGTTAGAATTATAT
This sequence comes from Mitragyna speciosa, assembly GCA_024721245.1. Classification (NCBI taxonomy): domain Eukaryota; kingdom Viridiplantae; phylum Streptophyta; class Magnoliopsida; order Gentianales; family Rubiaceae; genus Mitragyna; species Mitragyna speciosa. Next base: position 15,058,063 of record CM045556.1, read on the forward strand.
TTTAGCCTTTATTTGTTGCTGGAATTTGTATTTTTATACTTGTAGTTGCTGGAATTTTTATTTTTGGCCCTTTTATATAGCTGAAAATTATAATTTGACCCTAGACATTGCTGTAAATTAGGTATTGTTTAATGACTTTTGCTGAAATTATATTCTTGGACTTAAGTATTGCTGGAATTTTTATTTTTGGGCATTATACTTGCTGAAAATTATATTTTGGCCTTTAAATTCGTTGTAAACTATGTCATTACCGTAAGTAAGGTTTAAAAATTATAATTTTACCTTTTTACTTGTTGCAAATTACATTTTTACTTTAGAATATTGCTTAAATTTCCACTTTAATCCAAATCTTATAATATTTTATTTTTTGCTAAAAAAGTGTTAATTAAAATTAGTTAAGTCCTCAAAGCTTTAAATTATTTCTTTTTACATTTTCTTTATTTATTTTTATCAAACTTATAATTAATGTTCTAAGATTGGGTCTTGTTAGTCTAATTAATGTTCAAATTAGTTTCTCTGTTTTCCTTTTAGTTATTTTAATAATTCTTATTTGAGGTGTTAAAATTTCAATGTATGTATTATTATGTTTTATCTTCTATTATTATTATTATTATTATTTACTTTATTTTTATTTTATTTTTGTTGTTTTGCTTTATTTATCTATTTGCTTATTTATTTTTTTTGACTTAAACAATTTTCATTTTTTTCCTAAATAATTAATTATTATTATCAGTATTTTCTTCCTCTTATTTTGTTCATTATTGCTATGATTGTTTGAACTATCGTAGTGAGTTCATAGTGATAGGTAGAAAATTATTCAAATTAGTGATTGACTTATTAAATAGTGGTAATTTTGACGTGTTTGTTCATTTTAGTAGCAATTTATACCGGGTTTGCGAATGAGAGGTACCTCGATTACCCTTCCAATATTTCTTTTATGTGCTCCTACGTGCTCCTATGTGTTTTTTCTACGCGTTTTTTGTGTTTATACTTTTTATCCATGTGAGGGTGTTTATTTATTTATGCCATGTTATTTATTAGAAATTAATCTTTGATTATTCAAAGAAATGTAATAGATAGGTAATATTCTATTTAGCAAAATTGTGTATTTAGATAGTTAATGTAATAGATAGTTCATATGTTATCTATTTAATAAAAATCTTATGTATTTTAGATAGAAAATGTAATAGATAGGCTAGATAGGTTACCCTTTTTATTTTTTAGATTATAATTAGGCTTCTCCGGTGTAATAGTTAGGGCTTTGCGTGCTATGTATGCTATGTGCTTATGTGTTTTATCCGCTTTCTTTAGGATTTTGCATCTAGAATATCATGTTTATGTGTTATGTGCTCCTATGTGCTATTATTTGCTTTTATGTGATTATTGCTTTAATACATGCTTTATTTATTTACTTACTTTAATTATATATGTGTATCGTTGCCACACTAGTCCAACGCTAGTTGTGGTTAATTTCGACTTTCTTCGCTAGTCCAACGCTAGCGGAGAATTTTTTAGAAAGTAGGCTAGTCCAAGGCTAAGCCTTTAGGTCATTTTAGCATTAGGATCATTTTTTGTGTGCATCTCATGACCATTACGCACGCTTTTTTTTTCTCTTTTTTAGGCCTTTTTCATTTTTGTATAATTTTTATATATATGTTATCACTTACTATCTATTTTTTAAACAAATGTTTAGTACATAATATTTAGATTCCACCACACATAGAATCTTAGGTCATTTGCGTGATTTTGACTAAGAAATAGTCATCTACTCACGTGGGAAGCGATGGCGTACATGTTGTTCCCCCCTCCGTGAGTAAGAACAGTTAGTCACGAGTCCATTCGTCCCCGTACCCGTTATGTTGCATCCCTATTTTCTTTGTTCACTTACTATCTATATTACTATTTCCTTTTCTTTTGCATTCCATTTTTGCACCTATACTCGTGACTCCGTCGAGGTCTACGTTTGGGTTTCGCAATTAATGCGATAATTCCGACTAAACCTCAATGGAACATTTTGTCCCTTAACGATACTCATTTTTAGGACTAGATTTGCATTCATATAGTTGCATCCAAATGCGATAAAATTTTAGGGTTATATTAGGAAAATTTAGACTAAACCTCGCAACTAGTTTCGGCTAGGTTGAAAGGGTGCCTTAGGCACGAGCCTTTGCCTTCCCTTTCTTCAACTGTGACTCCCGAACCTTTTTCTCTTGTTTTCACAGACCTGGAGTCGTCTAAAAGGGTTTTTCTTGTTTTTCTTATATTTTTCCAAAATCGTTTCTTTAAATAAATCATTCTTAATTTTCTTACTTTTTATAAAATATTTTTGGGTGACTTGGTACACCAAAACTCAATACCAAGTGGCGACTCCTTTTTCACTAAAAAACCCTTTTTAGACTCTATTTTTGGGCCAAAAAAAAAAAACCGTCGCATTTCCAAAAGTCCCATTTTAGGCCCTTTTCATTTGCTTTCAAAAAAATAAAGTATTTCATGTCTTTTGTACAATATTTTCTAAAAATCATTTTACAAATACCGATCATCTTTTCCCAACAAATAAACACAACAATGCATTTTAATTTTTCTTTTTCCAACTAACACATTCACCACACATATTATCATTTTATTTATTTTCCCTTTTTCGAAAAATGGGGCGCGACACAAATGATTAAGAACTTTTGTAGAATTCAATGCAAAGAATCATAAAATATAGAATCTACTAATGAATCATGCATGAATGACTTGCGAAGTTCTACCTTGCCTTGTTTAGAATCCAATTTTACAAGTGTCATAACTAGATCTCTCTATGAAATGACAACATTCCAACTATTCTTGTGATGAAATCTTATGAACACAAGAATTGTATTGATTCACTTAAGCACTTATTATTCTCATATGAATCACTTAAGTATTACTTGTTCATTTTTCATTGTCACATGCATTTCTCAATGTCAGGTAGCAACTAAATGACTTGTTTAAGTTGGCTAAGTGAAAACAAAAGTTTAAACTTGAACAAGTAAACAAACAATTGCAAGCTTAGCAAGTTTTGATAATTTAAGTCATGCTTTTGGATTCATTAGCTCTATCTACATTCTAGATGCAGCTTTTAGTGAATCATGACTAATGAAACAACTAAAAGTTCAATCTCAAAGCTAGAATTCATATCAATAATGGAAAGTAAAAGAGAAAGTGTTAAGAATTGCTCAACCAAAGTTATACTAAGTTTCTCTCCTCATTCACATTCAAAAGTTGAACTTACAAAAGGTCTCTTACAATGTTCTTCACTATTTTATTAAAGGATGAAGAGAATTCTACTAATTCTCTACCAAGTTTAGTGTAAAACTATAGCTAACAACTATTTCCTTCTACAAAGACTTCTTCTAATGCATTACAAATGGCTTCTATTTATAGACAAATGTTCTTCAAGTCATTTTCTATCTTGCAAGTGCAATTAATACATGAAAATGATGAAGACTTGCATGGAGATTCCAAAATGGCACAAAAGTCTTCATTTCTGTTTCCAATGAAATCTCCAACTTGCAAAACCCTATCTTCATTTGAAAATATTTGCAAAAATAGCTGGAAGTGTTAGTGTATGCCCTGAAACCAAGATGGTTTAAGGTGTTTTATATTTACACTTATTTATGTTATATTTATCAATGTGGTATTTTTCTTTATCATCTATACTCGTATTTCCATGTTACTTGTTTGATTGATAAAGTCCTTAGAATATTGACTGTGTATTAGAGATTGTAAGGGTTACAATTATGAGACTCTAATACATAAAGTCATATTCTTAAATATCCCTAGTCATAGTATTAATGAGATTGGACATCATTAATACGGATAGACTAGCACATACTTTGCCTCTACTTATTGTAAGTAGTAGTTGATCTCATTGACTATGGTGTGCGTGACACTTAAGCTGGTATGTGGATGCTTGTCTGAGAACAAGTTCATTGGATTGATCCGCCAAGAGTTTCAACTATAGTGCCAATAGTTGAACTCTTAATGGCAATGGCATAAATGATCCTTTGACTTGAGATTACCATAGTATCTTTAGTGTGGATTGCTATACTTTGACTCTATTCATCGGTGCCCGTAAAAGGGTAGCCCATAGGTTAGAGATTGGGTATAGTTTGAAGCATGGAAAGATAGTGAGTAATCAATATAGGATTCACCACTCCTTAATAGGAGAGTATATCCCTTTATGGCCACTTGATGGAAATATTAACTCATAAATCTTCTGCAAAAGTGATAGTATAACTTGGAAGTAGTTTCAAGGTTATACATCATGAAGAGTTATATTTCTAGAACAAGAAAATATAAATTAGTCATTTAGAAGTATGCACTATACTTTTAGACTAATTGGGATATAGTGTGGTGAAAGGATATTAATTACACGGTAACATTGTCATTGAAGGGTATGGTCTACCATATGACTTTCCTATTCACTTGGGTGGTCATAATGCATTGCTAGACGCCACTCATGATCTATAAGTATGAATTGATTAATTAGTGAATTAATGATAAATTAAAAGTGTTTCATTTATCTAGCTCAATTAATGAGTTATAATTTATACTTATTGCCAACGTGAATGGAACCTAATGGGTCACACACATAAAGAACAAAATCTTTGGGTTAAAATGTAATTAAGATAAGTATGAGATACTTATGGGTTAATTTATGAGATAAATTAACTTAAAGGATTTATTTATAAATATTCTAAGTCTTGCAGGAAATTGGTTTCCTAAAAGAAATAAAGTAACTAATTGGTTTCCTTATGGAATAGATTTCCTAAAGGAGAAGGATTAGCTTAAAGTAAATTGGCTAAACCTTCTTGGTTTCCAATTAGTTTTATTTCTTAAAAGGACTAGAATACTTCCTCTATAAATAGGTTCATGCTTTGACTCTTGAATTGTTGTTGCAACACAAAAGAAAACTAGTGAGAGAAAATTGAAGAAAGAAAAAGGCACGCCTCTTTCTCTCTCTATGCGTCTCTCTCTCTCTCCTAATTGTTAGGTTTTTCTTCTTCTTGTGTTCTTAAATAATTCAAGGGAGCTAGCACTCAAAAGTCAAAGCAAGCAAGCCTACAAGGTTCCCAAAGAAGTTGTTCGTGTGGATATCGTTAGAGGCTCTACGCTTGGAGGGCTTTTTCGTGGTAGATCTAACATCTTCTTCGAAGGATCTTTGCCTAGAAGCATAGAAATCTTCTGTGTTTAAGGTAATCTTCATGCAAACCCCCTTATTAATCATATAAATATGTCAAAGAGATCCGTGGTTAAGGTAATAAATTTTTATTTTTCCGTTGCGTTACCTATGCTATTACCTTACAGGAAGAAGATGCAAGTTGAAACCCTAAAAAATGCCAATCGATGTCCATCCGTGGGTGGCAACCCGCGGATCATGACCCACAGATCACCCCCTGGTGGCCTCACTTGATTTCCTAATCATGATGATATGCCATCCATGTGTGCAAATCTTTTTCACGTATCTTCACATATTTTTCACGAAGAATTAGATCTTCCAAATATTTTTGCACAATTATTTCTTCATAATATTCATCCAAACTTTTCCTTTCGAATCACCTCTGAAATTGATTCTTTTTTATTCCAATTGACCCAAAATGTGTTTAAGTATGATGAACCTACAAATATGTACAACAATTGTGCATAAATTGTTCAAAATAACAACTTCGCCTCAAAAGCCCTAATTTCAGGTAAAAACCCTAATTCTATAAAAAGTTAAAAAATGAGTCATTTGCAATCAAAATCACTATAATTCTACTCAATTAATACCTAAAACATATAATAAAATATATAATAATATTGGTCAATTTATTACTTACCAATTATTGGTGAAAGTGACCAGTAGCTTTCTCTTTTGCTTCAACATAATATGTTTTATGTCCTTGTGGTTTTCTTCTTCCTTCATGCTGCATGCTCCATGGAGTAAAGATGTAGTTTGTGTGAGGGCCTGTTGACTGATAAGCCATCTCAGGGTCCATGGCTCGTTAATGGTGATTTTGATGTCTCTATAGATGAATCTGAAAGGAAAGGGGGACATTCATTTCATCTTTCTGAAGCTTTGGAGTTTAATCAATTTATGGCTATGGCTAGTGTGCAGGATGTTGGGTTTTCTGGCCCCTCCTTTACTTGGTCTAATAATCATTATGGTAGGGCAAGGATTTGGAAACGAATTGATTGATTGTTGATGAGCATGGATTGCTTAGATGCAGGCTTGAATTTTTCTATTATTCATCTCCCTAAAGACCCTTCAGATCATTCCCCTATTTTGTTATTTGCAAAGACAATGATAGATAATAAGCCCCAGCCATTTCGCTTCATTAATGCGTAGGTTAATAGTTTAGGCTTTTTTGGAAGTCGTCAAAGACTCTTGGAAATAGGAATGCATTGCATCTCCAATTCAATCAATCTGCATTAAGTTGAAAAGATTGAAGGCCTAGATTCTGCAGTGGAACAAGGATTGTTTCGATAATATTTTTTCTGTTGTCAAGGGTGCAGAGGAGGACCTTGATCAGGCTGAGCTTTGCCTCTAGCAAGATGCCTCAGATACAAACCAGGTGAATTATAATGCTGTAAGTGCTAGATTGAAGAATGTTTTAAGGGTTAAGAAGAGCTTTTGGAAACAAAAGGCCAAGGTTAAGTGATTAAAGGTTGGAGATAGGAACACCAAATTCTTCCATTCTGTAGTGAAACAATGTCAAACCATGTCTCTCATTCATCAAATTCATAATAATGAAGGCGTTGGATATCGAATGAGGTGGATATCATGAATGAGTCGGTTAGGTTTTTCTCGTCACTTTTTACTGAAGATTCTATCTTCGCAAATTGTGAATTTGAGGGAATTATTCCAAAATTGTTGTCTTCTCAAGAGAAGAAGCGGTTGGAAAATCCTCTTTTTATTGAAGAGGTCAAGAATGTGGTCTTTAGTATGGATGGTAAAAGTGCTTTAGGTCAAGATGGCTATACTGGTAGGTTCTTCACATATGCTTGGGATATATGATATTATGATTAAGTTCCTATCATGAGTGCACCCTACCCAGGGTCCACTCACTTGAGAAGGGAAGAAAGAATGTTTTAAGAAGCCAACCCGAATATCTATCATGTACTCTTGAGTTTCTTTTGTGGGGCTGAATTATTTAGATCTGTTACTACAACCTCCATTGTTCTGATTCCAAATGTTAAAAATCCAAAGAATTTTGCACAATTTCGGCTGATTAGCGTTTGCATTTTCATGAACAAAAATTTTCTCCAGGGTGTTATTTGGCAAGTTGGCTTCTATCTTGCCCAGGATCATTTCTTCAAATCAAAGCGACTTTGTTATAGGCAAGTTAATTATGGAAAACTATTTGCTTGATTAGGAGATCATTTTTGGTATTGGGAGGTTTAATAGGGGTGGTAACGTGGCAATCAAGTTAGACATGATGAAGGCTTATGATAGGGTTAATTGGGTGTTTCTGATGTAGGTTTTAAGAGCATTTGGGGTTTGGTGAATGTTGGATAGATATGGTCTGGAGACTCATATCTCATACCTTGTTTTCAATGCTCATAAATGGTTCACCATGTGGTTTCTTTAAAGGTTCTAGAGGTATACGGTAGGGAGATCCTTTGTCTCCAGCCCTTTTCATTATTGGAATGAGGTCTTTTCTAGACTTTTGAATCAACTTTTTGCTCAGCCTAAGTTTTAGGGTTCTAGACATTCTAAAGGTTGCATGCAATCAATCATTTGGGGTATGCTGATGATGTTATCATTTTCTCCAATGATTCTTTTCAATCTCTAAAAATGGTAATGAGTATGATTGCAAAATATAAGGGGATGTCTGGTCAAAAGGTCAATGCATCTAAGAGCTGCTACATGGTTCATCTGAGGATATCATTAGCTCAAAAGACAGCAATTAAACATCATTGGTTTTTCTTTGAATTAGTTTCCAATTAAATATTTGGGTTATCCTTTGTTTATTGGGAGAAGGAGGAAACAATATTTTGTGGATATTTGTAATTCGGTCCTATGTAAGGCACTCTCTAGGAAACCTAAGTTTTTTGTCTATGGAGGGCAGAACTGTTGGAGGGTAGTTTTGCTAATGCCTTATAGGGTGAAGCTGATGGAGGTTCCAGCACCATTTGATTAAATGGAACTAGTCATGCTCCCCTTTTGAAGTTGGAGGGCTTAGACTTCGATTACTTAAGGATGTCTTTTTAGCATTCTCTATTAAACTTTGGTGGAGATTTCGTCAAGGTGAGTTATTGTGGGTGTTAGTGCATGCCCCTAAACCAAGTTAGTTTAAAGCTCTTTGTGTTTACACTTATTTATGTTATATTATATATGTGGCATTTTTCTTTATCATCTATACTTTTATTACCATGTCACTTGTTTATTTGATAAAGTCTTCAAAATATTGACTATGTATTAGAGATTGTAAGGGTTACAATTATGAGACTCGAATACATAAGGTCATATTCTTAAATATCCCTTGTAATAGTATTAATGAGATTGAACATCATTAATACGGATATACTAGCACATACTTTGCCTCTATTTATGGTAAGTAGTGGTTGATTTCATTGACTATGGTGTGCGTGACACTTAAACTAGTATGTGGATACTTGTTTGACAACAAGTTCATTAGATTGATCCACCAAGAGTTTTCAATTATAGTGCCAATTGTTGAACTCTTAATGGCAATGGTGTAAGTGATCCTTTGACTTGAGATTACCATAGTATCTTGAGTGTGGATTGCTATACTTTGACTTTATTCCTCGATGCCCGTAAAAGGGTAGCTCATAGGTTAGAGATTGGGTATAGTTTGAAGCATGAAAAGATGGTGAGTAATCAATATAAGATTCATCACTCTTTAATAGGAGAGTATATCTCTTTATGGCCACTTGTTGGAAATATTAACTCATAAATCTTTTACAAAAATAATAGTATAGGTTGGAAGTAGTTTCAAGGTTATACATCTGTAGACACTAAATTTTAACACACCATTTATTTTCAAACACTGGGAGGCATGTTTCACTTTTTAGGACAAATTTTAAATTTTTAATAATTTCGGGAGGCAAAATAGTAATTTTTATCTGTAAATATTTTTTTCATTAGTTTTAGGGGTTTTAAAATTCACATTTCACTTTCATATGTATTTTTAAATTTTCTGTGATTTTTCTATATTTAATTGGTATTCTTTATATTTTTACCAACACAAGGGCAAAATGGTAATTTCGTCTTGCGAACACCATTTTAGCTCATTTTTAGTTCCAAATTTATTTTTTTAATTCTTTAAGCATGTTTTTGAATTTTCTTGATTATTTCAGAGACGATTACTATTTTTTAAGTGAATTTTCATTGCCCAAGGGCAAAATCGTTATTTTACAAATTAAATTCATTTTTCACCAATTTTGAGTCAAAAATGTATTTTCCAGTGTTTTAAGATTATTTTTAATTTTTGGTAATTTTTTTAGGTCAATAACTATTTTTCTGTGAATTTTCATTGTCCAAGGGCAAAATCATCATTTTACAAATTAAATTTATTTTTCACCAATTTTGAGTCAAAAATGTATTTTCCAGTATTTAAAGCTTATTTTTAATTTTTTTGATAATTTTCTGAGGTTAATAGCTATTTTTTGTGTATTTTCGTTATCTAGGGACAAAACGTCATTTTACACCCTGAGCGCGTTTCTATCAGTTTTTTGAGCTCTAGTTTTTATTTCTGAAATCTACTGTGAATTATTTTTGAAAATTTAGAGATCGCTGTCATATTTCTTGTATTAATTTTAATTTTAGGTTTAAAAATATATTTTTTAATAAAATTAGTATTCTTTAATATCGGTGGCATTCTCGTTATTTTACAGCATTCTTGACCAACAAGACAAGGGGCCTATAAATACCCTTGTAATCAGTAGAGAAAAAAAGAAAAATATCTTAAAACACACTTTGATTTTACCCTAGAAGATCAAAACACACACAAAACACCAAAAAACACACACTAAAAAAAAGAGAGCAGCCGTTCCTCATTTTTTTCATTTTACTGTTCATCGTCTGCAATTCCAGATTCACTATTCATCGTCTCCTCCAAAAATCTGTCACTGTTCATCATCAAGCAAAAAGAATTCACATGTAAATCTTTTTATCCTAAAATCCTCTTTGTTTTTGTCTTTGTTCTTGATTTATAGTTTAATTGCATTAGATTTTTTTTTAAGTTGAATTGTGTCCATTTTCCTGGATTTTATTTTACATTTCTTTGCTAGGTTTTCTTTCTGTCGTTAGATTTTCCTGTTGTTTTCTTGAAGATTTAGTTTTGGTTTTTTTGGGTTTTTGTAATCTTGGCCTTCTGTTCTCTATTGTTTTTCATCCCCGACTCAAGCATCTCCTCCCTCCCCCACCGCTTCTCCACTCACCACCACTGTTCAACCACCATCATCCTCCGTCAAAGCTCCAAGCCAACAAACCAACACAAAACCAACAAACTCCACTAAATCTCTGCCAATCAACTACAGTCTTCATCCGAGAGCCACCAGTAAACAATCACCTCCTACTCCACCGCCTCCACCGCCTCAAATCCAAAGCCTCCACCGCATCTCCCTCACAATTACTATCAGCAGCCCGTACAACCAAATACACAAGCAGCCTATACTACCCTCAAGCACCACATACAATCGCTCACAATCACAAAGTCACCAATGCCAAAACTACTGCCATTCACAACAAAGACATACACATATAACCAGATTTACTCACAAAATTTAACACACACAAATATGCTCATCAGTCAAAACACCACATACACAATAGCAAAACAGCATCATACCCAAACCTGCAGAAACAAGAACCAAAATTTCAGCAAAAATCAAAAGCCCCAAAACTCAATCATCCTCAACCTTCATCAGACTTCGTTCACCATCTTCCCTCCAGTTCACTTACCAAATCATTAACCAAATCCACCATTTACCACTTCCTTCCACTAGATCATCATCAGAACCACTGGCACTCACAGCTTCACCAACATCACTACCACCTTTACCTGCAAAAGCACTCAAATCAATTCAAACGCCACCAGACATTACCAATTGGAACCAAAACCAGTTCCAGCCAACCACCAGCAATGCTTCCCCTGCCCAACCACCACTACCACAGCTCCATAGAAACCCAATCGTACACCATCACCTGCCAGTCCAAATGACATTCAAACCTCCAGGAACCAGCACCATCTTCAGCAAAGGCTCACCATCAAGCCACCCAACCAATGCTCAACCCCTCAATTCCAGCCGTATCTAGTCCCCATCACGCACAGCAGAACCACCAGCAATTCAAATTTCACCACCACTCCCCAATAAAACCACCTGCCACTGCCCAAAACCTGCAAAGAAAAATTACAAAAAAAAATGCCAGCCAGAAATACACAATCGCTAGTGTCTTCACTTCCGTCGCAGCCTTTCAATTCACTGTTTACTACCACCCAAAGCCCACAACTCCTCCTTCCACCTTCCTCTTTTAGAAGGAGAGGGAAATTTGAGAAATCAAACCTGATATCTTGAAAAAAAATAATAAAAATAATAAAAAAAAAAGAAAGATAGAAAGTGAGGGAGAAGCCGGAAACAGAGGTAGATGGCAGAAAAATAGAGAATCAGGGGAATGAGAGAAGCAGGAAGAAGGTGCGAATGAGAGAATGAGAGATTGAGAGAGAAGTCAGAGAGTAGAGAGAGAGCAGTAGAGGAAATCAGGGGAACAAGAGAAAAATTGAGAGAATCCAGCGAGGGAGAACCACAGAGAGAGAGAGAGAGAGAGAGAGAGAGAGAGAGAGAGGTCGAGGGAGAGATAAGAAACCAGAGACGGTGAGGGAGAGATTGAAGTAGAAAGAAGATAGCAGATGGGGTGAAGAAGAAGAGGGCAGCCAGAAAAGAAAAGAAAAAGAAAAGAAATAGAGGAGAAAGAGAAAAATTCAGTGGAGGAAAATGCGAAAAAAAAAAGAAAAGACAGAAATCTGAAAAGAAAAAACAAAAGAGATGGGAAAGAGGGAATCACAGAAACGTGGGGAGCAAAGCAGATAAAAAAAAAGGACGAACCTGGGGGGAAGATTTAGTTATCCAGGGTTCTAATTTATTTATTTACTTTTAATCTCTGGTTTGTTGTTTTGATTTTAGCTTAGTCACGTATATATATATATTCTATTTTTCTTCAAAGAGTTGGGTTTTGATTTAATAGTTTAATTAATTAAGTTAATTTAGTTGGTTGATTTAGTTTTATTTTTCACACAATTAATTGCGATCTACTTGTTTATATTTTAGTTTTAATCTATTTTAATTTAGTAATTGAGTGATTTAATTCAATTAATGTCTTTAGTAATCAGAATATCTTTCAAATTAGCTTTTTATTTTTATTTTTTTAGTTCGTTCAGATTGATCCTTAGATTTCATTTGCTTTCAATTAAGTCCTATAATTTGCAAATTTGTTCCCGTGTTTGTCGGATTTTACTATTTTTGTCACCCAATTTTGCTTTAATTTTCAAGTGTACCCCATAGGTTCATGTGAATTTTTTAATTTTAACCCTTAGGTTTACATTTTTTGCTTTCAAGCCCTTTTTAATAGAATTGGTGTTATACCCTCAATTTGATTAAATTTTGGTACTTTTGTGATTTATTAAAATAGTGGTACCTTAACGTGTGTATTCATTTTTTAAGCATTGGTACCTGGGTCTCCAAGAGGTATCCCTATTTCTCATTAACTTCTTCTATATATGCTCCAATGTGCCTTACGTGATTTTTATGCATCTTTATTCATATATTTACTATCTTGCATGTTCCTAGTCTATTTATTTCTTTTATGATATTTAATTTTAAAATTTTATTATTTATTTATTATTATTTTGACTAAAAATGTAATATTTTGTATTTAGCTAGTCAATGTAATAGTTAGGTTATTTTTCTCAGTATTTTAGCAAAGGTTGTGTAATTAGATAGAAAAGTGTAATAGATAGGGCATTTTTAATTTTCCCTCTTAAATTGTAAATCAAGCCCCCTGGGGTAATAGTTAGGGATTTATTTGCTTTTTGCGTGCTTACATGCTTATTTGTTTTACCGCTTTTTTTAGGATTTTTTGCATCTAGAATAGTATGCTTATGTGTTATGTGCTCCTATGTGATCTTATATGTTTTTATATATTTAAATTGCTTCTAATGTTTAAATTCATGATTTATGGTATTCCGTTACCACACTAGGCCAACGCTAGTTGTAGCTTTATCGCTTTCGCGCTAGTCCAACGCTAGTGGATTCTTTAGAACGGGCTAGCCCAACGCTAGACCCTTAGGACATTTTAGTGTTAGGTACATTCATGTGCATTTCATATCTCATTTCACACACTTTTAGTTTTCTTTCCACCTATCATGATTTTATTATTATTATTATTATTATTATTATTATTATTATTATTATTATTATTATTATTATTATTATTATTTTGACACATTTTTAAAAAATGCATGACGTTTAGGTTGCATCTCATTTAGAAATTAGGACATTTGTGTGATTCGACTAGAAATAGTCGTCTACTCACGTGGGAAGCGGTGGCGTATATTCTCCCCTCCGTGAGTAGAAATATTTAGTCACGAGATACTAGTCCCCCATACCCGACATATTGCATGCCCACCTTCTTTCTGCACTTACTATATATTATTATTTTCTTTCTTTTTGCATCACATTTTGCATAAACTCGTGACTCCCTCGAGGTCTCGACTCAGGTTTCGCAATTAATGCGATAATTCCGACCAAGCTTCGACTGGACATTCCGACCCTCTCGATATCCACATTTAGACTTAGGATTTGCATTCATATAGATACATCCGAACGCAATAGAACTCAGGGTTAATTTAGGAAATTTTGATTAAACCTCGCAACTAGCCTCGACTAGGTTAAAAGGGTGCCTTAGGCGCAAGCCTTTGCCTTCCCTTTCTTCAAATGTGACTCCCGAACCTTTTTCTCTCGTTTTTCGTAGACCGGAGTCGAAAAAGGATTTTAAATGATTTTTCTATAATTTTTATTTTTGTTTTGTTAAACGATTTTTCGGGTGACTTGGTACACCCTAACTCAGTACCAAGTGGCGACTCCATTTTTTTAAAAAAATAAAAAAATAAAACCCTTTTTCAAAAATTAGTTGGCCAAACCTGTTGCACTTTTAGTCCCGGCCTTGTTTTCTTTTAAAATATCATTTTTCTTAAAATACACTTTTTTACTAAAATTTGATTTTTCTCACACACGCACGATTTTTCCAAAAACCTTTATTTTTGAAAGGGTCACCGAGACCGGACCGTTTTTTCGGGACGCGACAGTCAACGACCCCACTAGCACCCTTTTACTTTCTCTTCACAATTTTTTTCCAGACGCGACAACATCATGGAGAGTTATATTTCTACAACAAGAAAAAATAAATTAGTCATTTAAAAGTATGCACTATGCTTTTTAGACTAATTGGGATATAGTGTGGTGAAAGGATATTAATTATACAGTAACATTGTCATTGATGGGTATGGTCTACTATATGACTTTTATAGTCACTTGGGTGGTCATGATGCATTGCGAGGCGCCACTCATGATCTATAAGTATGAATTAATTAATTGTGAATTAATCATAAATTAAATAATTCAATTTATCTAGCTCTTAATTAATTAATTAATTAATGAGTAATAATTTGTACTTATTGCCACGTGAATGGAACCTAATGGGTCGGGGTTCATGTGTTGTGTAAATGCTAAGGAGGAATCTTTGCAACATTTGTTGGGTGATGGTGAAATACCGACCCAAGTGTGGGCTTATTTCGGATTGAGCTGTGGAATTCAAAAGGGCGGGCAGTCAGTGATGGGTATCTTGGTGGCCTGGTGGTTCAAAGTCTCAAAAAATCCATTAATCTCTTTCATTTGGTAAATTTTACCGTGTGTTGTATGTTGGCACATATGGAAGGCGAGGAATGCTTCCAAATTTGGAGATAATCCGATGGATCCTACACAGGTGATTTATTCTATATTCAGGGAAGTATGTGAGGTGTTTCATCTTCAATTCTCTCAACTGGAGTATGATGGTAATTCATGGCATGGATTTTATAGTTTAGTATCTAAGTTTAAAAAGGTTGTCTCAATCAGGTGGGTAAGTTGGCATTGTCCTCCTCAAGCTTACTTTAAACTTAATACAGATGGTTGTTCTAAAGGAAATCCGGGAATGAGTGGAGGTGGAGGCATCTTACATGATCATCATGGGAAAATGATCTTTGCATTTTCAGCTTCTTTTGGCATGGCAACGAGTGTTCAAGCGGAAGCAAAGGCAGTTTTGCTAGGTCTTCAGTTGTGCAAAGAAAGAGGAATATTGGGGATACATTTAGAATCGGATTCGAAGTTGTTGGTAGATGTCATAAGGGATGGATGTCAGTCCCCGTGGTCAATCTTGTAGTATATTGTCAGGATATATGAGTACAGTTCGATTTTTGTTTCAGTTTCTCACTGCAATAGAGAGGCAAATATGGCGGCAGATTGCTTATCTAACGTGGGATGCAGAGATCTTTCAGTCACTATATATGACTTAGAAAGGGAACTTCCACAAATGGCACAAGGAGTAGTACGTGTAGATAGATTAGGTTTACCATATATGCGAAAGTGTAATAAAATTCATTTTGTAAGGGAGTAGTACTCCTTATTTAAATTCGTTCTTTTATGTTTTAATTATATTATGTACCTTTTGAGGTAAGGTATTAAGTCCCCCTCGTGTTTTTATTTTATAAATATTAATAAATTGGGAGTGGCGTCCCCCCTTCTCCCGTGTTCGGGATTAGCCAAAAAAAAAAAAGAATGGAACCTAATGGATCACACACATAAAGAACAAAATCTTTGGGTTAAAATGTAATTAGAACAAGTATGAGATATTTATGTGGTTAATTTATAAGATAAATTAACTTAAAGGACTTATTTGTAAATATTCTAAGTCTTGTAGGAAGTTAGTTTCTTAAAAAAGATAAAGTAACTAATTGTTTCCTTATGGAATAGAATTCCTAAAGGAAAAGTTTTAGCTTAAACTAAATTATCTAAACTTTTTTGGTTTCCAATTACCTTTATTTCCTAAAAGACTAAAATACTTTTTTTTTAATGAAATGTTAGAGCTTTATTGATGGAGGAAGAAAAAATACAATAAGGAGGAGGGCATTAACCAAGCCTCCAATGAAGGCTACAAAAATAAGCTACAAAAAAGAAACTAGTCACTGATCTTTTTGAGATAGGGAACATGTTGCCCATCAAGCAAGGCTAAGCCGTTCAGAGAATGTGGCAACCTATTTTCTTGCAGCGAGAAGGAAGAACATATGGAGAGAGGGCATCAGCTGTAGAGTTTTTCTCCCCATAGATATGCTTGATACTAAATGCACCTGTAAGGCGGAATTTATTTTTGCAATTTGATTATCAATCCTCCAAGGTGGGCTGTCTTTGGCTAAAACATTAATCAAGGCTTGTGAGTCAGTTTCAACTAGAACATGATTGTATTCCAAGGCAATACAGAGTTGAATGCCCTCTAGCATAGCATTGGCCTCGGCTTCCATGTTTGAGCTCCAACCATAATATGAGGAAAATCTATTCAGGATCTCTCCATAATGGTTATGGATGACACCTCCACCACCAGATGGGCCCCAGGAAAGATCAATCCACATTAAGCTTTACATATTGGGGAGGGGGAGATTCCCAAGTGATGGCAATAAGTTTCATCTTTCTCTTTGGTAGTATTGAGGGCAAAATACCGAGCGCTAGAAGTTGGTAATCCTCCCTGTGCAGTGCAGTGAGGGGGTAAGCCATTGCTGTGTTTGAGATCAATGCCAACACTTGATGAATAATCTGTTGAGCTGAGACTAAATTCATTTTGAACAGCCATTTGTTGCGTGCCTTCCATAGTTCCCAGCAGATGAAAGAAGGAATGATCTGAATGAGCTCCCCAGTGGCCGAAGATGAAGCATTGCACCACCAGCTTTGAAGAAAAGCATGAATGTCTGAGTATGAGACTAAAGTAAGATGGAACACCTGAGAGAAATGTTTCCACACCTACTGTGCAGTGTCACACTCAGTGAAGAAGTGATTTAGTTCATTAGTATGGTCACCAAAATTACACTTAGAAGGTAGCTGAAACCCAAAATCCATCAATATATTTGAAAAATGGAGAATTGCATTCAAGAGATGCCACATGAATATCGAGACTTTGGTTGGCAAACGAGGATTTCAAATCATTTTCCTAGATATGCGAACAGCTTTCTTCTTCCTGAGGAGATCATAAGCAGACGAAAGCTTAAAAAGGCCATGAGGAAGAAATAGTAAAACATAAATCAAAGCAAATAAACATATAAAGACATAAAAGAGCACATAAGACATAATCATGCTATTCTAGATGTAAATTCTAAGGAAAGTGGTAAAACAAATAAGTACACAATCACACAAAAACACACAAGGCCTAACTATTACACCCGGGGATTTAGTTACACTTTAAAGGGGGAAAATAAAAATGACTTATCTATTACACTTGCTATCTAAATACAAAATTTTACTAAAATATTAGAAAAATAATCTAACTATTACATTGACTAGCTAAATACAAAATATTACATTTTTGCCAAAATAATAAAATTCAAAATTAAATAACTTAAATACATAAATACACAAAAAGTATGTAAAATAAGAAACAAACAAATAATAATAAACATTATGCAGAAAAATCACATTGGAGCATATTGGGGCACATAAAGAGGAAAATAACAAGAAGTCTGGATACCTCTTTGGAGACCCAGTACCAATACTAAAATAAAATATGAACACACACGTTAATGTATCACGATATAAATGAGTAAACATGAAGCATTAACAAAACTGGGATAAAATATAAACTCTTAGCAACTAAGGAGACTAAAATAAAAATTTCTTTAAAGTTTAAAAGATAAAATTAAAAATTTGCGCAAACATAAGGGATAGAAATGTAATCAAAGTGAAATGGGGGGCAAAGCAGTGAATTTGAGCAAGAGTGGGGCAATTTGCAATTAATTCAAAACATAATTGAAAGGAATAAAGCTAGGGGGGGCCAATTTATGATAAACAGGGATTAAAATGCATAAATTGAAAGTGTACAAACAAAACAACAAACCTACCCAAGACTTCAGGGACTAAAACATAAAAAACAATTATGCACTAATAAAATAACTAAAACACTAATTGAATTCAATAAATAAGTTAAGTGTTCAGATTAATTTAGTTAACTAAACTAATTAAAACTAACTCATCAAAATAATTAACTAAACCAGCTAAACTAACCTAATTAAACTAAATCAGAAAAACTAACTAAACAGAATTAAAACACAAAAACCCACCCCTTCTTAAAAATTTCTGTTCGGTTTTTTCTCACCAAATTTCAATTTCCCCAAAATCTGTTAATCTCATTCTCTCTCTCTCTCTCTCTCTCTCTCTCTCTCTCTCTCTCTCCGACCCTCTTACTGCTTCTCTATTTCCCTCCGATCTCTCTTCTTTCTTTGTGGTTTCTGTAACCGATTGCTCTCTCTCTCTCTGTTCTTTCTCTGTCTCACCTTTGCTCTCTCTTCTCCTTCCCCCTCATCTCTCTGTCCTTCTCTCTGGTCTCTGCAATCCCTCTTCCTTTCCGAATCACTTTCTGTTCTTTCCTCCCCTCTCTGCGTTCTTTTCTCTTTCGTTCTCTCTCCCCGTCCTTCGTTCTTTCCTCACTCACTCTCTCTCGTCTGGTCTGCTCTCTTCCCCTCATCTGCCCTCCCCTTTTTGTTCTGTAGAATGGTGGTGGTGAGGAGTCAAATAGTGGGGGAGAATTCGAATGGGATTGGTTCGATGGTGGGATTTGATAGCTGCAGGGTTGTTGGGACTGTTTGGGCATCATTGACTTGGAGGCTACGAACGGCGGTGTGCTGGTTGATTGTATGGTTGGAGTTTGGTTTGAGATGGTGACGATTTTTGGTTCTGTCTTTCGCAGGTGGGAATGAATGTGAGACTCGGTGGGTGGAGGCGATGGGTTGTTCTGGCAGTCATTTTTGGCTGATTTGTGGATGGAAATTGGGATTGTGTTGTTGGTAACTGTTGATGGCCGGTTGTGGAAGTGGGAACGTGGGGTGCACAGATGGCTTTGGGTCTCGTTTTGCTGTTTCTTGAAGTTGGGAAATTCGATTGAAATTGGTTGTATGGTTGTTTTATTTGCAGGTAATTGGTGATTGCTTTGGTGGGTGGTGGTTTGTAGGGTGGATTGGGGCTGTTTCGTTGCAGGTGCAGAGTGGTAGGAGAAGAGGGGTGGTGGCTTGATACAGGCTGTGGAGTGATGAATTTGGGCTTTGGTGACTGACGGAGTAGGAAAATGGCGAATTGGAGAGAATTGTGGGTTCATAGTAATGGTGTGGGGTGGCTTGCAGGGGTGGAGATGTGGTGATTGGCTGGGGGGTTGATTGTTCCTATTCGGATGAAGCAGATGATGGTGGAACCGTCGATTGGGTTGTAACTGGGGCTTGTTTGAGATGGGCAGTGACTGAGTGGCATTGCTATTTTGGAGCTGTGATGATGACTGACGAGGTGATGATGTTAATCCTGGTGATGGGCTGGTGGTTTGGCAGGGGATGCAATGGATTGCTGGTAGTCCGTGGTTCAATGGTGGAGTTGCTGGGCTTTGGGGCTGATTTATGGTTTCCGATTGATTGGGAAGGGTTTTTTGGGTTGCCTTGAGGATATATTTGGGGCTGTCAGTAACTAATAGAGATCAGGTGGTGGTTGTCTTTGTAATGGTTATTTTCGTATATCTTTGTATGGGTTTGTTAGGATTGTTTTGTTTGATTTTTGGAGGTGATGGTTGCAGGTGGTAGTTTGACAGCGGATATTGGTGGTGGGCTTAGAGGTTTGGAGGTTCATGGTGGTGGAGAGGGTAGTTTCGGTGGGTTTCTGGTGACGGAAGGAGGAGGAGGGAGAGAGAGAGAGAGAGAGAGAGAGAGAGAGAGAGAGAGAGAGAGAGGGAGAGAGACGATGAGCCAGAAAAGAAAATCAAACCCGGAAAAAGAAGACCAGAAACAAAAAAAAAAAGAAGATAGAAAAATAAACTCAGCAAATAACAAAACATAAACACAAAACAGAGAAACAAAAACAAATCTGGAAAAATAATTTCAAGAAAGAGAAAAGAAAAGCAAAACCCTAGAGTTCATAATAATAAGAATAATAATAAGAAGATTCATGCAATTTTTTTGACGTCAAATAAATGTAAAAAGAGTAGTAAATGACTAAGGTAGTACCTTTGAATGAAAGATGGTGGATTGAACCATGCTCTTTTGGAAAAATAAAAGCTGAAAATTTTTTGAATGTTCTTGGTGTTCTTGATTTTTTATTTTTTTGATCTTAGTGCGTGTGAATATAGTGTGTTAGTATGTGTATTTGATCTTAGTAGGTAAAAAAAGTGTGTTAGTGTGTGTGCAAGATTTTAGTAGGTGAAAAAAGTGTGTGTTAGTGTGTGTATAGTGTGTGAAAAAGTGTAAAAAAAGTGTGTGTGAAAAAGTGTAAAGTGTGTGTAGTATTTTAGTGTGTAAAAAAAGTGTAAAGTGTGTGTAGTGAAAGAATGAACCTGGTATATTCTAAGTCCTCCTTTTTATTCTTTAGTGGAGGTATTTATAGTGATAGTTGTCTTAGTCATTAAGAATACTACAAAATAACGAAAACGTCATCGGTAATAAAAATTTCAATTTTATTAAAAAATATTTTAAATAAAAAAATAAATAATTATTACAAAAAAATGACAGTAAATTTCAAAATTTGCCAAAATTGAAAGTAGATTTCAAATTAAAGGTTAGAGCTTAAAACTGATAAAAAATGCGTTCGGAGTGTGAAATGACGATTTTGCCCCTGAACGATGAAAATTCACAGAAAAATAACTATTAATTTCAAAAAATTACCAAAAATTAAAAATAATCTTAAAACCCCAGGAAATACATTTATGACTTAAAAAATGATGAAAAATGAATTTTAACTGTACAATGACGATTTTGCCTCTAAACAATGAAAATTCACAGAAAAATAGTTATTGACTTCAAAAAATTACCAAAAATTAAAAATAAGCTTAAAACCCTAGGAAATGCATTTACAATTCAAAAATTGACAAAAAAATGAATTTTAACTGTACAATGATGATTTTGCCCCTGGACAATGAAAATTTATAAAAAAATAGCTATTGACCTCGAAAAAAAAATAGAAACATGCTTAAAGAATTAGAAAAATAAATTTGGGACCTAAAATGAGCTAAAATGGCGTTCGCAAGGCGAAATTACCATTTTGCCATTGTGCTAGTAAAAATATAAAAAAAATACCAATTAAATCCGAAAAAATTATAAAAAAATTAACAAATCTGTATAAAAGTAAAAATATAAATTTAAACCCCCAAAGCTAATGAAAAAATGTTTACAACTAAAAATTACTATTTTGCCCCCCCAGATTATTGAAAAATTAAAATTTGACCCAAAAATATAAACATGTCCCCAATGTTTGAAAATAAATGGTGTGTTAAAATTTGATGTCTGCATTGGTATGATGGTGACCACTTGTTATGCAAAATAATCAGTTACTTGCTCTTTTTTCTTTTAAGCTTTTCTCTTCTTGAAACCTTTCATATGGTGACTGATTGATTATTTTTTTAGCAAATAAATTGGGTGTTCTCTCTACTTTTTTCTTCCCTTCTTGTTTTTGACTTTGGAATAAATAGTTTGTAGTAGTATTAATTTTGGACTTTAGACTCGTGATTTTAGTCTCACAGCCTAAATGTTTTGTGAGCTAAGTAAGAGTTTCACATTTATGAACCCGAATCTCATAGCTCAAAGCCCAAAAATGTTGTTAATAATTTAAGCTAAGCTCAAGTTTGTTAAAACCCGACACATAAAACCGATTAACAAGCCTAATTAATTATCAAAACAAAAAAGGGGAAACTAGTTTTGACCTCTTTTTTTTTTTAATTTTTTGGATTCAAGAGAAACTCTAAACAATACAAAGTTTAAAAAAATGAAAAAAAAAATTGAGAATTCACGGTTACATGTCTAATATTCCTCTAATTATCCTATCAGTCAAATTGTGTCTCGAGAACTTTTTCCCCACTATTCTTGAACGTGAAACCATAGGCCCGCGGAATACACATGAGGGCGTTTGTGCAATTGTATAACGAATCAAGGGCAATCCCGTAACACAGTTATGCGGTAAGGCCCGAGACGCACACCATTGCGCTTTTTGTGGGGTCCGGTTTTCACTTTTGCATTATGCCAAGTCGACTTTCTTTCTGACTTTAATCAAATTGTCCTAAATAAATACTTGTTAAGAATTCTCTTGAATTTGATTTCTCGTTGGAATTGCAAGACGTTCTATAAAACCCTGAAAATTCAAGAAACCAGTAAAACTGACACGTTTCAAAACCAGAAAGACGGATGTCCAAAATGGCTCTACACTAGGTTAAGGCACTTAAGCAACCAGTTTGGGTAGTTAACAACTTTGTGATCCCCCAGTTATCCGAACTAATTCATATATAAAATAAGTTAATTTTTATTTTTGTGCTAAAAATTCAATTATGTTTTATGTTGAAAGTATGTTTTTATTATTTAAAATTAGATAAACAAAAATTTAGACTTTATTTTATATTTTATATTGTTTGAATATTATTTTATAAAAATAAAAATTTTAGAAAGTCTTGAACTAGTTATTGTTTGGCATTAATAAAAGTTTATTTTTGCAAACAAACAAAATTACATGAACGATATATTTATAAAATAGAATTAAGGTAGACAATGAAAGATTAAAAAACATTGGATATTTTATATTTCTTGAACAAATTAATTTTAAAAGTAACCGATTCCAGTACCAGATGTGCTCAAATCGATTTTCCGGTAACCTTTTATCAGATTACCCTATAGAGATAGACCGATTTACAAATCAAATATTCAATTCCACTACTACAGCTTGACTATTTTCTTCATGGACCGGGTATCCTGATGCATGAATAGCTACCCGATGCATGAATAGCTCTAGGAATTACAATGTTGAAAAAAAAAAAAAAAAGGTATCAGGGTGAAATGCAATAAACCCCTAACCTTTGGTGCATTTTGCCGCTAGGTAATTTAGCGTTGACCATTTGACTTTGTTGGAACCCCAAATTTGCCCCAGTATTGAAACTATTAGAATACTGGACAAAAATATCTGTTCCTTGCTACAAATATAATCAATCGAAAAAAGATTCTTTCTACGACCGATGGCTAACCATAAAAACGAAAGAATGGGCGAGAGGATCCCAAAAAACCACAAGATGGAAGTTTTTCGTAGTCCCCAGGGAAGATGGCTTTAGCTGGACGGGAAGACATATAATCAATCGACCCCATTGTGCATGATCACATTTTGAATTCTTTGTCTCTTGTTCTTTTCTTAACTTCAAATTTTATATTTTGATCTTATTTCATTTTTTTCTTGAAAAAAAAAAAACGTAGATCTTAGTTTCCGAACAATGCACTAAAAAAAGAAAGATCAATGCCTCATACTTCGTGTATTTTTTTTTTTTTGGGAGAAGAAAATAATGTTGGTGAAATTCAAACCTCCGACCTCTGAGGTAAAGTCATTGAGTTTTAACCGCTCGACCTTCCATTTGACCATCTATTTGTTCCAGTGTATATTCAATGTCTTGCTCTTGCTCTCGGTGTTCCTTTCCAAAATATGAACGTGTTCATTCTCAAATCATGCAGAATAGCACTCATGTGCACATATGGACATCCAACGATCACGGTGAGGAAAATTTTTGACTGCTTATATGTCGGGGTATGTTTTATTAGTAATATATAATATTTGTGATTTTCTTATCACGTGAATAAATGTTTTTCTACTAGACTTTTAATATAAATATGAACTTAAATTAATTGTGATTAAAAGTTGAGATAATACATTTAATATAATATATAGAGTGGGCCAATAAATATGAGACATAATGTGTGCTGTCATTTTAATTTTTATAGAATATTATCGGTAATATAAAGAAAATTAGTAGTACTAGCGAAAAGAAACAGAAAACTCCATTAATCTCTTTTGTCTCTATCATATCCAATTGAGAAAACCCTGGTAGCGACTTTGGTTTAGTTGTTGGCTGGTGAGCTAGTAACGGATCATCTATATTGCACAAATAAATCATGTCCTTATAGATTCCGTGTAAACTTTGTTTCTTTTGTGGGATTTACGCAGGTTTAATGATTCCTATATTTCATTGACTATAGTGTTCATTTATTTATTTGGAGTCAACTTTATTACATGCATGTTGCGTCCGCGGCTTGAAGTCTATTCAATTGGCCATTGAATTTAATTCAGGTGATTGAATTTGTGTTGAATATTATATTAATTCGATCACCTGTATCTGCTTATACTTGTGGCATGACTTTGTCCACAAGAATGAACTAATGGCCGTTTGGTTTCTGAATCCTCTGAAAAAGGTGCAAGGGATGCGGCACTACATTAGAGAAGCTTGCCCAGATGTACCTCTTCGAGGTATGGATAAGACTTTTTAGATCATCATCATCAAAAGAAGGGGCCTCCTTTCGAATAAGAACGAACTAGAGTGCTACTTCACCCAAAAATGTTAACTCTTAAGACTACTTCTTATTACGCTTGTGCTCCCATAAATTCGCGTCGGTCTTTTTGCTGAAAGCAAAAATGAATTAGAAGTGTTCTCTCCTAGTAATGTCATAGACTCCAGTAACTTCACGTTGGTTTTTCAAATTTCTCAATCACTATTATTATAACTATTATTAATCTTATGTGAGTATGGATTTTGATGATTTCCTCCAACATGTTTGGTTTAATAATAGAATAGGTATCATTACAAAAATATATATTCGGTTTACTGGAATGACTTTCAAGGAAATTTTAAAATTTTTAAATCTTTTATTTATGATATATATATTTTAGTTTTCCTATTTTGTATCTTTTTAAAGAAAATTTTTAAAAAAAATTCTGTAATTTTAAATATAACCATGTTCTAATTTGAGTTTTATGCAAATGATAACCTTAACAAAAAAAAAAGTCATTTTTATTGTAATAACAAAGAGTACTATATATCTTTGATTTTTAATTAAAAATTTTTATAAAAAAATTGAATGTCAAAAAAATTATTAAAAAGAATCTTTACAAAAAATTGTATGAAGTACAAATAAAAAATATTCAAAATCAAACAACAAAACACACACACACACCCAGAGAGAGAGAGAGAGAGAGAGGGAGGAATAGTATATTGGGGGTAGGTAACTCAAAGAATATGTGCTTTTTTAGTGAGTTTGTTTTTGCCCGTAATCATAAGAGTTAATGAGTTTGATAGAATAGTATTTTGGGAGGAATCATTCATATCCCAATTGATCACTATCGTTCCCATTGAATGATAGTGATAGTTGTTTTACAAATATCAATAATAGATATCATTACTTATGATATCCATTCCCTTCCTTGATTCTCCTAAACCAAACACCCCATAATAATTGTGAGTAATGGCTTACTCTTTACAATCTGTTTGGCTGTTTATCTCGGTTTTCTGGTGTACGTAGCTCCGTCCAGCATTGTCTCGACTTTTGGTATCCAAACTTGGATTAGTCTATATTATGGTCGAGAATTGTCTCTTTTTTTTTTCGGTGTACTAACTTGCTTATTGAATTGCTTTATTTGTCATGGTATTAAAAGGACCAAGGCCATATATAAGATTAAAGTGATTAATTTTGGATTATAATTTATGATATGTGATGAATTTATTTGAACGCTAATATTATGATTTATAATTTTAATTTGTAATTTTATTATGAGATTTTTTTTGTCTCACACACATTTGACGTATTAGGTGTGATTAAAGACATTAATAGCCCCATGTCTATAAAGATTAAATTGTACGATTAAAATTATTTTTATGGGTAATATAAAGTGTAGCCTAGCGTAAAAGAGAATTTTATGAATTGATTGAATTGTTGCCACCAAAGTAATATGTTCATTTAGTTTATAAAGTTTTAAACTTTAATGGTAAGGGGTGTCTCTGATTAAGTATAAAATTTTTCTACACAAAGATGTTGATTTTGAATGAGATCTAAAGATGACACATGTGACATATGATTGGGATTGACTTGTCTAAAAGGTCTACTCATCCAAAGGTGATAGATTTATGAAGATAAGAATATATTTTTAGATTATTTTGTGCAGAAAATTTGGAATTGCATGTTATTTATTTTGTTTAAATATATTTTATAATGATGTATCTGAATTCTCAACTATGATTTTTTATGGCTTTTATCTGTATTACCCTATAGTTTGCTAGTATATTGCATTGTATTTGATCTATCAACAATAACATGGTCGCTATTAAAGTACTTACTAGTTCTAATTTTAAAAGTAGAAGCAAGATGTCGAATTTGCTATTAAGAGGGCAGATGTGGATTTGGCAAAGACCATAGCACTGCTAGCTTAATTCACTGATGCCAGCACTGATGCACAAAAACAAGCACATGCAGCTTGGTGGAAGTTGAATCGCATGTATTATTTCACAATGAAGAGCTCGTTTCCTGAACTCTTTTGGAGTAGTCTTCCTAGCACTATTGAAGCTAAGAAGTTCTTAACTGCCGTGTCCCAAAGGTATAGAGTTCTCATCAGATGCTGAAATAGGAACATTTTTTAGGGATCTTTATTCCATGAGGTATGATGGTATGGGAGACATTAGGGAATACGTCATTAAGATGATCCACTATCATACTAAGCTAAAGGTGCTTAATACTTCTCTTCGTAATGCCTGTATTGTGCATCAAGCATTGAAGAGTCTCCTCGCTAAATTTGTTTTACTTGTAAATGCATACAATTCTCAGGACGAGGTATGGGGTATCAATGATTTGAGCACTAAATGTGTTGCTGAAGAAGAGAACTTCAAGAATGAAAAACTACAAGCTACTCTACTTGTATCCAAGCCTAGCAAAAAGGGAAAAGGTAAGAAATCTAAATTTTCTACTCTTAAAAATGTTCAGAACAATAATTATGGTCAGTCAAATATTGAGGGTGTCAACAAACCTATTTTTAAGGAAGATAGGTGCCATTTTTGTATTCTAACAATAGATATATAGAAGGTAATATATACTAATATAATTTTTAGAACCATATCTTAGTGATAGTTTGTAATGTAGAGTATTCGGTATTTGTTTCGTATTGAAAGACAACAAGTGAACTAATGTCTTTATAAGCCCTTGTCTACTGAGAGACAAATTGTCAAATACATATACTCTCTCTCTCTCTCTCTCTTTCTCTCTAGTTTTTGAATTTCAAACAGTAGGGTTTAGGCCATGCTGGAGGGCAACCACTCCTTTCACCGGCGATGATTCAAGCTTCGGAGGTTCCAATTAAGTCATTTACAGAGGTGGTGGCAAGCAAGACACCTGTGATTCACAACAACTTCATTAAGCTACCTGAACAATTTCGAGGATCACCTGCAATATCTTTCACCACTGAGGAAATACAAACTCTAGCTTTGCCTTTCTGTTTTGCATTGGTGGGGAAGTTTTCAAAACGAAGGCCTGCAATGGAATTTTTACGTAAGAATTTCATTACTATGGGTTTCAAAGGTCCCTTTTCTTTAAGGTCTTTAAGGTTATTGAATTTGCAACATGTGTTGATAAGGTTTGACGTTAAAGATGACTATCATTGATGTTGGTTATGTGGAGTGTGGTCCTTCCAAGGCTGCACAATGAGAGTGTTGAAATGGAGTCCATCTTTCTCAATGCAGCAAAAGTCCCAAGTAGTTCCTATATGGATTAGATTTCCAATTCTACCTATCCACCTATTCGGGAAAGGACCATTGTTCTCCATTGCACGTACTATAGGAGAACCATTGAGGATGGGTGCTTCAACTGTAGCATTATCTAGACCAAGCGTGGCTCGAGTGTGAATTGAACTGAATCTTCTTGGTTCAAAACCTGAAAGGATATGGATCAACAAGATGATCTTAACCAAGAGACAGAAGGCATGGTTAATCAAATAATGGAACAGGATTCAACGATGCAAATTACTAAACCCCAAGAGGATAGGAGGTTAATGGAGGATAGTTCGTTGGAGTTGCATAGTATTCTAATGGATTTCAGAGAAGTTTTGGATAATAATGAATGTGAAATAAGGCATGAAGTTGAGATGGGAAAAATGCGACAACTGCAAAATAGTCAAGGAATATAGAAACCAAAAGGAAAATAATATGAAGTAATTTTATCTGTGCCAATGACTCCAGCAAGAAGATTGTCATTGCCTAAAATACTAAAATCACTGCCAAATATGGGAAAAGAAAAAATGGGGGTTGAAAGGAGAAAATCAACTAGATCATATGATTTGGAATATATACTGGATATAGAAGTTATCAAGGAATGGTAGATACTTTTAAATATAAAATTGCTAGACGCAGATAAGGAGGTCAAGGTATAGGAGAGAAACAGGATGGAGAAGAGTGATCCACCACAGTCAGTTAAAAAATGGGTTTGAAAACCAAAAGAGAGCCAACAGATGGAGCAAGTGGCATTTCTTCGAAGGGGAAGATTGTTAGTTGTGCTTAAGGATGGTATTCCTACTCCCTCTCAAAAGCGTCATATTTAAATTATTTCTATATGGTAGCGCCTTTAAATTTTCTAGTGTGGAATATGAGAGGAGTCTCTAAACAGGATTCTGTTCATTATCAAAAAAATCATATGTATGAAAGAAAAGATACAATTAGTGGCCTTGATAGAATCTTTTACATCAGAAAATCAGTTAGATAGAATAAGAGTTAGGCTGGGATTTGATAAGGCAATAGTTATGATACAAGGAAAAATTTGGCTTTTTTAATTGAATAATCTATGCTATTCATGTGTTGAATTGGGTAATCAAGAGGTACATTGCTCTATTTTCTTGTCTTCGGCTATGGAGATTGCCTTTTTAGTTGTGTATGCTAAGCATATAAGAACTAAGCGTAGGGGATTATGGAGAGTTCTTCAAGAAAATTTTGATTCTGTTAGGGTTCCTTCGATGTTAAGAGGGGATTTTAACACTATAGCTAGAGTGGGAGAATGAAGAGGATGTGCACATCCGAGACTTGGTGACATAGAGGATTTTTGTGAAGCTATAAAGGACAGGATTGTCTGAGGTGGAATTTGACGAATCTCCTTTTAAATGGTCAAATTGGTGTGTGTGGCAACAATTAGATAGAGTGTTAGTAACTGCACAGTGGTCGTTCATGTTTAATAGGGTACATGTGACGCATCTACCTAGGGGGCAATCATATCATTGTCCTTTGCTAACAAAAGCATCTTATGGAGAATTAGTTAAGGCATCATTTCGGTTCCTCAATGTCTAGACTAGTCATCCAGGTCTTATGCAGATTGTTAGAGATGCTTGGGTAGCTGATCATGTAGGGAAAGGAATGCAAGCATTTTTCAGGAAGCTTATGGCATTACAAAGAGCTCTCAGAGAGTGGAATAAACACTCTTTTGGCAACATTCAGAAGAAGGTGGGGGAAGCTTTGGTTGAGTTGAATTGTAAGCAGATGATATTTGATCAGCAGAGGGGAGGAGTTGAGATGCCAGTCAATAGAAGCTAGAACAACATGCAAGGTGGTTAGCTACTGAGAAAGAGTTCTGGAAACAAAAAGCAATTGCTAAATGGCTACAAAAGGGATATGCAAATGCATCGCTTTTTCACACAGTAGTGAGGCAAAGAAGAAATGAGAACTACACAGCTAGAATCAAGACAGACAATGGAGAATGGTCGGAAAGAGGATAGATATTAAATTTTCAATAGAAGCTTACTTTGCTAGGTTATTTGGTTATGATAGTGGGGTGATAGGATGCAACATATTCATTTCTGCCTACCGAAGATATCAAAGGAAAAAGTTGATCTTTTGGAGCAAATTCCTACAGAAGAAGAGATTAAGCAAGTGGTTTTATCCATGCAAGGAGATAGCACAATAAATCCGGATGGATTTACAGCTCTTTTCTATCCAAAATGTTGGGAGGTCATTAAACAAGATTTTTTTGAGGCTATCCAGGATTTCTTTCATGGAACAATGCAACCAAGAGGGTTTACTTCTACAATGACAGTGTTAATTCCGAAAAGAAGAGGGGCTAATTAGTGGAAGGAATTTAGACCTATAAGCCTCTATAATGTAATCTCAAAAATCTTATAAAAAATCTTGGCTTGTCATCTAAATCCTATATTACCATCAATTATATCAGCATCTCAAGTGGGGTTTGTTCATAGTACGAATACAGAGGATAATATTCTAGCTGCATAAGAGATAGTATGGACATTAAAAATCAAGAAGAAAGAACTTAACTTGATCTTAAAATTAGATATGGAGAAGGCTTACGATAGACTAAATTGGACATTCCTCGTGGACATAATGAGAGGATTTGGATTGGGGGCATGGTTCATTGATTTAGTGTATAGGACTTTGTCTAATAATATGTTATCTATACTAATCAATGGTGAATAGGCAGGATTTTTGAAGTCATTTTGTGGAGTTAAGCAAGGGGATACACTATCTCTGAGATTATTCATCATTGCTACAGAATTTTTGAAGAGAGGCATTCAACATTTATTTAGCTGAGGCAACATAATGTTCTATCATGAGGTAGGAAGTCAAATTACTATACTGTCTTTGCAGATGATACAATAATTTTCACTCGGCTCACAAAGAAGTGTTTAAAGGACAGCAAAAAATTTAACAAGGACAGTAACGATTGAAAGGAGACAATGACTAAACTCAATAGATAAAGAAACGCAATTGATAACACAAATAGAAATCCTAAGAACAAGAACTACACAAGAACAATAGACAATTAAAGGAATCACTGCAAGAAATTTGACAAAATAAAGAGGAAAAGATATATCCAATTTTAAAGAATCAAAATTCAAGAAATGGATTGACAAAAAACCTGATACCAAAAACTCAAGAAGTTCTGATACCAAAAACTGTCTAGGCAGATAGTTAATATTGAAAAGAGTTTTGCTATTATTCCCTCTTCTCTCTCTCATGCACAGAAAAGATGGATTTCCAAAATACTTGGCTTCAAGATAGAGAGAGCTCCTTTTACCTATCTTGGAGTCCTTTTGGATACTGGAAAAAGGAAAGAATGCACTATGATGGAATTTTGGGAAAAATCAAGATTCTAATACGGGGTGGAGCACAAAATTTTTATCTCAAAGGGGTTTAATCATTCTAATACGTCACGTATTAGCCTCTATCCCACTATATCTTATGATGACTCTCTCACCACCGGAGTCTATTTTGATGACTCTCGGGAGGTTATTAAACTAGTTTTCATGGGATGCTTCACTATAATCTAAAAGGGTATATTGGAGAGCTTGGGAAAAGTTATGCTTCCAATTAAAGAAGGGGGACAAGGATTTAGATCATTCCAATCTATTTTGGAAGTCCTTGAAATGAAATTATGGTGGAGGATAAGGGAAGATAAATCAGTATGTGTGACGCCCCAGAAATTCGCACTAAAAGATTAATTTGAGTTATGTTATGTTATGTTTATTAGTAGGAAAAAAAAATGAATGAGAAAAGAAAAGAAGAGGGAAATTAAAGTGCATTTAATAGGGCATTTCTTTTATTTAAGGTTTAGTGTTAATCTTTGATTTATTAGTTGAAAGATGTCTTAAGTTAGTTAGGTTAACTAAATGAGATTTTGCATGATTAAGTGGTACACCTAAGTACCAAACTTGGGTTAATTTTATTGGTTCATTAGTTTATAATAGTGTTTAATTTTGACTAACTAACTTCATCATTTTCAAGGCTTTTGACTAAGTGAGTTTTAGTTCACTATTTTGACTTAAATTTTCACTAATTTCTCTTGCTTTTCTCTCTCCCAAAATCCGGCCCTCTCTCCCTATTTTTCTTTCATTTTTGTTTTAAAATTTGTGCCAAGAAGTTTACTAATTACTAGGAGATAAGTGACTAATATTTCCACAAATCAAATTTAACCAAGTTAGCCAACATTTCATTAAAAGCATACAAACTCACATGATTTATGTCATGCTATAATTGGTCCTTCTTTTCTCCACTAATTTTCTTTATTTCTTTTCCATTTTCTTGACCTAATTTCCTCTCTTTTTCTTGCCCTTATGGCCGGCCCCTCCCTACCTCCATTTCCTCTCTTTTGTTTTAAAAATTTATGTCATGAAACTTGCTAAATACTAAGTGATAAGTGAATAAAATTTGCACTAATCAAATTTGACCAACTAGTGACTATTATCTCAAAATATCTAAACCCTAGCTTGACTCTTGTTTAACTTTGATTGGTTGCACTTTCTTCCATTATTTCTTTTATTTCTTTTATCCTTTCTTGGTCTAATTATCTTCCATTTCTTCTCCCTCTTGGCCGAACTCTCTAGACCTCTCTCTACCCTCTCTTGTTCTTCATTTTTCTTGGAGCTTTCTTTCCAATTTTTGGCAAATCCCACCATAGAAAGTGAGGTTTTCTTCTTCCTAAGCAAGGTTCTCAGCTTGTTTAAGGTATGTACCATGGACTTTTGTTATTAATTTCAAGTTTATTTAAGTTTTATTTAAGCTTTAATTAGGGTTTTGTTCAAGCTTTACATTAATAGTCATACTGGACCAGTTTTAGTAAAACGTTCATAACTTGGTATAGATAACTTGGATTCGAGTGATTCTTGTTGTTTTAGAAACTAGATTGATAGGGCTTTCCAACGGTATAAGGCTTGCACTGTGGTTCGTTGTGTATTAATCGCAGAAATTTTGTAAAGTTGGCTGAAAATTCAGTTCTGCGTGAAACAGTTTTGATGATGAGCCAACTTGAGGGCTGATTTCGAACCTGTTCTAGTTGGAATTTGGATTGATGATCTTCATGAAAGTTGTAGCCCTATAAACGTACTTTAAAACCATGTAATCAGAATTCCTTAGTTCTTAATGGATTGACCCCAGAAATGGCACGAAGTTGGCTGAAAACCAACCCTGTGCAGATTTGGGGGATGATTCTTAGAGTAGGGATTTTGAATTTGAGTGGAATCTTGATTGAATGTGAGTTTAAATTGAACATAGAAGTTGTAAAACTTGTTGAATTGGATTGGATGGTTGATTTTCTTGCAGGTTTTAAATTTTTGGGTTAGTCCGGTTATAGGGAAAATGCTGCCGAAATTTCGGTAAAACCTAAGAAATAAAAGTGATTAGGCTATGATTTAAGACTCTATAAGCTGTAATTTAGTGATTTAAGCGTGCAGAAATTTTTGTAGATTAGCTATTAGTGAATTAAACCTCTCCGAGCAAAACCCTAGAAAGTTAGAAAACCCTAATTTCGAAAACCCTAAACCCTAGGGTAAAACCCTAAGCTCCAAAACCCTAGAAACTTAACCCTAGAAAGACTTGGGGTATTTCTTGAATTTCCTTATGAAATTTCTTAGATTTTAGTCAGGGTTTTTACACGATTCTTTCTCGTGAATTTCAGGATCCGAAAGTGAGACCCGACCTTTCTACGAGATATTTTCTTAGGCACCAGGTGAGTGTTCTTCTGTGTGCATGATGCATGAAACGCCATGTCATACTAGTTATTATTATTTCCATGCATGAAATGGTATGATTACACTTGACATGAGTATATAATAAAAATGTGTTATTTGAGGAAAGATGTGTACTTTATCGCATCTATTCCGTAATGTGTTACATGCTTTCACTATTTAATGTGTTAATTGTGCTTGTGACTTCCATGGTTAATTTTACTATTTTCCACGGTTAATCAAATTGGGAGCGTATGGGAGAGATATAAGGTGTTGGGCGTTATTTGGTGCTTGTTAATTGTTTATCTGAGTAAAGTCCTGAAAAAGGCTAACTCATGATTGAATTTATTCTTGATCTTGGACTTCCGGGGCTAACTTCACCGTTACTCCTCGGTTAGTCATCCGGGAGCGTTTGGGGTGATATAAGGTGCTGGAGAATATAGGTGCTTGATATTCTTTCCGATAAGAGTTTCATTCCTCAAAGAGGGTAACTCCGGATTGAATTTTACGAGTATGCTGGACCTAAGCTTGCTTCTGCAGTGAGCCCAGTATCCGCCATTGACTATTTGTTAATTAATTTGTTCACAAATTGTTTATTTACTCATTAAATATTTTATCGAACAAAAATCACATTTCACTGGTATGATCGCATGACTTGAGCACTCACTGGGCTATTATAGCTCATTCCATTTTATTTGTTTTCCTTTACTCAGGTTACTTGAAAAATTAAAGCTGGACCCACTGGTTTTTCGATTATTATGGATGTTGTAACTATTGTAATAGCCGAACTGTGTTAGGCTATTTTTGTGAAAATCATGTATATTATGACTTGTAAACTTGCGGTATGACTTGTACCTTTCAGTTAAATAATAAGAGTGTATTTCATTTTGTTCCATTTTATTTTAGTTTATTTTATTTTAAGTTAAGTACGCTCGGTCGTTTGCGTGAGTGCGTGAATCGAGACCTGGCGAGAGCTAGGCAGGCAGTCCGCTAAGCCCTTTGGTGCGCCTCTGGGTAAGGTGGGGTTGCTACAGTATGGGCACAAATGATGAACAAAAAATATATTTCTAGAGGAGAGTTGAGTCAAGCTCCAAAGAATGGATGATCAATCACATGGAGAAGAATGTGTGGTATTAGAGACAGGACAGAAGAACACATTTTTTGGAGTGTTGGGAAAGCAAATATAGATTTTTGGGGGGATAAATGGGCAACTCCATTCTCTTTATTAACATCGGCTTTGCATTCGTATCCTTCTGATATGAAAGCAAAAGAGTTCATAAAGGAAAACAACTGGGATGATCAGAAAGTTAGATAGTACCTTCCTCTACATATTGTGAGTATCATCTGGCAAATTCCGGTGCAGGTGGACCTTGAAGAAACAATGATTTGGAATGCATCATCAAATGGATTGTTCATAACAAGTTCAACTTATGAAATAGTAAGGGGAAAAAGAGGTAGTTCAAAGGTATGTCGAACAGTTTGGAGTAAAATCATTCCTCTCAAATTTTCTTTTTTGGAATGGAGAGTTTTGAATGATTTATTGCTTATGGAAGACAATTTACAAATCAAGCTTCAAAATGTTGTTTTTGCATGAGGGTAGAATCAACTGGTCACGTGTTTTACCATTGTGAGACTACTATAAAGGTATGGAAACATTTTCACTTGCTTTTGGGATGCCTTTGCATGTTCATAATTGCTATGGCACTCCCTTAATATAGTGGATCATTTTGGCTCCTAGAGGTGTAAGTGATCTTGTAAGCTGGGTAATGCTTGTGATTATTGCATGGTTTATCTGGTGTGCAAGGAATAAGGGGAAGTTTGAAGGGAATATACAGAGTTCAGAAGATATTATTTGTGGTATTGAGGAGTTCATGATACTCATGGGATTTGCGCAGACCATGACACAAGAATATTGTAAGAGGGATAAGAATGTCTATCTCCTGCAACACTTATTGGGTAAGGTACCTCAAATAGTAAGGGCAATCTCAATATAGTGGATGGCTCCTCCATTTGGACGGGTTAAATTGAATACTGATGCTTTAGTCAAGGGAGAAGTTGTAGCTAGTGGGGGAATGATCAGAAACCACTAGGGACACCTGATCATAGCATTGGGAAGCTCAGTCAATTCTAGAAGTGGAAGCAATTGCTTTGAGCCAAGGATTGGAGCTATGTATAAATTGTGGGATGAAAGGTGTGCTGGCAGAAGTGGCCTCTCAAACACTTTATCAACTAGTAACAACGCAACACGTGACCAAGTGGCCACTTTGCTATACAATAAAAAAGATTAAGCAAAAATTATAGTTAGTGGGAGGCTCCTTAAAACACATTTATAGGGAGGCGAATGCAGTAGCAGATGCAATGGCGAACTTAGACTTGATGGATCAATTCTTTTTTGAAGATGCTCAACAAGTACCAACAAAAGTAAACTCTCTAATTAAACTAGATAGTTTTTCTTTTTTATATTAGTGCAATAAATGTAAAGGAGTAATATTCTTAATTTACTGCTTTATTTCTTTAATTATATTTTGTAATAAGATTTTTTGCCGTTTATATTAATAAAATTTAGGGTTGGCATCCCTCCCCTGTGTACGGGGTTTTGCAAAAAAAAAAAAAAAACTCTTGTCGTCTTCCTTGAACAAATTTAATTCAAACAATAGTTTGGAGGGAATATTTGGTGGGAAAGCAAAATTTTTAATTGGATTTATTCAAAATAATACAATTAAAAAGAAAATTATTTATATTCTTGACAAGGGTACTTGGACACTTGGGGCACCTTGGGGTTTGGAAAATTAATTAATTAATTATGGCTTAATAAATTATATTTTTTATTTTAACTATTAACTAATTTATATTTTTTGTTTTAACTATTAACTAATAAACATATCTATTCATATTATGTCCGTCAATTTTAACTATAAAGTGTCCTCCTCTTAGACATAGCCTTTCAAACAAAAGTTGTATTTGCCTTTAAATATCCCAATTTGCTAGAATTCTACTCACTTAGCAATTGTACTTTAATCCGACTTCATTATATCCTAGAGGTAATTTGCCTGCAAACGATAAGGGGCAAATAACACTTGAAGGACAGTGAAATCACGCATCAAAGTCATCCATTTTTCATTCAATTTCTCAATCTTCGTTAACAATCTTAAGTTGTTATTATGGCATCAACTACTAATATGTTATCAAGACCATAAGCCAAAACGTCACAAAATTGAATAGGCTTGATGGTACTAGGATGAATTTCAACAGATGAAAAGATAAGATAATGCTCTTGCTTACTGCTCTAAAGGTTGCATATGTACTAGACCTGTCTCTTCCACCAATTGCTACACCCAAGGAGGATGATTAGGAAGAAGCAAAGAAACAACATAAAAAATGTGAAGAAGATGAAGTTGCTTGTAGAGGCCATATTATGGACAACTTTTCTAACCGTTTGTACGAACGATCTCTTCATTGCTGTTAAGTCTCCAAGGGAAATCTAGAATGCACTGGAGTACAAATACACTGCACAGAAGCAAGGTGCGGATAAATTTTTAATCAA
This sequence comes from Mitragyna speciosa, assembly GCA_024721245.1. NCBI lineage: Eukaryota > Viridiplantae > Streptophyta > Magnoliopsida > Gentianales > Rubiaceae > Mitragyna > Mitragyna speciosa. Next base: position 15,095,177 of record CM045556.1, read on the forward strand.
GAAATATTTTGATTTTCATATTACTGATAATTCTTCTCTTATGGACCAAGTCCATGATCTGCAAGTTATAGTTTCTAAACTTAAGGATCTAAGTGTAGAGATTTCTGAATCATTGCAAGTGGGGGCAATTATAGCAAAATTACCCTCTAGTTGGAATGATTATCAGAAAAAACTACTGCACACGACTGAAACATTCACAATAGATCAGATTCTGAAACACTTGCGCATTGAAGAAGACACTAGATCTTCTGCAAAAGAAAGAAACAGAATCTGAGACTAAAGTGAATTTCGTGGATGAGAAGAAAAATCAGAAAGACTGGTTCTAAGAAGAGAAAATCTTCTGAGAATACTAATTCTAAAGACAAGAAAAAGAATAGAACCTGTTACAATTGTGGCAAGAAAGGCCATTACAAACGTGAATGTAAGTCCAATAAGAAACAAAAGATGGACAATGGCAACAATACAAATCTGGTGGAACAAAAAGATGTTGACGAAATTATTGCAATGGTATTAGACTGGTGCATTCGCATGACTACAGAATTTAACAGGGTTGCTACAAACAAATCTAATGAATGGTGGTAACATTCTGGTACCACTGTGCATGTGTGCAATGACAAGTCCCATTCAAGACTTATGAAGATGTTAATAATGGACATGAAGTGCTGATGGGAAACCACAATACAACAAAGGTTCTTGGCAAAGGCAGTGTTAAAGTCCATTTTACTTCTAGAAAGAAACTTCAATTAACAAACGTTCTCCATGTCCAGAAATTAAAAAGAATCTTGTAACAACCAATGTATTGAATAAGAAAGAGCTGAAAGTTGTACTAGGATCCGATAAGATCATCTTGTCTAAGAATGATGTATTCGTCAGAAAATGATATTTTCGTTATGGCATGTTTAAGATAAGTATCAATAAGAATAATATTTCTTCTTGTATTGTTGATTATTCTTAATCTTTATGGCATGGTAGGTTAGCACATGTTAGTCATAGAACTTTGCATTTTATGTCAAAACATGGACTGATTTCATATAATGGAAATGAAGAAAAGAAATGTGAAATCATGCATACAAGCAAAAATGAAAAGATTACCATTTCCCAAAAATGAAAGAAACACAAATTTATTAGATCTTGTGCATTCTGATGTTTGTGAGTTAAACGGTTTTCTAACAAGAGGTGGAAATAAATATTTCATCACTGTTTATTGATGATTATTCTAGATTTGTATGTGTCTATTTGATGAAAACTGAAAGATGAAGCATTTAATATGTTTAAATGTTATAAATCTCTTGTTGAAAATCAGTTAAATAAGAAAATTAAAATTCTTAGAAGTGATAGAGGTGGGGAATATTTTCCTACTGAATTTTCATTATTTTGTGAACAAAATGGCATAATACACCAAACTAGTGCACCATACACTCCTCAACAAAACGGATTGAGCAGAAAGAAAAAATAGGACTTTAGAAGAAATGGTTAATTCCATGATTCTAAGTTCTAGACTACCTAAGAACTTATGGAGAAAGGCTCTATTGGTTGCATGTCATATACATAATACAATTCCCTCTCTTAAGTCCAAGGTGTCTCCATATGAAAAATGAAAAGGTAGAAAACTAAGTATAAGCTACTTTATAGTTTGGGGTTGCATAGCTTATTATAGGTTCTTGACCATAAAAGAACAAAGTTAGGACCTAGAGCACTTACAAATGTGTTCGTTGGGTATGCAAAAAGCTCTAAAGCCTATAGGTTACTAGATCTTGATTCTAATGTGATTGTAGAATCAAGAGATGTTAATTTTTTTTTTTAGAATAATTTTCCTAAAGATTCAATGGTGAATAAGGATTTGAATCAAGTACCAGCATATGGTCAAAATCCTAATCCTTCTACTACTAATAAAAGAAAGGAAGATGACACTCTAGTTGGACTAAGGAGAAGTCAGAGACAAAGAATCTTTTGATTTCATTTCTTCATAAGCTATTGTTTTCTTAGTTGAAGGCAATAGGTGATCTATACTTGACAAGATTCCTATCTTGCTTACAGTAGAAGATGATCCTAAGAGTTTTAATGAAGTTATGAATTTAAGAGATGTAGCAATTTGGAGAAAGGCAATGATGAGATGGACACGATATTGGCTAACAATACTTGAGTCTTAGTTCATTTGCCACCTAGTTCAAAATCAATTGGTTGTAAGTGGATGTTTAGAAGAAAATACCACCTTGATAGACCCGTCAAACTCTTAAAGCAAGATTAGTAGCTAAAGGATTTAGACAAAAGGAGGGAATAGATTGCTTTGATACTTATGCACTGGTAGCTAGAATTACATTCACTAGAGTGCCATTAGCATTAGCTTCTATTTATAATTTTCATGTGCACTAGATGGCTGTGAAAATGACATTTTTAAATGGTGATTTAGAAGAGAAGTGTATACGGAACAACTAGAAGCTTTTGTTTTACCAAGAAATGAAAAGAAAGTTTATAGACTTATAAAATCATTATATGGCTTAAAACAAGTGACTAAATAATGGCATGACAAGTTTGAATCTATATTACTCTCTAGTGAATTTAGATAAAGCGTTTGAGAGTCATGCTGATAAGTGCGTTTATTCTAAATTCACAAAAGAATACGGAGTAATAATCTGTTTTTATGTGGATAACATGCTTAGTATTGGTACAAATTACAAAGGTGTAGAAGAAACAAAGAAGTATCTATTTTCTAAGTTCAAAATGAAAGACCTTGGTGAAGTAGATACTATTTTAAGAATAAAAGTTAAGAAATATAGTGGGGGTTACACTTTAAGTCCATCACATTATGTTGAAGAAGTCTTGAACAAGTGTCAACATTTAAAAGTAAAAGAGGTAAACACCCCTTATCATCCTAGCTTTAAGTTGTATAAACATTCTAGCAAATCTATTGCTCAAATTGAATATGCAAGTGCAATAGGTAGTTTAATGTACTCAACGCATTGTACTAGACTAGATATTTCACATGCTATCTCAGACTATCAAGATAGGGGTAGAACATTGGAAATCTATAGGAAGAGTTCTTGGATATCTCAAAAGAACTAAAGATTTTGTACTTTTCTATAGTAAATTTCCAGCTATACTTGAAGGCTACTATGATGCTAGTTGGGTAACAAGTGTTTGTAATAAATTGTCTACTTCTGTTTGGGTTTTTACTTTAGGTGGTGGAGCAATATCTTGGGCATCCAAGAAACAAACTGTTATTATACATTTCACCATGGAAGCTGAGTTTGTAACTTTAGCTATAGCTTGTAAAGACACTGAATGGCTAAGAAATCTACTATTAGACATTGAGTTGTGGCCAAAACTAATTCCAGCCATTTCTTTGCATTGTAAGAGCGAAGCTACAACGTCTAGAGCTTTAAACAAAGTTTATAATGATAAATCTAGACATACAAGTTTAAGACATAAGCATCTTAAGCAATTATTGAATGATGGCATTGTTACCATTGTTTTTGTTCGAACAATTAATAATTTAGCGGATCCATTTACCAAAACTCTTTCAAGAGATGTCGTGAAAGCAACGTCATTGGGAATGGGTTTGAAACCTATCGTCCAAAACCACTAAAACCCAACCTTTATTCTAGTCTTAACACTAGTTTTAAAGGTTTAAAGGGTAATAACAAATTACTAATAAGTGCTTGTGAGCACTGGAAATAAATCTTATTTCATTCCAATTTCTAGTGCATAACTTTTTACAAATGAGAATGAGTATGGTACTCTTATGGCTTTATTAAAGCTTGAAAGTTTGCTCGCATATATAACTATTAGAGTGGTGTCGCTTCTAGCAAAAGTTAAGGTGTCCTTTGGTAAATGGTTATGAACCTAGGATGGAACACATCACCAATAATAATGCTAAAACCATTATGTGAATTATTCCACAAGAGATATGATTTTCTGTGTGGTTAAAATCATAGTTTAAGCTATAAAGTCACCATGACTTCGTTAAAATTAGTGAATTACTTAAACTAGTGATAGGTTTAAATCTAGCGATAACTTTGTTTAGGCAAACTATTGTCAATGTTGAGTTAGATTACATTGCAAACTAAGTGGGGGATTGTTAGTGATAGTTTGTAATGTAGAGTTTGGGTATTTATCTCACATTGAAAGACAACAAGTGAACTAATGGCTTTATAAGTCCTTGTCTTCTTCCTTAACAAATTTAATTCAAATATTAGTTTAAAGGGAATATTTAGTGGGAAGGCAAAATTTTTAATTGGATTTATTTAAAACAATACAAATGAAAAGAAAATTATTTATAATCTTGACATGAGCACTTGGACACTTACGGCGCCTTGGGGTTTTGAAAATTAATTAATTAATTTACGAAATAATTAATTAATATTTTTTATTTTAATTTGACAATTCTTAACTAACAGACATAACTATTCAGATTATGTCCATTTGTAGACATCAAATTTTGACACACCGCTCATTTTCTAACATTAGGGACCTTTTTCGACAATTTGGAGTCAAATCCTAATTTCTGGGTAAAAATGAAAAAGTCAGTAATTTTAGGGGCAAAATAGTAATTTTTTAATTGTAAATATTTTTCGTTAGTTTTGGGGAGTTTAAATTCATTTTTTGTACTTTTATACATATTTTTAAATTTTTGTGATTTTTTTCAAATTTAACTAATATTTTTCGCAAATTTTGACAGTACAGAGGCAAAACAGTCGTTTTGCCTTTTGAACATTTTTTGCCATTTTTTTATCCGAAATTTATTTTTTAGGTTTTTAAGCATATTTCTAGATTTTTCTAACTTTTTGGGGTGAATTGCTATTAACAAATTTATTATTTACATTTTTCTTAATTTTTCTATTTTTGTGTTTTTGGGAGAGAACATAGATTTTTAATTTTTTTTGTAGAGAAAAAGTTGTAATTTTGGTTGTCAAGGGCGTTTTGGTCTTTTAATCATTTCTTGGAAGATAAGTCTTTTGTGTACTAAGAATAGCCCATTTTTGGGATTAAAAAAAGGAAGGAGAAAAAAAAAAGGAAAGGCCTAAAGAAATTTTTTTAATTTTAGTTTTTCCTACACCAAGAGCACCTAGAACATACACTAATGTATTTTCAAATTTACACCTAGAACACACACTAGTATATCTTCAAGCCTACACCTAGAATACACACTAGTACATCTTTAACCCCATACCTAGAATACCTAGAACACAAGTTCAAACTTTACATTCATCTTCAGGCCTATATCTAGAACACCAAGAACACATGCTAAATCCCAAGACCATCTCATACTGTTTCACACACTTTCTCTCTCATACACTACACACAGATACACACATAGCCACATTATTTTCACTACTTCACACGCACACACATTCATACACAGACAACAATTACGCACACACTTTGCACACACATCACACACACTAAGATTTACAAACACGCATAAACACGCGCTTCACACAGATACACACACCCATATACACACAAATACACCATCATACATACACATCTACACACACACTTCACGCACAAAGGCGTTACCTTTCGCATAAATAGACAATCCATACCATTTTCATCTCCTCCCCTAGCACATTCACAACCACCTGAAAACTCCAATCCAATCACATAGCCAAGTTTTAGCCTCCCTCTTATATTTTTATCAATCCAATCCAATCACATGCATACAGTCATGCACATACATTCAAGCACAGACAAACACACCACATGCAAAACACACATTCACACACAAGCAAAAACTCAGCCATCATATTCACCACAAGAAATATTCATGAATCACCATTTTTAACCCTTCAATCCCAGTCTCACTCCACCATACCATAACCCCAGACGACTTCCCTGTCAAACCAGAAAACCCAAATCCACAAGCAAACAACCTCCTACCAACTCCACAGTCAGAAACATTCACACATCATAGACCATCGCCACTCAAACTACCATCGAATCCTAACCATCTCAGCCACCAAGAAGCCTCTACAACAATCCATAAATTGTAGCCACAAACAGCCCATCCTCACCACCAGGAGCTTCACAATCCACTTCCACAACCACCCGTGGCAACCCCTGCAAAAAAACCAAACGACTACTAGCGCAAATCAACAATGAAAATTAGCCAAACACCAAAGCTCCACCATTCCTACCATCGTATTACCACCAAATTGATCGAATCAATCAGCCCCAAACCATTCAAATTCAATCACCCAAGCTGCAATCCACCGCCTGTAATTGCCCTTATTACCTACCCACTACCCAATCACAGTCACAACAGCCATCTATAATCAATAACAGCCCCCTTGATCTAGAATCAACTCATCAGTAGCTCCTGAAGCAGTGCTACAACCATCCGGGCAAACCGCCTGAAGCTAATTCCACCAGTAACCACCGCACAGTAAGCCCCAACCACTCACTCCCTCCAAGTCCACAATCAGTCCATCACCACCATCAATCCACCTTCAGTCACCGTTCAACCACTAAATCACCTCCAAATAACCTGCACAATTCCACCGAAACAGCCCTCACAAAACTTGCCAACTACCATAAAACAGCCATCATCCACTTCAAACTTGCACAACAGTCCCTCAAATTCCAAAAATCCACCAACCACCCACGACTATCAAACCACAATCAGTAAAACTATAATGTTGCCAGTGCAAGCCATCAGCTCTGGCCTCACCACCACCAGCCGTGAATCACCGCCAACACCGGCGCATTCCTTCTCTGCTCTACCATTGATGAACAGTCAACAACCAGTGACCGCTAAGGCCTCATTATCGAATTCTCTTGGCTTGAACACAGGTATCCTTTTGTTTTCTCTTTTAACTTCATTTAATTAACAACCATCAAGTGAAATTTTGTGTGATTTGTTATGGGTCTTGAGAAATTGGGAATGTGATCAGTAAAGATGGATTTGGCTCCAGAAGATGATGAACTTCGGGGAAATTTATTGAGTGCTTCTAGAGATAGATTGAAAGAAAGAATCGGAAGGAGAAGAACAAGAGAGAGACACAGAGAATGAGGAAGAAGGGGAAGAAATCGGAGAGGGGAAAGGAACAATTCAGATAGAAAGAAAGAGAGAAAGATGGAGTGACTGAGAATCTAAGATAGAGAGAAAGAGAAAGAGGGGACAGAGAGTGAGGAGAGAAAGAGAGAAGAGCGAGGAGAAAAAGGAAAAGAGAATCAGAAGAAGAGAAAATAGAGAAGGAAACAGAGAAGAAAGAAAGAAAGAGAAAGAGGGATTATCTTTTTAGACTAAAGAGGCAGACGATTGAAGAAGAGGGGCGGGGGTATTTTATTTGTTTAATTTGTTGGGGTACATTTTATGATTACATTTTGCTTTAATAATTTTAATTTAGGATCAACATTCACATTTTAGTTCTTAGATTTTCTGACCATTTGTATTAAGCATTTAAGTATTATTGTTTTCTGTATCTAAGCCCTGAATATTTGTACATTGACCCCCCAAGTTCATATTCTATTTCAATTAAGTGCTGGAATATTCATACTTGCTATAATTTACCACTTTACCCCTCATTTTGCTTGGATATTCATTTTAGTCCCCAATGCGCTATTGTTTTGTAATTGGCCCCTCTAATTTAACAAAATTTACCATTTTGTCCCCTCTTTTTTCACCTTATTTTGCATCATGACCTCTTGATTATTTAAAATTTTTAATTTTGCCCCTTAAGTTTTATAGAAATTTATTTTGGTCATGTTTACCCCAATTTGTCAATACTTACGTACATTAGGCTTTATTTGTTTTAAATAGTGGTACCTTGACTTGTTTGTTCATTTTGGTTAGCATTAGTTCCGGATCTTCAAAAAGGTATCCCCATTACTTGTTAATTTCTTTTTTTTTATGTGCTCCAATGTGATTTTTGTGCATTTTCTTCAATGAGTTTTCTTATTTTATATGCTTTTTGCGTATTTAGTTACATTATGGTATCTCATTTTAAATTTCATTTATTGGGCGAAAATGTGATAAAACTAGATTTGACTATTTTCGCAAGATTTTGTGTTTTGGCTAAACAATGTAATAGTTAGGCTACATTTGGTATTTTTATATTTAGATATCAAGTGTAATAGATAGGCAGTTTTTACTTTTCTCCTAAAATTGTAGCTAATTCCCTCGATGTAATAGTTAGGGCTTGTGTGTTTTTGCGTGCTTATGTGTTTATATATTTTACTGCTTTCCTTAAGATTTTACATCTAAATATTATGCTTATGTCTTATGTGCTCATACATGCTCTTTATGTCTTTATATGTCTATTTGCTTTGATTCCTACATTATTTTAATTTATGATTTGTTAGTTTTGTTATTCTGTCACCACTAGTCCAATGCTAGTGTGAAATTCCTAAAAAAGGCTAGTCTAACGCTAGACCCTTAGGACATTTTAGTGCTAGTTTCACTCGCGTGCATTTCATCTCATTCCATACACATTCTTCTTTTTTAGAGCTATCCATATTTGCATATTTTTTTGTATATATTTTATTATTATTATCTATTTTTAGTATTTTGACAGTGCATGATATCTAGGTTACATTTCACTTTGAAGTTAGGTCATTTTGCATGCTCCGACTAGAGATAGTCTTGTACTTATGTGGGAAGCGGTGGATTAAGAGGTCATTCCTCTGTCCGTGAGTAGAAAAAGTTAGTCACGAGTTAATTAGTCTCCCGTACTCGTTATGTTGCATCTCTACTTTCTTTGACTAATTATTATGTCTATTACTATTTTTCTTTTCTTTTTTCATTTCATTTTGTATCTACACTTGTAACCCCCTTGAGGTCTCGACTTGGGTCTCGCAATTAATGCAATAATCCCGACCAAACCTCGATGGGACATTCCAACCCTTTCAACACCACATTTAGACTTAGGACTTGCATTCGTATAGATACATCCAAACGCGATAAAATCTAGGGGTTATCTTAGGAAATTTTGTTTAAATCTTGCAACTAGTTTCGGCTAGGTTGAAATGGTGCCTTAGGTGCGAGTCTTTTCCTTCCCTTTTTTCAAATGTGACTCCCAGACCTTTTTCTCTTATTGTTTTCGTAAACCAGAGTTGAAAAAGGTTTTCCAAACATGTTTTCCTAAAATTTTATTTTTTCAATGATTTTTTCGGTGACTTGGTATACCCTAACTCAATACCAAGTTGCGACTCCATTTTTCAAATAAAATCCTTTTTCAAAATTAGTTAGCCAAAACTGTCGCACTTTTTAGTACCGGCCTTATTTTATTTTGTTTTATCTTAAAATACTAATTTTTCTAAATAATACTTTTTCACTAAAAATTTGATTTTTCTCATACATGCACAATTTTTCAAAAAACTTTATTTTTGAAAAGGGTCACCAAACCGGACCGCCTCTTCGGGGAGCGATAGTCCCAAGCCGACCCGTGCTTTGCGATTTTTTGGGATGCGACACCATTAATTTTAACTGTCAATTGCCCTACTTTCATACATAACCTTTTAGACAAAAGTTGTCTTTGCCTTTAAATATCCAGATTTGCTAGAATTCTATTTACTTAGCATTTGTGGTTTAATCTGACTTTGTTGTATTGTAGAGGTAATCTGACTGTAAATAATAAGGGGCAATTAACACCATAAAGACAGTGAAATCATGCCTCAAAGTCATTTGTTTTTCATTCAATTTCTCAATTTTTGTTAACACCATAAATTGAGTTCTTAGAGATGAAAGTATTTACAAATCTCATACATATGAAGAAGAAAAGAGTTCAGGAACATCAACATGCCAGTTACTGTATTGATTTAACTCCACGTTTACATAAATAGTTTTTGACATATAGATATATGCGTTATTGTGTTTGTAGCAATCTAATAGGAACCTATAGTGCAAAGATTTAATGTGTTTACAAAGGTGCTATTGTGGAAAACCTCGCATTACACTTGGGTATTGCTTTTTAACTAATTGTTTAAGTACATCTTTTGCATCTTTATCCTAGATGGAATGAAATTTTTTTCTCAAACCTTGTAATTTCTTAATCTAGGTCAATTTCCATTGTGAACTCTTGAAATATGAGATGTCAAATTGTTACCTAGAATATGCAAAGGCTTAGTTTATATTTTGTTTAATATTTTGACATTACAGCCTTGTGCTATAAATCATGATCTACAGTCTAGTGGTACCAAATTTGATGCCTTCAAACTGCATACTGAAATGCAAGAATCAGGAGCTTCATGGAGGCAAAGAAATAAAAAAGGAAAAACATAAAGACTCATAAGAATTAGCTGGATCTAGTTACATGCTAGACATAAATTTTGCCCATATTTTCCTACTTTTTTTTTTTTATGGGTTTGGGGGTGGGGTGTTAAGCTTTGGGAAGCATCAAAGGCAAAAACGAACAATGCATACATATTAATTACATCTAGTGTGGGATTGTATATCATATTCATTTTAGACCAAAAATTTAGTATGCATACCTAATTAGGGTAAATTATGAAATATCCCAGTGGTATCGCTTTCGACCACAAAATCTCCTTATCTTTCAATATTACTACGTAATCCCCCTGTAATTTTATGAAATGTAAAAAATGGATGGAGTTAATGTTCCGTCACATAATATTCACGAAATATTTCACATATGTTCTTATAGCCTACCACTAATGTAGAATATTCCGTGAGATCGAGTGGGTTACATACACATAGTGCGGAATATTCTGTTTATTTTCACATTTCATAAAATCACTAAAAAATTATGTGTTCATATTGGAAACATAGGCAGATTATGTGATCAAGAGTGATACTAGAAGGATGATTCGTAATTTACCCTAAGTAACAATACAATACAGAAATGTTGGAATAAGAGAGATGCTTTTAACACGCGTTACAATATTTCTTTTGTTAATGTTTAATCCTCCATCATATTTGATGTGTAAAAGAGTTCTACAATATCAATATTAAACTCAAGCATATTATAAGTTTTAGTGATGGACAACATTTTGTATTAACGATTTCGATCCTCCAAATATTCAAGTGTTTAATAGATTTGTCGAGCTTTATAATAGAAACAAGAAGAAAAACAGAATCGGACATCATCTCTACAACTCATATCAGTACATATAAAATTTTTATGCGTTGTATAATGAAATACATTTATTCATTCATTCATGAATTTATAAATAGATTATCTATTCTGCGACCCATCTTCTTTAATCATTTCTAACAATTCATATGCAGAAGAAACAGCCAAACTGGGTTAATAACGAACTCACGTGCATAGATAACACCAAATAAGTTAAACACTCCTGAAAGTACCATGGGGGAGAGAGAGGGAGAGGGAGAGAGAGAGAGAGAGAGAGAGAGAGAGTGCTGTCCGAGTACCGAATAATGCATAAGGTTGTTGGTGAAATTGGTCCTCCTAAAAAATTAAATTACAAAAAATTACACCCACAAAGGAGATTGCCATTTTATAATGAATACGATAGGCATATTTTTGTGGTAAGTTCATGATCTCCTCGAGATTTGTCATAATTGTATACCTTGTACCAAATTATATGTGGGATGACCAATTAATTGTTAGAAATAACGTAAGAATAATGTTTATCAACAATGTGACTGGTTGTAGTTTGATTTGGTACGCTCGAAGAGCAATGATTTGGTAGAGATTGGATATGGATGCAATCTAATCAGCTATTTTAACAAAGGAAAGGTGCCACTTAAACTATACCAGTAGGATCTTTCAATTATTTAAGGCGAATGTGTGCTCTCCCATTTCAATTTGGCAGAACTGGCTGGGATATGCATCAACTTTTAGGAAATTAACATGCCAAAATAATTTGACGTAGCAGAATTTAAAATTAATTTCTAACCAAGATCATTGATTATCTATACAAAATTGAAAATGTACCTTTTGATGACGTAATTAAATGAATTAACCTAATCAAAGATAAACGATATTAACCACAGCCGCACACGTGTCCGGCCTTTAAGGTATCCACACGAGCACCTACTTGGGATCCTCATCAGGGTTGATCAATACTAAGTGAATATGCTAGATTCACTTGACACGCCACCAAAACGAAGAAAATTTTATAAAGAAAAAATTATTTTTCTCTCTCTAATTTTCTATCATTATGTTGTATATGTTGTGTCAAATTTTGGTGTTTAGGACTTATTTATAGAGTAATAATTAAGACATCTTATCCAACAAGAATTCGGTAATAGGTAATCCTTACCTATTAGGATATCTTACCAAAAAAGATATTTAGTAGGTTTTAATTTCCTTCAAAAGGAAATTCTTTCACTACTATAATTCCTCTATTTATTAATAAGTCCTTAGGATTAATTATCTCACAAATTAATCCCATAATTATCACATAATTATTTAAATCAATTTAATCAAAGAATTAGTTCTATTGTATGTGACCCTTTAGGTTCCTAATCACTTGGCAATAAATATAAATTATAATCTTCGAATTAATTGGCTTTAGTACAAAACCAACAAACTCCCACTTGGACTAAAGTTGATTTAGTCACAAGGATTCCAAGATTGGATAAATTAAACAACTTTAATTAACCAAAATTAAATAATTTATATTTACAGATCAAGATTGGCCTCTAGCCAGGCACCATAACCACCCAAGTGTCAGGAAAGTCAAGTGATTGACTTCACCTATTCATGAACTAGATTCCGTGTAGTTATTATCCTTTCACCATACTATATCCCAAATTAGTACAAGAGTGAAGTATAGGTGCCAACTCTTAATGTACTAATTATTATTCTTTCTTGTTCTCGAAATTTAACTCCTTTTTCAATAAATTTAGAACTTTTCTAAATTATTGATTCGTTTGCAAACATTTTTGAGTTGATATTTCAACAAGTGTGGCCACAATAGGAATATACTCTCCCACTATTAGGCGTAGTGAATCCTATATTGATCATAAACGATCAATTTGTGCTTCTTATTATACCTAACTTCTATCGTATACATAACCAATTACGGATTATGGACTAATAGAGTTAAAGTACAACAATGCACACTAAAGATACTCTTATGATCTCAAGTCAAAAGATTACTTACACTATCGTCACGTAGAGATTATACCATTGGTACTCAAATAGTAAACCTTATGGAAATCTCTAAGCGGATCAATCTAGTGAATTTGTTCTCTAACAATCCACCCATATATCATCATAACTGCTATTCTATCCATATTAACAATGTCCTTGATATTGTTAATACTATGATTAGGGATCCTTTAAGAATAATAAATATTATTCTAAGGACTTTATCATTAAGAAAATAAATCAATTTCAAAATGATAAAATGCCATATCATTATTACTGCATAAATAATAATCAAACATATAGTTTGTCAAATTACAAGTTAATCTTCCACTTTGACTAAAACCAATCATTCATATATATTATATTGAATGAATATGCATGACTATCATGTTTCTTTTGGAATAATACTTTAGTCAATGGATCAACTACATAATCCTCAGTGGGAATCTCATCTATATTTGCATTGTTTTTACCAATTATTTTCTTAAATAAATTGTATAGCCAAAATATTTGTTTGCATCATAGATGAGACTGTAAGTTCAAGAACTTCTAGATCCAACTTAGCTTCTAAAGCCACAAAGCACTTGGCCTTTCTTGTAGAATCTGTTGAAATGTCTAGCTTAGAACTCTTCTAACTAGCAACACCACTATTCAACATGAACACAAGTATAGATTATAATCTATTATCATTCTTAAATAATTAAATGTTTACATCTATAAACCCATACACTTCTATAGTGTGAACTCCATAAATCAAGAATAATCCATTAGTTTCTCTTTAAGTACTTTAGGATATTCTTGACAAATATCCAGTGACATTCAGCAGAATTAGGTTGATATTTGCTCATAACACTTTGAGCATAGGAGATATTAGGTTTTGTACATAGCATAACATACTTTATAAATCCTATTGCAAAAGCTTAGGGATCTTTTGCATGCTACAATCTCGACAGGTGTCTGTCGCGCCCCATTTTTTCGAAAGATGGAAAACAGAAGGATTAAATGTGTTGTGTTGAGAAAAGAATGTAGGTTTTTAGTAAACTATTTTTTAGAAAATAATTTACAAAAGGTTTGACAAAAGAAGTGATTTTTAGAGATGCTTTATTTTGGAAAACAAAAGAAAAGGACCTAAAATGGGACTTTGAAAATGCGACGGTTTTTTGGCCCAAAAATAGAGTCTAAAAAGGGTTTTTAGTAAAAAGGAGTCGCCACTTGGTATTGAGTTTTGGTGTACCAAGTCTACCAGAAAATATTTTACAAAGGTAAGAAAATCGAGAATGATTTATTTAGAAAAGATGATTTTTGGAAAAATATGGAAAAAAAACAAGAAAAACCCTTTTAGACGACTCCAGGTCTTTGAAAATAAGAGAAAAAGGTTTGGGAGTCACAATTGAAGAAAGGGAAGGCAAAGGCTCGCGCCTAAGGCACCCTTTCAATCTAGCCGAAACTAGTTGCGAGATTTAGTCTAAATTTTTCTAATGTAACCCTAAGATTTTATCACATTTAGATGCGACTATATGAATGCAAATCTAGTCCTAAAAAATGGATATCGTTAAGGGACAAAATGTTCTATTGAGGTTTGGTCGGAATTATCGCATTAATTGCGAAACCCAAATATAGACCTTGATGGAGTCATGAGTATAGATGCAAAAATGGAATGCAAAAGAAAAGGAAAATAGTAATATAGATAGTAAGTGAACAAAGAAAGTAGGGATGCAATATAACGGGTACGGGAAACTAATGGACTCGTGACTAGCTATTCCTACTCATGGAGGGGGGAATGGCATGTACACCACCGCTTCCCACGTGAATAGATGACTATTTCTTAGTCAAAAATCACACAAATGACCTAAAATTCTATGCGTAATGGAATCTAAATGTTATGCACTAAATAGATATTAAAAATAGATAATAAATGGTAAAGTATATATAAAAATCATAGAAAAATGGAAAAGGTCTAAAAAAGATAAAATGTGTATGAAATGTCATGAAATGCACACGAGAAATGATTCTAATACTAAAAATGACCTAAAGGCCTAACATTGGACTAGTCTATTTTCTATAAATTCTCCGCTAGCGTTGGACTAGCGAAGAAACCGGAATTAACCACAACTAGCGTTGGACTAGTGTGGTGATGATATACATATATTATGACAAGTAAGTAAATAAATAAAGCATAGATTAAAGCAATAATCAAGTAAAAGCAAATAATAGCACATAGGAACATATAGCACACAAGCATAATATTCTAGATGCAAAATCCTAGAGCAAGTGGATAAAACACATAAGTACATAGCACACAAAAAGCCCTAACTATTACACCAGAGAAGCCTAATTACAATCTAAAAAATAAATAAATAAATAAAAGATAACCTATCTAACCTATCAATTACATTTTCTATCTAAAATACATGGGCTTTCATCAAATAGATAAAATATAAACTATCTATTACATTAACTATCAAAATACAAAATTTTTGCTAACTAGAATATTACCTATCTATTACATTTCTTTGAATAATTAAAATTAAACTCAAATAACTAACATAACATAAATAAATATTCACATGTAAATGAAATAATAAACACTTAAAAATACGTGAAAAGAAACACATAAAAACATAAAAGCACATATGAGCACATAAAGAGAAATAAAAAGGGTAAGAAGGGTACCTCCCATTCGTAAATTTGGTACAAATTACTAATAAAACGAACAAACATGTCAAGGTACCACTATTTAAAATATAAATATGGGAAATACTTAAAATAGGGGATAAAAATGTAAATTCGAGCAAAATTAGGGGATTTAGAATAAAATTCCAGCAAAAACATAATACTTTGGAATGAAATTCCAGCAAATTTAAGGGATTTAGAAATTATTCCAGCAAATATGAGGCATGAAACAATAACTTCCAGCGAGTTTGGGGCTCTAAGTAAAATTCCAGCAACTAGGGAGAGTCAAAAATAAAATTTTCAGCAACATTTAAAGGCTAAAGATACAATTCCAGCAATGTTCTAGGGTCAAAAATACAATTCCAGCAATGCATAGGGGGGAAAAAGGTGAACTAGAGCAAACTTAGGGGGGTGAAAACATAATTTCAGCAACATTCAAGGACAAATTTGCAATTTCAGCAAACTAAGAGGTATAGAATTGCAATTTCCAGACATATTAAAACATATTGCAATTAACTTAGATATGATTGAAAGAAACTACAAAATTCTAGAGGCCAACTAAAATAAAATGAATACTTAAATGAAGTAAACTAAAATATTGAAGGGCATAATTAAACAATTGAGAACCTAAGAGGGCAAAATGTAAATAAACATAATCTGATGAAGATAATGAAAATAAATAACTAAAGAAGAAAATTAAGTCTCGGCTACGATTTTTCTTTTCTTCTCTTCGGTTTTTTATTCTCTCTTCGGCCTCCCCCTTTTCTCACTGGTTCTCTCCTTCTCTTCGGCTCACTCTCTACTCACTCTCTTCTTCTCTTCTTCTCTTTGACTCACTCACTCTCTCTTCTTCTCTTCGGCTCACTCACTCTTACTCTCTTCTTTTCTTCTTCTCTTCTTCTCTTCAGCTCACTCACACTCTCTTCTTCTCTTCGGTTTTTTATTCTCTCATCGGCCTCCCTCTTTTCTCACTGGCTCTCTCCTCGGTCTCTCTCCGAAATCCAGAATCAATAATTAAAGACCACAAATCTCTCAAATCAAAAGCCAAAATCCTCAAATCCAAAAATATAAATACCGTAAATCGAACATCCTATACACAACTTACATTAATTGGAATACAAATCAAAGCAATTAAGAGAGTTCCATGAAGCTTTCCTTTTTTTCTGCCGAGGGAAGAGGTGGCCGGTTGTGATGGTGAAAATGATGGCTACCCTGTCGGTGGTAGTGGTTCAGCTTTGATTGAGTTCCCTTTTTGTGTGTATTTTAGGTGTTTGTATGTGTTTGCCATTTGTGTGTGAGTTGCGTGGGCATATACTGTGAGAGAGCTGAGGAGAAGGGAGAGGAAAATGTGTGTCTTATGTTGTTGTGTGTGAGCTGGTGCAGATGAGTTATGTGGGAAGAAGTGTGTTTTGAGTGTTTGTGATGATGGGGAGTGGGTGAAGAAGGAAGAAAACTCATCCAAAATCCCCTCAAAATCTATTTTTTGCAGGAGGTTTGGTTTGATTTTTCTGCTGGCTGCGTGCAGTAGCTGCAGAAACACTGCAGCTGCTGTAGCAGGTATTTTTTGTTTGATTTTTTTTATAAAATAATAAATGACTCCCAAAAATCATTAGAATCATAAATAATGATAAAAATAGTAAAATTATGTATTTAGGAAATAAAAAAAATGAAATAATATTTACGTGGTGAAATTACCATTTTGCCCTTGATGTGACGAATTAGTCATAAATTGCATGAAAATTGTACTTGACCCCCCGAAAAATGAAAAATACCCCCTAAAATAAAGTAACACACATATTTTTACAAAAGGTGTGTCAAAATTTGGTGTTTACAGCTTGCTCCTCTTTGTCAGGAATCTCGCAGAAATTTTAGACAAAAACGTAGACAACATCAAATTTTGACTCACCTAAACACAAATGCAAATGCAGAATGAGACAAATATCTAAACATACATAGTGTAAGAATGTAAACAAATGAAAAAGTAAGAATGTGACCGAACTCTCTAAGAGCTGCCTACGTATCCCACATAAGGGAATCAGGTCAAAACGTAGTTCGAATAGTGAAAGTAAAAGTTTGGGCTGCCCGACTTGAAAAATCAAATTAAAATAAAATAAAATAAAATATGAAACGTCCAGTTTGCTGGAGAGGTGTGTGGCCTAATTTGCTAGGATTAACGAAATGCAAAGAAATTAAATATGACGGTCCAATTTGCTGGACATGCACCCAGTTTGCTGGGGTGAGATGCAATACGATGTCCGGTTTGCCAGACTTGGAAAAGTAAACGTGAAAGGTCTAGTTTGTTGGACATGCACCCAATTTGCTCGTGGTGAAATGCAATGCGAAGTCCGGTTTGCCAGACTTGGAAAAGTAAACGTGAAAGGTCTAGTTTGCTGGACATGCACCCAATTTGTTGGGGTGAAATACAATACGAAGTTCGGTTTGCCAGACTTGGGAAAAGTAAACGTGAAAGGTCCAGTTTGTTGGACATGCACTCAGTTTGTTGGGGTGAGTACAAGAAATTTAAACGTGAAGATCCAGTTTGCTGGACATGTATCCAGTTTGCTGGGGTGAGTACAAGAAAATTAAACGTGAAGAACCAGTTTGCTGGACATGCACCCAATTTGTTGGGATGAGTACAAGAAAATTAAACGTGAAAAGTCCAGTTTGCTGGACATGCGCCCAGTTTGCTGGGATGAGTACAAGAAAATTAAACGTGAAAGATCCAGTTTGCTGGACATGTACCCAGTTTACTGGGGTGAAATGCAATGCGAAATCTGGTTTATCAGACTTGGGAAAATAAACGTGAAAGGTCCAGTTTGCTGGACATGCACCCAATTTGCTGGGGTGAAATGCAAGAAAATTAAACATGAAGGTCCAGTTTGCTGGACATGCATAAAAAAGTATTTTTTATTTTTTTTTAATGTCGAAAAGCAGCCCAATGTGAAAACATCTAATTTGTTGGACAAATTCATAAAAAAGATTAAAAATGTTGAAAGCAATTTATAAAACAAAAATTTTTTTTTGCACCCCAGTGTCTACATTTGCATCAAATATGAATCCTCATTTTTCAGTGTTCAATCATTACCAAAAATCAATCTTTTCAAAATTGACCTTGATAGTCAAACCAAGTTGAGATCATTTCAATGAAAATTCGGCATGGTATAAGGCATCAAAAACCCCTTTTGAAATCAATCCTTCCAAACAATATTGCCCCAGTGTAAATCTGTCTTTTTAAAATTCTATCTAAGGCATTAAGCCGTAAGATCATTTTGAAATCCAAATTTTTCATGAAAAAATTTGCCCCAGTATATCAAAACTCAAAATCAATTTGAAATCATCCCTTTCAAACTTTGGCATTGTTCAAAACATCAAAAACCCATTTGAAATCAATCATTCTAAAAATATGCACAGTATAAATCAGGTGAATTCCATTTGAAATCATTCCCTTAAAATTTGCCCCAGTATATGACGCTCAAATCAACTTGAAATTATTCTCTTCAAACTTTGGCTCTATATAAAATATAAAAATTTATTTGAAATCAATCCTTCTAAAGATATGCACAGTATAAATTAGGTGAATTCTACTTGAAATCAATTCCTTAAAATTTGCCCCAGTGTAAATTTGAAATCAATCTTTTTCCAAATGTTTTCAAGCATAAAGCATCAAAATTGATTTTTAAATCAAATTTTCACAAAAAATTTGTCCCAATTTTCGTTTTTTATGAAGGCTCCAAATGATGATAATGTTATCGCTCCTGCAAAAAGAGAAAAACACCGGCAATGGCAACAATGATACCGCCACATGACGGTCTCTGGCACATGTAAACAAGAGCGTTGCCACCTTAAAGGTCTAACATAGCCCTTTGCTTCACTTTTGGCAAAGTCCCAAACTTAATGCATTCTAATTCACAATTTAGATCAAATCTCCCAAATAATCTTTTCGTCCATGTATGATTCTGACTTCTGATAAATTTAGGATTGCCTTTGCTTTTATTTCAAATTTAAACAAAGCAAATGTCAAAATTTTTCAAAACAATGAATTGGTTAGAAAATGCTTCACATACAATAATGTAAAAGAAATTATGTACAGTAAACCACACGAAACACACAAAGATTAAATGAAATACAATTAAATGAAATATTTTTTCAAAAAATTAATTTTGAAATGATAGCTTAAAAGATGCCTTTTGATCTTCGGATGTTATTCTCATTTGAATTTTGACATTGCTACGAAATGACCAATGTAGATGAGAAATCTCAATTAACTGTTATCATCAACTTCCTAATGAATCCCATGCCGACATACTGGTTTTCTCATCCGTGAGCCTTCAACTGTCACATTCTCCTAATCCATAGGATCCTTCCGAATTACTGATTTTAGGAGAAGAAATGAAATGAACGACGGTGTCCAATACTAAGGTGATCTTTCCCTTTTTTCATTAAAACAGCACAATGCTCAAAGAATATTTGGCATCAGTAAAGCAATCTTCCCTTGTTGATTTGGGATAGATATATTAACATCATCTGCCAATGTGCTAGAATGCATGATTTTAACACTTGTCAATTCCCCCACACTTGAATCATTGTTTGTTCTCAACCATTCGAAAAATGTGAGCTCAACTGGTGATTCAAGCATTGAAATCACACATGTACGTTCTAAAATGTATTCCTCAAGACCAAGTAAGCAACCATTATGCAATTTATCGTTTTATCTTTAATACTAATAATATTAAGCAAAGAGGAAGGAATTATATCACAATTAAGCAAGTTCAACCTAATTTCTTCGCTTTACTAAATTTCACAAGTAGATAAATCATATGATCAATCGGAGAACATCACATCTTTATGATCAATTTCATTTTTCACTTGAGGGATATTATTCTAGTGAACTAGTCACTCAAAATATGAGAGTGTCTTTTGACGCGAAAATCGACATTGGTTATGAAGGTTCCCGGTTACTCAACATCTCGATCTTAAACCAATAGCAGAAACTATATTCGAGAAGTAAAACTGCCTTTTTACGCAAGAATCGACATTGGTTGGATGAAGATCCCTGATTACTCAACAATTTACTTACTCAAATTTGCAATGCATTACTCATAATTCAAGTACCGTTTGATGCGAAAGTCGACATTTTTTATGAAGACTCCCGATTACTAAGCACGAGAACCATTGGAGTAGAAAAACTGCATTATTTCTTTTCTTTTTCTTTTTCTTTTTTTTTTGTGCAGCATAAAAAATCCCTCATAATAGATTTTACATCACAGACCACATTGTAGACACTAAATTTTGACACACCTTTTGTAAAAAAAATATGTATGTTACTTTATTTTAGGGGGTATTTTTCATTTTTCGGGGGTCGAGTACAATTTTCGCATATTATGTCTAATTCGTCACATCAGGGGCAAAATGGTAATTTCACCATGTAAATATTAGTTTATTTCATTTTATTTCATAAATACATGATCTTACTATTTTTATCATTATTTATGATTTTAATGATTTTTAGGAGTCATTCATTATTTATTTAAAATTTTAGTATTTTTTAATTTAACGGCACGTTTTCCAATGCGCTATTTTTATGAAAATTTTCAAGTGAAAAATTTTATATATGCATTTTAAATACTCATAAATTTTCTGTAAAAATCTCATAATTTTTAGATGTCGTTTAGTATTTATTTAATTTTTGTCTTTTTATTTATCAAGGGCACGTTTCCCAAGAATGCGTTAATCTTAAAAATTTTGAGTGAAAACTTTAGTATATGTGTTTCATGGGATAATATATTTTGTGTAAAATTTTTTGTGATTTTTAAAAGTCATTTATTATTTTTGTGATTTTCATAATTTTTATCATATTATGTCACAGTTTCCAATGCATTTTTATTTAAGAATTTTTGTATAAACTATTTTATATGTGCATTTAATACTTGCAGAGTTTATAGAAAAAAAATATAATAATAATAATAATAAAAATAAATAATAATAATAATAATAATAAAAAATAATTTTTAATAATTTTTAAAGACTGTTTGTTACTTATTTCAAATGGTATCTTTTTGTCTCTCACATATTTTTCAATGATGAAGTAATTTTAACATTTTAATTTTTATTATTAAATTTTCTTTTTCTAGTAATGCTGAATTTTAATTTTAATTTTAGTTTTATTATTTCATTTTATTATTTCATTTTATTTACTTTTTATTTTGTTCTAAGAAGTCCATAGGATTTTTTATTTTCATTCCAATTTTCTTCATTTTCTCACATTTTTTTCCTTTTTTTTTCCTTTCTTCTTTCTTTTTCTCTTTTCTTTTTCTTTGCAAATTTCAAAAAAAAAAAAAAAAAAAGAGAAAAGGCTGGAGCAGGCTGCGTTTTGCAACCTGCTACAGCAGCAGAATAGCTGCTTAAGCTGCAAAGCAGCCTTATGGCCATACTTGAAACCAACTCCATCATCATCACCATTCTCCCAACTCCCCTGCAATTCAGCAGATTTTTGGAGATTTTTGCTTGCATTTTCACTCTCTTTTCTCTGCATCCCTTTCCCAAGCACGCAGACATTCACACAGTTCCCACCTCACCATTCTCTCCCTCTCTGCACTACAAGCACATAGCTCACATGACCTCTGAAAAAGGGAGTTCACACACCAATTCACCTTCTCGATCTCCCTTACTCTCTCCACCTGTTCTCTCTCACAAAGCACACATTACACACACACGGTTCACTCACCATCATCTTCACCTGAAAGCAAAACACACACATCACATACTCACAACTCCCTTCCATCCTCAACCCTCTCATCCCCTTCCCCTGCACCTTCATCAGTCACCATAGACACACACCAATTCACTGCCTTCCCTCACACCTGCAAATACGCACACACAGACACATTCACATAACACACAACCCTCACTACACTAGCACTCACCTCTCGATCCTCACTCCCACACACTTCACTCACACTTCTCCAATTCATTTCACTCACCTGCAAGCCACACTCACATACACCCCAAAACGCACACCAGGTTCACAGCATAAACACAAACGCACACCAGTTCAAACTCACAGAAACAACACACTTCCACATACACCTCACCAGACCTGCACAAAATTACTACACATACACACCCCTGCAAACAAACATACACACCCCTGCAAACACCTTCAAGCACACACAATCACCATACACACACAAACACACTATCACAGACACATACAAAGATTCACATTGCACATACACTCACAGCCATCCACAAACACACACACTTCACACACATAACATACACATAACTCACAGGCACACATTCACGAAGCACACAAACACACACTAGTTTCAAACACACATCTTTGCACAAATACACACACAACACACAGAAGCATATCACACACGCCTGCAAGAAACCGAAAAAAAAAAAACAACAACAACACCAAAAAACCAGCAGCTCACAACTCCTGCACCACCAGAGCACCACCACTGTTCGCCACCACCATTGCCCAACCAACCGGCCGAACACCACCACCGTTGTCTCCCGTCTCCCTCACGTCGCCAGCACCACCACCAGAATTTCCACCACTATCCCCTTCACTTCCTCACGCCCCAAACCAGGTAATTCTCAAATCCTCACTCAATTCCCTCGAATGACATTTTTGTGTGATTTTTATGTGCGATTGTTAGTAGTGTGGTGATGTTTGGAGTGATTTAGGAATCAATTGAAGTGATTGTAGAATTGGAAATCAATTTTGTTAGGGATAGAAATAGAAAGCCATAGACGGAGAAATTGTAGTGATTTTCCAAGAGAGAAGAAGGTCCGACAAGAGAGTGAGACCGGACCGGAGAGGATCCGAGAGAGAAAATCGGGGGGGGGGGGGGGGAAGAAGAACCAGGGGAGAAAGAAGAGAGAAAAAAAAAGAAAGAAGAAAGAAAGAAAAAGAAAAGAGGAGAGAAATCTGGAAAAGTAGGAAAAGAAAAGAAAAAAGAGAAAAGAAAAACCGGGTAAAAAAAAAAGTGTTTTAGTGAAACTATGTCGTTTTGACGTAGTTTCACTCAAAACTACGTCGTTTTGATTAGTTTAGTTTTTTACTTTATTTTAATTAATAATAGCTATTTATTTTATAGTCCTTATACTTTCATTAATGCTACTGTGGCCCTGGAAATTTTTTATTTGTGCATTTAAGTTTCTGTTTATTGTAGAATGAACCCCATAATTTTATTTTCTTTTCGATTAGATCCCGATTAATTGCATTTAGGTCCCCTAACTTTTAGATAATTATAATTTTTGCCCCTACATTTTTCAATTTTCCATTTTGACCCCTATATTTTTATAAAATTATATTGTGACCCTATACTTTTCTGAAATTACGTTTTGCCCTTAAATATTTCTGAAAATTTCATTGTACCCCCTTTTATTGTTGGATATTGCAAATTGGTGTTTAATGTGGTTATAATTTACAAATTGAACCTTGAATGTTGCTTAAAATTGCAATTTGGTTTTAAAATTTGTTGGAAATTGTATTTTTTATATTTTAACTTTGCTGGAATTTTATTTTGTCCCCCAACATTGTTGGAAATTCTATTTTTGCCCTAGAATGCTTGCTGGAATTTTATTTTGTCCCCCAACATTGCTGGAAATTCTATTTTTGCCCTAGAATGCTTGCTGAAATTTTATTTTTGTCCCCCAACATTGCTGGAAATTCTATTTTTGCCCTAGAATGCTTGCTGGAATTTTATTTTTGTCCCCCAAACCTTGCTGGAATTTTATTTAAATCACTATTCTTGCTGAAATTACATTTTTTGCCTTTAAATATTTGTTGTAAATTATGTGTTATTTAATGAATTTGCTGAAATTGTATTCTTGGCCTTAGATATTGCTGGAAATTTTTATTTTTGGCATTATACTTGCTGAAAATTATATTTTAGCCTCTAAATCTGTTATAAACTATGTCATTACTTTAATTATGGTTTGAAATCATAATTTTACCCTTTAGTTTGTTATAAATTACATTTTTTACTCTAGAATATTGCCCAAATTTCTCTTTTAATCCAAATCTTATAATATTTTATTTTTGCCAAAAAAAATATTAATTAAAATTAGTTCAGTCCTCAAAGCTTTAAATTATTTCTTTTCACATTTTTTATTTATTTATTTTATCAAATTTATAATTAATATTCTAAAATTGGGTCTTGTTAGTCTAATTAATGTTCAAATTAGCTTCTTTATTTTCCTTGTAGCCATTTTAATAATTCTTATTTGAGGTGTTAAAAGTTTAAGTATGTATTATTGTATTTTATCTTCTATTATTATTATTTCTTTATTTTCGTTGTTTTGCTTTATTTATTTAGGCACTTATTTATTTTTACTTAAACAATTTTCATTTTTTTTTCTAAATACTTAATTATTATTATTTTAATTTTGTCTATTATTGTTTTAATTTTTTGAATTATCATAGCATGTTCATAGTGATTGGTATGAAATTATTTAATTAGCAGTTTATTTATTAAATAGTGATATTTTCGACATGTTTGTTCATGTTAGTAGCGATTTGTACCGAGTTTACAAACGGGAGGTACTTCGATTACCCTTTTAATTTCTTTTTATGTGCTCCTACGTGCTCCAATGTGTTTTTCTATGTGTTTTTCATGTATCTTTGTGCTTATAATTTTTATCCATGTGTGAGTGTTTATTTATTTATGCCATGTTGTTTATTTGAATTTAATTTTTATTATTCAAAGAAATGTAATAGATAGGCAATATTATATTTAATAAAAATTTTTTATTTAGACAGTTAATGTAATAGATAGTTTATATGTTTTCTATTTAACAAAAATTTTGTGTATTTTAGATAGAGAATGTAATAGATAGGCTAGATAGGTTAACTTTTATTTTTATTTTTAGATTGTAATTAGGCTTCTTTCCGGTGTAATAGTTAGGGCTTTTGTGTGCTATGTGTGCTATGTGCTTATGTGTTTAATTTGCTTTCTTTGGGATTTTGCATCTAGAATATCATGCTTGTGTGTTATGTGCTCCTCTATGCTATTATGTGCTTTTATGTGATTATTGTTAATCTATGTTTTTTTATTTATTTATTTACTTGCCTTATTGTAATATATGTGTATCGTCGCCACACTAGTCCAACGCTAGTTGTGGCAAATTCCGGTTTCTTCGCTAGTCCAACGCTAGCGGAGAATTTTTAGAAAATAGGCTAGTCCAATGCTAGGCCTTTAGGTCATCTTAGTATTAGAATCATTTCTCGCGTGTGCATTCAGCATTTCACACACATTTTTTCTTTTTAGGCCTTTTCCATTTTGTATGATTTTTATATATAGTTTATCACTTATTATCTATTTTTAACATCTGTTTAGCTGCATAACATTTAGATTCCACTACATATAGAATTTTAGGTCATTTGTGTGATTTGACTAGAAATAGTCATCTACTCACGTGGGAAAGCGATGGCGTACATGTCGTTCCCCCCTCCGTGAGTAGGAACAGTTAGTCACTAGTCCATTCGTCCCCCGTACCCGTTATATTGCATCCCCACTTTCTTTGTTCACTTACTATCTATATTACTATTTTTCTTTTCTTTTGCATTCCATTTTGCATCTACACTCGTGACTCCATCGAGGTCTAGACTCGGGTTTCGCAATTAATGCGATAATTCTGACCTAAACCTCAATGGAAAATTTTGTCCCTTAACGATATCCATTTTTAGGACTAGATTTGCATTCATATAGTTGCATCCAAATGCGATAAAACCTTAGGGTTATATTAGGAAAATTTAGACTAAATCCTCGCAACTAGTTTCGGCTAGGTTGAAAGGGTGCCTTAGGCACGAGCCTTTGCCTTCCCTTTCTCCAACTGTGACTCCCGAACCTTTTTCTCTTGTTCTCAAAGACCTGGAGTCGTCTAAAAGGGTTTTTCTTGTTTTTTCTATATTTTTCCAAAAATCATTTCTTTAAATAAATCATTCTTAATTTTCTTATCTTTTATAAAATATTTTCGGGTGACTTGGTACACCTAAACTCAATACCAAGTGGCGACTCCTTTTTCACTAAAAAAGCCCTTTTTAGACTCTATTTTCGGGCCCAAAAACCGTCGCATTTTCAAAGTCCCATTTTAGGCCCTTTTCTTTTGTTTTCAAAATAAAGCATTTGTTTGTCACATTTTATCGAATTATATTTTACAAAGCATCTTCTAAAAAATTATTGTTACAAAAATTTACACGCTTCTTTTCCAATAAACACAACCACATTTAATCCTTTTCCTTTTTCCGACTTTCACACAATTATTATTATCCCTATCAAAAAATGGGGCGCGACACACATGCTTGCACCAATTAACCATAGTTAGCATTTAACATGTGAAATTAAGTAAAGAAGAGAAATTTTCATCAAACCACCAAATTTAGACATAATTTCAACCACTTTACAAGATATACTTTCTATAAGAACAAAACTCCAAACCACATAATAATTATTTCTCAGTACTTGAAGAAAACATTTGTCAAAGTACATATAGTAATTTCAACCAGCAGGAGAATTAGACAAATATCAAGATTGCAAGCCATAATTCACAAGCGCGTGACATCCCATATGTTAACCTCACAATAACTTGAACAACAAATTCCAAAGATGAATAAGAAATTGTGGACATGGAATAATAAAAATTCCCTTGTGCAATGGTTGAAGTCGTATCCTCTGCATGTTTATTCCTTTTGTTGTGCTTGACTTCTCCAAACATACATCCAAATTGGCTTGACATTTTAAAGATCTTCGGGGCGAAAGTGCATTTTGACTTAACTCCCTGACCGATGTCTTGGTGTCAATGTTCGTGGTTTCTACCTCTTCCAAGTTAAGTTTGGATTTTCCTTTTGTACCATTCGAAATCCTTAATACGAAGTCCAAATTCTTTTTCGGTATCACTCTAGCTCCTCATTAATAGCTTGTGTTATTTTGAAATCCGGAGAGATATCGAAGTGGCAATTATCAGCTTCAAATAAGATGACATCCAAAGACCATGGGCATTTATTTTCACCCTCAAAAGATACAAGAAAAAATATTTTTCTTTTTCATTCAATTTGAACTCATTAACTTATCAAAAGAGACAACCTTACAATTACACAAACCTAGCATTAGGTTTTGAGAAAAATGTGATTTATTTTGAGGCCTCATCAAAGAATTATTTGCTCAATATAACAAAAAGATTTGAAACAAAATCATTTTCAAAAACTAAATACAAAAAATATGAAGGGAAAATCAAATGCCACAAACAAATTTGAGAAAACCACTTATTTAGCATTTCATCTGAGAAAAATTTTGAATACAAGGCAATCTTAAATTTACAAAAGGAGTGCAATTATTAGCATCCAAATTATTTCTATTCTTGTTACAATTATCCAGCTATGAAATACAATTTCATTTATCACATTGCTTATTCTAACCAACTCACTTATCTAGGTTTTAGGTACTATTAATTCTAAAAATCGGTCGTACATGATCCTTCGAATAATTCAAAAGAGCCCTCATGTTTTTTATGGCCTTATGAGTTTCGAACATGTGACGGTTTATTTGAAATTAGACCATAATTTAAAAGTACTCGAACGTAGGACAAAAATTGTATCAAAGGTCTTTCTTATTTTACCGCCTCTATTAGAGGACCTGTAAAAATGAAAAAAAAAATCACAATTAGTATAAATAAAAACAAAAACGGATGCATGTCTTAGGAGAACCCTTATTATGCCAAGGGTGGGCCTAGCATGAAATGCAATCTTTTAGGGTGAGACCCTCCTTTTTAATCATAGATGGGCCAGATCCGCCGGGAAGAGATGCCTCCATTCTACTCGTATTACCTTACCTAGGGTCTCACCCGCCAGGATTTATTGAAAATATAAACGTGCATATCTTTTAGGGTTACGTATCTAAGACAAAGGGATGGCTTTCCTATTATGGGATTCCCGAAATGGCATTCCCTCTATGGTTTATGCATGATGCCAGTTTATCAAAGCAGGTTTAATGTAACACCTTAGAAAATGCACTTACAAGAGACATTTTTCTTATTTAGGGTTAAGTGTTAATCCTTGATTTATTAGTTGGAAGATTTCTTGAGTTAATTAGGTTAATTAACTAAGATTTTCATTATTAAGCAAGGACACCTAAGTACTAAATTTAGAATAATTTTACTTGACCATTTAATTTATATTAGTGTTTAAATTTTGATTAGCTTATTTTACTATTTTCTAGTCTTTTGACTACTTGAATTTTAGCTCAATTTTACTCAAAAATTTCACTTATTTTCTTGCTTTATTTTCTTGTCCTTGGCTGAAATTTCTTCTCTCTTTTTCTTTTCTTTTTGGCCGAAATTTCTTCTTTCTTTTCTTTTTCTTTTTGGCCAAATTTCTTTCTTTCTTTTTTTCCACCTTATGGCCGGATCTTTCTCTCTCTATTTTCCTCTCTTTTTGCTTTAATAATTTGTGCCATAATATTGCTAGTATTAAGTGATAAGAGATTACAAAGTTCTACCAATCAAATTGATCCAAGTAACCACTATTGCATTAAAAGACTACATCTTCACTTTATTCTTGTTATGTTTTTATTGGTTAATCTTTTTCTCACCTTTTCTTTATTTCTTTTCCATTTTTCCTAGCCTATTTCTTTCTCTTTCTTTTTCTTCTTGGCCGGCCATCTCTCTTTCTCTTTTCCTCTCATTTTGCTCTCAACTTCTTGAAGCTTATTCTCCAAATTTTGGGCAAATCCACCATAGAAAGTGAGCTTCTTTCCTTCCTAAGCAAAGTTCTAAGCATATCTAAGGTATTTACTATGAACTTTTCCTACTAATTTCAAGTTTTAATTAGTCTTTTATGCAAGCTTAAACCTAGATTCTTGTTGCTACTACTTGGAGAACTTAGTTTGAATTGGAGATTTACTTGCTAGATAAAGTGTTCTTGTGGTTAGATAGACTAGCAAATAGCATTTAAACCTTGAAATTTCATGTGTTATATGTTGTTTGGTTGAAGATTCTTGGAGTAGAATTCTTGAAATTTAGTAGAATCTTGATTGAATTTGAGCTTGAATTGAATATAAAAGTTGTAGAACTTGTTGAATTTGGGTTGGATGGCTGATTTTCTTGCAGGATAAAATTTGGGTTAGTATGATTTTAAGGGGAAATGCTGCCGAAATTTTGGTAGAATTAAAAGAAGAAAAATTGACAAGTGAGATTTTAAACCTAGAATATGTTCAATTGAAGGAAATTGAATGTGTAGGAATTTTTAGAAAATGATCTAGTGATAGATTAAATTTTCTTAGAATGAGTAAACCCTAAACCCTAAACCCTAGAAACCCTAAAACCAAAACCCTAGAAATAAGTGGGGTATTTTTTCTTGAATTTTTCTTACTAAATTTACTAGGGTTTTAATTGGGTTTTCATTATATTATTTCTTTTAAATTTCAGGGTCCGAAAACGCATCGCGACCATTTTACGAGATATTTTCTTAGGCATTCTAGGTGAGTGTCTCTATATGTGCATAATGCATGAAATGTTATGTTTCACTTGTACATATTATGTTACACTTGCAAATATTATGTGATAAAATGTGCTACTTGAGGAAAGATGTGTACTTTATCGCATCTATTCCGTAATGTGTTATATGCTTTCACTATTCAACGTGTTACTTGTGCGTGAGACTTCCGTGACTAACTTTACCGTTACTTCACGGATAGTCAACCCGGACAGGCTTGGGAGGTTATAAGGTGCTAGGTGTTTTAGAGCTTGACGTTCTTTCCCTTTTGAGTTGTGAATCCTCAAAGAGGCCAACTCCGGATTGAACTTTCTTGCGTGTTGGCCCTCCAAGGTTGAGATTACTCCCTGGATGTGGTAGCTTGTACGGAGGTTATAAGGTGAACGGTGGTTAGGGCTTGCGTGATAAAACTGGCATGTCCTTTGATAAAGACCTGAGCTATTATCTCGGTCCTAATGTCATGGTTACATGATCAGTACTTGCTTCTCCTGCGGTCGAGCTTGCTCCCGCAGTTGAGCCTTATATCCGCCCTTGACTACTTGTTAATTAAATTGTTCATATCTTGTTTATTTAATTTATCGATTATTTTATTTACTAAAATAATGAGTTCTTGATATGGTTGCATGATTTGGGCATTCACTGAGCTATTATAGCTCATTCCTTTTATTTGTTTTCCTTTACTCAGGTTTCTTGAAAAATTAAAGCTGGATTGACTGGTTTTGAATATTGTAGATGTTTTAGTTATTGTAATAACCAAACGGTTATAGGCTATCCTTGTGAAAATCATGTATATTATGACATGTAAACTTTTGATGCTACTTGTACCTTTAAGTTAAATAATATGAGTGTATTTTATTTTATTCCCTTTTATTTTATTTTATTTTGAGTTAAGTACTCTTGGATGGTTGCGAGAGTGCGCGATTTGAGTCCTGGCGAGAGCTAGGCACGCAGTCCGCTAAGCTCTTTGGTGCGCCTCTGGGTAAGGTGGGGCTGTCACATTTAAAATAATTGAAAATGCAAAATTTGAAAAATGATGCTGAATTTCTTTGAAAAAAATGGACCATGAATTGTACGAAGGATTATTAACTTAAAATTTATATGATTGAAAAACCAAGTCTTTATGGGGTTATGGGATACAACATTGAAAGAAAATAAAAGTCGTGACTTTATTAGATATATACAAGAGTTTATTAAAATAGAACGAAATATGTGTTAGAATCACTTTTTGTGTAATGTGGGACGGGAGGGTAGGGGATACAGTAAAAATGACACATTAATTTCTTTGAAAAAAAGGATAAATGTAAACTGTGTAAAACTTCAACCACTTAAGTGCATTTACTGACTCTAAGAAAATTTGATTCGGATAAAACTGACAAATACAACAAGAATGAGTAATCATTGAAAAGGATTTAAAAACTACAATTTTTATTCAAGAATATACAAGACGAAAAATCAAATTTTTAGGATTTTTAAGAAATTCACAATGATTGATCCCTTGGGTATTTATAACAAAATGCAATTTGCAAAAATTTATGAAATTCCATTTCCATCTTTTTTGAAGAAATTAATTATGAAAACGAAATTGAAACGTGCCAAAAGATGATTGGCTTCCTACGAGAGCACCATGCCAGGGCTCTTTATTCTATGGTTGTGAAAGCAATCAAAAAATAAGAAAAAACACATTAGTTCATTCAAAAAATATCACATAACACATTGGCAACAACAAATAATACATAGATAAAAGTAAATGTCATAACAAGGAAAATAAAGAAGGTTGGTTCCCTCCTCTCGTGCCTTAGTGTACCTAACAGAGTAAAGCTGACTCTACCCTAGGTTATTCTACATAGATGCATGATGTTGGGCTTACTAATGCATCTAGACTCAATTAAGGCTTCGGTTCCCGAGCCTTTAGACCTAAGGGTAAGGGTCATCAATCCCAAAGCCCTTGGTCGATGGCTCGAGTGATCCCCTGGACACTGCTACGCGCATGTTGGGCTACGGCCACATGTCCAAGTGAATCGATTTTCAAAGCCCAAATCTCTAGACATGTGGACTCAAGCCAAGAGTTTGGGTGATTTCCTAGACAATGTTCCGTGCACATCATGCCATGGTCACATGCCCAAGTGGATCAAGCCTGCGATACGGTTTAAGGCTCCCAAACCTTCAAACTTAGGGACCCAAAAGTAACAAATCCATCAATTCCAAGGGTCCCAGTTGGTGGTTCGAGTGATCCCCTAGACACCACTACATGCACGAATGCGATGACCGCATGTCTAGGCAGATCGATTCTAGTCCTAAAGGGATGGGTGGGTGACAACCACCAAAAAGAGAAAAAGGGTAAAAAATATCGAATGCACGTATGGAGTGCTCCTTATGAAAGGAGGGAATGATAAAGTGTCGGCTCTAAGGGTGACTGATCCCCTCCCAAAATGCAAGTGCGGTCGAATAAAGCAAAAGTAAATAAATCATACATACATCACATAAATAGTCGAGAGACGAAAAGTGTGTGAGATGCAAAAGAAAAACCTAAAAAACCTAAAAAATAAAAATGCAATCCTAACATCCAAACACGATAAAATGAAAGGGTTAGAAAAAGAAGAAAATGACTAAACCTAATGCTCGGACTCACTAGTGATCCCCAGTGGAGTCGCCAGCTGTCTTGTCTCATTTTTTCATTCGAAAGACGGAAAACGGAAGGATTAAATGTGTTGTGTTGAGAAAAGAATGTAGGTTTTTAGTAAACGATTTTTAGAAAATAATTTACAAAAGTTTTGACAAAAGATGTGATTTTTAGAGATGCTTTATTTTTGAAAACAAAAGAAAAGGGCTTAAAATGGGACTTTGAAATGCGACGGTTTTTGGGCCCGAAAACAGAGTCTAAAAAGGGTTTTTAGTAAAAAGGAGTTGTCACTTGGTATTGAGTTTTGGTGCACCAAGTCACCAAAAAATATTTTACAAAGGTAAGAAAATCGAGAATGATTTATTTAGAAAAGATGATTTTTGGAAAAATATGGAAAAAATAAGAAAAACCCTTTTAGACGACTCCAGGTCTTTGAAAACAAGAGAAAAAGGTTTGCGAGTCATAGTTGAAGAAAGGGAAGGCAAAGGCTCGCACCTAAGGAACCCTTTCAACCTAGCCGAAACTAGTTGCGAGGTTCAGTCTAAATTTTCCTAATGTAACCCTAAGATTTTATCACATTTGGATGCGACTATATGAATGCAAATCTAGTCCTAAAAAATGGATATCGTTAAGGGACAAAATGTTCCATTGAGGTTTGGTTGGAATTATCGCATTAATTGCGAAACTCGAATATAGACCTTGATGGAGTCACGAGTATAGATGCAAAAATAGAATGCAAAAGAAAAGGAAAATAGTAATATAGATAGTAAGTGAACAAAGAAAGTAGGGATTGTGACGCCCCGGAAATTCATACAAAAATCATTTGATTCATGTTATGTCTATTAGTAGTAGAAAAAAAAAAAGAGAGGAGAGAAAAGAAAAGGAAAAATCGAAAATACATTTTATAAGGAGATTTCTTTTATTTAAGGTTTAGTGTTAATCTTGATTTATTAGTTGGATGATTACTTAAGTTAATTAGGTTAAGAAAATGAGATTCTTCCATGATTAAGTGGGACATCTAAGTACTATATTTTTGGATTAATTTTATTGGACCATTAGTTTATAATAGTGTTTAATTTTGATTAACTAACTTTATCATTTTCAAGACTTTTGACTAAGTGAGCTTTAGTTCACAATTTTGACCTAAAATTTCACTAATTTCCCTTGCTTTTTCTTTCTCCAAAATCCGGCCCTCTCTCCCTATTTTTCTTTCATTTTTGCTTTAAAATTTGTGCCAAGAATGTTTACTAATTACTAGGAGATAGGTGACCAATATTTTCACTAATCAAATTTAACCAAGTAGCCAACATTTCATTAAAAGCATACCAACTCACATGACTCTTGTCTTGTTATAATTGGTCAATCTCTTCTCCATTATTTTCTTTATTTCTTTTCTCTTTTCCTAACCTATTTCCCTTCCATTTTCTTTCTCCCTTGGCTGGATCTTTCCCCTCTCTATTCTTTTATTTGTGCTTTAAAATTTATGCAAATAGCTCACTAATTTCTAGATGATAAAGAGATCAAAAGGTTCCACCAATTAAATTAATCCAAGTTTACCACTAATGTCTTAAAAGTCTAAACCCTAGCTTACTTCTTGTTAAGTTATTATTGGTTATTCTTTTCCTTATCTTTTTCTTTATTTCTTTTCTATTTCCCTAGCTTACTTCTTTCTCTTTTTCATTTTCTTTGGTCGGCCCTCTTATTCTCTCCTTTCCTCTCATTTTTTCTCTTAACTTCTTGAAGCTTTCTCTCCAAGATTAGAGAAATTTCACCATAGAAATTTAGTTTTTCTTCTTCCTAGACAACCTTCTAAGCTTGATCAGGGTATGTACTATGAACTTTTGCTATTAATTTCAAGTTTTATTTAGTTTTGTTCAAGTTTTATACTAAGTATTTGTTAGTAGTACTTGAAGATTTAAGCTTGAACTTAAGAACACTTGAACAGTCAGGCTGGACCAGTTTTAGTAAAACTTTCATAACTTGGTGTAGATAACTTGGATTCGAATGATTCTTGTTGTTTTATAAACTAGATTCATAGGGCTTTCAAACGGTGTAAAGCTTGCACTGTGGTTCATTGTGTATTAATCGCAGAAATTTTGCAAACTGGGCTGAAAATTAGATTCTGCGTAAACAGTATGATGATGAGCCAAATTGAGGGCTGATTTTGAACTTGTTTTAGTTGGAATTTGAATTGATGATCTTCACGAAAGTTGTAGTCTTAGAAACGTACTTTCAAACCATGTAATCACAAATTCCTGGTTCTTGGTGAAATGACCCCAGCAATGGCATGAACTTAGGCGAACACCAACCCTGTGCAGATTGGGTTAATGAAGCACTAGGTTGTGGACCGATTTTGGAATGGTTTTTGTTAGAATTTGACATGGTGCTCTTCCTAAAAGTTTTACCCCTTAAAATATAGTTTCTATCCATATAATCACTTTTCTCATACGACGTATCAATTAGAAGTTATGTTCTGTTGAATACCCCTATTTGGTAAGCTTGAAAGCATGAGTTACCCAAGAAAAAATGGGTTTAAGGTGGTAATTTGATCAGGTTGCAATTAGAACCCAAATTCGGTGTCAGAGTGGAAAATGTTCCGAATTAAGTCTAGTTTATAGTGGTTTTGAGCTTGTGACATGTGGTTGAGTGAATTTTCTAGAATAAGAAAACCCAAAAATTAACCCTAAACACTAAAACCCTAGAATGAAGCCCTAGAAATAATTGGGTTATTTCTTGAATTTTCTTGCTAATTTACTTAGGGTTTTCACTAGATTATTTCTTGTAAATTCCAGGATTCGAAAGTGAACCTCCACCGTTATACGAAATATTTTCTTAAGCGATCCAGGTGAGTGTCCTTTTCCTTGTGCATGTGAGTGTCTCTATGTGTGCATGATGCATGAAATGCTTGTTCTACTCGAGAATGTTAAATTATGGAATATTATGTTATACTTGAAATTGTTATTTTATGACATGTGTTATTTGAGGAAAGAGGTGTACTTTATCACTTCTATTCCGCAATGTGTTACACGCTTTCATTATCCAATGTGTTACTTGTGCATGAGACTCCCATGACTAACTTCACCGTTACTTCACGGATAGTCAACCCGGACAGGCTTGGGAGGATATAAGGTGCTGGGTGTTTTAGGGCATGATGTTCTTTCCCTTATGAGTTGTGAATCCTCAAAGAGGCCAACTCCGGATTGAACTTTCTTGAGTGTTGGCCCTCCAGGGTTGAGATTTCTCCCTGGATGTGGTAGCCTGTACGGAGGTTATAAGGTGAATGGTGGTTAGGGTTCTTGCTTGATAATACTGGCATGACCTTTGATAAAGACCCGAGCTATTATCTCAGTTCTAACATCATGGTTACATGATCAGTACTTGCTCCTTCTGCGGCTAAGCTTGTTTCCGTAGTTGAGCCCTGTCTCCGCCATTGACTACTTGTTAATTAAATTGTTCACGACCTGTCTATTTAACTTGTTAATTATTTTTGTACCATAAAATAATGGTTTCTTGGTATGGTTGCATGACTTGGGCACTCACTGGGCTATTATATCTCATCCCATTCATTTGTTTTCTTTAACCAGGTTTCCCAAAATAGTAAAGCTGGAAAAGCTGATTTTGGACATTGTACATGATTTGTTTGGTATCTTTCGATAGCCACTTGTTTAGGCTATTCTTGTACATGCTATGTAAATTTTAGTGCGTAAAACCTTTTGTAATACCTGTACTTCAAATGAATTTTATGAATATATCCCTTTATGAATGTGTTTTATTTTGCATTAATTATGTGTACGTATTGAGCAAGTGCTCGACTCGAGTCTTGGCGAGAGCTAGGCAGACAGTCCGCTAAGCCCTTTGGTGCACCTTTGGGTAAGGTGGGGCTGTCACAGGGATGCAATATAACGGGTACGGGAAACTAATAGGCTCGTGACTAGCTATTCCTACTCACGGAGGGGGGAACGGCATGTACACCACCGCTTCCCACGTATGTTATGACTATTTCTTAGTCAAAAATCACACAAATGACCTAAAATTCTGTGTAGTGGAATCTAAATGTTATGCACTAAATAGATGTTAAAAATAGATAATAAATGGTAAAGTATATATAAAAATCATAGAAAAATGGAAAAGGCCTAAAAAAGATAAAATGTGTGTGAAATGTCATGAAATGCACACAAGAAATGATTCTAATACTAAAAATGACCTAAAGGCTTAGCATTGGACTAGCCTATTTTCTAGAAATTCTCTGCTAGCGTTGGACTAGCGAAGAAATCGAAATTAATCACAACTAGTGTTGCACTAGTGTGGCGACGATACACATACATATATTAACAAGTAAATAAATAATAAAACATAGATTAAAGCAATAATCATATAAAAGCAAAGAATAGCACATAGGAACACATAGCACACAAGCATAATATTCTAGATGCAAAGTCCTAGGGAAAGCGAATAAAACACATAAGCACATAGCACACATAACACACAAGAGCCCTAACTATTACACTGGAGAAAAAACCTAATTACAATCTAAAAATAGAACAAGAAATAAAAGATAACCTATCTAAACTATCTATTACATTTTCTATCTAAAATACATGGGCTTTTGTTAAATAGATAAAATATAAACTATCTATTACATTAACTATCTAAATATAAAAATTTTGCTAAATGGAATATTACCTATCTATTACATTTCTTTGAATAATTAAATTAAATTCAAATAAATAACTTAACATAAATAAATGCTCAAATATAAATGAAATAATAAACACTTAAAAATACATAAAAAAAACACATAAAAACATAGAAGCACGTATGAGCACATAAA
Source organism: Mitragyna speciosa (assembly GCA_024721245.1). Taxonomy (NCBI): domain Eukaryota; kingdom Viridiplantae; phylum Streptophyta; class Magnoliopsida; order Gentianales; family Rubiaceae; genus Mitragyna; species Mitragyna speciosa. Next base: position 15,132,826 of record CM045556.1, read on the forward strand.
GAGAAATATAAAAAAAAGGGTGATAGAGGTACCTCCCATTCGTAAACTCGGTACAAATTGCTAATAAAATCAACAAACAGGTCAAGGTACCACTATTTAAAGCATATAAATATGAAATACTTAAAATTGGGGATAAAATGTAAATTCAAGCAAAGTTAGGGGACTTAGAATAAAAATTCCAACAAACATAAGACTTGGGAATGAAATTCCAACAAGTTTAAGGGACATAGAAATAACTCCAGCAAGTGTGAGGGGTATAAATTCCAGCAAAGCATAATGACAAAAATAAAATTTCAGCAAGGTTGGGGGACAAAAATGCAATTTTTAGTAACATGAGGGACCAAATTTACAATTTTCAGCAACATTCAAGGGCTAAAATACAATTCCAGCAATATTCTAGGGTCAAAAATGCAATTCCAGCAATGCATGGGGGGTAAAAAGGTGAACTAGTGCAAACCTAAGGGGGGTGAAAACATAATTTCAGCAATATTCAAGGACAAATTTGCAATTTCAGCAAACTAAGGGGTATAGAATTGCAATTTCCAGACATATTAAAACATATTACGATTAATTTAGATATGATTGAAAGAAACTACAAAATTCTAGGGGCCAACTAAAATAAAATGAGTACTTAAATGAAGTAAACTAAAATATTGAAGGGCATAATTAAACAATTAAGAACCTAAGAGGGCAAAATGTAAATAAACATAATCTGATGAAGATAATGAAAATAAATAACTAAAGAAGAAAACTAAGTCTCGGCTACGATTTTTCTTTTCTTTTCTTCTCTTCGGTTTTTTATTCTCTTCTTCTCTTCTTCTCTTCGGCTCACTCACTCTCACTCTCTCTTCTTCTCTTCCTCTCTTCTTCTCTTCTTCTCTTCGGTTTTTTATTCTCTCTTTGGCCTCCCTCTTTCTCACTGGTTCTCTCCTTGGTCTCTTTCCGAAATCCAGAATCAATAATTAAAGACCACAAATCTCTTAAATCAAAACCCAAAATCCTCAAATCCAAAAATATAAACACTGTAAATCGAACATCCTATACACAACTTACATTAATTGGAATACAAATCAAAGCAAGTAAGAGAGTTCCATGAAGCTTACCTTTTTTTCTGCCGAGGGAAGAGGTGGCCAGTTGTGATGGTGAAAATGATGGCTACCCTGTCAGTGGTAGTGGTTCAGCTTTGACTGAATTCCCTTTTTTGTGTGTATTTTAGGTGTTTGTATGTGTTTGCCATTTGTGTGTGAGTTGCGTGGGCGTATACTGTGAGAGAGCTGAGGAGAAGGGAGAGGAAAATGTGTGTCTTGTGTTGTTGTGCGTGAGCTAGTGCAGATGAGTTATGTGGGAAGAAGTGTGTTTTGAGTGTTTGTGATGATGAGGAGTGGGTGAAGAAAGAAGAAAACTCATCCAAAATCCCCTCAAAATCCATTTTTTGTAGGAGGTTTGGTTTCATTTCTCTGCTGGCTGCGTGCAGCAGCTGCAGAAGCGCAGCAGCTGCAGAAGCACTACAGCTACTGTAGCAGCTTTTTTCTTTTTTCTTTTTTTTTAATGAAAAATCCAAATAAATAGTAAATAGTGTTGAAAAATTATGAAAATTTTATCAAAAATCTATAAATTCATAAAATGCGTGTACAAAATTTTTTATACAAAAATTCTAATCATAAAACAAATTTGAATATGTGTCATATGTGACAAAATTATGAAAAGAAAAATAAAATACTAAATGACCATTAAAAATCACAAAATTTTTACACAAAATATATTATCACACAAAATATGTATACTAAAATTTTCACTCAAAAATTTTAACATATATGCATTCTTGGGTAATGTACCCTTAACAAACAAAAAAGACAAAAATTAAATAAATACTTAAATGACCTCCAAAAATTATGTAATTTTGACAGAAAATTTATGAATACATAAAATGCAAATATAAAATTTTTCACTTGAAAATTCTTGTAAAAAGAGTGTATTGGTAAACGTACCATTAAGTTTAAAATACTAAAATTTTAAATAAATAATGAATGACTTCCAAAAATCATTAAGATCATAAATAATGATAAAAAATTGTAAAATTATGTATTTAAGAAATAAAACAAAAATAGAACAATATTTAAGTGGTGAAATTACCATTTTGCCCCTGACGTGACGAACTAGTCATAAATTGCATGAAAACTGTAATTGATCCCCGAAAAATAAAAAATATCCCCCCTAAAATAAAGTAACACACATATTTTTACAAAAAGTGTGTCAAAATTTGGTGTTTACAGTGTCTTAGGACATATGTCTCTCGAAAGAGTAATTCCATGTTGTACAGAAGCCCTTCCTTTCATTGCTCCATGCTATACTTCTTTAGCATCGTGTCTATGTATGTAAATTGAGAGACCAAGTAACCTCTTAGATCTATCTCTATAAATCTAATTTTCAAAAATAGGTTATCTCTCTCCTAATGTTTCATGCACAAATTCTTGGACAGTCACACCATTTACTGTTTTAAAGCATAGATATATGGTTTCTCAACAACAACATGTCATGCACATAAAGTGTTAAGAAAAATTATTGCTCCCACTCACCTTCTTGTATACACAAGGCTCGCCTTCATTTTTTGAGAAAATCAAACTCATTGATCATCTCATCAAAACGAATGTTCTAATTCCTTGATTTGTAAGTAATCATATTACTATCCATGTCAATCTTTCTTTTAAAGATCATCTTGCACTTTATGAGTTTTATCCTTTTGGGTGGTTCAACTAAGGTCCATACCTTACTATCGAACATGGAATCCAATTTGGATTTTATAGCTTTATGCCACTTCAAAGAGCTTGCACAAAACATGACCTCTTATTAGCTAGTAGAACTGTCATTAATTATTACTAGCACATCATTACTCTCATTTATGAGAACTCTATATCTCTTAAGAGAATGATGTACTTTACTAAATCTATGAAAATATTGGGTATTGTGAGCTTTCATTGTGCCTCATCAACATGTGACATAAGCTCTAGTTCCAACTGTCGATCTTTGTTAGTTTGTGGTTTTTGAATTCCTTTAAATTCTACTTTACTCCCACTGCCTCTTTCAAGAATAAACACTTTTTCTAAAAAGATAGCATGTCTTGAAACAAATAATTTTGTTCAAGGCAATTCTCAAAGTAGTATCCTATACTTTCTTTAAAATACCCCACAAACAAACATTTATAAGACTTAGTCTCAAATTTGTTTGATGTGTTTGCTTCACATAAGCAAAACATCTTCAAATTTCATGTGACCAAGAATTAATTTCTTATCATACCATAACTTATATGGGGTGGTATCAATCAATTTTAGTTGGAATTCAATTAAGTGTATGGGAGACGGTTTCTAAGGCAAATTACCAAAAATAGATTGGAAGTGTATCACAAAACGTACCATATCCAATAGGGTACAATTCTCCTCTTTGGACATTTTGAGACTCGTGACTCAAGTATTCTCCACCTCAATTAGATCTTAGTGCTCGAATACTCTTGTCAATTTGTTTATCTACTTCAATTCTACAAGTTTTGAACTTTTTAAATTTCTCGAATTTGTGTTTCATAAGATACACATAACCATATCTAGAATGGTCGTCCATGAAATTGATGAAGTATGAGAAACTACCTTTAGCATGAATTGATATTGGGTTACAAACATCAGAATGTATAAACCCCAAGGATCACTAGCACATTCACCCTTTCAATAAAAGGTGTCTTGGTCATTTAAACAAGTAAATAAGATTGGTATATCTCATAGAATTCATAATCGAATGAGTTCAAGTATACATCTTTATGTAACTTGGATATAGTTTTCTTATTTACATGACCAAGTCTAAAATGCCAAAGATAAAATTACTTTAAAATATCAAGTTTTGTCTCTTGACGATTATGTTGAGAATGAACTTATCAAAACCTAGAATATTTGTGCCATTGTTTAATAAACTAGTATTACTTAGAATGCTTTCACGCAAAAAGAACAATATTTATTCTTTTGAGTAATGGTAAATCTATCCACATCTAATGCAAATATAGATCTTATATTTTTTGTAAGCACTAGAATATACTAGCAATCCTTTAATTCTAGAATAAGTCCAGTCAGCAAAAAGAGTGTATAAGTTCTTACGGTTAATGTAGCAACTCTTGCTCCATTCTCTACACGTAGTTCGACCTTTCCTTTGCCAAAATCTACTATTCTCAAGATCTTGCATATTTGTATAAATATGAGATCCAAATTTAGTATCTAATACCCATGAATCTTGATTAGTAGATTACTTTATCTCAATTATTAACATTCTAGAAGTCAAAGTCTAACCAAACCTTATCGACTTCTAAGTCTTAAGATGAGCTATACAATACCCTTTCTAATCCTAATTTTTCTTTTATTATAAACACCTGCCTATAGACTTGTTCATTTTGATCATACATTTATTCTTTGTCACGCTATTTGTGCCTTCACAAGACTAGCTATGGGTTCCCCCTTGACAAGTAATAAAGTGTCTCTTGATTCCTAGACAAATTGCGCTTTAGATATCTCATATCTATTGGTCCTAGATTATGTATCAGACAACTTTTTGAGCTGCACAATCATGGACTAAGCATTCATCATATAATGCTACTTTTATAGCTCAAGAGTCATATGCATCTCGTATGCATTTTTATTTCCTAGCTATTATTGTCACTCAGGATAGGTGGAATCTAGGTGTCAAGAATATAGCCTATATTGGTATGCTCGAGAACAATTCTCAAGCGTTATTCTAGTCCAAAAGATTCATATTAAAATGTAGTTCTATAAAGTGGGTAATGTGTTCACATAATTACACATTCTACAACTAAAAAAATAAAGATAGAATATGACTTTATATTTATGCAATAAACAAAACCAAAATAAAATTATATATGGACATAAAAATTTTTGGTTTTGCTCCCACTATTTCAGTCAAATTAATATCCCTTAAAATTGATTCGAGAATTTTCATAAAATTCGTAGTGGGCTAGGATCCCATTTTGATTATTTTTAATCTTGAGTTAGCTCAACAAGTCAAAAATAATTTCAATAAGTAGGTAACAATTATTAATTACAACTTTTGTAACTCCTAAATAGTTAGGTATCAACTCTTGATACACATATCACATATGTCTCCTAACTTTTTGCCTAAAAAACACACGACCTTGAGTTAGTTCAACAAGCCATGAACCTTTGTTAAATCAGACTCATTATTCAAAAATCACATCTCATAGTATAAACATATTCTAGGTAGAACAATCTTGAGTTAGCTCAACATGTTATCCAAACAAGATTTGTTTAAACTATAATAATGGAAGGCAACCATTCATGATTTAATATTTTTAATTGAATCAAAACTATTATTTAGAGCTCATATCTCATCATAAACATATTCTAAGTAGAATAACCTTGAGTTAGCTCGACAAGTTATTCTAGCAAGAATTGTAGCAAGAATTGTTGAGATTGTAATAATAGTTATGATATATTTAGTAAGTTTTGATTTCCTTCAAAAGGAAATTCTTCCACTACTATAATTCCTCTATTTATTAATAAGTCCTTATTAATTATCTCAAAAATTAATCCCATAATTATCACATAATTATTTAAATCAATTTAACCCAAGAATTAGTTCTATTGTGTGTGACCCTTTAGGTTCATAATCACTTGGCAATAAATATAAATTATAATCTTAGAATTAATTGGCTTTAGTACAAAGCCAATAGCAATAAGGTGCATTAACAATTTAACCACTGAGATTACTTATACATTTGAAATACAGAAAGGTAAATGTATACTGAAAAACAAATAGAGTGTGCATATATCAGTTGAAATTATACAAAATTTAAATTGTATATTTGGCCAAATCAAAATTTTCAAATGTTTTAAAACCATTTGCAGCCTCATTTTGATGTTCATGTCCAATTAGGCTTAGCTCGACCTCATTTGGTTGGCAAGATTTTATCTAGGAAAAATAATCTGAATTCTCAAATGTTATTTTGGTTCTCAAAGTTAATTTTATATGAGAAATATAATCCAAAAAAATTAACAATTTAACATCAGAATATTAGGAAAGTGATTTCCCTGGCATTGTGATTCCTAGCATTAGGAATTTGACAAAATGACATGGAAGGACATATTATACTCACACCTCATCCTCTACATAGACTGAGCAAAAAATTCTGTTGATGCATAAACAATTGTAAGCGGCATCGTCTTGTTGGTAAAGCAAAAAACTCTCAGCAGTTTAAACTCACACCAAGAACCCAAGTCAAGATCCGACAATACAAAATATTGCTTAGACACTAGTTGCACGAAGATTTATCCGGCTAAAAAAGTTTTAAAGAGTCGGAATTTTTTCCTAGCCTTCTATTTGGCAATTCCATTCCATGCTCTTTCGTCTCCCGGTCAAGTTCTATATTTCTTTTAGGCTATCGTGTTTTTTATGTAATTTTTTTCTCCTTTTGGTACATAAACTTTGATTATCACTGTAATTGAAATTTTCCCCTCACAGGTAATAATGAATTTAGCACGAATTTAACTTAAATACTCAAGTTAAGAATTATATTTTATTATTGTCATTCTTTTTTTGACTAACAAACGCAAATAGTGATCACACAAGTTATTTTCAATTAATTTCCATGTCAAAATCTTTAGCATATTTAAATGATAGAATAAAAATAATTTTCTATAAAATCTGTGGATTCAAATTACTAAGAAAAACTTTCCCATGAGGCCGGAGTTTGGATTAGAAGAAGGGTTATTCAAATTTGTCCCCTTGGATTACACGATTTAACCAAATTAGAGTGTGGTTCACAAAACAATTTCAAAATTAATCTTCTCTTCCTTGTATAATAGACACTTTTTTTTGTAAAAATATAATAATTTTTAATAAAAAAATGATAATTCGGCTCCTTTTATCTTGTGTGATGCCGGCACATAATAATAGAAAGACCCTTAGAAATATATGATATGCTTTTGTTATTTCATACACGACAATGAAGATTTATGATAGTTGGCTTAAAGGTTATATTAATCCTTTTTAAGTACTAGTATACATGGAAATGAGTTCTTATAATATATTCATGCATTTTTTTTTTTTTGAGGAAAATATATTCATGCATTTAACGACATGCTCCTGCTTCGGGAGCTTATTGCTGTGTGTCTGGACGGCCCTGCTGTTCAACAATTGATTTTTGAATATCAATAAATTATACAATTCCTTCTAATAAAATATCAGGCCTGTTGTCCAACATAGAAAGAAAAAGTAAGGTTCAAGTCAGTTTTTTGGAGTTTTTATACCCCTTTCTTGCCTGCCAAAACCCACGTCCGCTTAATTGTTCTTAATAATCTTTATAAATTAGTGGGGGGATATTCCGTGCAATCCAACAGCTTTAATATTTTTAAAGGGCAAAAGAAAATAGAAGTTTGTTGAAAAAATTAGTGGTTAATAAGTATTAACCCGGACGGGAATTTGGTAAAGGTGGTTGGTTAATGAGTTACCGGTCGAATCATTGAGCGAGGTAGTTTAACCAGTGGGTAGCCAAATAATATTTCTATAAAACAAATATAATATTTTTAATATTTAATGTATGATTTTTTATATAATAATGATATAAATAAATTTGAAAAGCAAATATATAATAAGATAAAGAGAATAGTAATAATAATTGCAAATATAGACTAATGATAAAGTTGTTTGTCACTATGCATGAGGTTCAACAATTAAAATTTGGGAAAGCTTTCCAAGCTTTCTAAAATTTTTTGACCCATCGATTTTTTTAGAAAACCTGCTATCGGATCACTTTCTTATCTGGTCAAATAGTGATTAGCCTAATTAAGGTTCAATTTATCAGGTTAACAAATTCAATTTCTAGGTTAGTCCGGGTTTAATAACTATGGGTGATTGGGATCCAATAACAAATCTTTGAGTTGCAAAAGGTTTGCAAAATCTTTCTAGGAGATTTGATTTATATCACTCTTTTTTTTTATGCATATATTTACTTCTTTGTCTTTATTGAATGAAAACATAACAATACCACTAAATTATAAAATATTAAGCTACATTCATCTAAAATTCCCCTAAATATAAGATCTTAACTTTACATGTGCAAAAATATAAATTTTTTATTCTTTTCACATAATATGAAAACAAAAAAGGAAATGTATGTATCAAAATGCGGAGTTTATAAATCATTTCTCTATTTCCAAATTCACAAAAAATACAAGCATAGCTCATGTAAATATTTTTACGAGTTACATAATGAATAGGAAAAACTATAACTCCATTTGTTTATATTTCAGATCGCTTCTGCTCCAGTCCACCCCATTGAGAAAGTCATGTCTCCATTTTTTTTTTTTTTTTGGATCTTCGAAATATTCCTAATGTTATAAAAGTCAAACATCTTTTGAAGTTTTTTTCATTATTATATTTGTCCTCTCTATATATCACAAACCATGCGCAATTCAAATTTTAAACTTTTGGAGGGCAAAAATGTAAAGCAAATCATTAACATCACAATCAAACTACTATTTTGTAAAGAGTTTAATTCGCAATATATAGCCATTGTGTATGAACATATATAGCCATTGTGTGATTAGGAGTCACATAATTAGCAATTAACTATTATTCTAAAAAAGAGTCGCTTCAGAAAATGTAAGTGACTAAGGTGTTGAAAATCTATTTCTAAAATTTTCTGTTCTTTCCTTATTGAAATGGCTTACTACCTTGTATTGTTTATTTTTCTTTTCTCCTTGCACTAGTCTATCTCTTTCTTTTAAGGCTAAATCACAAAATGCTCCATATAATGTTGTATCAACAGCAAATTGCTCCATGTATTCAAAAAACACACAAATTATCCCCTCGAATTGGCAAAAGACATATGCACCCCTCTATTTAAAATGCTCTGGAAATTTTTTCTTTTTCGTGCCTTTTAATACCATTACCCATGAGCAGGAAGAATAGAATGATAAAAAAAACCTAAAATTTTATACCAAATTTACCTAGGAGTGGGTAGAAATATAAGTTCATAATTGCTATATTTTTTATGTCATCATTAGCAAATATGACATTACTAGTATTTCTTGATATTCTATTTTGAATATATTTTATAGAAATAAAAACTTTATCTCCACTTTGCAAGTTACTCGTTGTACATCATAGTAAAAATGAATAATTCATATATTTTTTCATACTTTTCTCCATTTTGAATACAAATCATAGGAACAGTGTGTGACGAAAATTTTTGCAATTTTGAAGTTACGATTTTAATTTTTTTATATAAGAGTGCAACAGCATTATTGGCCTAGAGAAGTGGTCTTATTTTATTTTTAATATAACAAATCAACAAGAATAACAATAGTTAAAAATTATGAGGGCAAATTTGTCTTCCAAATTTTAGCAGCGAAACTTTGGGCCAAAGATTTCAATTCAAAAGTAAAGTGTACATGAGGAAGTAATTTGTTATCGAAGCAAGGGATAATTTGTGTGCTTCCTAAACACAAGGGATAATTTGCTACTGATTCAACATAGGCATTTTGGGATTGAGCCTTCTTTTAATTATGTATCTTAATCACATCTCTCAATTATTGATGGCTACAGTTAATTAAGGGCAACAATTTACCAATCAGTCATTTTCATGAACATTTGCACTGGGAAAGTTTATCAAATCGTACAAGGTATTGAACTATTTATTGATATTTTTTAAAATTAAGCCACATGATTAAAGTGTATTAAGCTTATGCTAACAATTTTTTTAATAAATTCTATTAAAAGAATAACTTATTCAAGAAATTGATTGTCATAAAAAAAAATTTCTTCAATAATCATTATTTTAGAAGGAAAGTGTAACACTTCTATTGCATGGGATCATGGCTACTTTAACATTAAAGACTAAATTGAGGCAGATACGAGATATAAAAATCAAATACTTTAAGTTTACAACATGTACAACAAATTAGGACCCATAAGATTAAAAAAAAAAAGGTTTTTCTTGTATAAATGATTACAAGCCGATACTGTATAACCATTTCCAGGGTAAAAATCGCAAAACTCAAAAAGAAAATAAAAATAAATAGAGAAAACACTCAAAAAATAACAAGGCAAAAATATGTTAAAGCAAAAGAACAATGAAAAACCATCAAACAAACCCTCCAATCACACTCAATGGAGTAATTAGTAAAGCAAAAAAGTCTTGAAATCATGGAGTAATTAGTAAAGCACAAAAGTCATGAAATCATAATACCATCATTGTTCTTCCCTATTCATCCCCCTCCAAAAGAGAAAAATCAAAATAATCAAAAACCCAAAAGTTGTACCATGAATATAGAAAGTAAAAGCAGGAATTTTGAGCCCAAATGGTAGTTTCGAAAATTATAAGAATCTCAGTGGCAAAGATTATATGAGTCATTTTCGCTATCCCCGACCAGATTCTTTACTTTAAATTCATGGACTCCAACCTGAACCTTTATTAGCATTTGGCTTTATTTCACTTTTCCATTTTCCTTTTTTTTTTCCACTTCATTTTTAAAAGCTCAAGTGTTAGTGTTTTGACCGTTGCTTTTCTCTCCTCACCAACGTCTCTCTCTCTCTCATCTTCTTGTTCATCTCATCTCATTCACATTCAGGTACGGAAAAAATGTTCTTTCATTCCATTTCTATGTCTTACTATAACTACTAGGATGAGTTAACTTGTCAGAAAAGAATATATTTCATGTTCCATCTCCAACCGTTCAAGAAAGGGGTTTCACTTCCAAATTAGTGTCTTCGTCTTCTTCTTCTAAGGAAGAACACAACAATCATCTGGGATCTTCAAATTTTGCATGTTTTAGCAGAATTCAGAGTTTAGCTGAGCCATTTTCAATTCTGGTAATTCTTTGGAAATATCATGCATGCCTTTTTAACTTTTCCTTATCCTTGGGTTGATTCATATTCAGTTTTGTAAAATGGGATTTTTCATCTGGGATTTTCGATCTCTGAAAAGTGATATTGTTTCTTAATGATGGATGGTTGGTTTCAGTAAATTTTGTGGTTCTAGATTTTTTAACTTTTTTTTTTAAATTTTTTGTTTAAATTATTTCCTTATTTTTTTTGTAGCTGAATTGAATTCTACATAATAGAGTTTCCTTCTAACCTTGGATTTTCGATTTCATTTAAATATATAGTAGGTGTATGTGGAAATTGTTTTGCTTCACTGTCAAATTTATGGTCCCACTGTCCGTCTACTTTCCAATTTATACTGATTTTTTATATTATTTTTAGCTTTGCGTTTGTTGGTTCACAAGACTGTGATAAGGGATATTGTTATTAGCTTTGCTAATTTACACTTTAATCACATTTCTCTTTTTGTCATCTGTTTTTCTCTCTCTTTTTTTTAAATTTTTTTCTCTTTGGACCTGGTGGTGGGAATGGATAAGGGAAAATGGAGTTTACTGCTCCAAATTTCCAATTTCATGCTTAGATGATGCTCGGGGGGAAAAATGATGAAAACTGAGACCCTTTCGTTCTTCTACACTTTATCAATTTCAGTTTGTATCAATGGCATGCTTTAACATGTGATGGTCAGAATTTGATTATTTTTAATACTTCTTTAAAACTTTATATCTTTTGCTTTGTCCTGCTCTTACTACTTTTCACGAATTTCTGAGTTCTGTGCATTTCTTGTTCACATGTCCGGTTACTTTTCTCAAATTTCTGAGTTCTGTGCATTTCTTGTTCACTTGTCCGGTAGGTTGGTAACCTATTATTCTTTTCTTCATGTGTGGAAGTATCAGTAGCTTAGGTACTTAAGGAAAGGAAAAAAAAGATACTAACAAACTTCAGTGTTACTTCATTTTTCTTTTAGACTATTGCCAAAGTTGCTTTAGCATCATCTCTTCTTCATGCTTCACTTTTTCTTTGTTCCTTTTGTTAAATATTCTGACTGCAATAGTTGGTGTCATTTGTTCATCTTGCACTCAATTGAGATCATAATCAGTTGAAGATTGTAGTGTTGAATAACTCTGAAAATTTCACATTTTTTTTTTCTTCTTTGCAAATCGATCTGTTTCTATACACCATACATGTTTTTACTTTTTCTAATCCTATAACCACTTAGTGATGAAGTGTTTCAGAGTGTCGGTTTTTTATTTTTAATTTTTTCTTCGGGTTATCTATAACTGAGGAAGATATACAAAATTTAAAAGATCTTTTATTTGAAAACTACAGAAACTTTTTAAAATTTTCCTTTTTACTCCAATCTTATATAGTACTGAATGAAAAATTTAATGATGTTATGAGGTTGAAAGGCTCTAATGTGTCTCTTTCTTTTTCCTGTTGCATACAGTTCATTCACTTCTTAGATTGAAGTTAGACCATCAAACTTGATTTCGCATGTTGAACAGCTGTATGTAACACTTATGAATTTGGTGAGAGGAATAAGAAAACTCCTCCTTGACTTGAGTTTGAAAACTGCATAGAAGTAAAGTTACAAACGAGGAAAAAGTTGTAGTTGAGAGATGGGTTGTTCTTCATCTAAGTTAGATGATGAAGAGGCTGTTCAGCTCTGTAAAGATCGAAAGAGATTCATCAAACAAGCTGTTGAGCAAAGACTGAAATTTGCTTCAGGACATAATGCTTATATTCAGTCCATGAGAAGAGTTTCTGCTGCTCTTCGAGATTACATTGAGGTTGATGAGCCTCGTGAGTTTTTGTTGGACTCATTTACAACCCCACCCTTGACAGCAATCAAGAAAACTACCCCAGGTTTTATTACCATATCACCGAAATCTTTCTCAGTAACACCATTGCTGTCTGGGCCTAAATCAACTTTCCAAGTAAATTACCTCAGGGCAGGTGGCAATCCTGCTGTTTCTGTTGAAGAGAGACCTCCTCAATCCCCAGAAACAGTTAGAATTGAAACTTACTCCCCTGTGCACCATGATTATGGGATGGATGGCTTCTTCTCAATGCAGTCACCTCCAATGTCTTCTACATTTTTCCACTATTCCCCTGAATATAGGCCTAATCTTCCTCCTCCTTCCCCTCAAACTTCCCAATGGGATTCCTTTTGGAATCCCTTTTCTTCATTGGACTACTATGGATATCCAACAAGGAGCAGCCTGGACCATACTATGCTGGATGATGATATTGCTGGGCTGAGGCAAGTCCGAGAAGAAGAAGGTATTCCAGAACTAGAGGAGGAAACCGAACACGAGGAAATTGATCACACAAAAGACACGAAAATAGAGAAACAGGATCATGATAAAGAAGAAGTTGTTGTGGAAGATGTTGACAATGATGACGACGACGACGACGACGACGACGATGATGATGATGATGAGATGAAGAGTGGAATAGACGCAGAGCATGATGTTCAAGGATTACAATCCTTGCAATCCAATGCCAATAAAAACATAGAAGTCTCAAAATCACAAAATGCAGGTCAAGTCAGTAACAAAGAAACAGATGTTACTAATGGTGAAGCAAAGGATGAAACACCTGGATTCACAGTTTATGTTAATAGAAGGCCAACAAACATGGCAGAAGTTATAAAAGATCTTGAATCTCAGTTTATGATTGCTTGTGAGTCTGCTGGTGAAGTTTCTGCAATTCTAGAAGCCAGAAGGGCTCAATATACATCGATCTCAAATGATCTTGCAGGTGAGATAAACACTATAACTTCTTTACTCTACTTTATATATGTCTTTTTTACTTTTCCACTTCGTATGTTTCCTTTTCCCCACAACATGTGTTTTCTAGATCTTTAGGATCCTCTCACTATTCATGGTCTGTTGCAGAAATGTCATGATAAAATTTATGATCAAAGTTAGACATTATTATCTCATGGACAAGGGAAACTTCTTCATTAAACATGCAAACTAGATTCATGGCTATCATCATACAGGATGAGCAAGCATCCTGGCCTAAAAGTTCAACCAAAATATAGGAACCCATAATATTCTCTCTCCTCAAAGATGTAAAATTTCATTTGACAAATTAACATGCAATATATGCGTTTGGATAATTCCCACATGCATGCAAAGAATTGGAAAACCTTTGGTTATCATACTTGAGTAATCACAAATTTTGACACAGTACACTATTTTTAATGGTGGTAATTAGCAGTAATTCAAAGCACAAAATATATACAAAACAGAATGCTGAGTGCACAAACCTTTCATTAGAACAGTTTTATTGCATTGAAGTGGTAAGCTCTACACATTGTTATGCCATCTATTAAATGAAGAACTGACTCCACATGCACCAATAAATTCCATTTACATTGTTTTTTCTTATAAAAACGAAAACAGAAATTATACTGCTTTTGTAACACAGTTAAGTGTTGGAAATACAAGTTTTATACCATCTAGAAAGACATTTACTTAACACATATGTTGTATCTTTCTGAAAAGGATTATGTAGATTGTGACCAAGTATAAAAAAGATAATATGGTTTTACCCTTTGGTATGATGCTTAGCTGTCTGTTGTTTCCAAAATTTCAGATTATTATTTCCACTGCGTGGTAACAGGAATATCTTGTTTTTGCAGCCCTCAAGATGTTGAATCCTGTAGCTTTGATTCGGTCAGCTTCATCTAGATCATCCTCGTCAAGATTTTTAACAAACTCTTCAACGTCTAGAGATGCAAGTCATGAAAGTAGCAGTGACTGCTCTGATGAATCAAGCATGTTTTTACATGGTCACCAATCAACACTGGACAGGTTATTTGCCTGGGAGAGAAAGCTCTATCAACAAGTCAGGGTATGCCTCTATATCTAAAAGACCATTTTCCATTGAAGTGCCATGCCTATAATGCACATAATCCTTTCAGATAGTTAAAACACATAGGTGTAGTAAGTAACTACTGGAAATAATCTTGTTGGAGTCAAAACATTTATCTAAAATTACTGCTTTTGCATATGCTACCACTGAACCACCTCTACCAAGCGATAGTGATTTCATAATTCCTTAAGTTGTCATAAACAAAAATTCTTGATTGTACTCTTTCAATCTAAGGAGATGGGAAGTACATACCATTTGAGATGGGGAAGTACATAATGTTTTGAAACAAAATAGGCTCTGTTTGCATAGAGTTTTTCACCATTCCTTGGAAAAAATTTTCCAACTCCCGTTTGGATTGGTTTAATATTTTTTGCATAAAATCAACAAAAAATTTTACCTTTCTACTGTTAATTTGACCAAAAAATGGCCCAGAATTTTTGTTCAAAATTTCCTGTCAAGTGTTTTCTTTTTGAATTTCAAAACCCTTCTTCTTCTTCTTTCTAACCTTTCTTCTCTCGCTTGTTCTTTCTAACCTTTCTTCTCTCGCTTGTTTTCTTTTTAAATTTCAAAATCCTTCTTCTCCTTTCTAGATGCTTGTGATCCCCCATTCCCAATGCATGTTCCACAAAAGCTATTGTTAATGGAACGCATCTTGTTAGTTGGAATTTTTTCAATTTTTCCGAATAAATTTTGAACAAAAAAAATTTTGTGATTTGTGAATAATTATGTAAAAAAGTCAAACAAATTATTATAATAGTTTTAAACAATCTAAACAATTTTTCACAATAATTATTTACTTTCAAAACAATCTACAAAAGCTCTTCACAATCCGAATAGTTTTTTACCTTTTCACAAAGTCAACAAAATCTCAAAATAATTATTTTTAATAATTATCCAAATAATGGATATCCAAACGGATTTGGCTGTAGTTCTACGTGGAAAGAAACTAGATCCTATAATTTCAATTGAGATTTTAAGTCCTCATGTCTACCAGCTAATGTATAGCTGCTTTTGTGCGAAGCTAAGTTGTGATGTTGGAAGGCGCACCTTGTTGCAATATGTAACAATAATATTACACCAAACAAAAGGAAACATGGAAAACCTAAGAAGAAAGTAAAACTTTTTGACAGGCCATTGTTAGTTTAATGGGCTTTCCTGTCCCCCTCCCCAACCCACTCCCACTTGCAAACCACATTTCCCCACCCCAAGCCCCCCTTCCCCACGCCAAGCCCCCACCCCCAAAAAAAAAAAAAAAAAACTCCCCCCGAAAAAAAAATTACTCTAATTGAGCTCCAAAGAAGTCTAAAAACTTTTAATGTACACTTGTTGCAGGAAAACTTTGGCAATTTAGCTAAGGGATAATTTCACATTCCTCCCTTAGGTTTAGCATAATTGCAAAAATTTCTTATCTAATTTGAATAATTATACTTAGATCCATATTTTTAATTTTCAAGCAATAGAAGACACCCAAAAAAATTATGCAAGCAAAATATTATTTAGAATACCTGAGCAATTAAAAAAAATTATTAAACCTCGTCTTCCTCAATTCATTAGTAAACCTGAGCATGCCTTGTGTTTTGTCATGTCAATCCTAGCGTACATCCCCCAATTCCCTATCCCATGTTGAAAAAAGAGTAGGCATTGGGCCGATTGATAAGTGCCATGGTCCACATATCTAGTCAGCAATTGCTTGGATGGTGTTGAATTGTGAGTCCCATCTCCCATTCTCCCAATTCCCTATCTCGCATCAAAAAAAAAATGCCAGCGTAAATCCTTATATGTAGAATTGTGTAGCTTGTTTGGCCTTGTTAAATACAATTACTGCTTGGTTGATTTTTAATTTTTATCAGGAAGGTGAACGTGTTCGGATTGCATACGAAAAGAAGTGTTTGCAACTTAGAAATCAAGATGTGAAAGGAGCAGATCCTTCTTCAGTCTGTAAGACAAAAGCAGCCATAAGAGATCTGCAAACTCAGATAAAAGTTTCAATACATTCAGTTGAAGCAATCTCAAAGAGGATTGAAACTTTAAGGGATGAAGAACTCCATCCTCAACTTATCGAACTGGCACAAGGGTATGTTAGTCAAGATATGCCTTTTCAACTCTTAACTAAACTTAATGCCATGTCAAACCTAAGCATAATGCTGTCACTGAATTGTGCCAGTAAAAAACATAATTGATATTTGAACTATGCATTCTTCAAAATCACAATCTGTATACAATTGTCTCATTGTATTCTAAGCTGGACTTAACGTGACTCAAACTTATCTTCCTTGGTCATCATTAGTTTGTAGTTCATAAAATTATCTGATTAATCCAGCATACAGTTAAGATACCATCCATTTACGTTATTTTATACATGGCTCTTATAATTGTTTAACATTTAACAGATTGGCAAGAATGTGGAAGGTGATGGCCGAGTGCCATCGATTACAGAAGCGCACTCTCGATGAAGCCAAAATTTTACTAGCTAGCACACCATCAAAACTCTCAGGGACGAAGAAATACACTGTAATGTCCCCATCTGAGCCACTCCATCTAGCCCGTTCAGCTGCCAACCTTGAGACAGAGCTCAGAAACTGGCGAGCCTCTTTCGAGTCATGGATCATTTCTCAAAGATCTTATATTCATGCTTTGACTGGCTGGCTGTTACGCTGCGCCCGCATGGAACCAGACATATCAAAATTACCATTCTCCCCTCATCGGACATTAGAGGTCCCTCCAATTTTTGGTATTTGCATACAGTGGTCTAGATTCCTGGATGATATCCGCTCAATTCCAGTGCTCGATGGACTGGACTTTTTTGCAGCAGGTGTTGGTTCCTTATATACACAACAACTGAGGGAAGATTCTCGACGCACTTCAGGCGGATCAAAAAGATTTGGAGGGAAATCTGAAGGCAATATGGAGGTGGTGGAATTTGGGCAGTTAGAAGAGGAGGAAGTCATCACTGCCGAAAAAATGGCTGAGGTTGCAATTCGAGTGTTATGCGCTGGAATGTCAGTTGCTATGAGTTCACTAACAGACTTTGCTCTTGGTTCAGCAGAAGGATACGCTGATTTGTTAAAGCAACCGGATGATTCTAAGCTGCCTCAGAATTCAACAAATGGAACTTTAACATAGTATTATTTTTTTTTTTTTGGTGTTGTATTAAGATCTAGTGAGGTTAATTTAGTAAGATTAGTGTTTCAACGAAATTCAATGTATATTAGAGGTTTAACTTATGTCACGTATGCAGAAAAGTAGCTAACATTATCGCCTGCTCAATTGAAACATTTGTTGCTGAGAAAATGCATGGGAATGGTTGCGGCCAGCAAATATATTTTAAACTTCCCTTTTCCCATTAGGAACCAAATGGAGATGTTTCCGGAGCCCTGAGACATCCTTAAACAGACGGAAGCCACTCATCAGCCACGAAGAAAGTTGAGATTTTTGGATTGATTTAAACAAGAACAAAGCTGCAATACACGGTAAAGACAAGACAAATAAATATAATTATCTAATATTAAAGACAGTCCCAATAATATAATGTATATAACCTACATCAAGAAGAAAAACTTCTAAGAAACTTTAATAAAATATCAAATCCAGCAGAAGACTGACGACTAGTGCCGGTACTAATACTAAATAAACATAAATAAACGTTTCAAAATATCAATAGTCATAAAATAAGTAATAATTATTTCACAGTCTCCATCGATTCCTGACTCTAACTAATAGCTCCCCTCTCGTTCACGAGTGTTGATTAGGTCAACAAAAATATGCACTAAAAACTCTAAACTTAAACGAGTGTTGATTAGGTCAACAAAAATATGCACTAAAAACTCTAAACTTAACAAGTATAAGGCAAAATTTTCCGTTTAAACAGCAAGTATACAGGTTATTGTTGCATACAAAATTAGATGTCGAATCTCACCGAAAAAATCAGATATTTGCAATTACTAGGGATTTATCATTTGCTATATTATCTAAATGATAATTTCAAGAGAAGAATGATTGTTGAAAAATTAATTAAAGACAATAAAATAGTAGCTTTAACAAGAAACAACTTGTAGAGAAACTCAATGTCAAAAGTTATAGGAAATAAAATCCATTAATGAACCATAAGTTATTGACTTGCTAAGTTAATCTTGCTTTGTTTAGGATTCAATTTCATATGAAATCATAACTTATTTTCACAAAGAAATTGTTAGATTTTAGTTATTTTCATGATGAAGCCTTGTAAATATCATGAACTTGTTCAATCCACTTCAGAGTTCACTACACTTGTGTGTCCTATTTAAGCTTCAATCATTTATTTTTCATTGTTATATGCATTTCTCAATTCAAATAACGACTAGATAATTTGTAATTGATGGCTAAACAATAACAAGTGTTAAACCTTAAACAAACGATTAAACAAATGCAAGCTTAGTAAGTTTAAATCAAGTTAAAATCATAATTATTGTGGTTCACTAGCTTCATCTACTCCTATATGAAGTAATTAGTTCCACATAATTAATGAAACAACAAGAATCATATCTTGAAAGCAAGAATTCAAAACAAACTTAATAAAATCGAATATAGATAGAGTTTAGCAATGCCATTCAAGTTAAACAAGGCTCCAAGACTTCTATTTCTTCTTCCAAATGTTTGAATCACAAGAGTATTCTTTCAAGAAAGTTACTATTCTATTAAAGTAGTAGAGAATTCTATTAATTCTCTAAAACTTAACAGTAGCTAACCTCCTTCAAGTGCATTACAAATAACACCTATTTATAGACAAATAAAGCTCAAATGATTTTCGAATTTGAATTACAACTTGAAGGAATGAAATGATTGCCTTAGCATTTTGAGATTCCATGTGCGCAAAAAAGTAGCATCTTGAGATTCCATGTGCGCAAAAAATTCTTGTCTGGGGCTTTCAAATATGTCCTAGGGTAGAGAAACTATAACTAGTAGCTGAAAATATATGAAAAGTGGTGTGAACAAGCTATAAATTGCAAGTAGACGAAAAACCCTAGCCATACCCAATATGTAGACTTTTGGTCCACGGATTTGAGGTACACAGATCCACTTCTACGCTCATTTGGTTGTACTTGTCATCCTGATTTGGAATTCCAAGGCTAAAATGGTAATTTCAAGTGTAACCCACAAATTCTCTTGTAATTTTGATGATGAATTTTCTCCAAAAATTGCGCAATTAATCCTCCAAATTTTAGTCAATTGTTTCTACACTTTCAACTATTTTGAATTTATTAAAGTTTTGATCCATTAAACTTCAATTGATCCGAAATATGACTAATTATCATGAACCTCCAAGATTTTTACAAAAATTGTGCGTTAATTTAGTCAAAATAATAATTTTGTTTTTGAACCTTAAAACCCAGGTGAAAATTGTAAATCTTGAAAAATGATATAATTGAAGGCAAATTCATTCTAATTAAACTAAAAATACACTAAAAACATATTATAAGACATATGTTAAAAATAGGTAAATTCAATACTTAAGTTGGTGAAACTTATCAACATGTACAAAAGGGGCCAATCTTGCTCTCTCTTCCTGGCTCTAATTGACCCAAAATCTCATCTTGGTCATGCTAAGCTCTACCTAGACTGACCAAGAGTTTTACAACCACTTACAATCCTACACTTGATAGCTTTCACTTACACTTAGAAAAGTTCTCATAACCGCAACAATCTACTGATTAAAGAACTACAGGTCCACCCCAAATAAGAGTTTTTGCTCCCAAAATCACTCTAAATACTTGTAAGCTTTTTAAAGAATTATTCTACACTAATTTTATTATCTATACATATTATTATTTATAGGAGGTGAGAAAACATCCAGAAATGGTCTCCAATGGTCAAATCGAAAATTCTACTGAAACTAGTCATTACTCAGTAAATTTCAAGATCTGGACGTTCGCACGCAAGTCCAAATCATTTTCGCATCCTTGTTTGCATGTATTCCGACCAATTTCATTTCTGCACTTTCAAGGCATACTGATGCATCCTGATTTAAAGTCTACATCATGAATCCGCATCCAAGTTTTCTTGCAATATGCCCCACTTTTTTATTCCTTTTGTTCAATTTTTTTAACTGCAAGAATAACTCAGATGGACATTTAGATTACTCCATCATTTATTTGTTAATCATCAAAACTAGATGATTTAGGACCATAAGGTCTTCACTGAAATATAAGACAACACAAACTTGTTAATGAAATGTAAATTGAAATATGCCTTTTTTTATCATAATTATGAATGTGTTAAACATGCAAAAATTAACCTAATAATTCAAGTATAATGTAAACATAATTTGTGCAACTTGGAACATGTTAAAGTGCCCAAAGGAATGCTTAAAACATGTAAAATAATCAAGGAAGCATAATTGCAAAACAAACCAATCAATAACACTAAAAATAGCAAGAATTGCACAAAAACAATATGGATTTGTGGGTACAGGGGTCGCAAATTTTTGTTTGGTCCACAGCTTTGTTGCCTGTAGATCTCAAAAGCCCCTCCTAGCCCAGATCCTCTAGGCAATCGACGGATTGGATTTTGCAAATTGACCCCTTCGGATCTCCTCTAGAAGGCGATATCAACCCTATTACAATTAATGTTTGATTGGTTCCTATTTTCCAATTTTTCTACAAATATCTCCATTACATTTTTATCAACTTTGTAAGCATTTTAACACTTGAAAGAAGTTTAAAACACTCTTAGACTAATCAGGGATATAGTGTGATGAAAGGATATAAATTACACGATAACATTGTCATTGATAAGTGTAGTCTACTATATGACTTTCCTATTCACTTGAGTGGTCATGATACATTGCTAGAAGCCACTTATAATCTATAAGTATGAATTAATTAATTAGTTTAATTAATGATAAATTAAAGTATTTGTAGGCCCTAGGTGCAACCTAAGAGGGAGAGAATTAGGTTGTTCAATAACTAGTGCAATTATGCTCAAATTACAATCCAATTCAACTAGACAATTTTTGCCTAAGTGACTCCACACTAAGCAATAATGACAAAACAAACAATATCACAATTAAGCAATATAAATAAACAACAATGTAAAAGGATAAGCGAAAAGAACACAAATGATTTATAGTAGTTCAGTTCCAAGCTCGACACCTACGTCCACTCCTAAGTTCCTCAACTTGGAGTTTGAATCCACTATGTGCTACTTCACAAGTTGGTGAAGCAAACCAACATGTACAATGCAGGGATCACTCTTTGCCCACCCTAGCACTCTCTAGTTGAGTCAAAGAGTTTACAATTTACTCAATTAACCCTCACAAAGTTACATTTGAATGCTATGATTCACACTTTGAAGAACACAATACAACCCAAACAACTACCTCACAAACTATTACAAATACATTAAAGGAGAGAGTATTTTTACACCAAAATTACTCTTGAAAACTTGTAATAAATGTAAGTAAAGGTTCTTAATCAATTATGTACAAATTAGTATTTACAAGGGTGAGAAATGAGGTTAAAACAAGCTCCAACGGTCACAAATGGTCAAATTGAAGTTTGCTGGAAAACTAGTCATTATACGCGATAGGATGTTTGATCTCACTTTTGGGACATCCGAATCATGTTAGGGCGCGTGATAGGACGGCTGAACCACTGTCCAAATCTATTCTGGAGCTTTCTGTCAAATTCTTTAGGACAGCCGAAAAAGTGTCTGAAAGGACGATAGGACTGCCGATCAAGTGCATTAGGACAGCCAATCCTCACTTTAATTGTGCAATTTTTCAAAATTGATTAGCTCATATTTTGTACTTTATATGATGCATCTGGGTCCTATTTAATGTTGCAAAACCATTGTTAAACACACTATAAAACTAATTAGTAATAGATTAATTTGTTATCATCAAAATTACGATTAAAGTGTTTAATTTATTAAGCTCTTAATTAATTAATGAGTTATAATTTGTGCTTATTACAAACATGAATGGAACTTAATGGATCACACAAAATAAGAACACTTTGGGTAAATTATTATTAAGATAAGTATGAGATATTTATGGAGAATTTATGAGATAAATTAACTTAAAGGATTTATTTATAAATACCCAAGTCTCGGTGAAAATGGTTTCCAAAATAATTAGGGAGGGTCTTAGGTTTTCTTATGGAATAGGAGTTGCTAAATCTTATTTGGTAAGATTAAGCTTCTTCATTCTATTGGTTTCCTAATAGCCTTATTTCTAAAGGCTAGGATTTTTCATTTGTAAATAAGACCTAGCCTTGACTCTTGAATTGTTAGAACAAGATAGAAAATCTAGAGAGAAAAATTGAGGGCAATTGAAGAGAAAAAAAAGATGCTTCACTTTTGAAGGAAAGCATCCCTCCTCTCTCTCCCTAATTGTTAGGGTTTCATATTCTTCTTCTCTTATTCTTATGTTCTTCATAATAATTCAAAGGAGCTAACACTTAAAAGGCAAGGCAAGCAGGCCTAAAAAGGTTCCCACAAGGTCATGTTTGTATGGATACTGTTGGAGGCTTTATACTTGGATAGCTATACGTGGTAGCATCAACATCTACTTTGAATAAGAATCTTGCTCTTTAAAGAATAGAAATCATCTGTACTTGAGGTATTTATACTAAAACCTCTTTGATTGTGTAGATTATATCAAAGTGATTCTGAGTTAAGGTAATAAAATTTTAAATTTTTGTTGCATACCCACTTTATTACCTTACAGTGACATTGACTGTTTTCATCCCCTCATCTTTTCTCCTCCACACCATCCTACTTCTTGTCAGTTGCATATTTGTCTTGCAAGATGAATGAAAGTTTTGGCTTTTTCTGCAATAATGAAAGTCCATCCGTCATTTTCAAAAACCATTTTTCTTTAAACACAATAATTTTACGTCTTTTTTATTTGAAAATTCTCTAAAGATTAGGAGAAAGGTGGTTGACTTAACTTTAATAGGAGGAAGAAACCTAAACCTAACGATAGATGGTTTCAGTTGTGATACTATCCTGGTAGCCCCCATCCTTACCTTTCAAGCATTACCAAATTGGAGTATCTACGTAAGCATCTTGGAGGATTCTAGGAGATTAAATCATGATAAAAAAGGAATGGAAGCTCTTCAATCACGCATCCATGAGATGGTGTTCGAGATTTCAATCAACGTTTAGAGATAGATTACTCATGGATAAAAGCGTTCAAACTGACATGTTAGCGCTAGTTTGATACATAAATATGGTTGGAGTGTTATTGAAGGATTACAAAATGCATGGACTAATAAAACAACTTGGAGAAGTGAAGAAAACTAATCAGTGGATGTCCTCAGATCCAAGGTCGGTGGATCCATGATAGAAAGCAATGACAACTTATTTGTTCAAGCAGCTGCCCATGACTTATCATCAGGCAAAATCATGGCTCCAGTAAAGCAAATAAGTATATAAGCATGCAAAAAGCACCTAAACCCTAATTATTACACCAGGGGGACTTAACTTACAAATTAAAGGGAAAAAATTAAAAATGACCTATCTATTACACTTGCTATCTAAATACATGAATATTTATTAAAAATATGAAAGGAAAGTAGTTTAACTATTACATTAGCTATCTAAATACAAAATCTTACAAAAATAGTAACATATAACCATCCATTACATTTTCGCCAAAATAAAATTTGAAACGAAATAGCATAAAGTAAATAAATTTACAAAAAGTAAGTAAAATAAGAAACGCATGAAGGAAATGCATAAAAAATCACATAGAAGCATATTGGAGCACATAAGGAGAAATTAACGAGAAATAGGGGTACCTTCTGTGGGAAACCCAGTACAAATATCAATCAAAATGAACAAATAAGTCAAGATACTACTATTTAAAGCAATAAAGCATATAATACGAAATACTAAATATTGGAGGTAAAATGTAAATTTGAGCAAACTTAGGGATCAAATCGTGAATGTAAGTAAGCATAGGGGCACAATTGAGAATTAAAACTAAGTGGCAAAAATCAATGTTTTAGCAAATATGGGGCACAAAATGTGAATTCCAACAATAAATGGGGGGTAAAAATTGCAAATTTTAAACCTAACTAAAAAGAAATGAAATCACAAGATGTCAATCTATGATCATCAAGGACACATATATAGAAATTAAACAAATCTCAGGGGCCTTATGTATTATCCAATATTCTAAGGACACAAACATTTGTGTTAGTAAAATAATTTAACAGACAAGCAAAGTTTCATAATTATGGATAAACCTCCCATTTCCCCCAAATATATACTTTTTTAACCAAAGTTCTTATCTCTCTCAATCACTTTCTTTCATTCTCTTTCTCTCTCGTTCTCCATCTCTCTCTTCCTCACTTTCCCTCTCTCTCCCCTCCTTTTCTCTCTCTCCGACCGCCTCTTTGGTCTCTCTTAATTCTTTCTTTTTTTTCTCCTTTTCCCTTCTTTGTGCTTTCGTCTCCATCTCTTTCCTTACTCCTCTCTCTTTCTTTCTTTCTGGTCTCTCTTCTCTAATCACCTTTCTCTGCTTTCCCTGTTTCTGCTCTCTCCCTCTTCTCTCTTTTTTGTATTTTTTTTATCTTTCTTCTCCTCTAATTTTGCCTTCTCTCTCTGGTCTCCCTTCATCTCTCAAATTCTCTCATGTCATTATATCCCCCTCTCTCCATTGTGTCTTCCTCTCTTTCTCTCTCTACCTCTGAAACAAGAGGGAAGAGTGGGGATGATGGTGACTTGTGCGATTTCAGGTTGTGAGGTGTGGATATTGTGGTTGACTGGTTGATGTTTGGTGGGCGATGGTCATATTTAGGCTAAGATTGGTGGTTGATGGCTGATTATTGGGAGTTGTTTTGCTTGCTAAATATGGCGGTGGGAGCTCTTTTACTTACAAACTGGCGATGGGCAGTTTGGGTAGATGAGAATTTATTGTTCTTGTGGATTGCATGGTGTCTATGATGTAGGCAGAGGAGCGTGGTGAGCTTCTGGGTAAGCTTGTGATGGGGAGCTGATTTTGCTTTTGTAGAGGTTGAACTCACAGCAGCTAGCGTTTGCTGGTTGTTTGATGGAGAAATGGAAACTGTGATAGTGGGATTGGGTTGGTGCTGCAATTGTGTGTTACATTTTTTTTGTATGCATTGCTGTGTGTGATGGTGGTTGCTTATTGGTGGCTGATGGCTGGATTTGTGACTTGTGCTACTGTTGGTGTATGATTCTAATTTTGGGATTTGCTTTGTGTGACAGCCCCACCTTACCCAGAGGCACACCAAAGGGCTTAGCGGACTGCCTGCCTAGCTCTCGCCAGGACTCGAATCACGCACTCACGCAAACGTCCGAGCGTAATTAACTCAAAATAAATAAACTAAAATAAAATAAAATGGAATAACATAAAATACACTCATATTATTTACTTAAAGGGTACAAGTCACATCAAAAGTTTACATGTCATAATATACATGATTTTCACAAAGATAGCCTAACACAGTCTGGCTATTACAATAACTAAAACATCTATAATAATCAAAACCAGTCGTTCTAGCTTTAATTTTTCAGGAACCTGAGTAAAGGAAAACAAATAAAAGGAATGAGCTATAATAGCCCAGTGAATGTCCAAGTCATGCAATCATATCAAGAACTCATTATTTTAGTAAATAAACTAATTGATAAGTTAAATAAACAAGATATGAACAATTTAATTATCAAGTAGTCAAGGGCGGATACAAGGGCTCAACTACGGGAGCAAGCTCAACCGCTAGGAAAAGCAAGTACTGATCATGTAACCATGACATTTAGACCGAGATAATAGCTCAGGTCTTTTATCAAAGAACATGCCAGTTTTAATCACGCAAGCCCTAACCACCATTCACCTTATAACCTCCGTACAAGCTACCACATCCAGGGAGTACTCTCAACCTGGGAGGGCCAACACGCAAGAAAGTTCAATCCGGAGTTGGCCTCTTTGAGGATTCACAACTCAAAAGGGAAAGAACGTCACGCCCTAAAACACCCAGCACCTTATAACCTCCCAAGCCTGTCCGAGTTGACTATCCGTGAAGTAACGATAAAGTTAGTCACGGAAGTCTCACGCACAAGTAACACGTTGAATAGTGAAAGCATATAACACATTACGGAATAGATGCGATAAAGTACACATCTTTCCTCAAGTAGCACATTTTATCACATAATATTTGCAAGTGTAACATAATATTTACAAGTAAAACATAACATTTCATGCATCATGCACACATAAAGACACTCACCTGGAATGCCTAAGAAAATATCTCGTAAAATGGTCGTGATGCGTTTTCGGACCCTGAAATTTAAAAGAAATAATATAATGAAAACCCAAGTAAAACCCTAGTAAATTTAGTAAGAAAAATTCAAGAAAACACCCCACTTATTTCTAGGGTTTTGGTTTTAGGGTTTCTAGGGTTTAGGGTTTACTTATTCTAAGAAAATTTAATCTATCACTAGATCATTTCTAAAATTTCTACACTTCAATTTCCTTCAATTGAACCTATTCTAGGCTTAAAATCTCACTTATCAATTTTTCTTCTTTTAATTCTACAAAAATTTCGACAGCATTTCCCCTTAAAATCGGACTAACCCAAATTTTTTTCCTGCAAGAAAAATCAACAATCCAACCCAATTCAACAAGTTCTACAACTTTTATGTTCAACTCAAGTTCAAATTCAATCAAAATTCCACTAAATTCCAAGAATTCTACTCCAAGAATCTTCAACCAAACAACATATAACACATGAAATTTCAAGGTTTAAAGGCCATATACTAGTCTATCTAACCACAAGAACACTTTATCTAGCAAGTAAATCTCAAATTCTAACTAATTTCTCCAAGTAGTACCAATAAGAATCTTGGTTTTAAACTTGCATAAAAACTAATTAAAACATGAAATTAATAGGAAAAGTTCATAGTAAATACCTTAGATATGCTTAGAACTTTGCTTAGAAAGGAAAGAAGCTCACTTCCTATGGTGGATTTGCCCAAACTTAAGAGAGAAAACTTCAAGAAGTTGAGAGCAAAATGAGAGAAGAAGAGAAAAGGAGATGGCCGGCCAAGAGGGAGAAGAAAGAGAAAGAAATAGGCTAGGAAAAATGGAAAAGAAATAAAGAAAAGGTGGGAAAAAGATTAACCAATTAAAACCTCACAAGAGTAAAGTAAAAAGGTGGTCTTTTAATGCAAGAGTAGCTAACTTGGATTAATTTGATTGGTGGAGCTCATTACCCTCTTATCACTTAATACTAGCAATAATAAAACACAAATTATTAAAGCAAAAATAGAGTAAAATTGGAAGAGAAAATCCGGCCATAAAGAAGAAAGAAAAAGAAAAGAATTTCGGCCAAAAAAGAAAAGAGAAGAGAGAAGAATTTTCGGCCAAGAGAAAAAGAAAAGAAAGAGAAAAATTTCAGCCAAGGGAAAAGAAAATAAAGCAAGAAAATAAGTGAAATTTTTGAGTAAAATTGAGCTAAAATTCAAGTAGTCAAAAGACTAGAA
The DNA here is from genome assembly GCA_024721245.1 of Mitragyna speciosa. Classification (NCBI taxonomy): domain Eukaryota; kingdom Viridiplantae; phylum Streptophyta; class Magnoliopsida; order Gentianales; family Rubiaceae; genus Mitragyna; species Mitragyna speciosa. Next base: position 15,161,086 of record CM045556.1, read on the forward strand.
AATAGTAAAATGAGCTAATCAAAATTTAAACACTAATATAAATTAAATGGTCAAGTAAAATTATTCTAACTTTAGTACTTAAGTGTTCTTGCTTAATAATGAAAATCTTAGCTAATTAACCTAATTAACTCAAGAAATCTTCCAACTAATAAATCAAGGTTTAACACTTAACCCTAAATAAGAAAAATGTCTCTTGTAAGTGCATTTCTAGGGTGTTACACTTTGGGGTTGTAGAAATGGAGGATAATGGACTATAGTAGGAGAATCATTGATCGCGGAGACATTGCTTAGTGACTTGGTGTATTTGCTTTTACAGGTGGTGGTGCTTCAGGGCTTTGATTGTCAGGGGAGAAGGAGGCTAACTGATGGGTGATGGAATCAGGAAAGTTGCCTATGTGTGGTGATGGTTGGTACTATAATGGCAGCAGGGGTTGATTGGTAGCTTGCTTTCTGGTGTTGTAATTTGACTGGTGGAGTTTAGGTGGCTATCAGGTGATTTTGGTTACGATTGCAGGGGGTTGCAACTAGTATTGAATATGGATGGGCTTGTGTGGCAGACAGGGTGCAACTGGAATTGTTGTGGTGGGTTGAGAATAGAGAAGATTGGAGAGACAGTGGTTTGGCTGCTTGTAGCGGTGAAAGGTGAAAATGTGACGAGGTGGCATTCTGATGGGGCTAAATGGCTACAGTGGTGGTTTGTTGTGGCTGTGATGATATTGCGCTGTCCTGGTTGTTGTGGGTTGAGCTGGGCTGATTTGGATAGTCTTTAAGGGTTAACTTTGATTGAATCTGTGGTTGACTAGCTTTCTGCAGGTTATTGAGTAGCTTTGGATGGAGCTGTGGTTGTGAGCAAACTAGAACTGGGTTTATTGGTGGTGTGGGTTGCAGTTATTGGTTGTTTGTGAGTCTGCCTAGGGATAGTGGTGGCGGTCTAGTAGAGTTGGGTGGTTTGATAATGGTGCCGATTGTTGTGGTGGGGAAGGCAGTGGGTTTTCGTGACTTTGTTGGTGTGGATGTGGGTTGATAGTTTCTGGTTGTTTTTGCAGGTGGGAAAGCAGGATGGTAGAGGTAGTAGATTGAACGGTGGAGGTAGGAGAGGGGGTGGAAAAGAAGAGAATAAACCCAAAAGATAGAAACCCAAACACAGAAATTAAAAGAAAACCCAAAAGAAAATTCCAGAAAATTTTTTAAAACATACAACAATTGAATATATGTAGTAATTTTTGCAAATTTCTGATAAAATGACAAGAAAAATGGTTGGGAAATACCTTTTTTTTTTATTGATCTTGACTTGAGAAAGATGGATATGTTCTTGTGTTTATTCTCCTTTGATCTTACCATGTGCAGAAAGTGTGTGTTTGTGTATGTGTTCAATTTCACTATGTACAGAAAGTGTGTGTTTGTATGTGTAAATGATCTTTGTGTGTGCTTGAAATGTGTGTTTGTGTGTGTAGTATAGGTGAGAGTGTGTGCAAGACTTAGCCTATGATCTTCTAATTAATCTCACTTTTTTATTATTACCCAATGGGGTATTTCTAGAGTGAAAATCTTGTCCTCTGAGAATATGTAAAATGATCAAAATACCCTCAGCAATTAAATCTCGATTTTAACCTAAAAATAATTTTTGACAAAAAAATTAAAATTAAAATTAAAAAATAAGAAATTTCTTGATTTTTTTTAAAAACACAAAAAAAGTGAAAAAATAAAAAAAATATAAACAATAAATTTTATAAAATGAAAAAATTCGGTCAAAAAATACATTTCTTATGCACAATGACTGTTTTGTCCCTAAACGCGATGTATATCAAAAAAATAGAAATAGATCTCAAAAAATTTACCAAAAAATTTAAAATTAGGCATAAAAATCTAAAAAAAATGAATTTAGAGCCCAAAATTGGCAAACAAATGCGTTTAGGGTGCGAAATGACTATTTTGCTTGTATAATGATGAAATATACATAAAGATGGCTATTGGCCTTGAAATATTACTAAAATTTAAAAATAAACTTAAGACCCTAAAAATAAATTTAAAATTCAAAAATTGGCAGAAAACGCTTTCGGGGTACTAAATGACTATTTTGCTTCCGAATGCAGTATTTATAAAAAAAATAGTAATTGTTCCCAAAAGAATTAAAAAAATTTAGAAATATATTTAAGAACCTGAAAAATAAATTTGAGACCCGAAATGGGCGAAAATGGTGTTTTCAAGGTGAAATGACCATTTTGCCCTTTATTGACGGAATATAAAAAAAAATAGCAGTTAATCCTGAAAAATCACACAAAATTCAGAAACATTTATAAAAATACAAAATGCACATTTAAAACTCCAAAACTAATGAAAAAATATTTATGTACTGAAAATTACTATTTTGTAACCTGAAATTGTTGATTTTGCCCCTTTTACTGAAAATTCAGAATTTGACCATAAAAGTAGAAAAATGCCCCCGATGTTGAAAGAATAAATGGTGTATCAAAATTTAGTGTCTACAAATGATATAAAAAATTCACCTCTTGAGGTCATACTATACTCCTAGTATTTCTTGAGTGACAATTCAAGGACAAATCATTTCGAAGAAAAAAGTCTATACGATCTTGTAACCCCTATCCTTACTATTCAAGCTTCACCAAATTGGAGTATCTACCTAAGCATTTTGGAGAATTCTAAGAGTTCAAATCATGACAACAAGCCATGGAAACTCTTCAATCAAGCATACATGATATCGTGTTTTGGATTCTGATCAAGGTTTACAGGTAAATTACTCATGAATAAATGCATTCAAAGTGACAAATTAGCACTGGTTTTGAAGCATAAACATGGTAAGAGGGCCATGAAAGGATTGGAGAATGCATGAACTAAAGAAAATAGTTTAGAAAAATGAAGAAGTCTAATCAGAAGACCTTAAATCCGTGGGGTGGTCCACGGATTTAAGGTCAAAGACTAAAAGTAGCCTTCGAGCATTTTTGGAGGAGCCGATCGCAGCTTATCATTGGGCAAGATCGTAGCTCCGTTGCAGCAAAGTTATGAGTTTGTAGTTATTTTACAGTTCTAGTAGTTGTTTTAAATTGTATTGAACTAAGACTTTCTGTATAAGTTTCTTAAGGTTATTTAGCCTATTAAAAAAAGCCTTCTTTTGAATTTTTTATGATATCTTTTGATGAATCAATAAAATTTGATTTTTCTCTTTATGAGAGTTTTCTTAGTTCTAGGATTAGAACTAAATCTTTGAACTTATCAAGATTAGTTCTTGTGGCAGTCTAAATCATTAGTTAGATTCTTTATCAATTTTCTAGATAGCTATCTATAGATTGGGTAGAGGTTTAGGTGTTGTGAGACTAGAATATCTTCAAAGGAGATCAATTTGAGTCTAGCTACTCAATATACTTAGCTTGGTTGTCATCCATGGGTTAGATTGAGGTCAACTTATTCAACAAGATTGTTTCTAGATAAATAATTCAATTCTAATAAATGGAAGGATTGGGATTGAATTGTTAGACTGATTCTTCAAAACGATTTTTGGGGAGATAAACCTATGATTGAAGAAGGTGCGCGCATCAAGTTAACCACAGGTCTTCTTTCTTTATCAGTAAACATGGTGTAACAGCTTGCATTTTCTCATTAGAATTTTCAAATCCTAAAGTCTTTGATGAACCAGAACTAATTGTAGTTTGGGTTATATTTATCTTGTCCTCCTCAAGCAGAATTCTCCATTGTTTAGCCACCTCTATGACCTCATCTTTAAAAGTAAAATATTTTTGAATCAAATGCCAAATCAAGTGATGGTACTTGCAATAATTTATATCATCAATTCTCTTGGTTTCGTCTAGTCACTTTATTTCGGAGAGTGTAATTAAATTTAATTTCAAAAAGTCATCAAATATGTTATCAACATCAGAATCAAGAAAATGGATTTTTTTTTTTTTTGCATGTTTATAAGGGTTGAATGCTCATTTATTTGTTCTTGACGAATATTGACCTTTTCGTCTTCTTTCTTTGTTATTTAGGAATGATCTTGAAAGCCAATGCACTTGTAATCAATGATACCTTTAACAGTAGGCTTGCCTCCTTTTTTCACTTTTTACTTTCCTGACCTTTTTCGAAAATTAGGAAAAGGTTGCTCTTATCCTCTAAGTTTAATCTCCAAATTATAGGCTAGTTGCTAGTTTATCAAAAGTCTGGTCGTATCCCTTGTAAGATGATGCAATTGAATTTAAGACTCCGGGCTAATCTCCTAACGAGAACCTTCACGAGTTCGCAAACCACATAATCAACCCAACCTAAGGATCATTTTGTGTATCAAAAGGCAAATTAACTCTAATTCTACCTCATAATTGAAATTAATTTGATAGAGACCTCAAACTCTATCCTAAACTTGTTGGATAGAACTCAAGATATAAAAGTAATTCACCAAATCACTTGATGGATCAAACACATTCTTCACAAGAACTCAAGAGAAAATCACTCCCTTGAATTAATCAATCATCAATGTTATGTAAAGTATGATAAAAGTCAAACTTATAAAGCTAAAACACCTTGAAAGACAAATATGGAAAATACATAGTCTATTGCAAGTGAAATACTAAGTTAAAACTCGAAAAGCAATAAAATCCATCAAAGTTTTGCTCATGTCCATCCCACAGATAGCCCCGTGGCTATCGTCAAAATGTCATTCGCTAGCTAACCATGGGTGAACCTTGCTGAGCCACGGGTCAGGACTTGTCATCTCTCGTCAGCGACTCACATCTAGCTAGCATTCTTGGCTTCTTCTGCTTCCCAATCGCTAGTGAACTCCTCTTAGCTACGGATTGCCTCTTCCTCTAGCCCTTTTGTCCATTCTTGTTGCCCCTAAGCCTCCATTAGAAGTTGGTATCGGCCCCTGCTCTGATGATGCTCTAGAAACGATGCGAACGCCTTCATCTACTCAAGCCTTTGCCTTTTGGTTCGCATCATTACCCTCTTCTTCAAGAAGATTCATCTTCGTGTCTTGCTTCTTCATGTTTCCAACAAGACGAACATGATGTACTGGCAAAGACAAAATATTTAGAAGAGAAGAACGAGAATTAGTGGAAACCATTTTTATCTTCCCCTTGTGCTCATCCATCTCTACACGTCCCTTCATCAACTTCTTCTTCTCCTTGCTAGCTCATAATCCTCGCCTACTTGGTCCTTGTGAACTTCCATTAGTGACAATGGCACAAGAATGACATCCTTTCCATGCCATGCAAAAAATAGTGATTCTAGAATCTATCATAGATCACCTTACGATCATATTGCCATGGACGTCCCAACAATAAATGACTTGCCTTATTGGCGCCACATCACACATGACCTTATCTTCATAAGCCCCAATAGAGAACACAAGTTCAACCTGCTTGGTCACCTTCAACTCACTACTATTCCTCACCTATTGTAGACAATAGGACTTAGGATGCGTCAATGTCTTCATATCAAACTCCTCTAATACCAAAGAATTAATAAGGTTAGTGCAATTGACCGAATCAACAGCAATGCTACATATTATCGTTGATGAAGCACTGAGTATGGAAAATCGAGTCCCATTGCAAATCTCCTCCATCCTCCTTAGGTAGCTTATCTATTACCTTCCTTGTGATCAATGGCTTTCCTTTCTCAGCGAAGTAGATTAGTGTACCCTCACTCTCACTATCACTTTCTAACGGCGACATCTTCTCATCACCCGAAGAAGTGCTCTTTAACTCTTCACAATCAAGTACTATCATGGCCCTAGTATTTAGACATTAGGCAGTCACATGACCATGTTCTTGGCACCTGAAATGCTTGATGTCTCGAGTCCTCATTGGCACCTTTGCTTGCCCCGTACCTTCAACTACGCCCTCCTTTGGCTTTGCAACCTCATTAGGCTTCATGATAGCTTTATCATCTCTCCCATGGAATGCTCGATCTTGCCTATCATCACGATCCCTACTAACCCACCCATAGGATATGCTCGATCTATTCCTCCTTGCAGCCTTGAGTTACGTATCCATCTTTTTAGTTTTTTGAACTAAATTTTCAATCTCCACATAAGACTGCAACTCGACAATCTCTCGAATATCTTGATTCAAATCAGCTAGGAACTTCGCCATGGTAACCTCACGGTCCCCCACTGTGTTAGACCAAAGCATAGCTATCTCCATATCTTTGTAATATTCATCAATGGTCCTACTCCCCTATGACAAAGATTGTAGCCTCTGATGTAGCTCCCAGTAGTAGTGGCTAGGTACAAACCTCTTCAGCATAATCATCTTCATCTCCTCTCATATGCGAACAGATCTCTCTCCCATATCTCCTTCTCGTAGTCACCAGTTGGTCCTACCATACACTAACATAATTAGAAAACTCCATTACAGCCAACTTGACTTTCTTCTCTCTTAGTAGTTGTGGTAGTAAAAAATATGCTTCATCTTGCACTTCTATTCCAAGTATAGCATAGGGTCACCTCTACCTTGGAATTCAGGAATCTTCATCTTTAAGCTCCCAACGTTAATATCACGAGTTTGCTCTTCACTTCTTGGCCTCCTATTAGCCACCCCTTCATCATTGGAATTCTTATATTTAACAATTAGTGATCTCCTTCGACTACTTCTATAGCTACTCGTCGATCTAGAGTGTGAGTGCCTCCTTTGCTCCATTTGCTCACATACGGCCTCAACTGCTTGTCTTATACCTTGTTGAATACTGATGAGTGTCTAGTTTTCATATTTCTTAGTATGTCTAAATTAGTATTTTAGGCTAGTTTTTAGGGTTTAAATAATAAACAATAGTCACTTTTATGTCTATTTCTTTCAATCTTGAGTTTTGTAGCTAAAATGTGCAAATGAGTGGTTTAATGTGCAATTCATTGTGTTTCATAGGTTTTAGCTATAATGATCATCAACTTAGATCAAGTGAAGTGCATTTGAATACTACTTGGAAGTGATTTGAAGTTGATGAGAAGTAGGGAAGGAAAAGGTCCAAGATGTGGCATGAAGAAGCAATGGTAGAAGAAGAATTAGTGAGAAAAGAATTTAACTGCACTGACATGTTTTCGTGTTCTGGCAATATCTTGAGCTAGAGATATTTAATTGAGATGATTCTTGAAGCATTTTATATATAAGAGAATTATCTACACTTCTTACGAAGAACTCAAAGTTTGATTCTCATGTTTACGACGTCAAAGTGCCACATTATTGAAGCATTCTTGTGCAGCGTTGCTCTTCCAATCACGTCTCGGTGTTTTGGCCATATCTTTGTGTACAAAATTCCAAACGACCTGATTTTTGTGCTCCTAGAAATCTAACTCAAAGGGCTATAACTTTTATGTTCAGAGTAAAATCTAGTTTGGCAAACTTTCTAACCAAAACCACGGCCGAATCCGCATAGCAGGTTGCACATGGGTACGATCAGAAAGTTGTTAATTGAAGCCGTGGCCGTATCCTCGCCGCGGGTTCCAGTGCGGGTTCAGGGCATAGATGTATGATTTTGAGGTACTTTGGGGCTCTTTCAGGAGATTAATTCATACTCTTTGTGGACAGTTAGAATACATCTTTGGAGGGTTTTAGATTGCTAGAAACACAAGAGGGAAGCGTAGCATAGCATATAGAGAGAATAGCATAGAATAGCAAGGGTCTCTCGTAGAGAGATTTTCTTTCTTTGAGAGAGCTACCCCTTTAGATTAGTAAATCTCTCTATAGAATAGTGCTATTTGGAGGATTCTCTTGTACACATCAAGATTGTAGGAAGAATAGAAGAGTTGAACTTGTTCACCAATCTATAAGTTTTTCTTGTTCTATTTTTATCTTTTTCTTGATTATTATGGATTTTTTTGTTAAAGTTTTGATCTTTTATGTGAAATCCATCATGGGCATGTTTTAATTTGTTAATCTATGGTTAGAAGAAACTAATGGATTTACACATATAATGTGTTTGTGATTATTCATGCTACCTTGCTCTTGTTTGTTCTCTATTTTGGGATGCATAGATTTGTAGTTGCTTGATCACCAACTATGAATTATTAGTTGTTATTATGCAACGAGAGTTGGTAATAATAATAGAAAAGGAATAGTTGAAGTCTAGGTTACATGTCACACGAGAGTAGTGTCACTCCTAAGCAGGTCAATTAAGCAATCCATAGGGCCAATGAACCAGTACTAGTATCTTTGCCACGAGAGTAGGAGAGAACTAATGGGGAGATAATCGTCAACTTGTCACAAGAGTGAAGGTTAAGTATAATTGGGATTGGACCCTAAACAAGACGAGAACCAATAGCATGAGTTATTTCTTTCATTTATATGTATAGTCATTTGTTAACTCTATGCCCTAGTGTCTTAAGATTGCGAGTTTTCTCTAGTATTATTATTCTATAGAGTTGATTAGTTTAGTTGTTTATTTTATACCTTATTCTCCTTATTGTTATTGGGTTGTTTAGATAATAAAGTTAGCGATAAAGCCTTAGTACTTCAATACCTTTTCCCTATGAGATCGACCCTATTGCCCTATACTCGATACGATCTGTGTACTTGCAGTATATAGGGTAATTAGGTTTTATAACTTGATTATTTGTGTGTGATAGAATTGGATTATTTGCTATATTTTTATACCTAATTACACGCCTATCAAATACTAGCATTATAATGTGTTCGGCAAGTCTTTAATATCAAAAGCCTTGGATTGACTTTCGTTAGACACATTGAATTTCAACAAGTGAAAGAAATGAATTTGAGGAAGGAAGGGATATAGACCCAGTTAAAGTAGGAATTACTATGGAGAGAACACTATTCGACATGACCAAATTGATGATTTTTTACAAGGGTTAATCAATAAATCACCAAAACTCAATAGCCTATACAATAACTAGACAAAAAAGACAAGCTTTTTGAAGTTCTAAACAACCCTATGAGAAGACAGCTGTAGACACCAAATTTTGACACACTATTTATTTTCTGACATTATGGGGGTATTTTTATATTTTTGGGCTCAAATTCTCATTTTTCAATAAAAAGAGAGAGAACAAAATCAGTAATTTGAGAGGCAAAACAGTAATTTTTAGTTATAAATATTTTTTTACAAGTTTTGAGATTTTAAATTCATATTTTTTGTACATTTATCAGTATTTTTTTAATTTTTGTGATGTGTCGAGTTTAGCTGGTATTTTTTCCTATATTTTGCCAACACGGGGACCAAATGGTAATTTCGTCCTGTGAACACCATTTTCACTCATTTTGGATTCCAAATTTATTTTTTCGACTTTTTAAGCATATTTTTAAATTTTTTTATTTTTTAAGGGTCAATTGCTATTTTTCTGTAAATACTGCGTTTATGGGCAAAATAGCTATTTCACATCCAAAGTGCATTTTTGTCAAGTTTTAGGGTTTCTAAACCCATATTTAGGTTTTGAACCTATTTCTAATTTTAGTAATTTTTTGAGACCATTTTTTATTTTTTTTAGTAAATACTACATTTAGGGGACAAAACGGTAATTTTATAAAGAAATATATTTTCTTGCCTGAATTTCGTTAATAAATTTATTATTTGCATTTTTGGGACTTTTTCCACTTTTTGGCTGTTTTAGAAAAAAATCATGACATTTAGTTTAATTTTGGTTTTAATTTCAATTTTAATTTTACCAAAAATTATTTTTTAAGGTAAAATGATAATTTTTATTATCAGGGATATTTTCATCTTTTTTCCCTTTTCTTAGAGGGCAAGACATTCTTGCACTATAAATAGCCATTTTTTGAAGAGAAAAAATGAGCAGAACAAAAAAGTCTAGAGAGTTTTTTGTTTTTTGTTTCTAGTTCCAATTTTATACCTAGAACACCAAAAACACATACTTTTTCCTACACTCATCTTCAATTCACCAAGAACACCTAGAACACACACTAGTACATCTTTAAACTTACACTTAGAATACCTAGAACACAAATTAATACATCTTCAAACCTACACCTAGAACACCACATTCCTAGTACATCTTCAACCCCAACACCTAAAATACCTAAAACACACACTAGTGTATATTCAAATTTACACCTAGAACACCAAAAAAATCTATTAGGGTTTAGCTCATCTTCATATCCCTACACACACTCCCCCAAGAACATGCACTTAACACACATACAACACCAATAAAACACATTGCTTCAATTTCACACACTACTTCACACACCATTCACACACTAGCATACACACACCCACTTGCACACAAACACACATTAGCTTGTCTCACACACATTCACACACAGTCCCTCACACAAATAAACACGCACAATCACACACATATTCACCCACAGTTTCACACACACTGTACACAGATACACACACACACACAGAGTAACACAGAATTAGTCACAATTCACAAACAACTCACACCCCCAAAACACTTCACACATCAGCTACTTCTCCTCCAAGATCATCCAGTGCCACCATCACAATGCCTTAAATTAGCAACTTCTTCCCCACAGTCTCAAAATTCACTGAACCTTTCCCAACGAAAATTTCAAAACAGCTCCAATTTCCCCAACGTCGCATCACTCCGCAACTACAACCACAATCATCCAAGACCAACCTCATTACAACAAACCATCAAGCCAACAGCTCCAATTCTCATTGGAACAATCATAGCCTTCCCAAAGCCACCGTCGCCACCAAAAATTAGCACCACCATTTCCAGTCACCTCCTCAACTATCAACAACCTCATAGCCCCTCACCCACAACCAGTGCCAACTCTCCAGTCATCACCATTAACCACCCTACCTGACAACAAACAACCCAAAAATCATTCCCCCACGAGCTGCCTTTAGACCCCAAAACAGAGCCACAGCCTTCAAACAACCTCAAGTTATCAAAGCAGCCACCAATCACTACCACTATCTCCCTCCCAAAGCAACCATACTCAGCCCCTTAAAGCCATCGTTGCTCCCCAATTTCCACCCATAACTCACTACCCACGCACAGCTTCAATATTTCACACACGCGCGTCCATACACATAACACCACACACAATTCACACACTTCACACATCAGTTCACACTTTCAGTTCGCACACAAACAACAATCAAATTCACAGACAATCAACCACACATTCACAATTTCAGACGCACACATATTCATATAGCTCACACACTAACACAATTTCACATTCCCAAACATACACACCGCACTCAAATCATCACCAAAATCACCTAAACAGCCCCAATAGCCATGCTCAAACCACCTTTCTCCACCATTCAACACCGTAATCACCACTGCTCTCCCCAATTACCACCGAAAAATCGAAACCCACTGTCAGTCCCAAACCACTCAATCAAATCCCAAAATTGCCCAAAACTAATACCAATTTTTACCATCTTTTGCCTCCAACCACACAAGCCATCAAGCACAACCACTAACCACCAGTATTCCACCACCATTAGCCCAAGTAGCTTCTCAACCAACGCCCAAAGACCACCACCATTGTCCTGCTACATCCACCCCCAGCAAAAAAAAAAAAAAAAAAAAAACCAGTACAACCACAAACAAAAATCAATCACCAAAAGGCAACGCCACACACCCAACCACCAATTGGCCACCCACAATTCACATCTAGTAACTCCAACCACCACCAATCACTACCCACAAACTCCAAAAAGTGACAAACCACCATGGTGCCACCAGCTGCTCCTCCATCTGCATTTCAACAGCTCAAAACATCCTCCCAGCCACAAATCGCAGCTCTTCACCACCACTCAAACCAATCAACATCACTGCGTCACCAGCAGCTTCGCCGACACTGCTGTCTCCTCCTCTTTTGCATCCACCAAACTACCACCGTAATTCACAGCAAACCCACAAACAGCCCTTAGAAGCCCAAATTACAGTCCCTCAAAGGCCCACAACCCGAACTTAGTAGCCCAAAGCTGCTCACCACCAGAGACTACATCACCAAGCCCCCACTGCCGCCCAATCCCGCTGTCGCAGAGCTCCCGTCGCCGCAGCCTCATCTCATTGAGACGTACCTTCCCCAAGTGATGCCCTCAATCTCTCTTGAAACCCCTATATACAATGATTAATAAGTGAAATTTGCTGTATGATTGATTGCTGTGAATTGGATTCAAGTAAAAGAGAGCTGAGAGAAAAGGAAGAGAGCAAAGAAACTGACTGGAAAAGAATTAGAGAGGAAAGTAAGTGAGAAAAGAAACCGGCTCGAGAAGAATTAGAGAGCGAATAGAGAGAGAAAAGAAAATGGGGAATAGAGAAAGAGAAATGGGGGAATTTTCTTGAAAGAATAGGGGGGTAGAGTTTTTTTTTGTTTCTGGATTAAAACATTAAGTTGAATTGCATAGTTCTTCTTTTATTTAGCGTCCTGATTTCTTGGATTATTTGACTTTCTTTTTGTTAATTGTGGCTCACTTATTTGTCATTTGATTTTAATTTAGCCTTGATTTATTCTTGATTTAATAGTTAAATCAGTCCAATAAACTTAGGTATTTGATTAAATCAGCCTAGTTTCTAGCTCTCTATTCACAAAAATGCAAATTTATGTTTTTAATCTTTAGGTTTTAATTAATGTTTTATTGCCCCCTCAATTCTTTTTAAATGGTGCATTTATGTCCTTATTGATTTTACATTGAGCCTCCTTAGGTTTCATTTTTCTTCAATTAGGTCCTATATTTTGCATTATTCTCCATTGTATTGCTGGAATTTGCATTTTGTGCCCCAAACTTGCTGGAATTTTATTTTCAGCCCCCTTTACTTAGCTTTAATCTACAAATTGTACCCCATGCTTGCTTAAATTTGCGATTTGGTCCTTAAGTTTGCTTGAATTTCCATTTTCATCCCTTAGACTTCATGAGAATCTTTTAGACTTTACGAGAATCTTCAATTGTACCCCCTTTTAGTTTTATAAAAATTTATTTCTAATTCTCTTAGTTCTTAGACTTTACATTTTCATCCAAAATTGACAATACTTGCATATTTTACGTCTTACTCATTTATATTGTGATACATTGACGTGTTTACTTGTGTTCTTAAGCATTTGTACCATGTCTTCAAAGAGGTATTGATATCCGTTTCGCTATACTATGGATACTTTAGGCAAGTGCACCTATCGTTCCTAGTAGTATAGTGTACAGGAGTACCGAGTGTCGATCCCTCAGGGACTATGTGAGTACTAGTACTAACTTCTTTCTATTATCTAACCTCACAAAGTGAATGACGAATTAAATGAAAATACAAATTAGCTAAAACTAATTATCTAACTAAATGACAATATAGAATTTAGTAGAGAGAATGGACAAAAGTAGAGGTGAATTTAGATGAAGAATTCCCCTAAATCAACATGCCAAGACTATAACTTGATTAATGATTAACCCAATTGCTTAGACCCTAGAATCCCTAATGTGAATTATATCCTTTCTCAAGTGAAACAATTCCTACCTTCTCGGTTGATTAATTGGAATCTCTTCTCAATTAAAACCCCTAAAAGATGCAATTTCTAATCAATGGACTCTATTTGTAGTTGAGCTTTAATCCTAAAACTCAACTTAGGAAGAAATCATGTAATCCTATCTCTAGCAATTCATTCAAGTTCTCTCTATTCATAAAGTGATCTAATCATATGTGTAATCTCTCGATATACCCATACAAAATCAATACTTGAATTGAAGGATGCATGCAAATCCCAATCCAAAACACAAATAAACTCATGAATAAATCTAAGGACAAAGTGGGTCTTTCATTAAGCCAAGAATAAAATTATAGACATAAGAATTTAGGGTTCATCCCATCTAAATCATAAACTTAATTCATAATTACAAGAATAAAATTAAGAAAAGACAAGAAAGAAAGAGAAAGCTCATTCTCATGCAGCCCCCTTGAATCCTCCCTTGCATCTTGATAAAATCTTCTTGCTTTCACCATTGAAGCCCTTGAGTTGTCCCTCTACTCTTGCTTTCTCCTCCCTACATCACTCTAGATGTGCCAAATGTGTGTTTTTGAGATGTCTGCGGCATGTGTGTGTTTTCTCCCGAGTTAGGGTTCTATATTCCGTCAAAATGGCCAGTTCAGCTGCTAAATACGCTGCAGATTCTGTGAAAAAACCGCGGCATAAACCGCGCGCGGGTTGTCGCGCGGGTTGTTCACTTAACTTCTGAATGGAAACCGCAGCACAAATCGCGCGCGGGTTGTCACGCGGTTTGTCTACGTCAGATTTGACCTCCAAGACAGCCGAATTAGCTTTTCCTCAAGAGTCATCCCAATCCAATGTCTCTAGCTCTAGATATGACCAAAACACTGAAATATGTCCAAGCTGCCAAACTGTTTCCATTCCAATTCTTCTTCGCCTATTTCTTCATTGCACTCCAATCAATTGAAACCGAGTTGAAGCTATCAAAACCCTACAAAATGGTGTAAAAACACTTTTAAATCATACATTTACACAATTTGGCATTAAAATCATAAAAGAGAAGAAATAGCTAAGAACTAGAGAAAAACTCATAGAAAACCCTAAAAACCTAACCTAAAAAACTAGTTCACTTTAACACTTATCAGGTATCCCCGTTACTTGTTAATTTCTTTTGTGTGTTCCAATGTGCTCTTATGCGATTTTTTATGCATTTTATTTGCGTGTTTCTTATTTTACATTTTTTTTGCGTATTTATCTACTTTATGTTGTATATCTCCAAATTTCATTATTTGGCTAAAACATAATAGATGGCTAGATTTTACTATTTTTCTTTTCTGCAAGATTTTGTATTTAGAATAGCCAATATAATAGTTAGATTATTTTCCTTTTGTATTTTTACAAATATTTGTGTATTTAGATAACAAGTGTAATAGATTAGGTCATTTTTACTATTTTCCCTAAAATTGTAGCTAAATCCCCTGGTATAATAGTTAGGGCTCATGTGCTTTCGTGTGCTTATGTGCTTACTTGTTTTACCGCTTTTCTTAGAATTTTTACATTTAGATATCATGTTTATGTGTTATGTGCTCCTACGTGCCCTTATATGTCTTTATATGCTTATTTGTTTTTTATTTATATTCTCCTATTTTTCAAATCATATTTTATTATTTTTATTATTCCGTCACCACACTAGTCCAATGCTAGTTGTGGTCTTCTCGCTTCCCTGCTAGTCCAATGCTAGTGGGGGAATCCCTAAAAAGGGCTAATCCAATGCTAGACCCTTAAAGCATTTTAGTGAGAGTTTCACTCGCATGCATTTCATCTCATTTCACACACATTTTTCTCTTTAGAATTTTTCATATTTGCATGATTTTTTGTACATATTTTACTATTATTATTATCTATTTTTAACATTTGACAATGCATGACATCTAAGTTGCATTTCACTTAGAAGTTAGGTCATTTCTATGCTCCAACTAGAAATAGTCATCTACTTACATAGGAAGCGGTCGATTGAAAGGCCGTTCCCTGAACAGTTAGTCACGAGTTTCTTAGTCTCCCATATGCGTTATGTTGTATACCCACTCTTTTTGACCATTTATTATCTATATTACTATTTTTATTTTCTTTTGCATTTCATTTTTGCATTTACATTCGTGACTTCCTCAAGGTCTCGACTTGAGTTTCGCAATTAATGCGATAATCCCGACCAAGCCTCTACAGAACATTTTGACCCTCTCGATACTCACATTTAGATTAGGACTCACATTCATTTAGACATATCTAGATGCGATAGAATTTAGGTTTAATTTAATAAATTTTGGTTAAACCTCGCAACTAATCTCGATTAGGTAGAAAGGGTGCCTTAAGTGCGAGCTTTTGCCTTCCCTTTCTTCAAATGTGACTCTCGGACCTTGTTTCTCTTTTTTTCATAGAACAAAGTTGAAAAAGGGTTTTTAAATATTTTTCTAAAATTTTTATTTTTGTTTTGTTAAATGGTTTTTTAAGTGACTTGGTACACCCTAACTCAATACCATGTGTCGACTCCATTTTTCTAATATAACCCTTTTTTAAAATTATTTGGCCGAAACTGTCGCATTTTTGAAGTCCCTGCCTTGTTTTGCTTTTCAAATTACCAATTTTTCAAAAAATACACTCTTTCACCAAAAATCGATTTTGTCACACATGCACGATTTTTAAAATCCAAAAATTTATTTTTCTAAAAGGGTCACTGGATCGAACTGCATTTTCGAGGCTCGGCAATTCCGACCCCACCATGCATCATCATTTTCAGGATGCGACAAATTTTGGTGACTCCACTGGGAATCACTAATGAGTCCAAGCACTAGGTTTAATCACTTTTTCCTTCCTTAACCTTTCTATTCTATCGCGTTTGGATATTAGAATTAAATTTTTTTTTATGTTTTTAGAATTTATTTTTGCATTTCACACACCTAGTCTCTTGTCTATCTATGTGATATATGTTTACTTATATTTGCTTTATTCGACCGTGCTTGCATTTGAGGAGGGGGTCAGTCACCCTTAGAGCTCACGCGTGTTAGCATTATCATTCCCTCCTCCCATAAGGAGTACTCCATACATGCATTTGATATATTTTTACCCTTTTTCTCTTTTTGATAGTTGTCACCCACCCATCCCTTTAGGACTAGGATCGATATGCCTAGACATGCAGCCATCACATTCGTGGATGTAGTGGTGTCTAGGGGATCACTCGAACCATCGACTTGGGACCTTTGGAAGTGACGGACTTGTTACTTTTGGGTCTTTAAGTCTGAAGGTTCAGGAGCCTTAATCCGTATCAGAGGCTTGATCCACTTGGAAATGTGACCGTGGCACAATGTGCACGTGATCATGTCTAGAAGATCTCCCGAACTCTTGACTTAAGTCCATAAGTCTAGAGGTTTGGGACTTTAAAAATAGATCCAATCGACATGTGGCCGGGGCACGATGTGCACGTAACAGTGTCTGGGAGATCACTCAAGCCACTAACCAAGGGCTTTGTGATTGATGACCCTTACCCTTAGGTCTGAAGGTTCAGGAACCGAAGCCTTATCTAGTCTAGATGCATTAGTGAGCCCAACCTCATGCATCCATGTATAATAAGTCTAGGGTAGAGTCAGTTTTACCCTATCAGGTATACCAGGCATGAGAGGAGGGAATCCACCCCCTTTATTTTCCTTGTTATGCTATTTGCTACTATTTACATGCACCATTTATTTTGTCAATGTGTTATGTGATATTTGTTGAATAAACTAACGTACTCTCTTTCACTCTTTGATTGCATTCACAATTATAGAATAAAAAGCTCTGGCATGGTACTCTCGTAGGAATCTAACCCTCTTTCGTCACCCTTAAATTTCCTTTTCATAATTAATTTCTTCGAGAAAGATGGAAATGAGATTTTCATAAAATTTTTGCAAATTGTACTGGTTGTAAACAAAATACCCAAGGGTCCAATTGTTGTAAATTTGTAAAATTTCAAAAATCTAATTTTTCAATTTGTATAAGAGGTGTAATTTTATATCCTTTTCAAAATTTACACATCCTTGTTGTACCTCTCAATTTTATCCGAACCAATTTTTCTCAAAATCGATACATATACCCAAGTGGACAAACTCTTGTACAGTTCACATTTGTTCTTTTTTTTCGAAGAAATCAATGCGTCATTTTTGCCTTATCCCCCACCCTTTTGTCCCACACTACACAAAAAGTGATTTTAAAACGTATTTTAACATACTTAATAAACTGACATTTTTGACTTATATATTCCCAGATAGTGTTGTTGTTGCGTCCTAAAACTCGTAAGTAAAGGTACTAGTGGGATCATGACTGTCGCATCCCGAAGAGACGGTCTGGTCTGGTGACCCTTTTTGAAAAGATGGAGTTTTGAAAAAATTGTGCGTGTGTGAGAAAAAATCGTGTTTTAGTGAAAAAGTGTTATTTAGTGAAAAATAGTATTTTAAAAGAAAATAAGACCGGGACTAAAAAAGTGCGACATTTTTTGGCCAAATAATTTTGAAAAAGGGTTTTATTTAGAAAAATGGAGTCGTCACTTGGTATTCAGTTAGTGGTACACCCGAAAAATTATTTTAACAAAATAAAAATAAAATTTTAGAAAATTTATTTAAAACCCTTTCCCGACTCCAGTTTACGAAAAAACGAGAGAAAAAGTCCGGGAGTCATATTTGAAGAAAGGGAAGGCAAAGGCTTGCGCTTAAGGCACCCTTTCAACTTAGCTGAGGCTAGTTGTGAGGTTTAATCAAAATTTCCTAAATTATACCTAGATTCTATCGCGTTTGAATGTATCTAAATGAATGCAAATCTTAAGTCTAAATGTAATTATCGGAAGGGTTGAAATGTCCCGTCGAGGCTTGGTCAAGATTATCGCATTAATTGCGAAACCCGAGTCGAGACCTCGAGGGAGTCACGAGTGTCTATACAAAATGTGATGCAAAAAGAAAAGAAAATAATAATAATAATAATATATTAAGTGAAGAAAGAAAGTGGGTATGCAACATGACATGTACAGGGAACTAATAACTCGTGACTGAATATTCCTACTCACGGA
Organism: Mitragyna speciosa; assembly: GCA_024721245.1. Lineage (NCBI taxonomy): Eukaryota > Viridiplantae > Streptophyta > Magnoliopsida > Gentianales > Rubiaceae > Mitragyna > Mitragyna speciosa. The sequence continues at coordinate 15,179,554 of CM045556.1, forward strand.
GGGAGGAACGATATGTACGCCACCACTTTCCACGTGAGTAGGCGACTATTTCTAGTCGAATCACACAAATGTCCTAAAGTCTAAATGAAATGCAACCTAGATGTCATGCATTTAAAGATATGTCAAAATAGTAATAATAACAAGAATAATAATAATAAAATTCATGCCAAATGGAAAGAAAACTAAAAATGTGTGCAGTGGGATGTAAAATGTGTAAGGTAATAGCATAGGTAACGCAGCGGAAAAATAAAAATTTATTACCTTAACCATGGATCTCTTTGACATATCTATATGATTTACAAGGGGGTTTGCATGAAGATTACCTTAAGCACAGAAGATTTCTATGCTTCTAGGCAAAGATCCTTGGAAGAAGATGTTTGATCTACCACGAAAAGCCCTCCAAGCGTAGAGCCTCTAACGATATCCACACGAACAACTTCTTTGGGAACCTTGTAGGCTTGCTTGCTTTGACTTTTGAGTGCTAGCTCCCTTGAATTATTTAAGAACACAAGAAGAAGAAAAACCCTAACCCTTAGGAGAGAGAGGGAGAGACGCCAAGAGAGAGAGAAAGAGGCGTGCTTATCTTTCAATAATTTTCTCTCACTAATTTTTTTCTTTTTGTGTTGCAACAACAATTCAAGAGTCAAAGCATAAACCTATTTATAGAGGTAGTATTCTAGTCTTTTAGGAAATAAGGTTAATTAGAAACCAAGAAGGTTTAGGTAACTTACTTTAAGCTAATCCTTCTCCTTTAGGAAATCTATTCCATAAGGAAACTAATTAGTTACTTTATTTCTTTTAGGAAACAAATTTCCTGCAAGACTTAGAATATTTATAAATAAGTCCTTTAAGTTAATTTATCTCATAAATTAACCCCATAAGTATCTCATACTTATCTTTATTACATTTTAACCCAAAGATTTTGTTCTTTATGTGTGTGACCCATTAGGTTCCATTCACGTTGGCAATAAGTATAAATTATAACTCATTAATTGAGCTAGATAAATTAAACACTTTTAATTTATCATTAATTCACTAATTAATGAATTCAGACTTATAGATCATGAGTGGCGTCTAGCAATGCATCATGACCACCCAAGTGAATAGGAAAGTCATATGGTAGACCATACCCTTCAATGACAATGTTATCGTGTAATTAATATCCTTTCACCACACTATATCCCAATTAGTCTAAAAGTACAGTGCATACTTTAATAATGACTAATATATATTCTCTTGTTCCGGAAATATAACTCTCCATGATGTAAAAACCTTGAAACTACTTCCAAGTTATACTATCACTTCTGCAGAAGATTTATGAGTTAACATTTCCAACAAGTGGCCATATAGGGATATACTCTCCTATTAAGGAGTGGTGAATCCTATATTGATTACTCATTATCTTTCCATGCTTCAAACTATACCCAATCTCTAACCTATGAGCTACCCTTTTACAGGCACCGAGGAATAGAGTCAAAGTATAGCAATCCACACTCAAGATACTATGGTAATCTCAAGTCAAAGGATCACTTACACCATTGCCATTAAGAGTTTAACCATTGGCACTATAGTTAAAACTCTTGGCGGATCAACCCAATGAACTTGTTCTCAAACAAGCATCCACATACCAGCTTAAGTGTCACGCACACCATAGTCAATGAGATCAACTACTACTTACCATAAGTAGAGGCAAAGTATGTGCTAGTCTATCCGTATTAATGATGTCCAATCTCATTAATACTATGACTAGGGATATTTAAGAATATGACTTTATGTATTAGAGTCTCATAATTGTAACCCCTTACAATCTCTAATACACAATCAATATTCTAAGGACTTTATCAATTAAACAAGTAACATGGAAATACAAGTATAGATGATAAAGAAAAATACCACATGAATAAATATAACATAAATAAGTGTAAATATAAAACACCTTAAACCATCTTGGTTTTAGGGCATACACTAACAAAATGCACACGAGTGCACCTAACACTAAAATGTCCTAAAGGTCTAGCGTTGGACTAGCCCGTTCTAAAAAATCCCACTGGCGTTAGACTAGCGAGGAAACGATGAAGCCACAACTAGCGTTGGACTAGTGTGGTGACGGAATAACATAAAACATGAATTAAATGGTAAAGCATGAATTAAAAGCAAATTAGACATATAAAGACATGTAAAATCAAGTAGGAGCACATAACACATAAGCATGATATCTAGATGCAAAATCCTAATGAAAGCGGTAAAAAAAGTAAGCACATAAGCACGCAAAAGCAAATAAATCCTAACAATTACACCGAGACTTAATTTACAATTTAAAAAGGGGGAAAATTAAAATGTGTCATATCTATTACACTTTCTATCTAATTACACAATTTTGCTAAAATATGAGAAAAATAATCTAACTATTACATTGACTAGCTAAATACAAAATATATTATATTTTGCCGAAATAATAAAACTCAAAACAAATTAAATAGCATGAAGGAAATAAATACACAAAAGCACGAAAAATAAGAAATATACGATGAAAAATGCGTAACAAAAATCACATAAGGGCACATAAAAGCACATAAAAAGAAATTAATGCGGAATAGGGATTGTTAGTGTATGCCCTAAAACCAAGATGGTTTAAAGGTGTTTTGTTTTACACTTATTTATGTTATATTTATCCATGTGGTATTTTTCTTTATCATCTATACTTGTATTTCCATGTTACTTGTTTGATTGATAAAGTCCTTAGAATATTGACTGTGTATTAGAGATTGTAAGGGTTACAATTATGAGACTACTAATACATAAAGTCATATTCTTAAATATCCCTAGTCATAGTATTAATGAGATTGGACATCATTAATACGGATAGACTAGCACATACTTTGCCTCTACTTATGGTAAGTAGTAGTTGATCTCATTGACTATGGTGTGCGTGACACTTAAGCAAGTATGTGGATGCTTGTTTGAGAACAAGTTCATTGGATTGATCCGCCAAGAGTTTCAACTATAGTGCCAATAGTTGAACTCTTAATGGCAATGGTGTAAGTGATCCTTTGACTTGAGATTACCATAGTATCTTGAGTGTGGATTGCTATACTTTGACTCTATTCCTCGGTGCCCGTAAAAGGGTAGCTCATAGGTTAGAGATTGGGTATAGTTTGAAGCATGGAAAGATAGTGAGTAATCAATATAGGATTCACCACTCCTTAATAGGAGAGTATATCCCTTAATGGCCACTTGTTGGAAATATTAACTCATAAATCTTCTACAGAAGTGATAGTATAATTTGGAAGTAGTTTCGAGGTTATACATCATGGAGAGTTATATTTCTGGAACAAGAAAATATAAATTAGTCATTTAAAAGTATGCACTATACTTTTAGACTAATTGGGATATAGTGTGGTGAAAGGATATTAATTACACGGTAACATTGTCATTGAAGGGTATGGTCTACCATATGACTTTCCTATTCACTTGGGTGGTCATGATGCATTGCTAGACGCCACTCATGATCTATAAGTATGAATTGATTAATTAGTGAATTAATGATAAATTAAAAGTGTTTAATTTATCTAGCTCAATTAATGAGTTATAATTTATACTTATTGCCAACGTGAATGGAACCTAATGGGTCACACACATAAAGAACAAAATCTTTGGGTTAAAATGTAATTAAGATAAGTATGAGATACTTATGGGGTTAATTTATGAGATAAATTAACTTAAAGAACTTATTTATAAATATTCTAAGTCTTGCAGGAAATTAGTTTCCTAAAAGAAATAAAGTAACTAATTGGTTTCCTTATGGAATAGATTTCCTAAAGGAGAAGGATTAGCTTAAAGTAAGTTGCCTAAACCTTCTTGGTTTCTAATTAGCTTTATTTCCTAAAAGACTAGAATACTTCCTCTATAAATAGGTTCATGCTTTGACTCTTGATTTATTATTGCTACACAAAAAGAAAACTAGTGAGAGAAAATAGAAGAAAGAAAAGGCACGCCTCTCTCTCTCTCTCTAGGCGTCTCTCTCTCTCTCTCCTAAGGGTTAGGCTTTTCTTCTTCTTGTGTTCTTAATAATTCAAGGGAGCTAGCACTCAAAAGTCAAAGCAAGCAAGCCTACAAGGTTCCCAAAGAAGTTGTTCGTGTAGATATCGTTAGAGGCTCTACGCTTGGAGGGCTTTTCGTGGTAGATCAAACATATTCTTCGAAGGATCTTTGCCTAGAAGCATAGAAATCTTCTATGCTTAAGGTAATCTTCATGCAAACCCCCTTGTTAATCATATAGATATGTCAAAGAGATCCATGGTTAAGGTAATAAGTTTTTATTTTTCCGCTGCGTTACCTATGCTATTACCTTACAGGGATACCTCTTGAAGACCCGGTACTTAAATGCTAAAAAACATGAGCAAATGCGTTAAAGGTACTACTATTTAATGAAATAAATAAAAAAATTGTAAAAATTCTAACAAATTGAAAGTAAAATGCAAATGCTATTAAATAAGGGCTTAAAACAATCTTAAACAAACCTAGGGGCCAAAGGGTAAAATTCAAATAAGTATGGGGCACCATTTGTAAATTAAACTAAATAAAGTGGCAAGGATAAAATTTCAGCAAAGTGTGGGGCATAAAATGCAAAATCCAACAACTTAAGAAAAATTAAGATTGAAATTCCAGCAATTGCTATGGATTCAACATGTAATTATAGTATGTGTAGGGTAAAAAATGCAAGACATAATTATAATGAAGAAACCTGACTGCTAAAAATAATAATAAAAATAAATTTAAAAAATGAATTTATATTTTCATGCCATTAGATAACCAAAAACTAAATTAAAAAAATGCTAAAACCAAAATGATTAATAAATTAACTAAGCTCAATCAATTAATGACTACATTCAAAATAAATTAAGGCCAAAACACAAGCAAATCAACCACAATTAACTAAATGGTAAAAAGAAAGCTAAATAAATAAAAAGAAACAAGATATTAAGGACAAGGCCACACACGCATTCGGTTTTACTCCGAAGTCGCAAACAATCAATTTTTCCAAATCAGTATTTTAAAGGGATTAAAATCTTATACTACAAACTGAACTTGAAGCCTTATAATTTAAGGACTAAAATACTGAATTTCCTCCACAAAAATCTCCCAAATCTGTGTTTCTTTATTCTGGCAGTAAGTCCCCAAGTCTCAGCTTCTTCTCCCTCGTTCTTTCTCCTCCTTTCTCTGTTTTCTTTTCTCTAAGTCTTTCACTCTTCTCTCTTTTTCTCTCCGTCACCAGATTGCATCTTCCTCGCTGCTTCCCTCTCTTTCTCATTCTCTTTTTGTCCCCTTTTTCTTCTTTCTTCTTTCCAGATTTATCTTTTTCTCTATTTTCCCTTTTTCTCGCGTCTTACACAATTCCCTTGTTTCTCGCCTTTTCTCTCCGCCTTTTGTTCTCTCTCTCAATTCTTTCTATTTCTCTCCTTTCCCTTTTTCTTCTTCTTGTCTCTTCCCCTCTATCCGTTTAATTTCTCCCCTTTTTTGTTTCCTTCACTGCTGTTCTTTCCCTCTTTCTGAATGCCCTTTCTCATTTTCTGTTTCTTTCTCCCTTTTTTCATTTGTCCCTCCCTTCTTCTATCTCTCTCCGACTCACCTCTGGTTTTCCCAATCTCTCTCCTGGTTCTCATCTCTCTATTTCTATGCTTTCTATTTTTGTTCTTCTCCCTCTCTGATTTCTGATTTTTCTCCCTCTCGTTCCATCACCGTCTGTCTTTTTTTTTATATTTTAATCTGCTTGTTTTCTCTTTGATTTTCTGTCATCCTCTCTTTCTAATCTTCTAGTTCCATCTATAACAACTAATTCCCACCAAAATCAAATGCCATGTATACACAATTCATGGATTATCTATAAAAAACAGATGGAAGACTGAGCTAAGATTTACCTGGTTCGGTGGAAGAAACCATTGGTGACGAGGCCGATTGTGGCGGTGGTTGACTTCGGTTGTTGCTGACAAGCATGTGTGGGTTGAGGGGAGGGGATTATACTTTGATTGGGGATTTCAAGTGCAGAGTGTGTGGCAGTGGACTAGTAGTTCCGTAATGACCATAGCAAGATGACGGTGGATTTGGCATTGGGTCTCTGGTAACTGATGATGGTGGCAATGAGCTAGGAATGGGTTAATTGAATTTGATTTTTGGAATGTTAGGGGGGGGGGGGAAGGAAAGAGGTAGTTAATAGTTCTGGTGGTAACAGGGGAAAGAATGAAATTGGAGATTGGTAGTGAACTGAAGAGTTTTGCTGGCATTGGCAGATGGAGGTGAGGCTACTAAAGGGATGTTTTGGGTTGTTTGTGTAATTGTGGCATGGGAATGGTGGTTTGGGCTTGCTCTCGTGTATGACTATGTGCTGTTTTGGTTTTATGGTTTGTGATTGGTGAGTGAGCTGGTTGTTTGGCTATTTTGATGGTAGTTGAGGGATACCGTGGGTGTGTGTTTGCAGCTTGAATATGTGTATAGGCGAGATGTGTGCGAATTTGGGTTTGTGTGTGAGAGTTTGTGTACTTGGGACTGAAGATGAGTGCTTGTTAATGCATCTGTGTGTGCGTATGTATGTGTGATTGCATGTATGGTAGTGTGTGCTAGAAGGTGAAATTGTGTGTGAAGTGACTGTGTGTGTGATTGTGTTGTAACGACTGTGTGTGTGATTGTGTGTGGAACTGCTGTGTGATTTGTGTGTAAGTATGTGTTTCTATGTGTTAAAATGTGTGTGTGTTTGAATGTGTGTGATTGTGGGAATGGATGATGGTGTATTTGTGAACGTGTGTTAGTGTGTGTAGTGTGTGTGAGAGTGTGAATTTGTTGTGTGAATTGCGTGAGTTATGTGTGTGTTTACAGACTGTGTGTGTGTGAAATTCTGACTGATGATGAGTGTGGGTTGATGAGCAGCACGTGAATTTGGTGTGTGTTTTTGGTGTATGAGTATGTGTGTTAGTGTGTGAGAGAGAGAGTGCAAGTGTGTGTAGTGTGTGTGAGAGTGTGAGAGGAAGTGTGAATGTGTGTAGTGTGTGTAGTGTGTGTGAGAGAGTGTGAGTGTGTGACAGAGAAAGTGAGTGTGTAGTATGTGAGAGAGTGTGAGTGTGTGTGAATGTGTGTAGTGTGTGTAGTGTGTGAGAGAGAGTGAGCAGTGTGTGTAGTGTATGAGAGAGTGTGAGTGTATGCAGTGTGTGTGTGAGAGAGTGAGTGTGTGTTCTTGGTGTTCTAGGTATGTGGTTGAAGATGTACTAGTGTGTATTCTAGGTGTTCTAAATGAAAATTTGAAGATACACTAGTGTGTGTTCTAGGTGTTCTAGGTGAAAACTTGAAGATACACTAAAACCTAGTAAGTGTTCTTGGTGTTCTTGGCGAAAACTTGAAGAAAAATGTAGGAAAAAGTGTGTATTTTTTGTATTCTTGGTGTAATAAAAAAACTAAAAACTAAAAACTAAAAACTCTCTCTAGACTTTTTTATTTTCTCCCCCTTTAAATCCCCAAGTGGGGGGATTATAGTGCACAAAAGACTTATCTTCCAAGAAACAACTAAAAGACCAAAATATACTTGACTATCAAAATTACAACTTTATCCTTTTTAAAAAATCTATTTTCTCTCACAAAAATGAAAAAATAAAGAAAAATATAAATCATAAATTTATTAATAACAATTCACCCCGAAAAAAGTTAGAAAAATTTAGAAACATACTTAAAACCTAAAAACGAATTGGGGACCCAAAAATTGGTAAAAAATGAATTTGGAATGTGAAATGAGAATTTTGCCCTTAGATAACGAAAATATACAGAAAATAGCTATTGGCCTTGAAAAATGATCAAAAATTAAAAATAAGCTTAGAACTCTAAGAAATGCATTTATGACTCAAAAATTGACGAAAAATGAATTTAAACTATAAAATGACGATTTGCCCTTGAATGCAGTATTTACAGAAAAAATAGCAATCATCTCTGAAAAAAATCAAGAAAATTTAGAAACATGCTTAAAGAATTAGAAAAATAAATTTGGGACTTGAAATGAGCTAAAATGGTATTCGCGAGGTGAAATTATCATTTTGCCCTTGTGCTAGTAAAATATAAAAAGAATACCAATTAAATCTGATAAAATCACAGAAAATTAAAAAATACGTATGAAAGTAAAAATGTGAATTTAAAACCCCCAAAACTAATAAAAAATATTTACATATAAAAATTACTATTTTGCCCCCCCCCCCCCCGAGATTATTGAAAAATTAAAATTTAACCCGAAAATATAAACACCTCTCCAATGTTTGAAAAATAAATGGTGTGTCAAAATTTGGTGTCTACAGTTGTAATTTTTGGTCTTATTTCAATGTTGTGTCCCATAACCTCATGAAAGCTTGATTTTTGGATCAGATATATATTTTTGAAGTCAATAATTTCTTTTGTATAGTTCATTTGCCATCATTCTTAGAGAAATTATGCTTCATTATTAGAATAAAATCTTTAGGACATTTTTTCAAATTTTTATATTTTTGCATATTTTATTCTGCTTTAATAAACTGACACCATGCATAAACTTTAGAGGGAACGCCATTTCAAGAATCCCATGATAGGAAAGCCATCCTTTTGTCTTGGATATATAACCCTAAAAGATGTGCATGTTTATATTTTCAATAAATCCTAGCGGGTGAGACCCTAAGTAAGGTAATTTGAACAGAATAGAGGCATTTATTCTTGGTAGATATGGCACCTTTGTTTAAAAGGGGGGTCTTACCCTAAAGGATTGTATTTCATGTTAGACTTACCCTTGGCACAATAAGGGCTTCCCCCTAGGACATGCATCCGATTTTGTTTTCACTTATACTAATTTTGATTTTTTTTATTTTTATAGGTCTTCTTGTGAAGGCAGCGAATTGGGAGAGACACCCAATACATATTACATTTTACATTCAAGATCATAGTTCTACTTCAATTAAGTGCTACACATTTGATATCTACTAGGCCATGAAAATACAAACTGCAGGGAATTAGTTTTAGAATTGATAGTGCTGAGGGGCCAGATATATGAGTTTGACTAGGATGATCAGTGTGATAGATGAAATTGTATTTCATAGCTAGACAACTGTTCATTTTAGGTATAATAAGAATAATAATAATTTGGATGCTAATAACTGCACTCTTTCTGTAAATTTAAGGTTGCCTTATGTTCTAAATTGTTTCTCAGATAAAGTGTTAAATAAGTTGCTTTCTCAAATTTGTTTATGACATTTGATTTTCCCTTCATGTCTTGCATTTAGCTTTTAAAAAATTTTCTTCAAATATTTTGTTATATTGAGCAAATGATTCTTTGATAAGGCCTTAAAATAAATCACATTTCTTCAAAGCCTGATGCTAGGTTTGTATAATTGTAAAGTTTTCTCTTCTGATGAGTTAAGGTAAATTCAAATTGAATGAAAAGGAAAACATTTTCTTGTATATTTTAATGGTGAAAATAAAAACGCCTATGATCTTTGAATGTCACCTTACTTGAAACTGATGATTCCACTTCAATATCTCTCTAGATTCCGAAATAAATCAAATTGTTAAGGAAAATTCGAGTAATACCGAAAAGAAATATGGATTCCATGTTAATGATTTTGAATGATACAGAAGCTATCAACACCTGCACTGAGGCAAAATGGCAGATCTATCGCTTAGATTCTTACTTGTAAGCATTCAAGATATTAAGAAAGAGGGTCGCAATAAATTGTCAAAGCAGGTTTGGATGTTTGTTTGGAAGATTCAAGTACAACAAAAGGCATATGCATGCAAAGGATACAACTTCAACCATTTAACAAGGGGAGTTTGTTGTTTCATATCCACAATTTCTTATTTTCCTTTAGAATGTGTTGTATAAATTATTGTAAGATTAAAATAAGGTGATGTCACATGCTTGTGAGTTATTGCTAGCAATCGTGATTTTTGTCTAATTTTCCCTACTTGTTGAAATTACTTTATGTACTTTGGCAAATGCTTTCTTCAAGTACTAAGAAATGATTATTATGTGATTTGGAGTTTTGTTCTTATAGAAAGTATGTCTTGTAAAGTAGTTAGAATTATATTTAAATTTTGCATGTTTGATGAAAATTTTCCTTCTTTATTTAATTTCACATGTTAAAGGTTGATTATGGTCAATTAGTGCAATCATGTAATCTATGATGTAAAACTTGTTATGGGGAATTTTATAAAAGAAATAAATGAAAAAAAAAAGAAAAAGAAAAAGAAAGAAAAAGGATGATATAACTTTTTTCTAATCCAATGGTTCTTGTGCTTAGTAACCGGGAATCTTCATCCAAAAATATCGACTTTTGCGTTAAACGGTACTTGAACTATGAGTAATGCATTATAAATTTGAGTAAGAAAATTGTTGAGTAACTTGGGATTTTCATCCAACCAATATCGCTTCCTGCGTAAAAAGGCAATTTTACTTCTCAAATACAATTTTTGCTATTCGCTTAAGGTCGAAGTGTTGGATAACCGGGAACCTTCATAGCCAATGTCGATTTTCGCGTCAAAAGGCACTCTCATATCCTGAGTGATTAGTTCAATATTACAAAATTCCCCTCAAGAGAAATATGAAATTGATCATAGACATGTGATGCTCTTTGATTGATCGTATGATTCATTTATGTGTGAAATTTAGTAAAGTGAAGAAATTAAATTGAATTTCTTTAATTGTAATATAATTCCTTCTCTTTTGCTTGATATTATGAGTATTAAAGACAAGACAATACATTGCATAACGATTATTTACTCGATCTTGAGAAAATATATTTTAGAACGCACATGTGTAATTTCAGTGTTTGAATCATTAGTTGAGCTCACATTCACAATTATTTAAATGTGGGGGAATTGACAAATGTTAAAATTATGCTTCTAAGTTGTTTCTTTTAGTGTGAATCTGGCTCATTTTGTATATTTTTCATTCGAATTTAGAATTTTAAGACAGAAATAATTTGAGCAAATTGACATACAAGCTTTTGGAATTTTTGCAAGTTAAGGATATTCGAACAGATTGGATCAGTTGGAGCACGGCCCCTCTTATCAAGAACAAAAAAAGAGAAACATTATTGGGATTCTAGCATAAATGAACAGTTGGATAGTTCCGTAGATCATTAATTCAAACACCACCAATGAGTTTCTCATTTGATTTAGTAAGTCTTCTTTCAAAGTTATTTGCAAAAATAGATGGATCAAAGTTGGGCCATCTTTGGTTTCCAAATAAAACATATTCTTTCCTAGTTTTCCCCTTTGAGCCTCTAAAATATGTGATTTTCATTTGACAACCCACTTGAAGTTTGTTCCCTACACCGGGGCAATTTTGTGATAATTTCATTTTACACTGGGGCAAATTTTACTTTGAATAGTGTTCCAAAAAAAAAGAAGGAAAAAAAGCAAAAAAAAAAAAAAAGAAGATTGAAAACGAAAGTCCAAACAAAGTTGTAAAATTGGGACAAATATTTTTAGAAAAGAAAAAAAAAAAGAAAAGAAGAACTCCAAAAGCCAATAGCAAAACTCGGATGAAAAATTTTGGAAAAGAAAAGAAAAGGTAAAAGATGTCAAAACTAGGGCAAATTCTTTGCAAATGCGACCTCAAGTTGTTTAAACCCTTCTTAACTTCTACCTGACCTATTGCCCAAGCCGAGAATGTTAACGGCCTTCGTCTTCATTCTGTGATGTCTTTTGAAAAGAAAATTTGTAAATCAAATGTGACATATGATGTTAATATATCTATCCTAAATCATCAGGGAAAATTGCTTTACTGATGCTAAACGTTTTTCAAATATTAGTCTATTTTAATGAAAAAGGGAAAAACTATCTCAAATTTAAATACTTTCGTTCATCTCACTTCTTCCTTTCAAGTTGATAGTCTGGAAGGGTACTGTAGTTGGGCAAATATGACAGTTGAAGGTTCACCAGTGAAAAGTTATTATGCCAATATTAGATTCATTTGGAAATGGGCGATTACAGTTACTTAAGATTTCTTGTCAGTATTGATCATTTTGTGGCAACTCAAAATTCGAATAGAAATGACATCCAAAGATCAAAAGGCATATTTTAAGCTATCATTTCAAAATTAATTGTTTTTAAAAAAAGTGTTTCATTTAGTTGTATTTTATTTAGTCTTTGTGCATTTCATATTGGTTACTGTGCAGAATTTCTTTTACTATTGCATGTGAAGTATTTTTTATCAATTCATGTTCGGAAAATTTTGACATTTACTTGGTTGGAATTTGAAATAAAACAAAGACAATCCTAAATTTGTCAAAAGTCATAATCATAATCATATATGAATTGCAAAACTATTTGAGGAATTTTGATCTGAATCATTAATTGGAGGCCATTGAATTCAAGAAATTTGCAGAAAGTCAAGTAAGAGAATCGTATCAGAGATTCGAGGTGAAAATACTCATGTTTATATGCACCAATAGAACAAGAGACTGCCAAGTGGTGACATCACTTTGGCAATTGCCGTTGTTTTTTCTCTTTTTGCAGGTGCGATCACACCATCTTCAGTTGAGGCAATCGTCAAAGATAAAAATTGGAGCAAATTTTAAGTTAATGATGATTTAATCAAGGACACAATTTAATTTAAAGATTGATTTAAAAAATCGACACTAGGGCAAATTTTTTGAGAAAAATTTGAGTTCAAGATTGATTTTGATGCTCTATGATTAATGCAAAACTTGTAAACAATCAATTTATATTCGGGCAAATTTTTTGAAATGATTGATTTAAAATAAATTTTGATGTTTTATAACTGTGTCAAATCTTGAAAAGAGTAATTTCAAGATAGTTTTGAAGCCATACATTGAGGCAAAAAATTTTTAAATTTTTTTATTTTTTGGGATGATTTGGATGCAATATTCGACAATTGTTTCAAATTTTTCTATGTCTTAAATTTCTTTATGCATTTTCTCCAGCAACCTAGACCCTATCATGTTTATTCTAGTCTAGCAGTCTAGAACTCTGCATTTTGTTCATCACTTTAGGATCATGCATTCATACATGTCGTTCTGCAGCCTGTGTTACATCATCATGTCTTACTTTTTCGAATCGACACTCGTGTAGTGTTTGTTCAATGTATTGCATGTTGTTTTGATTTTGTCTAGCATTTTGCACACTATTATTAATTTCTTTTAAATCCCAACTCGTCTGTTAGGCCCTAACTTATTCGTTGAGTTTACTTTTCTGATAAGTTTCAACTCATCCGTTGGGTCTCAACTCGTCTGTTGAGTTTTAATTGCTGTTTATTCTAGTCTAGCACTTAGATTTTGTATTTTCATTCCTACATTCATGCATTTGTTTGTCAATTCTTGCCATATTAGTATGTTTTATTTTTCTAAATTTGCATAAACCTAGTAATTGTCTAGCATATTGCATAGTGTTTAATGTGTCTCGTAGTTTGCATATTGTGTTCTTACTTCACTAGATCTTCATCTTCAGTTCTAAGTAGGCTCAATCATCAGGATTGGATACCGTCTTTATTTTTTCAGTTCTCGGTAGGCTCAATCCTCGCATTGGATACCAATTTTCAGTTTCAGTTCGCGGTAGATTCAATCGTCAGCATTGGGCACCGTCTTTATTTTCAGTTTGCCGTAAGGTCAATTGTCAATATTGGGTACCGTCTTTATTTTTCAGTTCTTGGTTGGCTCAATTATTGTATTGGGTACCGATTTTCAATATCAGTTTGCGGTAGGCTCAATCGTCAGCATTGAATACCATCTTTATTTTTTAGTTCTCGATAGGTTCAATCCTCGCATTGGGTATCGACTTTCAGTTTCAATTTGTAGTAAGCTTAATCGTCAGCATTGGGTACCATCTTTGTTTTTCAGTTCTCGATAGGCTCAATTCTCGCAATAGTTACCGACTTTCAGTTTTTGTTTGCGGTAGACTCAATCATCAGTATTGAGTATCGTCTTTATTTTTATTTTGCGATAAACTCAATCGTCATCATTTGATACCATCTTTATTTTTAATTTTTGGGAGATTCAATCCTTGTATTGGGTATCTATTTTTCTTTTCAGTTTGCGATTGGTTCAATTGTCAGTATTAAGTATCGTCTTTATTTTCAATTCGCGATATACTTAATCATCAATTTGGATACTGTCTTTATTTTCAGTTCTCGATAGGTTCAATTTTTGTATTTGGTATCAATTTTCATTTTCAATTCTCAATAGACTCAATCTATAGCAATGGGTACTGATTTTTTATTTTCAATTTTCATTTGATTATGTTTGCAGCATTAGATACCATATTATTCCAATCGCATGCTCAATCATCTTACTTTAGCGTTCTTGTTCTTCTTATGTCATCATGCATTAATCGTAATATTAGTCTGTTTACATTTATGTTTTTCTAAATAAAAGAGAAACAAAAAGAGAAAAATTTTGATTTTTAAGTTGAATTGGATCCTATACTCGATACTTGTTTTGCTCTATTTAAAAATCTTTATTGCATTTATTTTGTCCAGCAGCCTAGGCTCATTTTTCGTCATTTACATTTTCAAGTCTGACAGCTCAGATTTTGCATTTTATAATTCCTGACAGCCCAAGATCATATATTTGTCATATATATTTTCAAGTTTGACAGTCTAGACTTTGCATTCTATGATTCCTAACAGTTCATGATCATGAATTTGTCATTTATATTTTCAAGTCTGACAACTCAGACTTTGCATTACATGATTCTTGACAGTTCAGAATCATGCATTTGTCATTTACATTTCTAAATTTGTCAATCTAGATTTTGCATTTCATAATTCTTGACAACTCAAGATCATACATTTGTTATTTATTTTGTCAAATCTGACAGTCCAAATTTTGCATTCCGTAATTCTTGACAGCCTAGGATCATGTATTTGACATTTACACTTCTAATTTTGACAGTCTAGACTTTACATTTCATAATTTCTGACAGTCTAAAATCATGCATCCGTCCATCAGCTTAGTCGGCATCTGCTATTTATTTTTTCATATTAGTAGCCCAATGCAGCCCAAAGTCATGCATTCGTCCAACACTTGGTTGGCATTTGTTTATTTACATTTTAAGTTTGACAGCCTAAATTTCGCATTCATCAATCTTAGGAGTCCAGGGTCATGCATCTGTTCAGTAGTTTGGTCGGCATCTGTTTGTTTAATTTTCAAGTTTGGCAGCCCAAACTTTGCCAAGGTCATGCATCAGTTCAGCAGCTTGGTCAGCAAAAGTCATTTACATTTCAAGTTTGACGGCCCAAACTTTGCATTCATCAACTTTGACAACCCAAGATTATGCATCTTTCCAACAGCCTAATCGGCATCTGTTATTTATATTTTCAAGTTTAACAATCCAAACTTTGCATTCATCAACCTTGGCAGCCTAAGGTCATACATCTGTCCAGTAATCTAGTCGGTATCTGTTCATTTACATTTCAAATTTGGCAGCTCAAATTTTGCATTCATCAACTTTGGCAGCCCAAGGTTATGCATCCATCCAGCAGCCTAGTCGACATTTGTTTATTTAAATTTCAAATTTAGCAGCTCAAACTTTGCATTCATCAACCTTGGTAATCTAAAGTCATGCATCCGTCCAGCAACCTAATCGATATATGTTTACTTACATTTTAAGTTGGCAACCCAATTTTGTAATCATCAACCTTAGCAACTTAAGATCGTGCATCCATTCAGTAGTATGGTCGGTATATGTCATTTACAGTTTAAGTTTGACAGCCCAAGGTCATGCATCCGTCCAACTACCTGGTCGATATCTGTTCATTTACATTTCAAGTTTGGCAACCCAAACTTTGCATTTATCAACCTTGAAAGCCCAAGGTTATGCATCTGTCCAACAATTTGGTCGGCATCTGTTATTTACATTTTTAAGTTTGGTAGTCCAAACTTTGTATTCATCGACCTTGATAACCCAAGATCATGCATCTGTTTAGCAGTTTGGTCGGCATCTGTTCATTTACATTTCAATTTTGGCTACTCAAATTTTGCGTTTATCAACCTTGGTAGTTCAAAGTCATGCATCCATCCAGTAATCTAGTCGGCATATCTTTACTTACATTTCAAGTTGGTAGCTCAACTTTACATTCATCAACCTTAGCAGCCCAAGGTCATGCATTCGTTCAGTAGCATTGTCGGTATATGTCATTTGCATTTGAAGTTTGGCAATCTAAATTTTACATTAATCAACCTTGACACCCTAAGGTCATGTATCTGTCCAATAACCTAGTTGGCATATATTCATTTACATGTCAAGTTTGGCAGCCTAAACTTTGTATTCATCAACCTTAACAACCCAAGGTCATGCATCTGTTCATTTATATTTGAAGTTTGGCAACCCAAACTTTACATTCATCAACCTTGGTAGCCCAAAGTCATGCATCCGTCCAACAATCTGATCGGTATTTGTTTACTTACATTTCAAGTTAGCAGCTCAACTTTGCAATCATCAACCTTAGTAGTCCACGGTCATACATCTGTTTAGCAGTCTAAACCACATCTATTTATTCACATTTTTAAATTTGACAGCCCAAATTTTGCATTTATTTTATCAACCTTTATTTCTTCTAGCAACTTGGATCGTTTTATGTTATTTTAATTTAGCAATATAAATATTACATTTTTTTCTTTATTTTGTTCACAAGTTTTTAAAAGTTGGTATCCTTGTATTATCATTTATAGTTGGGCTATCATTTGCGTTAACAATTTACTTGTGTATGAATTACGTTTGACTTGATTCCCTTCATCGGAATACTTAGGTAGCTCCTAGAAAGTTCAGTCACATGTTTTTCTATATTTTTGTGTTCATTGATTTTATTGCATCATATCCTCATAATATGCATGTTTACATGTGTATTTGTTTTCATATTTAGGTAAGTTAAAATTTGGTATTGTCTACGTTTTTGTTTGAAATCTCTGCAAAATTTTCAACAAAGAGAGACAAACTGTAGACACTAAATTTTGATACATCATTTATTTTCTGATATTAAGGGAATATTTTTATATTTTTGGAGTCAAATTTTAATTTTTTAATAAAAAAGGGAACAAAATTAATAATTTCAAAGGGACAAAACAGTAATTTTTAGTTGTAAATATTTTTTCATTAGTTTTGAGAATTTAAATTCATATTTTTTATACTTTTATAAATATTTTTAAATTTTTGTGATTTTTCAGATTTAACTAATATTTTTCATATATTTTGCCAACACGGGAACCAAATAGTAATTTCGTTCCGCGAACACAATTTTCTCTCATTTTGAGTTCTAAACTTATTTTTCTGACTTTAAACATGTTTCTAAGTTTTTTTGATTTTTTCAAGGCCAATTGCTATTTTTTCTACAAATACTGCGTTCAGGGGCAAAATAGTCATTTCACATCTAAAACGCATTTTTGTCAAATTTTTGGGGTTTCTAAACCCATTTTTAGGTTTTGAACCTATTTTTTATTTTTAATAAATTTTGAGACCATTTTTTATTTTTTCTGTAAATACTACATTTAGGGGGCAAAACGATAATTTTGCATAGAAATATGTTTTCTCATCCAAATTTTGTTAATAAATTTATTATTTGCATTTTTGGAGTTTTTTTTTACTTTTTGGGTGTTTTAAAAAAAATCATGACATTCAGTTTAATTTTGGTTTTAATTTCAATTTTAATTTTATCGAAAACCTTTTTTTAAGGCAAAATGGTAATTGTTATTATTAGGGGTATTTTTGTCTTTTCTCTATTTTTTGGAGAGTAAGGCATTCTTGTACTATAAATAGTCATTTTTAGAGAGAAAAATGAGCAAAAAAAAAAGTTT
Organism: Mitragyna speciosa; assembly: GCA_024721245.1. NCBI lineage: Eukaryota > Viridiplantae > Streptophyta > Magnoliopsida > Gentianales > Rubiaceae > Mitragyna > Mitragyna speciosa. The sequence continues at coordinate 15,197,361 of CM045556.1, forward strand.
AGAGAGTTTTTAGTTTTTTGTTTCTAGTTTCAATTTTACACAAAGAACACAAAAAACACACACTTTTTTCCACACTAATCTTTTAGTTATCACTAATAATACCTAGAACACACACTAGTACATTTTCAAACTTACACCTAGAACACCTAAAACACACACTAATACATCTTCAAGCCTACACCTAAAACACCACCAATCTTTTTTGTCGATTAAAAATGTTTAATTTTAATATTTAATTTGTGCAAAAATTGGTTACAGAAAACATTTGGAATCTGGTTATTTTTTTGTCAAGAACTGCGAGTAAAAATGGAGGAATTCAAAGGAAATTAAGAGTAACTGGTGTAATATTTGTATTATTAAATGTGAATGAGTAAGAATGGAAGAAGAATGTAATTACTAGAGGGAAAAATTACAATATCAGATTGCAGATAGAGAGAAGGATCAAAGAAAGAAGAATGGAGTAAAGAGAGAACAAACTTTAGAAAGTAGTTATAACCTATCCTTCTCTCTCTTCTCTTTCCACTATAACTAACTCAGCTGACGTTTACTAACTTTTTCTAACTAACTCTTAACTACCTTTGCTTAATCTATTTCATTTCCCAGCTGAACTCGTGCTTCTTCTTGCTTCCTTTATCCTTACTTGTTTTTCTATTCTTCTATGCTGGATCATGACAATACTTCATCCCTTAAGAATTGACTTGTCCTCAAGTCTGTTTGATAAAGGATTCATCTTCCCAAGACGCTTCTTCTTCTGCGAGTTGCTTCCACTTTATCAAAACCTGCTGCACTAGTTGCTCAATTTTGATGATTACCCTTCTGAGAATTACTTTGAGAGGTTCCAGCACACAATGGTCCTGTTCATCCCAAATAGGTAATTCAGTAGTTACTTGCTGAATGGGGCCTAACTGTTTCTTAAGAAGTGAAACATGAAAGATAGGGTGAATCTTAGCTCCTTCTAGTAACTTCAATCTGTAAGCTGTAACTCCCACCTTCTCGCGTATCTGATAGGGTCCAAAGAATTTGGATATTAGTTTAAGTGTCTTTCTATTAGCCACACTTTGTTGTTTGTACAGCTGAAGCTTGAGATATACCCAATCCCCAACCTCAAAGTTTCTCTCTCACTTCTTTTTCTGTTAGCAAAGTATTTCATGCATTGCTGAGCTTTCTGCAGGTTCTCTTTAATGGAACTCAAAATCCTAGTTCTTGTCTACAACAAGAATGTGACACTCCAAATATGGTCCTAATGGTAAGGGATTTGGCTTATACCCATAAAGGGCCTCAAATGGAGTGCAATTTAGGCTACTATGCAGTATCTAGTTGTACCATCACTGAGCCAAAGGTAACTATTTGCTCCATTGGAGGAGATGGTCACTTGTTATACATCTCAACAAAGCCTCCAAGCATTGGTTTAGCCTTTCAGTCTGACCATCTGTTTGTGGATGGCAGGTGGAACTATATTGCAGAGTGACTCCTACTAGCTTGAAAAGTACCTGCCAAAAATAACTAGTAAAAACTTTATCTCTGTCAGTTATAATATAATGAGGTAGTCCATGGAGCCTGTATATGTTGTCAAGAAATAGCTGAGCAACTTTTGTAGCAGAAAAAAGGTGTTGTAGGGGTATAAACTATCCATACTTTGTTATTCTATCTACCACTACTAATATCGTGTCATATTTATTAGAAAGAGGCAACTTTTCTATGAAGTCCATTGAAATGTGAGACCAAGCTTGTTCAACAAGTAGAGGCTGCAGTAAACTTGGATATTTGACATGCTCGCCTTTATTTCTTTGGCACACTTCACATCTGTTGATAAACTGTATGATGTCTTGCTTCATCTCTAGCCAAAAGAACATGGTTTTGATCCTGTGGATGCTGGCTTTTTTACCAGAATCCCCCTATAGCTGCTGCATGTAATGCCTGTATGACTTTGTCCCTAACTTCTTTGGCACTTCTAACATAGAACCTATTCTAATACTTTAACATTCCTTGTGTCGTGGTGAATTCACTTTGTTGTTGAGGGTCTAGTAAGATCTGAGTTATGATTTTTTAACATTCCAGATCTCCTTCATAGTTGCTTATCAGCTCCTGAGTCCATTTTGGTTGTATGGAGGTTATGGGCATTGAAGTGCTAAATTAGAAATTCTTTGAATTACTTTCATCTCTTTTAGATAATGCATCTGCTACTTTGTTCTCTATCCCTTTCTTGAACTGGATTTCGTAATCTAAACCTAATAGCTTTGTCAGCCACTTGTGTTGGAGATTGGTTGTCAGCTTTTGCTCTAGCAGAAATTTAAGGACTTGATGATTAGTGTTAATAATAAAGTGATTTCCTATCAAGTGGTGTCTCCATTTCATCACAGTAGTCACAACTGCCATTGATTCTTTCTCATAAGTAGATAGTCCTTGATGCCTAGCTAAGAATGGTTTACTTATGTAAGCAATGAGATGACCTCTTGCATTAGTACTGCACCCATGCCTATCCCACTTGAATATGTTTCAACCATAAAAGGTTGATTCAAGTTAGGTAACTTGAGGACTGGAGTTGAAATCGTCTTTTGTTTTAACTGTTCGAATGCTACTTGTGCTTCCTGTCCCTACTTAAATCCATTATTCTTAAGCAGTTCTGTAAATGGCTTACAAGTTGCTCCATAATCTCTTATAAATCTCCTATAGTACCCTATTAAGCCAAGAAACCCCCTAAGTGACTTCATATTTTAAGGAGTTGGCCATGCTTGAATGCTACTCACCTTCTTAGAATCCATGCTGATACCTTTTTAGATATAATACACTCCAGATATGGCACCTCCTTTTGTGCAAAATCACACTCGAATTTCTTGGCATAGAGTTGTTGTCCTCTCAGTAGCTCGAGTTCAACCTTTAGATGCCGTAAGTGATCCTCCCATGTTGAGCTATACATCATCACATTATCGAAGAACACCAGCACAAATTTCCTGGTACAATCTTTGAATACTTGGTTCATCAAGTATTGAAACGTTGTTGGGCCATTTGTAAGTGCAAAAGGCATTACAAGAAACTCATAATGGTCTTGATAAGTTTGAAAGGAAATTTTATGAACATCTTTGGATTTAACTCTAATCTGGTGGTGATCAGATTTAAAGTCAATTTTGCTAAATATCCTTGCTCCTCCTAATTCATCCAATAGCTCATCGATATTAGGGATGGAGTATTTGTCTTTAATAGTCAAGTCATTAAGATGCCTATAATCTACACAAAATCTCCATGATCCATCTTCCTTCTTGACTAGCAAAATGGAGATGCAAAAGGGCTATTGCTATGCTGGATTATTCTTGTTTATAACATTTCTGTCACCTGTCTTTCTATCTCATCACTTTGAGAATGAGGGTACCTGTAAGATTTGAATTTAAAGGGCTAAGCACCCTCTTTTAAGGGTATCTGGTGGTCTACATTTCTTTTTGGAGGTAGTGCTTTTGGCTCCTCAAAGACCACAGAGTATTGCTCCAGCAGTTGCTCAACTTCCTTAGAGTTCTTTTCTTCTATAGTCTCGTTGCTGTCCAGCCTTATAGTATTTAAGCACCTACTTTTATACTGAATGAATTCTCTCAAGTCTCTACCCCTCACTAAACTCACTATTGGTGACTCTATCATCCCTTGAAGCTCCACTATATCTCCTTGATTGTAAAGTGTTATGTGCAATTGATGAAAATCAAAGGTTATTAGGCTGAATTGGAACATCTAGTCTACTCCCAATATCACATCCCAGTTCCCAAGTTCCATGACTTTCAAATCATATAAGAAACAATATTGTTGTATTTTTCAAGTGACTTTTGGGCATACAGCTGTACTAGTGACATTACTTCGATTAGCCATAGTGATTGTGATGGGTTCTGCCCACACAAAAGGAAGGTCTAACTGCGCAGCTAGCTTATGACTCACAAAGCTATCAGAACTGCCAGCATCTACCAGAATTCTTATCTATCTTCCCCTGAAGTCACCTTGAAGGATGATTGTTTTCCTTTTAAGGGATCCTGGCATTACATTCAAGAAGACGTCCACCAAGTGCCCTGGTTTACCAGTGATTTTGTCTTGTTCTCCCACTGCATCTTCAAATTCCACTTCTTCTTCCTTCTCTTTAGTACATATAAGGTTTAATTGTCTTGCTTTACATTGATGGCCTACTATATATTTTTCCTCGCACCTAAAACACAGACCATTATTCCTCTTGTATTGCAATTCCTGAGGAGTCAATTTCTTAAACTCAAATGTATTTTCCTTGCTGTTAACAAAGGAAATCTTGTAGTGTCTATTCCCTTCCCCACCTAAATTCTTTACTAACCCAAACTTTTGATCTATCACTGGTCTACTAAGTCCTCTGAACTATTTGTTTTGTAAGTTGCAAACCTGTCCCTACAATTGAGCAATTTCATATGCCATAGATAATGACACAGGTTTGAACATCTTAACTGTCATCTTCACTTCTTCCTTTAAGCCACTAAGGAAACTGGATATGAAATACGGTTCCTTCAACAATGGATTTTGGAGTAACATTAAGGTCTTTAATTCTTCGAATATTTCTTGATAACTCAGTATAGTCCCAACCTACTAGAGTTTATTAAACTCTTCAATTACATCTTGAAATCTTTTTTCTCCAAATCTCTTGCATAACAATTCCCCAAATTCTTCCCAAGTTAAGTGGATCTTTTCAAGTTTAACCCCCTAGAACCAAAGATCTATCTTTCTCTCAAGATACATCTCAGCAACATCAATCTTATTTTCCTCTTTTACGTGATAATTCAAGAAGAACTTGTGGCATTTTCTGAGCCATTCTCTAGGGTTAGCACCCCTAAAAACAAGCATTCCAATCTTGGGGTTGAAGGGTGGAATAGACTTACTGGTTCTTTCTTTGATTAAGTGTAGTTGTCTTTCTTCTCTGTTGATCTTCTGAAGATGGTTTGGAGTGGTAGCAATGGCGGATTTCCGGAGTTCATCACCAACTCTTCAGTCATTTCCTTTTCCTTGTTCATCATCTTAAAGAGGAGATTGAATTTCTGTTCAAAATTGTTGATGAAGTTCTCAATTTTGTTATTGTTGTTCTCCATTTCTGTTTTAATTTGTTGTTGAAACTTCTGGATTTCCTCCACGGTTTCTTGTAGCTTGTGATCTTGTTTCTTGACTTGCTTTTCCAGGGACCTAAATCTTGTGCCTTCCACCATTTTTGTGGTTGAATTTCCAAGGATCGGCCTGCTCTGATACCAACTTGTCAAGAACTGCAAATAAAAATGAAGGAATTCAAAGGAAATTAAGAGTAACTGGTGTAATGTTTGTATTATTAAACGTGAATGAGTAAGAATGGTAGAAGAATGTAATCACTAGAGGGAAAAATTACAATATCAGATTGTAGATAGAGAGAAGGATCAGAGAAAGAAGAATGGAGTAGAGAGAGAATGAACTTTAGAAAGTAGTTACAACCTATCCTTCTCTCTCTTCTCTTTCCACTATAACTAACTCAGCTGACGTTTTACTAACTTTTTCTAACTAACTCTTAACTGCCTTTGCTTAGTTTGTTTCATTTCCCAGCTGAACTCGTTCTTCTTCTTGCTTCCTTTATCCTTACTTGTTTTTCTATTCTTCTATGCTAGATCATGACATTTTTCAACCTAGATAGCCGATTTCATTAGTCTCTGTCTGCCAAATCCAATTTGTTGCGAGACGGATTCAAGTCAAGTCCGCCCTTTAGTGCATCTAGGCCAGTGCAAGCTTGACCTAGCCCCCTTTTCCATTTCCTTTTCTTTTTTATGTTATTTGTTTTTCTAAAATTTTTAATTTTGTAAAAGAATCAAGTGAAACAAAACTGTGTCGTTTGACCATTTTGTAGTTTTTCCTATTTTTTTGTTTTTCTAATTTTTTAACCGTTTTATTTTGGTCTCCAACTTTAGAGTTGTAAACGAACTGAATCGAACCAAACTTTTAAGCTGCTAGGCTTGATTCAAAAATTCGAGCTCAGATTCAAATTCGAGTTTGAGTTTGATATGAGTTTAAAATCTAAGCTCGAGTTCAATTTGATTTTATACTCGATAGGTTCGAGTTCGATTCGAAAGCTCGAGTTTTTTTATTTTTAAAATTTTTGTATTAATTTATTAATAAAATATATTTTTATATAATATATACATTTTTTAATATAAAATAATTATTATATATTAAACAAAAAATTATTAAAAAAATTTTCGAGTATCATCGAGCCGAACTTGAGCCAAATGTATATGAGTTGGAATTCAATTCGATAATATAATCGAATCTTAATTTTTGTTCAAGCTCAATTCAAGCTCATAAAAACTTGAATCCGAATTGAGCATTTAACGAATAGAGCCCGAACTATTCCTTAAGGGCTCGATTCGTTTACAGCCCTATCCAACTATTTTCTAAATCTTTTGATTGGTTTATAGTTTCAACTTTGGCCCAAAAACTTTTGTTCATTTTGCAATTAAGCCCTCTTTCATCTGCTCTCTCTTTTTACTGATTACATTGATGGTATTAGGGTCTTAATAAGATAATCTTGGATTGTTATTTTGAGAAGTTTAGTCACTTTTTGCCTCAATTAGTGCAATAGATTTGATTGGTCTTGAATGTCAGCCTTGCATTAGTTGAGATTTGAGATAGACTTTCAGGGACTTAACCATTCAACTTGGGCATGAACCTTAGGGAGTGTAATTTTATAAAAAGCTGGCCCCATCTGATTTAGAACTTCCTACAATTAGATACATACTTGTCTACAGCTTGTTAATTTGGATTAAAAAATTGGAGCATTTTAATCATAAACGATTTATTCCTTGTCCAAATGAATTGATTCTTATTTCAAAAACTTGTTGGCCCATAGAAGTTTGATTTTAAAAAGTTTCATGGTTTAATTTTCTCATTTGATCAATATTCCATAAGTGTAAAGTTAAGACTATAAATCTGAAAATACCGTTTTAAAGAAGAGCATATACTTTTCTTAATAGTTCTTTATTTAATTCTGTGTGTATATACAGACATATGTTGATTGTTTGATTTTTTTGGTTAATATTGTTGCGGCTGAACGGATTTTGAGTATAATGATTTATTTAAGCATTCTGTCTTTTTTTTTTTTTTTTATCAAACCTATACTATTACAATTGAGGGAAGGGAAATGATACTTGGTGAGATTCGAACTACCGACCTTTTGAGTGGAGTAATAGAACTCTATCCGCTCGACCATCTATTCATTCCCAATATTCTATCTATTGTTGAACTAAAAAGAATGACACCTCACGCTAAAGAGGTTGATCATATGGTAAAGGGACACGTCCAAAGATTGGCGAGTGATGCAATATAATGATGATTACTTAGGAAATGTTTATTTGTCAAATCTTTGCCATTTTGTGAGCTTATCCATGCTTTACTTGGATGTGAGGTAGGTATTGTATCTCTAAAACTTTAGAGTAAGTGAGCAATCCCACATTAGGAACTTATGTAACTAGAGGGGGTATGCACCCACACAGTTAGGCTCATTTATTATTGGCTTTTATGTTATTTATATTTTTTTGAAAGTTGATCTTACTGTCAAAATCACTCATGAGCACAAGCATACACCTAGATTTATATTTTATGTCATTAGTTTTTGTGAAACTTTTTGGTAATCTTTATACCACTTGCACATGCTTGTATATAAATTTCATTTTGTGAAATTGGCTCGCGCATTCTGGATAATTATTATTACATTTACTTATGTTTACACTTGGTATCTTGATTGCATCATGATTTTATGTCATCTTAGGAATTACAATTACAATTGTACAATCATACACATAGAAGTTTCAGTTTCACCGTCGAGCATACTACACTTATTGTTTATATTACATGCATATTTTATGTTCATTCGTCATCATCTCAGTCATACCTTGCAAATGCATTTATGTAGGCATCTTGTTTTGCCTTTCTTCCAAACACCTCGGGTTCAAATAACAAATCGCTTGACGTGATTTCTTGCTATTGTGCTCACTTGATCAAGTATTATCCCCGAGTTTACAAGTATAGCCCTAGAAAACTCACTCTCTTAAGAGCTTACTTTCCTTAATCTCACTAGCTCAACAAATTGAGTACTTCATTTTTATTGTTTCTTTGTGTATAATTTGCTCTTGTTTACATGCATCTCTCTTTAGCATTCATGTGTGATTTATGTATCTAGTCAACTAGCTCATATATCATCTCACTTGATTACATTCTTTCTTCCCTTCCTACTTATTTACGCACGGATTGACCTTCAATTAATTCTTGATCTACCATGACTAAAAATTCTTCTCTTTCTTCCAAGTTCCATAATCGAATTGGTTTGGGAGTCTAGCATTCTTGGTCCATTTTGATTAAGTAGCTTTTCCAGTTTGTAGTCTCATACGATTGAGATTTTCCTCTAATACTTGATCTTGTATGATTGAGATTTTCCTTTTTTAGTTTTTGATATCTAGTATGATCGACGCTTTCACTTCCTTAAGTCTAGTATGACTAGGATTTTCTTCAACCTTTACTCTAGAATATGACTAGGACTCTATTTAACCTTAATCTAGTGTAATAAGAAATTTCCCTGCCTTTTTTTTTTTTTTTTTTTGAGGATCATTTCCCTGCCTTATTTTAGTTTGATTCTGATCATGCATACTTTATTTGACAAGTCTTTCTCAAAAAAGCTGTAAACTATTTTGTTCGTGTTATTTTATCGTTAAGTATGCATTTTGCCAAGCACGTTATCTTAGGAAAGTAAGCTTTTTTAAGGTATCACATATGCATGTGACATGTTTGTGTGTTCTAGAGGTGCTAGGTAATGCAATACCTTGATCTTCTTTAGTAAAGATGGAACAATGTTATCATATGTGTATAAATATGCTTCGCTCCCAATTTTTGTCATTTTCTTCGTGTAGTACTTAGGGGGCATTTGATAAGAGAGGTTTGGGATTGGGAATGGGAATGGGATTAAAACCCATAATGAGAGTTGGGGTTAGGGAGATGGGATTTGGGTATGAACCACAAAAATTTGGATTTCCCCAAATCCCAACCATTTTGGGGGTTTTGTCAAAACCAAAATTTCAATTCCCAAATTTGTAGACACACACATACTTGTATATATACATATATATATGTGTGTGTGTGTGTGTATTTATTTATTTATACATATACACACATATACATATACATATACCTACGTGTATATGTACATGTACATATACATACATACATATATATATTTATAAATATACTTACTTATTTATATATTTATTTATTTATATATAATTTTATATATATTATTTATGTATTTATTTATTTATTTACTTATATACACACACACATACATATACATATACATACCTACATATATATATTTATACATATATATTTTTATTTTATATACGTATTTATATATTTATTTATTTATATATATTTATATATATGTAGCGCGTATACATATACATATACTTACGTATTATACATATAAATATATACATATATATATAAATGTATTTTTATTTATTTATTTATTTATATATCTATAAATATATTCTTATTTATTTATTTACATATATATATTTATATATATACGCACACATACATATACATATAGTAATGATATCCATTCTAGGTACTAAACTAAATAGTAATTATAATAATGATACCTATAACATATGTATTAGAATCAAGGGTTCCATTCCAAACCTGATAATTCCAATTCCGATTGCGATTCCGATTCCGATTCCGATTCAATTGAGTGCATACCAAACGCCATCTTAGTATTGCATGTCTATTATCTACTGCTAATTTATTTTCTTTTTGCATATCGAGATGCTCATTAAATTTTCAAATATTTTCCAATTAATCAACTAGTACTAGGCAAACTAGTGAGACACGATCTTTAAGAAACCTCGTTTGTGAAATTCGACAATACTTGTTCACTTATTTGTATGTTTTTTCTCGTGTATTTTTGCACCTTAACTTGTTTTCGCTTATACACGCACCATAGTTCAGCTTCCAACTCGACAAATCTGAGACTTGCTTTATAGAAATATTAGATAAATTACACAAATGGCCTTTATTAGGTTAAAAAATGTCTAAAGCCTGTTCTCAATAGATTCAGATTTTTGTAAAAGCTAATTTTTAATAAATGATTCTAAAAAATCTAATTTTTATTAATCTCATAACTGTTCTCATTTGCTTTGAACAAGCTAATTAAAAGCTGATATAGGATGTTCTAAAAAAAATCTATAAAATGTGATTTTCTGAACCAAATGACTAAAATATCCTTATATGTTGAAAGTAAGGTTTTTATGTCAAATAATTAAATTTTTAATTGCATTTTTTACTTGTCAAATGAAATTGGAGCTTAAAATAATCCATTTCAAGTAAATATTCTTGTAATGTAAAGTATTTTTCTCACATTTTTTTGTAAAGTGACATTATGCAAATTGATATATGATGTGGATTTAACAAGTATAGAAGTACAATAAACAACCATTTAATTTCTTTGAAAACCATCCAACTTAAAAGATGTAAACAAGAAAAGAAAGCATTTAAACCAAAGCAACTAAGATTATAAATTGAAACACAAAAAATCACCTACATATAAGTGCTTTCAAACGGATGTATACTAATTACATGACTGGCATTCTTTCTTTAACATCCAAAGATAAGGAAAATTTTCAGCACAGCAGAATCCCTTTTGACACAAACAAAGAGAATTATAGAAGAAATTTAAAACACCAGTACTAGTAACCCCAAGGCTAAAAAATGTACCAATTAATTAAATAGGTGTGAAAGAGAATTTATAAACTACAACTAAAATCCAAATATTGATAATTCACTGTCTATTTTCATGATATTGTTCACATATTTGTTGACATATTCTATTTCTTACATCATTCATTTCATTATCATCTCCTTGAATTTGTGGGCTATGGCATGGGCCATTAATTACATCTCGCTTGTTGTCAACTGGAAGGTATTCTGGATTACGATCATAGACTTGAAATTCAAGATCATCTACTGATTCTCTTCTTATAAAGTTATGAATAGTCATTGTAGATGCCACTAGTGCCACTTGAGTTGGGAATGAGTAGTTGTGAGGTATTCCTACATGCAACAACTTCCATCTTGCTTTCCAAACTCCAAATGAACGCTCTATAACACTTCTCAATGATGAATGAGTATAGTAAAATATTTTTTATGCATTTTGGAGCTGGGCATGTTGGAAGTCAGGAAAGTGATACCGCTCTCCTTTATATGGTGCAAGAAATCCCTTGATATTTGGATAGCCGGCATCAACCAAGTAAAATTGATCTACAATTAGAAAAATACTGTTAGTGTTTTTGCATTTTACAAAAAATACTAGCATAGTTTTATTATAGAAAATCAACCTCCTTGTGGCATAGGAAAATTATTGAATGCATCACGAATTGCGCTATAAAATATTCTTGTGTCATGTGCACTTCCTTCCCAACCAGGCAATACAAAGTGAAACACGTCAAAGTCACATGTAGCCATAATATTTTGTGTAGGATAACCTTTCCTTCCAATATATGGAATTTGTTGTCCTAGAGGTATCGCAGCTTTGATATGTGTCCCATCTATTGCACCAATACAATCCAATACTACCAAATTATAAATGAGTAATAAATTTAATAACCAAAGTGCATAAATATCAAATACAATTTTTATGGATAATACCTTAAAATATGGCCAATATCTTTGATTTTTACTTATATAAATATGAACTCTTGATGTTTCTCTTGGTTTTATCCAATCTAATGATATTCTTGTTGTAGTTATAAGAATTCGGTGGAAGAACTTATGAATTGCAGAACCTGAGTGTTGAAACCATTCGTGTTTCTCTATTGCCCCATCCAAGACCAACTGTTACCAAAAATATTCCTATCATTTCCTCCACCCTCGTTTCCCTTGTGGGTTGAGGATCATATTGACTATGTAATATATTGCATAGTTGCATAAATACATCCTTTTGCATTCTAAACATCCGATGACAACGTTGTGGATGTCTATCTAATATTTCTATCATCCATCTCCAACCTGTTTGTTTAGATGTATGACATCACTGTCTAAATATAAATGAGTCAGCATGTGATGCCACCACCTGTGCAGCGGCTAATGCTAATGCATTTTGTTTTTCTGACTCCCAAGCTAATAATTTAAGTTCATCATCATCTATTGGGTTGTCATCACCACTACTTTGTGAATCCCCCATTTAACCTGCTATCATCATATGTAAATAGTTCACTTCAAAATATAAAAAACACATCAATGGCCAGCATTTAAACCAAGAAAAATAATCCATTTAAATCAAGTGCACTACACCTATTTCTAATCTAGATAGATTGGTTAGTTTATAATTCTTCTGTACCTTATTGCTAAGTGAAACTTGCAACTATACCATATCCTAGTTGTGTGCTCTCAATGACAAACAAATTTTAGCTAAAAGACTAGTCATACTAACAAGAGAGGAAAAGGAGCATCATTCATTGTCATTCACCACGAAAATTAGAGTCCTAAAAGATGGAATTAGAATAATTTGCAAGAAATTACAGCACTAATATGTAAATAAATTATATCATTATATAGCCAAGGACAGAAACCATGAAGTAGATAATTAATTTCTATTGTTCAATTTAATGTAATATTATTTATCACATTAATCAATCCAATACGTGCACAAATTTGCGTGGGATGTGAAGTCAAAAGCAGATAAAGATTAAAGGGCTGTGGCACAAATGTTAAAAAGCTTGACTTTTTCTTTACGTGAATCTTGAGTTTGCTTTAGTGGACTCAGGTATTTGCTTAGTCAACATCATTTCATTTATTTGCTACTCATTCTAGTAAGAATAGTCTTTTGATCATAATTCCATATAAAGAAAGAATTCAAAACAATTTAATTGCTTTACTTCAAAACAATCTGTGGCCTGCACACATACCACATTGTTGTAGTCACAATCTTCTTCATTAGATAATCCTAAGTTATCAAAAAAGAAGAAGCTACAATCATAATATTGTTTGCCACAACATCTCTCTCAGGTATTTCCGCAAACACCTTCCTTGCTAAAACCAAAGCCCCACACTTGACATAATAATCAAGCAACCCAGTTTGCAAAATCATAGCACACTCAAACCCCAAAATCCTCATTTGACAATGGAATGCTTCCCCCCAACTTGGGCGTATCAAAACAAGAGCAAAAAGGAAAATTCAAAGAAATAGCATTTGTATTGGGAACTAACAAGAAAGACCTCAACCCATTATAAAATCAACAACATCCGTATCATTTCTAGATTCTGATGAAACCCGAATCATCAAATTTCTAGAACGATGGATCATGCTTTGGGATGAGAAAGTTTGTGCTAAATAGGAGCCGAAAATTAAAAAAGAACAAAAAAAAACCACAAAATTCAGAAACAATGTATCAAAAATAAACATCAACAATCACAAAGACAGATATTCAAGGACAGATTCTAGTAGGTTTATAAAATTGAAAGAAAATAACTAAGAAATCAAAAGAATTGAAAGCAATTAAGGCAAAAGAAACAAACGAGATTACTTGCAAAATAGTCGTTCTGGATGTTGATTTCCACTTGAGATCATCAGAAATTCTTTTTCCATGAGTTCATTGATTTCCGCCCAGAGATAACCAGAGATTCTTTTCCGGTGATTTCCTCACCAATCAGAGAGGAGATGAGCGAGACGATCGGATATGGAAGAGGGAGAGACGAGATCGGTAAAGTGAGAGAAAATGTGATGTCGTTTGTTAGTAAATTGAATAATTATTTGAGGTCATTTTTGTCATGTAAAATATAGGCGCTTAACCAAAATCTGAAAAATCACCTTTGCAATAGATTCTAGTTTTGGGATCATTTAGTTGTCCAAAATATTTAAAATCTAATTTGAGATTTAATTAAGAATACTATTAAACTAAATTATTATTAATCTATAATTTAAAAATTAGTTAAAAAATCTATTGAAAACAGGTCCTGACTATCCCGTAGAAACCACCTCACCTCTCTTTACTCAACTTAACTCCCGACCCTCTCCTCTCCTCTAGTACTTGTAGATTAGGAGTCATTTATAATAGAGTTTTATTTATTTGTTTTATTCTTCATCTTTTCTTTGCTTTATAATTTTTTCCCTTTTGAATTTCTAATTTCTATGTTTGTTTTGTAATTCAAATGTCAGCCCTTAGGGTTTTTCTTCTATTTTTACCATCTCCTTTTAAATTTTTATTGCATTACAATGCACCTCATACATCCGGAGAAGACTCTATTTATAGTTTTTTTAGGAGCCTACTTTAGACATTTTGTGAGGAATAGTTAATTCTTATTCCCTAATTAATCAGATTTTAAATATTTGCATATTTTTAATTTTTTCTACGGTGCTCAACAATAATCTATATGATCTTTAACAAACTCTCATTACCTTATTTTATTTGATTTGGCACGGTATTCTAATTTAATAGTAATAAAACCTCATTGCTAATAGAATTCCAAATCTACAAAAATATTTTCGTATATTCGTTTAACCAAGATGATCATCCTTATCAACATTGCAAAATACACCCACATAGTTTTGTTAGTCTAAAATTTTCTATCAATGAGTTTGTTTTCAATAAATTTGGCCATTGTAGAAGTAGCATCAAAGATCGCTCTATTATTATCTACTGTGTTACCAATATCAACTTGCCGTAGACATTTTAGTAAATCGAATCAGAGGATACAAAATACTCTATAGGACCACAAAAAGATAAAAAGATAATAGAGTTTGAAAAAGAAGATAAAAATATCTTATTTAGTCTCATTACCTTCTCAAGAGTACAAAATACACGCACGCATGCACATATGCACATGTGTAAAATAATAATCCCAGAATCAAATTAACTAAACTGTTTGCAATCAAATCAAGTAGTATAGTTATTAACCATACTTACAAGAATAATATTGTTGTCAAACTATATAGTATTCGCATACTACATAGGCAACTTCTAAAACGACATAACGACACGACAAAAAACCTATGAAATTAACACATATATCAAACACAACACAAATTTAATTGGACTATTAACATATCAACCCATTTATGACATGGAGCTAAAAGGTTGGGTCTCATCAACTTACCATTTTACCTATTAAAGTTAGCGATTACATTTACGTTTTATTGTCGTATCGTGTTAAACTGGTTTAGTTAATAATATTATTGAGTGATTTAACCATAAATAAGAAAGCAATTAAGAAAATGACCTTACAAATTATAGAGTGATGCCCAGCTCTCTCTCTCTCTCTCTCTCTCTCTAAAACAAGTAATAATTCACCGTTTTATTTCTATCCTTTTTCAAGTCTTGATATGGCCTTTTACAAACTTTAAAGGTTAAAACAAGAAAGCGTTTAGATTACGGATTACTTACTACACCAGTTAACAATTACTTGCTAAAAGGTGGCAATTTACTAATGCATATATGGAGGTATAGTATTACGTTTGAAAGTTTCTTCAACTATAATTTACTAGTGCATATATTAAAATCATAGTTAATGGTTTTAGTATGGATTCATTAAATCCACCATATTAGTTGTTTTGAATCCTATCAATAAATTGAAATTAATATTAGAAATACGTTCTAACTTAATATGAAGAAGATGTTGATCGTGATAATTATAAAACTTATCAAAGAAGTAAATTTGAGATTTTAATTTATATAGGTCATAGGCCATGTTAAGTGACCCAAAAAATTAATACAGTGATTAAACAAGTTGAACACCTGACAACATGATTATTAATACCCCAAATACAATAGAATATATCATTTAGTATTGGCTATAATGCCAGAGCATTAATTTTCCTGCCAGATCAAATCCTCTCTAATTGACAGAATTCCCCTTCACAGTCAAATACACTCTCATCTCCATTAATTCTAAAGTAATTCCTACTATTCTCCATGCCTTTGCCTTCTCCGCTCGTCCTTCTCTCCACCCTCCAATCCTCTCTCCAGTATTCATTTTTCATTTCATCACTCGCTATCGCTTCTTGTTCCTCTTTCACAGATTTGATGGCTCATTCATAGATCCATTTGTTGAGCCATCATTCCACTGTACCCTTCTCTCCAACCTTTACAACACCATATGTGAGAAAGTTGTTCAAGAATCAAATTTTCAAATAAACATGATAAATTTTGATAAAAGATAAAAACTCAATTTGGTACTATCCTAGTCAAAGTAAGCATCATCTGCAATTAGCAAGGTAGATAACAACAACAGTGTTCCAATTCTCTGCATCATAAGCAATTAGACATAAGTATTCATATCCTCTGCAATATTCCATTCCAGAACCTATACAACTATTATACTCCATTCCAGAACCTATACAATCATTACAATATTCCAGTTCAGAACTTAAAGAAAACAATACAATAGAGAAGGAAAATAATATATCAGAGGATGGGTGTAACCCAAACTTTGCCGAAAAATAAATTCTTGAAAAACTCATCAAATTTTCAAAGGTACTACAAAACATGTAATTTTAAATTCATAAGAAGCCCAAATAAAATATAGTTTTTTACTCAAATCAAACAACTATATCAATTTTTCCCACCATTAACAATTAATAATTAAAATCTCAGTGTGCAAAGTAAAGTTAATTGAAGTCTAATCACAAATAATTGTTAGTCCTCCCCATAAATTATTGTATAAAAGTATCAAAAATTTAATTATAATCAATTCTGTAATTGAAATGAAAAATTTTAGATTTAATCGCAGAAAAAAAGTGCCTTGAATAGAAAATTTTCGAAATGAAAAAAAAAACAGAGCAGTAAATATGGTGAGAGAAGATCAAGGAGAAGGATAATAGCCACAAATAAATTAATCAATACTTCTTGAGCAAACGAAGAGAGAGAAGACATTAAGAAAGTAATTGAAATAGAAAGCGAGGAGATAAAAAGGGTTGGGGAAAAAGGAGAAGGCAGAGGGTTGACGCAGTAGTTGAAGCGTAAAACAGAAAAAGAAAAAAAAAAGTTGGGGCTAACTCTCAGATTGAGTACAGAAAAGTTTACACTTGGGGGTAATCTTGTCACTTAAAAAGTATTTGCTCTGGCAGGAAAATTAGTGCTTTGACAATATCGCCAGTCTTTAGTATTTGATTTTAGCTAATTATCAAACACATGATTTTATTAATTCAACACATTATTACTTTGAGCATTTAAATTTCAATTTCCAAATTCCAGACTTAATTTTCAATTATGTCAAATGTTCCCTTAGTAGAAAGATCACACGTGATTTAGGAACCTCATCCAATGTTCGAGATTTGCTTCACAATAATAACCAATTACTACTTAGTTTAAAAATAACTTATAATTGTCATGATCTCCAACCGTTTCAGTTTACTATTGGTATAATGTAATGGACTAATTCTTGGAGGATCAAAATACAAAGATCATATATTTTCGTTAGCAATCTTTATTCAACTTTTTGACATTTGACCCAAACTTCAAGAACCAAATAATGAGTCGCTTCAGGTACTTCAAAAGTTTGTTCAATATGGTTAGTTATACCTTTTAGAATCTTTGCAATCCTCCTTTCAGTTTAGGTAGGGTAAGTTGTATTTCAATCCCTTTCCCCGAATTGTCAAAAAGAATCTTTGCAATCCAAGCCAACGTTAAACTATAATTACGAATTTACCATTACTTCAAAAAAAAAAAAAAAAAGAAACAATATGAAAAGCGAGCGCTCGATCCATGTGTTCCGTCACTCTTGAGTCTTCCTTACAAAAGATCGAAAAGAGGAAACAGTAAACTCGTGGTCAAACCGACAAAAGATAGAAGGAGAAAACAGATACTTATGAAAAGGAAAAGAATAAAAGGCGAAAACCAAAAAAGTTAAGAAGGCATTTTTCTAATTACCACTAAAGATTGTCGCAAAAAGGTCCAATATTTCTACACCTCTTTCCTCTAGGAACAATTCAAAGCCAGAGAAAAAGAGAGAAGGCACAAACAGCTGGTGGAGAAAGGTAAAGATTCGATGTGTCTGACAAAAATTCCCATTTCATTATGAGAATTTAAAGGATTTCTTCTGGTGGCTTGTTAATTCCTTCTTGTTATTGTGGCATCACATTTTTTGTGTGTCTCTATTTCTGCGATAGAGCTATACGTATAAATATCTCTTTTAAGACACGCATTTGTGGACATCCCTCTTCCCCATCTTCCTGAAGAATCTTAATTTCATCATTGCTTTCTCTCTCTGCAACACTCCTTTGTGTAATTTTTTGGGGTAATTTTTAGGATGCAAGTGTAGAAGTTGTGTTTTTTGTAGTTACCTGCAGGTTTCCCAGCTGGATTTGAAGATAAAAGGTGAATCAAATTGGATAAAAACGTATTAGTTTGATGCTGTTTTGTATTGCATTTGCATTAGCTGTTTTAAATTGAAATTGTGTTCTTTTTAGGCTCTCTTGCATTGGCTGATTTAAATTGAAATTGTGTTCTTTTTAGGCTCTCAAATCTTTATCTTTCTATGTGTCCTGGATTCTTCTTCTGCGTCTTGTTCTTCGTCTTCTTCCCCATAAAACGTAATTGTTTCTGAGTTATTGGGTTTTTGGATTCATGATTTATGATTATATGCTGTAAATGTCACATGCTCTTATGCTTAATGAAGAAATTTTTTTCATCTTTTTTTCTCAACATCCTTTTGATAGGTATTTTGATTTTGATTCTTGATCCAATAATTTCTAGCATATATCAAGGGGCCCTTTTGTGATTTTAGTCTACTTTGGTTTAGTTTATGGTTAATCTGGGTGTTGATTAATTTGTTTGCCCTGTTATTTTTGGCCTTGATTTCAGGGTTTGTGTCTTCTCTTTTATAATAGAAAATAGGCCTTCAAGGAACATCTGGAATAAAGCGTGAGGAGGCTATAATGGAATTTGAAAGCAATAGTTGGATTTGGGAGGGGATGTATTATTACCCCCATTTGTTTGGTGGGATAATGCTAACTGCTGCTTTGCTTGGATTATCCACAAGCTATTTTGGTGGGATTAGCGTTCCTGCTTTGCCATATTTGTTGCCTGGTTTTGGAATTTTTCATAAGAAGAGACATGGGAAGAAACCAGTTCGTGTTTATATGGATGGTTGCTTTGATCTCATGCATTATGGCCATGCAAATGCGTTGAGGCAAGCGAAGGCATTGGGAGATGAACTGGTTGTTGGTGTCGTGAGTGATGAAGAGATTATATCCAATAAAGGTCCTCCTGTCTTATTAATGGAAGAGAGGTATGAGTGTATATTCTTCTTGTTGCAACTTTGGTAAAGATTATATCGTTTATCCAAATGTTTATCTCTGAAATTCTCTGACCATTTTCTGAAGTTATACTTCTTGGCAGACATGTTATGTATGTGCTTTGATTCAATATGGCATCATACACCAGTGTTTTGATTGAAATTATGCATTATATGTCATGTAAATGTGTTGGTTTTGAGGACTTGTAACTGTATGTTGATTGATTAACTTTGCTTTTGAATTTGGTTTGTTATAAATGGATGCTTCTTATACTAGTTGAGGTGTCGAAGGGTGGAATTATGTTACTTGGAGTCACATATGGCTATCAGGTACCGGTATGTATCTAGATGTTAGGTTGCCAATTTGCAAAATTCAACATACAGGGACACAGCAAAAGTTTTAGACACAGGTACTTGGATATGGTGCGAACTTATTATTGTCAATACTGTGAACTCCAATGTAGAAGAAACTGTATGTAATATCATGCTTGATATAGTTGAAATCAAGCTTTTTATCAATATCTTGCATGGTATTTCATTCACTAAAAAACTAAATGCCTCTGAAATGTTGGAGAACAACACTTCAGTTGTAAAGCAGTTCTCTACCAGGATTAGCAAGTTCCAAGAGCCCCATCTTAAGTCAAAGTACCCAGCTGACGTCAACCAGATCTGACACATAGCTCATTCTGACACCCACGTTATATCCTTTGGGCACATGTACTTTCTGTTAAAATGAAGAGTCCAATTGACATACTAGTGGAATTATCTTTTGAGGTAGATGCATCAGAAATAACCATTTTAAGTTCTTTAAGCCATTATGCAAGATAAGCAGCTCAGAAATTTGAAATTGTAAGGTATATAGATTTTAGGAAACGAATATATGATCTTGACATATTTCGTATATCTGCATCCTCTTCTTTCTATTTGCTTTGTTCTGTAATTTTTGTGATGTGCAAAGTAAACCAGAAAGGGAAAGGGAAGAAAGAAGAAAAATTTTTTAGAGTGAATTTATTAAGGAAGGAAGGTTGGTAGTGAGAAATTCAAGTCTAACCTTTTACAAAGCTAAACTATATAATATGACTAGGTAATTTCCGCATGTTTTGCCAATGATACTCGATTATTGATTATTTATCCAGCAAGTTAATTAGTCTAGGTTTCAATAAAGAAATTTGGATAAGAACTTGTGGGAAAATTAAGTTGACGATTATAAGTATAAAAAATTGTCAACTAAGAAAAATATGTTCATGCATAAACTAACTCTGAACGCCTGATTAGAAGTGCTAGACTCATTAAATTGCATTACACACAATACTTAAGTGGAAACTGCTACCGAATTTATCGAGACATCTTGTGGCTGACGGAAATGCATTACTTCAAGTCTTCATGTCTGTTGTGTCAATCATACACAACCACATAATGACCCATTTTGTGCTTAAGTTGGTGAGCAACCGTATAGACTACCTGATAGAGACAAGTTGCAACAATCACCTAAGGTTTATAAGAGGCGTGGCAAGGATGCTTCTAATGCCCAAGCTTTGATTTGGCATACTCTTGATGACAAGGAACCTACTTGGGAGTTGGCTTGGGTCTAGACAGTCTATTTTCTGATTTTCCTCATCAGGGGTATTTTAGTAATTTTAGGGGTTCGCAGGAATTTTACGTTTATGGGAATTTTCTGTTTGGTAATTAGTTTTAATAATTAGTATTTTAGTTGTCTTGGGGAATAAGGGAGCTTAGCTTTCTAGTAGAATTCTATTTTAGTTAAGAGTCTTAATTAGAGTTGGAGTCAAATTGTGTCTTAGATGTTCATAAGTATCATACTTCTCTATCAAGAGAAGCAGATTTTTACGTAATAAAATTTCCTGCAGACTTAAGTCTTCTTCTTGGTTTGTGTGATGCAACCTGACTTTGGGTGTGATGCCTAAAGGATCCTAGGAGTGATTCCTAGCGTTACTAATTTGATTTCTTATCCTATCCACATATTTTCTGAAATTTACTACAAGTTTACTGCATTAATTGTGGTGAAATTCAAGTCCAAACCTGTTAGAGAAATCTGTCTAGCCTACCAAGTTTTCGTGCTGCGTCAATTTTGGTATCAGAGCGAGGCCTTTCCCATGACGACAAGAAGTGGGTTGAATTTTAGAGGCCGATATACAGACAAGGAACGAGATAATATCATTAATCTTCTCTTGGAGAGAGTTGCTGTGTTAGAAGATAGAGTTTTCGATGAAAATTCTGATCATCAACAGCAAGCGATTCCTGAATCTAGAGGCAACGGAGAGTCCGGATCTGGAGTCAAAACCAATGGAAAAGAACCAGAACATCCCGAAAAGCCTGAGGAAACAACTGGAAACCAATCTGGTCGAGGTGAAAACAGACCAAATCAATCTTTTGGAAGACCACGAGCCTCTCTTCTTGACATGGCTGATGAGATTGTCCAATCAGCAAGGCAAGGAAGACAAGATTCTTATGATTTGGCTGGAGACATCACGAAAAAGGTAAGAGTTGACATTCCTGATTTCGATGGAAGGATTGATCCTAAATTTTTTTCTGATTGGCTTGCAACTTTGGAACGTTATTTCGATTGGTATGACATGACTGATGAGAGGAAAGTAAAGTTTACTATCATGAAACTTGTCGGACAAGCTCAAGTTTGGTGGACAGGAGTCGAGCATGATCTTCGACTTGCTGGACAATTAGACTTGACGTGGGAAGAGATGAAGCTGCGTTTAAAGAGGAAGTACTTGCCTCTACATTATGAATCTGATCTCTTTGATGATATGAACAGTCTAAGGCAAGGAGGGATGACAGTTGCTGAGTATATGAACAAGTTCGAAGAGCTGAAAATTCGCTGCGGAGGATCTGAAAGTCCAGCACAAGCTTTATCCAGATTTAAGTTGGGCTTGAGAGCTGAAATTCGCAAAGAGTTGATGGGACGAGACATCTACAATGTTGATGATGCATTCCGGGCAGCTCTTAAGTTTGAAAAGAGCCTGCGGCAGCCACTTATTAAGAGATTTAACACTCAAGGCGGGGAGACAGCTTCCAGAAGATTTGCTGTCAACGGGAAACCGTACAAACCAGCAGCGATTCAGGCATCTTCCAAGCCTGCAGAGACTAAAACCAAGGCTGCCATGGTTGATGAACGAAATAAGAACAACAAAGATGTGTGTTTCAAGTGCGGTGTGAGGGGACATATGGCATGGGAGTGTCCAAACAAGAGAAATCTGCACATCGATGCAGATTCCGGAGGTATGGAAAATCCAGAAGTCAATGAGGATGAAGATATTGATTATTTGAATGAGATGGCACAGCTCAATGTCGATGACTTGGAAGAGGATGAGGAAGACACGTCTTATCTTTCTGTTGTGAGGCGTATCCTTAGTGCACCGAAGTCACAGAATGAAGATTGGCGAAGAACTTCAATTTTTCAGACCTTAGTTTGTTGTGGACAAGAGACTAGAAAGCTGATTATTGACGGAGGCAGCAGCATGAACGTGGTCTCAGGAGTCTACAGTGCAGCGATTGAAGTTGCCTACAGAGCCTCATCCTGAACCTTATAAGGTTGCTTGGATCAATAGTAGCTCAATTCCAGTCACCAGGCGCTGTTTAGTATCAATTAAACAAGGACCGTATAGTGACTCTATCTGGTGTGATGTCATCCCAATGACAGTTTCACACATACTTCTTGGTCGGCCTTGGCTTTATGATCGAGATGTGAATCATAATGGGAAGTTGAATACTTATTCATTCAGGTTCAATGAACAGCAAATTGTCCTAAAACCTATGAGTGCTGAAACCATGAAAAGGTTTCAAGAGCAGAAACCAACCAAGCGAGAGAGTTCAAAGACCAAGGAAGTGAACGAGATGAAGAAGAAACCTCTTCAAATTTTGAGCAAGAAGCAGTTTGAAAGGGACTAGCAAGGAGCAAGAAGTAATTATCATTTTACTAGTCCGTGAGGTGAAAATTTCAGCAGCTGCCAACTCTGAAGAAATGCCTCCAGAAATTGTCAAGTTGCTGTCCGATTTTTCTGATATAGCGCCAGAGGATTTACCACATGGACTACCACCTATGCGTGATATCCAGCATGCAATAGATCTCAGTTCCAGGTTCGCAACTCCCTAACTTACCTGCCTATCGCATGAATCCGAGTGAATCTGCTGAACTTAAGAGACAAGTGGATGAACTCTTGGACAAAGGACTGATTCAAGTCAGCCTAAGTCCTTGTGCAGTGCCGGCTTTATTGACACCAAAGAAAGACGGAACATGGAGGATGTGTGTAGATAGCCGGGCGATTAACAAGATAACAATCAAGTACAGGTTTCCCATACCTAGGCTTGATGATATGATTGATATGATGGCTGGTTCAACTATTTACACTAAGATTGACTTGAGAAAGGGGTACTATCAGATTAGGATACGTCCTGGAGACGAGTGGAAAACAGCTTTCAAGACGAAGGATGGTCTCTACGAGTGGCTAGTGATGCCTTTTGGCCTCTCTAATGCTCCGAGCACCTTTATGAGGGTTATGACACAGGTATTTCAGCTCTTTATTGGCCGTTTTCTGGTTGTTTACTTTGATGATATTTTAATTTACAGCAAGAATGAAGAGGAGCATATTAATCATCTTCAACAAGTAATGAGAGTTCTTCGTCAAGAAAAGCTCTACATCAACTTGAAGAAGTGTACTTTTATGGCTTCTAGTGTCGTGTTTTTAGGCTTTGTTGTCTCAAATGAAGGAATAGCTGCTGATCCAGACAAGGTGAAAGCAATTATAGACTGGCCGGTCCCTACTACTGTGAAGGGGGTTCGAAGTTTCCATGGCCTAGCTTCATTTTATAGGCGATTCATCAAAGGGTTCAGCTCTATTATGGCTCCCATTACTGATTGTATGAAGAAGGAACAATTTCAGTGGACAAAAGCTACTGCTAAGGCTTTTGAAGAAGTGAAGAAACAAATGACTCAAGCTCCAGTGCTTAGGCTGCCAGATTTTTCTAAGGTATTTGAGATCGCTTGTGATGCTTCTCATGTTGGGATTGGTGGAGTTCTTAGTCAGGAAGGTCATCCTATTGCTTATTTTAGTGAAAAGTTGAATGAGGCAAAGCAGAAGTATTCTACTTATGACAAGGAGTTCTACGCTGTTATTCAATCTATTCGCCATTGGCATCATTATCTTGTTTATAAGGAGTTTGTGCTATATTCTGATCATGAGGCTCTTAAGTATATAAACTCTCAAAAGAAGTTAAGTTATCGGCATGGCAAATGGGCTTCATTCTTGCAGCAATATAATTTTGTTATCAAACATAAGGACGGGAACTGAGAATAGAGTGGCTGATGCACTTAGCCGTGTGCACCATCTTCTTAATTCTATGGCTGTTCAAGTGATTGGGTTTGACTCACTCAAGCAAGATTATCCTAGTTGCAGAGATTTCACGACCATATATGAGGATTTAATGGCTGGAAAACAGGCTGATCATGCTAGTTTTTCAATCCATGATGGCTATCTTTTCAAGGGAACTCTACTTTGTGTTCCTAATACTTCCCTAAGGGAGGAGTTAATCTGGGAATTACATAGCGGAGGTGCTGCTGGACACTTTGGGCGTGATAAGACTATTGCTTTGGTGCAAGACCGTTTCTACTGGCCAAGTATAAGACGTGATGTGGGCAAGACAATTGCTAGATGCAGAATTTGTCAACTGGCAAAGGGGCGGAAGAACAACACTGGTCTTTACATGCCACTGCCCATCCCACATGAACCATGGCAAGACTTGAGCATGGATTTTGTCCTTGGGCTGCCAAGAACTTTGAGAAGCTATGACTCTATACTTGTGGTCGTGGACAGATTTTCAAAAATGGCTCATTTTCTTCCATGTGCCAAGACTTCGGATGCTGTCCATATTGCCAAAATATTTTTTAAGGAAGTGGTTCGACTTCATGGGCTGCCTATGACTATTGTTTCAGACAGGGATGTGAAATTTATGAGTTATTTTTGGCGGACTTTGTGGAAGATGCTGCATACAAAGCTCAAATTTTCTTCTTCTTTCCATCCACAAACTGATGGTCAGACAGAAGTTGTTAATCGTAGCCTTGGAGATCTACTTCGGTGTTTGGTTGGTGACCATGTTTCTACTTGGGATCAAATTCTACCTATGGCTGAATTTGCTTACAACAGTTCAGTGAATAGATCAACTGGTTATAGTCCTTTTGAGGCTGTAATGGGACTTAATCCCCGCAAACCAATTGATTTGCTTCCATTACCAACTACTGCTCGTCCAAGTGCTGAAGCTGAGGCTTTTTCTAAGCATATTCTGGACATACATGATGAAGTTCGACGCCGAATTGCTGTCAGCAATGAAAAGTATAAGAACCATGCAGATTTGAAGAGGAGATTTGTAGAGTTTGAAGAAGGGGATGAAGTTATGGTTCGTATTCGGCCAGAGAGGTATCCTAAGGGTATCTACAAGAAGCTACATTCAAGAAGTGCAGGCCCTTTCAAGATTCTCAAGAAAATCAGCTCCAATGCTTATGTTCTTGAGTTACCTGAAGAAATGGGGATTAGCAATGTGTTTAATGTTGAAGATTTGACTGCTTACAAGGGTCATCTTGATGATTCAGCAGATAGGACAGCTAAGGCTGCTCTTCCACCTGCTGCACGCTTGCATGAAAGAATTCAAGATGTTCTTGACCACCAAATTGTGTCAACTAGAGGTGGCGGCTACCAGAAATATCTTATTCATTGGACGGGGAGACCACGTTCAGATTGCACGTGGATTACAGAAGCTGAATTTCAGAAGTTAGATCCAGATTTCTATGAGAGGTATCAAACTATTAACTCGTCGGGGTCGAGTTTTCTCAAGCCGGGGAGAGATGATAGAGACAAGTTGCAACAATCACCTAAGGTTTATAAGAGGCGTGGCAAGGATGCTTCTAATGCCCAAGCTTTGATTTGGCATACTCTTGATGACAAGGAACCTACTTGGGAGTTGGCTTGGGTCTAGACAGTCTATTTTCTGATTTTCCTCATCAGGGGTATTTTAGTAATTTTAGGGGTTCGCAGGAATTTTACGTTTATGGGAATTTTCTGTTTGGTAATTAGTTTTAATAATTAGTATTTTAGTTGTCTTGGGGAATAAGGGAGCTTAGCTTTCTAGTAGAATTCTATTTTAGTTAAGAGTCTTAATTAGAGTTGGAGTCAAATTGTGTCTTAGATGTTCATAAGTATCATACTTCTCTATCAAGAGAAGCAGATTTTTTACGTAATAAAATTTCCTGCAGACTTAAGTCTTCTTCTTGGTTTGTGTGATGCAACCTGACTTTGGGTGTGATGCCTAAAGGATCCTAGGAGTGATTCCTAGCGTTACTAATTTGATTTCTTATCCTATCCACATATTTTCTGAAATTTACTACAAGTTTACTGCATTAACTGTGGTGAAATTCAAGTCCAAACCTGTTAGAGAAATCTGTCTAGCCTACCAAGTTTTCGTGCTGCGTCACTACCACAAATAATTGAATACCTTATTCTTAGTTTCTTATAATGTTCGTTGCTGAGAGTTTTAAACACTTGTTGGCTGTCAATGACGTCTCCGAAAGATTTCATTTGCAAATGCTTCTTGACGGAGCAGGATGGGAGGATTAGCAATGGAGATCAAATGTTCAAGAGAGAAGAGAGAGTACAAGTAATCAAAGAGTTTGTTTGTGAGTTTGTAAGATGCCTTAGACATATTAGCACATCCTATAAATTGGAGATAAAATGGGTGATTTACTACAGTCAGAACTATTTTGCGGGGAATATTTGGAAGCAAACTTTTGTTTCTCTCATCCACCAATTGTTGTTTCCAAGAAATCAGAATTGCGCAAAGAATGTTTTCTTTTTCATGGATAAGATATGTTCAAGGATCATAACTGATTGTGAATTAACTAAAATAAAGACTCAGTCTACTGACGAGGATTTGATTTCAATATATTTGTATAGCACTTGGTGACTTTTGGAACTTACGTCATATATCCTGACTAGCACTTAAAGTCAGTTACCTACTATTTTCCCTGGACTTCCTATCAGTTATGAATTTATTACCTCATGCATATGGTTGTTGTAGTTGTTGTGATTAATTTGAAGTCATTTCCAGGTTAGCCCTAGTAAATGGGTTGAAGTGGGTGGATGAAGTTATTGTCAATGCTCCTTATGCAATTACTGAAGAGTTTATGAACCAGCTATTCAACAAACATAAGATTGACTACATCATACATGGTGATGATCCTTGCTTGCTTCCAGATGGAACTGATGCTTATGCTCTGGCAAAGAAAGCAGGTCGCTACAAGCAAATCAAGCGCACTGAAGGAGTCTCCAGCACAGATATTGTAGGTACTATCCTCCTAACCCATCTTTTTTAAATTTATGCTATGAATGTTGTGGACAACTATTTCCTTAACTATGTCAGTCATTACTAAGGTTTGGGTAAAATGTCTTCTGTGCATTTTGTTTTCTTTTTGTGAGTCAAATAGTAAGTGCACCTTTGGTTGCTTAGCCCACAAAAACACAATGGGTTTTTACCATTTATGTGCTTTCTTCAAATGGTAACCTTTGACTTTACCACTTATGAAATATCCCACACTTCATTTTCGTAACTTTTTTGTTTTTGTCCTACAATAGGGAGGATACTTTCATCTGCTAAGGAGGTTAAAGTTCTTGGAGATGGCACTGTATTGTCTGGCCTTGAGAAATCAGATAGTGTAAGAACAATCTCTGTCCAAGGAGGTCATGCCAAGGTTGGCCATATATCCCATTTTCTTCCTACCTCTAGACGAATAGTTCAATTCTCAAATGGCAAGGTATGGTCATTCTTATGGCTCAATTGTCATCACACTGCATGGACGCATAATAATATTTTGCTTCCCAGTTTGCACAGTTATGTTTGACCGGTTTTCTGTGCTAGAATACATCTCTTATTAAATTGAATAGGTAAAGAAAGAATGGACATGGTAAGCTTTATTAAGTTCTATGCCATGCCCAAGAAAAGAATGACGTTCTCACACCTAGGATGAAAGCTTAAATTTAATGAATTTTTTCAGTGATTTGTGTTATTTATTGTCCATAGCTAGGAAGATAAAATATAAACCTAATCCTTAGAGAAAACCATGTCAAAGTCATACGGACAATGACTTTTGTGTGGTAGGTAAATAACTTTCATGATATTTCACCAGTACATGAGCTTTCTAAGGTCTCGTTTGAGGATGGATTTAAGGAAGCAGTTAGTAAAATCAACACTTCTAGCTACATTGGGAGGTAGTATACTGCTGGTAACCATTTTAGCAGATATAAGTATAATTTATAAGTAAGGATGAAGTTAAGGGCTTATATTTCTTTAAATGAGTGAATTGTAGAGTGTAGATATTCCTGCTGGTTTTTCACTGTGATTATGAAATCACCAGAACCTCTTTTTGTTCAGGCAATATAGCTCGCACGTTTCACATCCATTGATTATAAGATTTCAGGCTTCTGTGTATTTCCTTTGCAATTAGTTTCTAGTTGTCTCTGTTCTTTGTATAGCTTAGTACTTTCTTCTTACAATGTTTAATTCTAGGGAGCTGGACCCAATGATCGTGTGGTGTACATTGATGGAGCCTTTGATCTTTTTCATGCTGGCCATGTTGAGGTAAATTCCTAGTTGTAAAGGAGCTTGATTCTGAATTTTACTCCTTATCTTCTAACTTCTCCAGTAGCCTACTACCACTTCCTTTTCCATTAAAAGTTAATATTTCCTACTTTGAGAAATAAAATGTTGATTACCTGGGAAGATTTTTGGCTAATGCTATTGAGAAGTAAACCTTCTGGAGATGCTCTACAAGATAATAATTCTCGTCCTGGCAATAATTTGAGATCTTTTTGTCAGACTAATCTCTATTTCTTTATTAATTCAAGCCATGGTCGTGCAAATTTGCAAATTAATGCTTAAGCTGTAAGCGTATGATCAATAAAGCTAATTTGTCCCACTGTAAAGAAGCTAGCTGTATGGGTTCTATCTTATTCATTGTCAACCTTGCTACTAGGAGTAGTCTTGATGAAACCATGAAGGTGTTGAAGAATATTTTGGACTATTTTGCTAGGGAAAACATATCGATGCATGGTTGTCCTAGATGAATTGAGTTGTCATCATCTTTCAAAATTGTTAGATTCTTAATCCTGCAAGATATGAAATCTTAGTTTTATCTGCACTATGCTTGAATGTGGTCCTCTAATTCACTATGCGAGTGGCGCAATCGAAAGTGGAATTGTTAGTATGATATTCATATTAGTAATTTATGCAGTGTATTAAATATCTTGGTGGCATTGTAACTTGAGCTGTGCATATAGCTAGACTTGTATTTCTCATTTCTCGACTAAAAATTCAGTCAGGATTGTCTTGTGTAATATTTTTCTGTACTCCCTTTCAATTCTAAAGTTTGAGCTTCTCTTTCTGCATATACAGATTCTCAAGACTGCTAGGCAACTAGGAGATTTCCTTTTAGTTGGTATTTATTCAGACCAGACTGTTGGGTAAGTTTAATGATGATAAATTGTGCTTGCTGGCCATATTAACACGTACAAATTCACCATAAATGATGAAGGGGTTTTTGATGGCATCTTTACTACTGTCATATCTATTCCTTATGATGACATTCTATATCAGCATTTCCCATATTTTATCCAATGGAAAGGAATGTTTTGATATTGGAGAACTATCATTGTATCCTGCAGTGAACTTCGAGGAACAAATTTTCCACTTATGAATCTGCATGAGCGTAGTCTTAGTGTGCTTTCCTGCCGCTATGTGGATGAGGTCATCATTGGTGCGCCTTGGAAAGTATCAAATGACATGGTATGTTTTGTTCTAAGTTTTTGGGAGGACCTTGTAATTAAGCCATCAGAGCCATGTAACCAATTGCATGTCTTAAAAGTGACACGTTTGTCAAAGAACAAAAGTGATAAGAATCAAAATCTGGTGGTCTGATTTGAATGTCTGTGTGTGTTTTTAGTTTATAATGGTGATTGTATATTATTACTTAGAGAGTTCGCATTTATGTGCAACTATTTGTGCATTTAGCATATCTGGCTGTTGGAACAAGCTTTAGCAATAAGAATATGGTTCTCTTTATCATCTATAGTGACCTATATTGGACTACAGATGCAGTAACAATTCCCCATTTGGTAGATATAATGGAATTTAGGCACATTTTAAGGAATGAGATCAGTAAGAAAAACCATAAGCAACATGAAGGTCGTCAGTGGCAAACATCGTCGGACATCCTTCGATCTGAAGTCCATGGGGCGCTATATTAGAGCAAAGGCACATAATAGGTAAAGATGGTGTAGCAGCTATGTAATGCAATCACTGAGCCTGTTGAATTTATAGTAAGAAATAAAACATAATTGCTAGCCGAAAAAAAAAAAACTACAGCAAAAATAAATAAATAAATTAGCAAGCAGAATCAACCTTCCAAAAATATGTGTTAAGCCCCGAAGTTTCTATGCAAACAACCCAATTATAGTAAGCAAACATCAAGTTGTTAATCGTTCAAATTCTGAGAACATAAGTAAGCACAAATATATCACCATAAGGTTACTCCAATAGAAAGAATCATAAGTATCATAAAGTAGTTTATCTGATTGGTCATCTTTGTTCCAATCCTGAAACATTTTAGGCAACATAATGGGATACTACAGTTCCATGCATTTACAGACAAATACAACCAGTTCTATTGACCACTCAAGAGACACTAGAATCAGTGGACGAGATTAAAAAAAAAAAAAAAAAATCCTGAATAGCTTGCTGTGTTGGGCTTTGCTACAAGCTACTTGCACAGGCATAGGGCCTGCAAAACGAATTGCTATGTTAGGAAGCTGCATAACATCTATATTGATGTAGCATATACTAATTACAAGTATCATTCCAGATAATATCTGAGGCCAGATAGAAGCGCTGGTTCAAAATCCTCTAACTTTTGCTGCTGGAAAACTAATCCTGAAACATGGTTGTTTGGTCGGCTTACGTGTACTAAATTTTAATTATTACCTGAGAGGCTATTTAGCCACCTCCCCTCTTTCATGGTTTAGAAGATTCTTCTCTGTTATTTTGTGCATAAGACTAGTTTTTCTGTCTTCCCAATTGTTTCCTCTTCTGGATGTTCTGGCACCTTCCCCTGCAAAAAATAGATCAAAATATGTTAATTTGTGGTGTTTATCTTTGGAAGTTTTCCAACTACAGAGGAGTGGGGGACATCATTGCCAAGTCTTTTGTAATGATTTTCCTATATTCATTTAGGGAATTGCAACTTTATGAGTTCAAGTTGACCTCAAAAGGATATCACTTTTCAACTTTTTTTTTTAAAGATTAATTTTCTAGTTCTAGAGGTTGTATTACAGAATGATATTCCTGTCTTCTCATGGTTGTTATCCAATAAAAGTTATCATTTTTTTTTGTTGATGATATGAAAGATAGCATGGTTAGAACAACACATACAGTTATCCTGTGGAATAATACTTAAGGTTTGGTCAACAAACTGATCTGATGTTTTCGTATAGGCTCTTCATCAACAGTAACCTTTAGCTGCAATTTATGCACATGGTTCTGAATTTGTTATGCAGATGGGATTCATATCAGACTATGGAACTGTCAAAATGATAAGCAGCTATAATGCTGCATTTGGGAGCTCAGAAATGGGAAGAAGATCAAAGCAAGGCAAAAGAAGTAACTTTTTCTTGGTTTTAAGTGTTCTCTAGCAAGTGAAGAGAGACAAAAAAAAAAAAGGATTATGGTCACATTTGATACCACTGCATGGTTAGAACAGCAAATATAGTTGTCCTGTGTAATAATAGTTAAGGTTAGGTCAACAAACTGATCTGGTATTCTCGTATAGGCTATTCTAACTTTTAGCTGCAATTTATGCACATGGTTCTGAATTTTTTACGCAAATAAGATTCACATCAGACTATTAAACTGTCCAAATGATAAGGAACAATAATGCTGCATTTTGGAGCTCAGAAATGGAAAGAAGATAAAAGCAATACAAAAGAAGACTTAACCTTTTCTTGGTTTTGAGTGTTTTCAAATAGAAACAAAAGAATGGATCAGGGTCACGTTGGATACCACTGCATGGTTAGAACAACAAATATGGCTATCATGTGGAATAATACTTAAGGTTAGGTCAACAAGCTGATTTGGTGTTTTTGCAAGGCTCTTCATCTGCAGTAGCCTTTAGCTGCAATTTATGCACGTGGTTCAGAATTTTTACACAAATAAGATTCAGGTCGCCTATGGAACTGCAAAATGATAAGGAGTTATGCTGCATTTTGGAGTTCGGAAATGAAAAGAAGTTATTAACCTTTCCTTGATTCTAAGTGTTCTCTAACAAGAGGAGAAACAAAAAGAATGGATTAGGGTCATGTTTCATTGTTCCCACTTGAGGAAATAAAATTAACTTTCCTGGTAAAGTTTTCTGAAATATTTTGGATGTAATCTTCACTTGCGGACTGTAAGTCTGTAAAAATCATAATTGTAAAAGATGTGTTAAGCATCATTTTGTTTCCTGATCACTCTTAAGACTTTGGATCAACTTAGAAAACTGTTAAGTTATCATTGAGCAATCTCTTGCTCGAGTGGTAAGCAGTTGACCAGGATGAGTTCCTCAACGAATCAGACTAATGGTTCCCCTGGTCTCCACGTTGAATCTGCTCCTCTCTAGTTCCCGCTTTGTGTACTCCTTTGTCTCCTCATTACAGTTTTCTTTTCTTTTTTTCTCCTATAGGTTCTGAAGTTAGAGGGGTATATCATCTGCTGAAATGGTTTTTGATGTAATTAGAGTCCATTTACAAAATTAAAGGCTAAAGGAACTCAACTTTCTGGAGTATCCTGAAGGCTGTGTAAAAGCAGTGATTTGTTTTTTGTTAAAAGAGAAACTGATTTCAAATAACAGAGTTGGATCGTATGCCCAAGATCCCATCAAATTCTGGACCCTGCCTCCAGTACTGATATTATTTTTGAATTCTGGACAAATCCATGCTTCTGGTTATTTGTTCGTGTAGGCTTGTAAGATTTATTCGTTAGCATTAATGATAATATAAGTATGTAAGAAACTACAATGCTTTATCCCTGATAGTTAACAATGATTTGTTTAGGATGAATACTTACATGTAAGAGTGTTGCCTGTCCCTATCAGCTACCTCTACTGTCTCTCTTGCTTCTTATTTGTATATACAAGTGTGTACTATTCTTTTTATGTTGCAACACAAAAATCACCAAGTGTTTGTGTCCCATTTTGCTTTACATTTTGTAAGAAATAGATTATTTTGAACAGAACTATATAAAGTATCTTTGGAGACTAGTGATCTCTTAGTCAATGCTAACGATCTTGTTCATATTAGCTCCTTTGTCATTCCAATCTGCTTTCATACGTATCAGTTTCTTTATCATTCCAGTCTACTTGTCAAGCTTTTCTATTCTTGTTCGTTTTCTGTCTGATACTTCCCAGCATTATTATTGATGAGTTTAGCAGCTATTCATCTATCTTGTCTTACATGATTAGATCAAGACTTTCAACATATCCTTGGTTGTGCATGGGACAGTTGCCGAGTGCAGCTTTTCATTGAATGTAAGTACATCCATTTTGTGCAATTTTGTACTTGCTAACTTTTATGTGATATGACATATATGCAGATTTTTCTCCTCATGCAGGGCAAGTCTGATCCATATGCAGTTCCCAAAAGCATGGGAATATTCCGATTGCTTGAGAGCCCAAAAAATATTACTACAACTTCAGTAGCCGAAAGGATAGTTGCCAACCATGAAATTTATGTGGTATTTATTTTTTCAGTTTTCACTTAAAATGGATTTAAGATTCTGACTTTTTTATGAGATATTATATTTAGGGCAAGGGCTGAATCATTAGATTTTGTACATAATGCTGGATTCAATTTCCCGTTTTAATTGAAAAGACGAGATAAAAAGAGGGGGAAAAAGAGCGAAGAAGAAAAATTGTCCATCTCAGTGCTACTTTTATTTTTTCCCCATAAACTCTTCCTCTATGGGTGCACGCACGAGAGAGAGAGAGAGAGAGAGAGAGAGAGAGAGAGAGAGAGAGAGAGAGAGAGTCTTGTTTACATGGAGAGTAGGAACTCAAGGAGCCATTTTTTTGGTTTTCCTCTTTCGGTTGATGGTTGCTTAGAAATATTTTTGTCTAGCGTTTTTGTCATATGTAATTTCTCAGACAATCTAGGGATTGTGTGATAATGGAAAACCATTTGTAGGTAGATGGTTCCCATCATTAAATGCTTGGTTATCGTAAATTTATATTTCTTTCATTGCCTTCCCCAATGTCACTTGGGAGGGGAAATTGAATAATTTTAAGTTTTCCCTTGCTGTATTTAGTTCATGTTAGAGACTTCTTTGAGATTGACAAGGAATCTTGTGTGCAAGTTAATGTTGTGATCTCTTACAAAAATTATGGTCATTTCTCTGATTCATGAGCTTGAATAATGCCATTTCCCTTCTCCAGAAACGGAATGCAAAGAAAGAAGCAAGCGAGAAGAAATATTATGCAGAAAAGAAATATGTTTCAGGAGACTGAAGTATCTTGATGACGTAGATATCTTGCATTGACAGCTCTATCTCAGCACAGACGGCACTGCTGCCATTGAAGAAGTAACTTGACCATTTGCTCTTGAAGGATATGTAGGAAAGAGAGAAGAACAAGATACAGAAATGGAAATTAGTTGGAGAAGTGGTATGCTATGCCCGTTCCTGTATTTAACGACTCTCTTAGATTAGAGCGCAGTTCATTAGCCATTAGCTAACCTTGGAGACATTGCCATCTTGAGTTAATGTCAAATTTGAAAAAGCAAATCGTCCCAATTAGTTTTCTTTCTTACAAAGGCTTCTCATTAAGTAACATTTTTTTTTTAAATAGTTGCTACTTGAATGTATCTCATATGTTAATTTAGTCTGCAGTGGTGGAATATATATAGTCAAAAAGTTTGCAGAATGGACTTGTGCCTTATTGTCTTGCTTTAATTTATTTCTTTTTAATTTGTTTGGTGTGGGAAAGGAAGATTCAGTAATGATATAAATGAACACTACTTGAGTTTTTCTTTTTTTTTCTTTTTTTTTGTTTGATAAATCTATACATTTACATGGAGAAGGGGAAATTTGGCGTTGGAGAGATTCGAACTCCAGACTTCTGGAGTGGAGTCACTGCTGGAGTTAAATAGAACTCGATAAGACCATTTGGCTACATATATTCAATGAAATGAATGGAAATTGCAAAGGGCGAGCTAGGACTTTCTTGATCCACTCTATGCAACAGTTATTAATCAAAATCAAACTATTCCCTATAAAGTTTCTCTTAAAAGAAATCCCTTCCATTCAACAAGCATTTATGATTCCATAAGGATCAAACTATTCCCTTTGTAGTTTGCCTCAAAAGAAATTGTTACTCTACGCTGTTTCGTGGTAAAGGCACTCGCACCCAATGAGTATTCGGAGTATAACAATCCAACAGAAGCTAGTTCCAATTGCTAATTACCCTTTGCCAAAAAAACAAAAAAAGGATTTTTGTTTCAAAGAAATTTGGTATGAAAGATACAAATGATGCATCTTTTATACACGGTATTGAGATCCATAGAGATAAATTTAAAAAAAAAAATTGGTCTATATCAAAGGACATATATAAACAAGATTTTGAAAAATTTCAAATGCAAAATTATTTGGTAACTCCATACCCAATTGTTAAATGAGATAAGTTTAGTAAAAAATAATGTCCTCAAAATGATATTGAGATACGTATGCCATATGCCTCAGCTGTAGGAAGTTTAATGTATGCTCAAAATTGCATGAGATTAGATATCAATTTTGCTATTGGAATGATTGAGAATGTCAAAGTAAGTTGGAATTTGATCATTGGATAGCAGCTAAAAGGGTGATGCAATATCTTCAAGGTATTAAAGACACGATGATCACCTATAAGCAAAGTAATCATCTGAAATTGTTGGATAATTGATTCAAATTTCATGGTTGTGTTGATAATATGTAATCTACTTCTAGTTATATATTTATGCTTGTTGGTAAAGTTGCATCATAGAAAAGTGTTAAACAATCTATCACTACTTCTACAATGGAAGCATAATTTATAGCGTGCCATGAAGCTACTTCTCGAACTATTGGTTGTGGAATTTTATTGAAGGGCCTAAAGTGGTGGATTCTATTCCTAGACCCATAACCCTATAATTTGACAATTCCATTGTTGTTTTCTTCTCAAAGACTAACAAGTGTTCTAGTAAATTTAAGAATATTGAATTGAAATATCGTGTTGTTTGAGAGAGTGTACATGAATAAAAATGATGTTCATGAAGTATATAAAGATTGACATGAATGCTTGCAGACTCGTTAACAAAAGTATTGGCTCCAAAGAAATTTTTGGATTATGTTTGTTTCACAGGTCTTATTAATTTTAAGTGAATGCTTGCTTATTGTTTTGGATTTCCTGTTTTTGTGCATATTATAGTATTATGAGATTTTATACAAGATTTAACATTTTGAACCATTGATGGACTTTATTATTTTGATTAGTGCATTTATTCCTCATTCAATTTATCCACATTCTAGAAATTGGAATTGTGAGACATAGAAGGAACTATATACATCATATAATATGTGACCACCATGATCTCTTCTAGTGTACGTAAGACAAACATAATTAATTTTTGTGGCCACTCTATTGAATCTATACTGTCATGCAGTCAGTTGTCTAAGTGAGAGAATGTTAGAATATTAAAAATAATTAATGATTGACTAAATAGATAGCACAAATAAGCAACAATAAGAACAATAAGTAAAGAGAAGCAAGTAAGAGATGCAATAAATTTATAGTGGTTTAGTGTCAAACTAGACACCTGTATTCACTCCCAAGTTTTTCATGCTTGGCGTCCAAATCCACTATTATGATTCTTCACAAGTTGGTGAAGCAAACCAAAATGTACAAGGAGGGATCACTCTTTGGACCAATTCTCCTAGCTCTAGATGAGCTACAGACCCTCTCTTTACTTATACTAAGCTCTTACAAGTTGAGCTAAAGAGTTTTACAATTAGCCAATTAACCTTCTCACTGCTATGATTAAATGCTACCACCCTAACTTTGAAGAACACAATCTAGCCCAACTTAACTACCTCAAAAAAACTACAAGCCTACCAAAATGAGAGTATTTTCTCACTAAAATCAATCTAAACACTTGTTATCAATGAATGTAAAGATTATGTTCATTTCTATATTTCAAGGCTTATAGAAGGGTTGAGAAATAGGCTGGAAATGGTCTCCAACAATCAAATATGCTAGAAATAGGCTACAAATAGGGGGGTGGGGGTGAGAAATATGGCACTCAATTCATTCCTAGTCTTGGGTCTATGTTTTCCTAAATCTTCAACTAATATGGTGGTCTCTCAATCTCCTTCATTAACTATATACCATAATTTAACATCTATGGATTACAAAAATATTTCCATTCTATCCCTCTAATTATCACAATTCACACCATTAAACATGGAAGGTCTAATGAAAGATTGTCCTCCTAGAAAGAAAGGGGGTAAATTAGGCTGTTCAAAAACTAATGCAATTATGCTCAAATTTTCACCCAATTTGACTAAACAAATTTTGCCTTAAGTGTCAAAAACTAGTGCAATTGTGCTCAAGTTTTCACCCAATTTGACTATATAAATTTTGCCTAAGTGATTACACACTTAACAATGTACCTAGATAATGAGAAAGTAAGTAAATTGCACAAATAAGTACTAATAAGAATAATAAGCAAAAGAAGAGAATCAAAGACACAACTAATTTATAGTAGTTCAGTATTAAATTCCACACCTATGTCCATTCACAAGTTCTTTAAATTTGGAGTCCCAATGCATTATTGTTCTTTTTCACAAATTGGTAAAACACACCAACATATACAAAGAGGGATCACCCTTTCCACTAACTCCCTAACTCTAGTTTAGCCAAAGACCCTCTCTTTGCTCATACTAAGCCCTCACAAGTTGAATCAAAGAGTTTTACAATTAGCCAATTAACCCTCTTATTGCTAAATTTGAATGCTACCACCCTAATTTTGAAGAACGCAATCTAATTAAAAATAACTACCTCACAAAAAACTACATGTCTACCAAAATGAGAGTATTTTCTCACTAGAATCACTATAAAGATTTGTAATCAATGTAAGTAAAAAGTTACATTCAATTCTACACTTCATGGCTTATATAGGGTGTGAGAAATAGGTGGAAATGGCCTCCAACTGTCAAATGAAAAAGACTGCAAAAACTAGCAGTTACTTAGCAAATTCATCATCTGGACATTTGCAGCATTGCGTCCGCATCCTTGTCTGCAATGCTTCCGCATGCAATCTAACAAATTCATTTCTGCACTTTCTAACATCCGCATGCCTGATGCGGACATCTGCATACGTGGATTCAATTGAGGCTGCATGCGAGCCCGCATCACATTTTTCTTGTAGTTTCTTCCTCCCCTTTTTGATTCTTTTTTTTTTTTAACAAAATTTATCTTACTGCAAGAATAGCTCAAAATAAACCATTAGTTGGCTTTATCATTTTTTTGTTAATCCTCAAAACTAGATATTTAGGACCATAAAGTCGTCATATTAAGTATATTAGTAGTTTCAAGATTTCATTATTTGATTAAATATATAACATTTATCTTATAAATTGAGAGAAATATTATATCGTTGTAGGATTAAAGAAGCATGTTACAATTTTTATGAGAGGTAGAAGAAGAGTTTAATTGTTTATTTTTGTAGTTATGACTTATGATGGGATGAGGTAATTAAATTCACCTTAAATATGACTTTTGGTCTCTCTCTTTCTCTCCACTCAATTGTACATTGTGAGTTCTACCCATCATTTATCACAATATTAGGAGAGTTAGAAGAAAGAAGATCAATAGCCTTGATCAAGGAATTTGAAGCAAAAGGAAGTTAAAGAGGCTCATTCCATGAACTTAAAGAAAGAATAAGTTGTCTCGCGGTTGGTAGTGTCAAAAGTTTAGGGAATGTTTTATATAATGTTTTAATAAATTACAAAATCATAACTAAATATGAAATATCCTACTCAATATAATAATGTGATCATCTAAAGTGACCCATTATCCTAACTATTCCAATTATTGGGTTTGGAAGGTTAAGGCTTCATCAAAACTTAATTGAAACGCATCTCGTGATTATTGTCCCTAATCCTATCCGCCCTCTTCACCACAACCCCATTTAGCTTTCTAATTACTCAACTAATTTCCCTGATTGGCTTCAAAAAGTTGTCCTCACATAAAATGGCTCCAAGTCCTCTATTACATTTCATGTTACACAGTTTAAAAAACTAACAAGTCCTTTGTGGCGGGAAGTTACAAAGAAGTTGGACTCTAATTCGATATATGTCACCCTATCAAGGGATATAACATTGAGTGTAACAGATAAAGTGTAATAGAAGACCTTTGCCACATAAAATGCTCATGCCTCTTCAACAACATTCCGTAAGGCATCCTACTTTCTTACACTCATTGGATCTTTTGGAGAAATCGTAATAACTTAATTCTTAATCCAATAAAGAAGCGTCTTACTCTATTTATCTTTATTGAATGTAGCCAATTAGTTATGCAAATTTGGACATATATCCTTTTTCCTCATCAACAAGTAGACATGAAGTTTTTATTAATTGGAAGCTTCCCCTCCATATTGGTTCAAACTCAACACCGATGGGTCAACTTCAAAGAATCCAAGCATCGTGGAGCAGGGATACTTGCAAGAGATTTGTATAGGAGCAAAGAGGGATTTACTAGAAACTTGTATATTGCATCAAGAGGACTTCAGTTGGCTCTTTCTTTTTGATTTGTGAAGTTGATTAATCATATTTATCCACTTTCTGAGCTGAGTCTCATGAACTTTATGCTATAATTGCTTACTACAAATTACTTCTCACAACATTGCTCATAGCTATCTGGAAGGGAACAGATGTCGAACAGGCACCGCAAGGAAGGGTGAAAAACAACATCGTCCACCTTTTATTTGAGACAATGTAATAGGAGTTTACTGCCCAAGGATGATTGTAACTAACTCTGTTATTTTTTTTTTTGAAAACACCATATATATTATATATAGAATAAGTAAAAACATATTACAAAGAAGTGTTTGAAACATCAAGATTATATGCTTGCTTGATAATTGATCGATCGACCTTAGATATGACACAAGAGGACAAGTAAGAAGTTGCAATGGAAATATCGACAAAGATCGTATGCAAATCAAAAGGGATATGATGTTTGTGCTGTAGACACTGAACCAAAGCCAGACAATCCGTTTGTAGTAGAACACATTGAAAGCCTTTTTCCACCGCGACCAAAATGGAATAAAGGCAAGCCATAGTCTCACTTTGCAAAGCAGAAGAGGAGTCAATTTGAATAGATTTGGCGAAAAGTGGAGGTCCATTATATCTGTTGCAAACAATTCCAACTCCTGATTTTTTCGTCTTTATATTATAAGAGCCATCAAAAGAAAAAATGATTTCCGAAGACACTATGAAATGTTCGATATTTTGACCCTGCTTCATGTCATAAAAAGAGTAATAATTGGAAGGTTTTCCTTGGCCTATGTGCTTGATATTCCGTTCTTTCCCAAAGGAAGTCATAATTTCTGTGAAAAGGCTCCGTGCTTTGTCTACAATTGACATTGGATTGAACTCTCTGAAATTCCATGAGTGATCATTCCTAGCTAGCCATATATGCCAGAGAATAATAATTGATTGAATAATGGTATCCAGGCAATTAACCTTATCAAACCAGTTCAGAGCCCATACATAGAATGATTCTTTTTCTCTGGAATCAAAATCCAAACCCAGTGGGGAAAGCCTCCATGTTAGTTTAGATAGGTTACATTCAAAGAATAAATGCTCAATTGTTTCCTCCTCTGTACCACATCTGAGGCATATAGGCAGTTGCACTATTCCTCGCTTAAAAAGTGAGGACATTGTCGGACAAATATTATGTAGAAGTCTCCAAAAGAAAAAATGCAACTTGGAGGGCATTTTCAATTTCCATAATTTTTTAAAAATCATAAAGGACGTGTCATGCATAGGGAAATTACTTGTCATAGGCTTTTGCCATCTACTATGGTTTGATGCCAAATGATATGCTGATTTTATGGTATAGGTCCCATTTCTCTCCAGAGCCCAAACCTGCTTATCCTTTTGATTGTTGACAGGAATGTGTATTGAAGAAATAGTCTTCATTGTTTTAGGTGGAAACAAAATGGATAGTAAAGCCTTTCTCCATTGACGGGATGAATCATAAAGATCTTTAATGGTTAAGCTAAGAAAAGAGAACTGAGTGGAGTTGAATTTTAAAGGATTTGGTGATCCTGGAATCCAATCATCCCCTATTTTAATATTTTCCCCATCTCCCACTCTCCATTTAAGTCCATGAATTAACAGGTCTCTACCCCACAAAACACTTGTCCAACCCCAAGAAGACCTAGTAGAAGGCTTAGTTTCTAAAAAAGAAGTCTTTTTGCAGTATTTATGTTTGAAAAAACTGCCTAATAATGAATCTAGTTGAGAATGAATTTTCCAAACAAGTTTTTCCAAGTAGGCTTGATTCAAAGCATGTGTCGATCTTAAACCTAAACCGCCTGAAAACTTAGAGAGACAGATTGAATCTCAGGATTTCCAATGCAATCCCCTGCCCTCAGAATCTCCCTTCCAAATAAACCGAGATATCTGTTTATCGATACCATATGCTATAGATTTCGATAATTTAAAAACACCCAAGGTGTATTGCGAGATAGATAATAAAGTATGCTTAGATAGAGTATCTCTACCCATAACGAAGAGACTTGAAGTCTTGTATTCAGATATTTTCCAAGAAATTTTGTTCATAATTTGCCTAAAAATAATACTTTTGGGTTGAGAAAAATCTAAATCCACTCCTAGATAATTTC
This sequence comes from Mitragyna speciosa, assembly GCA_024721245.1. Taxonomy (NCBI): domain Eukaryota; kingdom Viridiplantae; phylum Streptophyta; class Magnoliopsida; order Gentianales; family Rubiaceae; genus Mitragyna; species Mitragyna speciosa. Next base: position 15,239,660 of record CM045556.1, read on the forward strand.
CTAATTTATTATTAAAATTTAAGCCCAAAATCGAAGATATGGTGTCTTTCATAGAAGGCTCTGTATTTGGACTAACTCTGTTATATAATAGTGTCTTTTCTTACCGAGAAAATAGAACTGATTTAACTTACATGCTCATTCGGGAGTTTTAAGGGAGAGGGAGAATAAAATTGTTTTTCATTCACTTCTTAATGGTCCTACTACCAAATATACGTAACTTTGGATCACAGCTATTAGATTATGTCGTGCTTTGAGTAGATCTTTAACCGCCATATACATAACAATTTGTATAAGGTAACGTGAAATTTTATTTAGAAGATTTTTTCTTCAATCAAGCCAAGGTAAATGCATAATATGTTGGTATTCCAAGTACTGGGACATAGTTAAACAAATGAAACATGAAAAATAACAAAAATGAAGAAAAACCAATCTAGATCAGACAAAAATTTGCTGTAGTTAGATAAATGATTAACGTAAACAAACTCCAAATCTGGTCAAATATTGACCAAGTTCACTACGTGATTTATTATTGATTTGTTCAGCAAGGATACGAATTGTTCTGGAGGTAAGAGCAGCCAAAGATAAAAAGGAAAACTGGAAAACAGTGCCACAAATAATTAAACGTTTTCTTCAGATCCCCAAAAAATACATTCAACTGTAACTCGATCATGGGGAAGAAAGAATAAACCGTACTTGTAACCATTTGATTTTTACATCAATCTCCATCTTCCCCAATTTATTTTCTTCCAGTGTGTCTCATACCTCTATAGATCCAACTACCCTGCATTTTTTGCCTTAATTAGATTATCTATACTACAGCTCCAGAGACTGAAACGCAACTGTTTATATTACACACGTAATTTACATGGAAATACTTCTTTCTTTTCCAGCTATTCGGCATATATCAGGCAGTACTACTTCTCTGTATATATGCTACAATTTTCAGGGGCCTAAACTGCATTTCAGAATTTACCCATGCTGCTATTTAAAGTGAGAACTTAGCGGGACTCAAGCACTATTATCGGGAGAAAGTAACAGAATAATTGAGGAATAACTAAGCATGGGGTACAGATTGGCGTCAAGAAAATGAGCATACTGTCCAATTGCTATCTCTTTCTCTGGAAGATCAATGGAGAGGATGTCAAATGGTGCAGGCTTGGCAGTATCCACAAAGGGTTCCCACCTGTAACCCGGCCGTTCTGGCAATGTGATGGTGACAGGTAAATGGCTAGCATTAAAGGCAACATAGAGTTCTCCCTTTACTGAGTCAGTCTGTACATCACAAGAATCATCTAACATAGTTAAATACGAAACATTAAAAAAATCACCTCTGGAAACTCCAGATAGCAATAATGAAGCCGCAGAACAATGATTCAGTAGCACTTGACACTATTCACCGAACCTCAACAAGGATTTTAAATTAGGAGAAAAAAATGCATCCGATAATAAGAAGACACGGAAGGTTTTGCACCAATTCTCTTTTATAAACTTCAGAGCTTTCATATTTTAAAAATTAAGTTACTAGTGGTTGAGATATGAAATCGGAGCTTGAAGAATTAAATTGAACTAGCCAACAAAAAGTAACAAGTTTTTAATTGTGTTGGGCATTTTAACTTGAATTCACAATTCATATTAGCAATTCCTAATTTACCAGTGCCTATTAGGATCCCTAATGGAACAAACCTTAACTGACATACTCCTATTTATTTTTTAAATTTCCTTCAGAAGGGAAGGGAGAGCCAGAGCATGAATTAAATCCTTACAACAAGGCAAGGAACAAAGGGCCATAACCATTGGGCTGTATCCAAATCTCTAGCTGATGTACACAATTATTAACAATCCATCAACCAATTAAAGACATTAAGTCCATATTATTCATCTATCTCAACATTTTCCTTTAATATGCTAAATAAATTAGACATAACTACAATATTGAAAACTTTCCGTTTGGATACGATTTTTTTGGAAGAATATTTAGAATAACTATTTGAAAGATTTTTGTTGACTTTTTGAAAAAGTGGGAAAGTATCTGAATTTTGAAAATTTTTTTGGAAAACTTATTTGGATGCTAAATATTTATTTTGAAAAAGTGTTTAAATTGTTTTAAAACTTCCTAATAGCTTGTTCCACTTGTTTACACAAGTATTCACGAAACATAGCATTTTTTGCTTCAAATTCTATTCAGAAAAATTAAAAAAATCGCCACGAATATTTTCCGCTCCATATAGGGTAGTAATGCAGTAATGATTACTGACATAAAACACTTGTTACAACACGAGCATTTTATATGTTAGCCATTAAGGTAGAATATAGGACACTTGTGTGTGAGCGTCCGGGAGCAGTCAAAAAATAAAAAGTGTTTGAATTTTGAAAAAAAATTTCAAATTTAAGATGAAAACACTTGGTGGAAAAATTTGACCAATAGAAAGGTAGAAATTTTTTTGACTTTAGGCCAAAAAATTTTACACCAATCCAAACGCAAAGTCAAAATTTTCCCAAAAATTTAGAAAAATGCTATCCCAATGGAGCCTTTAATTTTCACATGGAAGCCTCCGTCTACTTTCAGAACTAGAAAATTGGGAAGTTATAGAACATTAGTGTGCAAACTGGGAGAGTAATTCAACATTAGAACTCTTGACTAGTAGTTCTCTTGCTTTGAATTTCTCAGGATTGGTTTTCAAGAATCAAAAACTATAACCCTATGATTGTTTTGTTAGTCTTTTTTCTTCAATTTAGCAATGACAATGCAAATGCATAACTATTTCTTCTTGAGAAATGGTTCAAGACCCATATTGAAGGAATAGGACATACCATTCGAGCCAAAATTAAAGAACTTAGACCCAATCAAATGCTTTTGAAGACCTTATGGTCTTAAACTATCTAGTTTTGATGAAATTATGAAGCCAAATAAAGGTCCATTTGAGCTATTATTGCAGTAAGATTAATTGTGTAAAACAAGGAATAAAAAAGGGAACAAACTACAAGAAAAATGTGATGCAAACATGCTAGGAAAGTGCAGAAATGAAACGGTAAAAATGCATGCAGACGCAGTGTGAACATTCAGATGATGAATTTGATGACTAATGGCTAGTTTCTACAGTTTTTTTTTTTTTTTTTTTTTTCTCTTGACTGTTGGAGGCCATTTACAGCATATTTCTCACCCCCTATGTAAGTCTTTAAGCGCAAAATTGAATGTACCAACTACTTGCACTGATTACAAGTGATTTTAGAGTGATTTTGTGAGAAAATATTCTCCTTTTGGTGTACCTGTATTTTTTGTGAGGTAAGTGTGTTTGGGTTAGATTGTGTTCTTCAAAGTTAGGGTGGTAGCATTCAAGTATAGCAGTGAGAGGGTTAATTGGCTAATTGTAAAAATTTATGGCTGAACTTGTGAAGGCTTAGTGTGAGCAAAGAGACGGTCTTTCGCTCAACTAGAGCTCAAGGAGTTGGTGCAAAGAGTGATCCCCTTTTGTACAAGTTGGTTTGCTTCACAAACTTGTGAAGAAGTACAATAGTAGATTTGAACTCCAAGTTTGAAGAACTTGGGAGTGGACGTGGGTGTTGAGTTTGACTTAAAACCACTATAAATTGTTTGTGTATCTTACGCTCTTCTCTTCACTTATTGTTCTTATTATTGCTCATTATGCCATCTATTTACTTAATCGTTGACTTGGTGCATTGCCAAGTATCACTTAGGCAACATTTGGATAGCTAAAATCGGGTTAAACTTTGAACACAATTGCAGTAGCTTTTGTACAACCTAATTCACCCCTTCCCCCCCCCCCAAGGTTGCACTTTGGATCTCTTTTATTGTTAGCTTAACTAAGTAAGGAGTAAAGAAAGCAACTGGCAATGCTTTGTTTCTAGAGGGACAATACTCTTCTATGTTCAAGGGTGTAAATTATGATAGTTGGAGGGATAGAATGGAAGTATTTTTGCAAATTTTAGATATTGAGTTATGATATATTGTTGGTGAAGGTTCGCATGAAGCTACTATATTAGATGAACAATTGGGCAAAATTTGACAAAAAACTAGTAATGAATTGAGTCATCACTATAGGATAAATCTTTTATTAAATGCCAAAGCCATGAATATATTATATAATGTTTTAGTACTAATGAATTTTCAAGAGTAAAAGGATGAAGGTCGGCAAATGACATATGAGACAAATTGAAGGAATTGCATGAAGGCAATGATGATGTAGAAGAACAAAAGAAAGAAGATAGAGGACAAGCCTTCAACAACCTCCAAAAAACATGGAAAGATGCAATTCAAACAGTGAAGTTGAAGAGGATTGTGAATCGACTCAAATGGTCTTTATGGCCTTTGGAAATAATGAGGTAAGCTCTAGTTACAATTCTCATGATGAATTTGATGATAATGATGGTGATGCCGATATTGAGGCCTTTGTTTTGAAATTGCATAATAGTTTAAAGGAATTTTATGCCAGAAACAAGGAATTGAGAATTAAAATAAATACATTGATAAATGAAAATTCCAAATTTCTGAAGAAAACAAAAAATACAAAAAGGAAAATGATATTTCAAAAATAGACTTGAGCTTGATTTCAGAACGAATGATTTGAAAAGAAAATTAAAAGAAAAAACAAAGTTTCATGAAAAGATCAAGGAAGAACAAGTTTTGTTGATGAAAAAAATAGACGATCTTGGAAAATTTCTTCAAAATGAAAAGCAAAAAGTTTTTGAAAATAAAAGATTTAGAAACACTTTTATTAACAAAAACTACACTTCTTTTACAAAAGATGACATTTGCTTTATTAAACCTTCTTTGGTAAGAAATCCCAATGTGATTTGCTAGTTTTGTTGTCAACAAGGCATATGCAAAGAGAATGTTATGCTAAAAGAAAATTAAGGTATGGAGGCAACAAGATGTAGATACTAAAAATTATTTCTTAATTTTGTGGGCTTGAACATCACCACAAAGGAGTCAAAAGTGGTGCATAAGGGTAACATTGATCCAAGGGGCAAAATTATTGTTTAACACAGTCTCTTAGTTGCTTATTTGTTTTAAAATCTCCTCAGTACTAGCCATTTATGTGGTGTATATGTTTTGTCGATTGATTTTTGACTAAATTTCATTGCTTAAAAATTTTATATGGACTCTTTTGAATATATTTGTTTTCTTAAGATGTGACTCATAGCCAAATGATAGAACTTGTGTTGCATGTCATATGGAAAATATGTTTTTCTAAATTTAAAATTTTTTATCACTCATGTATGTGTAGTTTTCTTTCAAATTAGAGTGTTTTTAGTCTTTGTTTATCACAAAAGCATCTTAAGTAATATATTTGTTTTCTTAAGATGTTACTTATAGCTAAATGATAGAACTTGTGTTGCATGTCATATGGCAAATATGTTTTTCTAAATTTAAAATTTTTTATCACTCATGTATGTGTAGTTTCTTTCAAATTAGAGTGTTTTTAGTCTTTGTTTATTGCAAAAGCACTTTCTTAAGTAATTTTATCAAATATTATATGTTGAACAACCTCTGAGTATTGAAATATAAAAGGATTTCAAAATCATATTTTTAAAATTGATTGAAAAACTATTGTATGGATTAAGTATATGCTTTCTATTTTTGGATATTATCTTGGCTGATTTGGCACTATTTGTTTGAATGGATATAGTTAGATAGAAGTGTCAAACTTGTGGAAGCCACATCCATAGTAAACTATATCTCACAAATCTAGTTTTGATAATGCCAAAAAGGAGAGAAATATGTGAAATGATGAGTTTTTTGTACATTATCCTGTGCACACACTTAGGGGGAGCTCATAATTTATTATGAATCACTTACACATAATAAGGGGGAAGCTTTTAATTGTCCATGATTACTTTACCTCCACTTCTCATTATTCGGTTTGTTATCATTAAAAAGGAGATTGAAGACCTTGTGGTCCTAAATCATCTAGTTTTGATGATTAACAAACAAATGATGAAGCACACTAATGGTCCATTTGAGCTATTCTTGTAGGTAAGATCAATTGTATAAAACAAAATCAAAAAAGAGAAGATACTGCAAGAAAAATGTGATGCGAATTTGCATGTGGACTCAGTCGAGTCCGCATGCACATCTGCGTGACTGGAAAGTGCGGAAATGAAATGATAAGAATTCATGCGCACATCCAGCCATTGCCAACCTATTTCACACCCCCTATAAGTCTTGAAGTGCATAATTGAATGTAACAACTACCTACATTGATTACAAGTAATTTTAAAGTGATTTTTATGAGAAAATACTCTTCTTTTAGTGAACTTGTAGTTCTTTGTAAGGTAAGTGTGTTGGGGTTAGATTGTGTTATTCAAAATTAGGGTAAAAGCATTCAAGTGTAACTATGATAGGGTTAATTAACTAATTGTAAAACTCTTTGGCTTAACTTGTGAGGGCTTAGTGAGAGGGTCAATTGGCTAATTGTAAAACTCTTTTGCTTAACTTGTGAGGGCTTAGTGTGAGCAAAGAGAGGGTCTTTGGCTCAACTAAAGCTAGGAGAGTTAGTGCAAAGAGTGATCTCTCTTTGTACGTGTTGGTTTGCTTCACCAACTTGTGAAGAAGCACAATATTGAATTTGAACTCCAAGTTTGAAAAACTTGGGAGTAGACATAGATGTCAAGTTTAATACCGAACCACTATAAATTAGTTGGTCTCTTAGTCTCTTCTCTTTGTTTATTGTTCTTATTATTGCTTATTTGTGCTCTCTATTTACTTCATCATTATCTTGGTGCAATGCTAAGTGTATGATCACTTAGGCAAAATTTGGATAGCTAAAATTGGGTGAAAATTTGAGCACAATTGCACTAGTTCTTATGCAACCTAATTCAATCCCCCTTCCCTCTTAAGTTGCACTTGGGCCTTACAACTTCATGCACACACTTCACTAAAAGACAAAGCATCAGTTTTGGGAGATGCCTATTGTGAATAAAAACAACAGAGTTTATACTAGGTTACCAGGCAAAGAATCTCTAATGCCTACTTAAAATGCAATAGGAGCACAAACCAGTGTAAAAGCAACGAATCGGCTTGTTTCTGACCAATCTGGTACTCCAGGAGCATGACCATGCCACTGCAGCCGCTCTGCTGTCGGGAAGTCATTCAAGCCAAGTGATTCACATTCGCTACAAAAATTGAAACCACAAAATGAGCTGAGCTACGTTCAATGATGCCACAAACAAACAAAAAAGTACTATTTACATCACAAACTTACTGGCGAAATTTGATTATATGGCAGCAAAATCTAAAAAATTCTGATGAGCATTCATCCTTCTTATCCCATCGAAAGTAGTTGATCTGCAGCAAAAGCCACAGTTGGTCCACAAAAGATCAAAAGATTACCAAAGTATTAAGTCTATATCAGCACAATACTTTACATAATTGTCATGGCAATATGTGTTGTTGTTTCCTCCTTTCGTGTGACCATACTCGTCACCCATATAGATCATTGGAACTCCCTGGTTAATAAACAGAGAGGTGAATCATAGTTACATCACAAAATTGGTAGAGATACAGAAAGCACTGTCCCAAGGATAAACATTAAAGCCTAGCACAAAACTGGATAATGGATGAAACAAATCACCATAACAGTCTAAACTAATAGCAGCTACTACCAACGTCTCTTACGTAAAGCCAGGACGATTGTTGGCCACAGGCTTATATGCAAAGGAAATCAAAGAACTCAGGTATCCAGAGAACAGCCAAGTCATTTAAATGAAAACTTTGTCAAAAGAGCTCGAGATAAACCTTACTTGGGAAACCATGAGACAAAGGAAGAAATTTCGCATCTGCCGTTTCCTCAATCTCTTTACATAGATACTAGCAAACTCTCCTTCCTGCATCCAATAAAGTTTTAGAAACTGTCATGTTGAAATATAATAAGCACCGGTACTTTGAGAATGCGTCCGATAGAAACTTGACAGAATTAGATATACATGAACGGTTACACAACTATCTCCATTCTCTGAACTTTATCCTATAAAATATTTGCAAATAAAGAAATAAGGAAATTATCAAACTTCCTTGCAAATGTAATGAGCTCTCATTTTCATTGGATTTCTAGACACTCATTATTTCAAAATTTCAGTAAGTTCACCACTTAACTTAAAACAAGATTCGAAGAATAAAATATCAATTAGCAATACATTTTTCAATAAATTGCATACATTAAATCACTGTCCTTTTCCGCTATCTTAAAGACTACTATATGATTATTGACCAAAAGGGAACAAAGATCTTTATCATTTCCAACCTACAAAACTGTGACAAAGTGGAAGACTAGTTTATCCAATCCAATAGAAATATTGCCCTACGAGAGTTGAGGGATGTACCATCATGAGGCAACGCAATGTTATGATGAATTTTTCTTCATTATTTTCTGTAAAAATCAAAGAAATATATGTGGATACATCTTAAAAGAGAGTATAAAGGACAGCTAGGGAGAAATTGCTGATAACGAGTTTATGAGGGATTGACTTGATACTTTAGAAGCCAATTGATCTTACAAGGTATGAGTTTAGATAGAAGATTGTCATCTACTCCTAATTTTATTGAGAAAAAGATGGTATGCTCATGCATTAAGGAAAAAAAAAGATGGTATGCAAATGTGTTAAGGAATCCTCCCACAAGAAACAAAAATTCATATAGCATTTAAACATATACTCTTTTCCCAATTGTCCCAGTTACACCAGAGATAGAAATGACTCTTGTACTTTTTTAACTCGATGGCAGTTAGCCATACAGACAACAACTAACTTCTTCAAAGGGTGTAGATCTGGTTTTCTCATTTAATCACCCACTTGCTCAAGTCAGCAGTTTTTAAAATCTCACTTTCTGAAGACTTAAAACTGAGTAAATAAGCAACATAAAACCATTTCCTGGTCCAGCTTACAGTATCATCATGAAGCTAATGAAGAGTAATTTCCTGAACCCCAAGGAGCGGTAGTCAAAAGATGCTATAGAGCATTTTAATTGACTAAAAATATCAAGCGACCAACCTCAAGAAGACATCACCTTTGGCTAAAATGTTGTCCTTTCACAAGAAGCTGCAAACCAATCAAATGTCATTTCTCATCCGTCATCCCCCAAACGAATGGTAGTCAAAGATGCTATAGAGCAATATAATTCACTCAAAACATCTAACGAATAACCTCAAAAGACATCACCTTTCGGTAAAATGTTATACTTTTCACAAGAAGCTTGATGCAGATTGCCTAAAGCTGAATACGGATTTCTGGGTAATCCCATAAAATAATGGAACTTAAGATTTTCTTAACTGTTCTTACTGACATTTTTAAGGTTTGTTATAACTTATTAGTTGTAATAGTTTGTAGTATCAGAACTTAGTATTTTGTTTGAGTCAAAAGTTAAGTCATAAAGTCAAATCAGATGGAAGCCTCTTAAGGTGGTCAAAATCCTACTTGACATCTTGCACTTATGATTCTTTCAGCTTTTAGCTTTTTAGCTTTCTTTGTTGCCGGATATTATTAGCCATCAAGTTTTAGTCTTTAAGAATCCTTAGCCTTTAGATCTTGTGTACCATATATACATATCAGTTGTAATGGCTTTAGGAGATGGAAATGAATGTACATTTGTTATTGTGCTTTCTTTGAAACGAAGGCAACCTCACCTTAGTGGGTTAATCCTAAGAGATCAAGGTGGAACTCTTAGAGCTTCTTACTTCTCCTTTTCTTGATCTCTTTCTTCCACCTAAATTCCATCTTCTAAACTCTTTATTCTCAGTTTTTCAAAGCTCAAATTTGGAAACTGTTTTCTAAATCTAAAATCTCTAAAGCTAAAGTTCTGATTTCAATCCAATCGCCACAAGCTTCACGATGCTGCATCAGAGCTGCAAACCACTAGCGATAAATGTAACATAATAACACGCCCTTTTAACACATACTCTAAAACGGAATACATGGCATAATTATATGGCTGCAAGCACACATTTGGAGAAGCCAAATAAAACCAAATGCCACACACCAATTTCTGATATGGTAAAAATTTCCGACACTAAACAGGCTGGTCATTGATTAGTAAAAGTAAAACAGGAATAAGGCTCTTTCCACTTCAACCCTAGCAAAATAACTTGACGCATAACAACATATAATATCATTGCATAAAAAATATCATATCACTTTATTTGAGTAGCCAATGCTGGGCAATTATAATAATTACTATCAGAGTGTATACCTAGACCAGTTCATCCATATCAGATAATATAATGGAGAGCAGCAAAAGATTTTACGAAGATAAGCACTTAAAACTGGATATTTACCTGACCGCAGTTCCAGCTGTTATTGTGATTCTCCCCATCTTTATTATCTTCTCCATTTGCTAAGTTATGTTTAGTATTATATGCCACTAAATCAGCCAAGGTGAAGCCATCATGAGCACAGACAAAATTAATACTGTTCCAGGGTCTCCTTCCACCTTCCTGTTTCAAAATGAATAGCATACGTGTTCAAGTCAGAAAGATTGGTAATACATCCTGAAATTTTTCATATAATTGTGGGGTTGTAATATTAAGTATATCAAGTAGAAAGCAACTATATTGTTGATATTGAAGTACTTTGACTACAAGGTCAAAAGAGTGCCTAACATAGACTATTGCATATTGTGACCCAAAAAAAAAAAAAAAACTACTACTAGGAAATGAAACAATCCCAAAATAACATACCTGGTAAAAGTTAGGGCTCCCACAAAGGCATTCAGCAAAAGCTCCTGAAAATCCATCTGTACCCTTTATGAACTGCCGCACGATGTCACGGTACTGAAAAATTTACATCTTAGCTCTGAATTGAGATATTTTGTTCAAAAGTAAGAGAGAGAGAGAGAGAGAGAGAGAGAGAGAGAGAGAGAGAGAGAGATGCTCAATCTTCGTATTTTGTCTAGTGCATCAATAAAGATGAAGAGCAGATCGCAACATACAGTATGCACTAACCTTCCCATTCCACTCTGACCAAATACCCCAATGTGGAAACATGCCAACTTGGTAAAGACCTCCACAATCCCATGCTTCAGCTATAAGCTGATGAAGCAAAGAGAGTTAATTTAGCATCAGAAATTGAACATGCTGAAGCTCAGGTCTCTGAAAATATTAGTGTAAATGGACATTATATAACCTCAAAAAATAATTTACATAAAACTAAAAACTACTCCAGATAAAGAATTCTAGTTTTCTTTTTGATCTGTCGGAAAATTTTCTAGTGACCAATATATGCATTATTATGTAAGAAGATAGTCACAGCTTTTTGTTAGACATAATAACTCACTAAGGAGTATCAATAGTGATCAAATGTGTAGGAGGAGACTATTTCCAAAGCCCATCAACTTCCACCAGTACTAGTTTGTCAATGACACATTTTACATATTGGCTCTCAACTTTGCAAAGGAGCAGACATAAAATAACAACCACAATGAATAGATTTACCTCTACTCACCTTTACTCCATGTAGTATTGGATCGTTACTAATCATATCGATCAATGGAGGGCTGCTGAGAGGTGTACCAGTTGTGAGAGTATCACCTTCAGCTGAATTTCCATACACGTTAGCTGCATCCCAGAGGCTGGGCAGACCATGGGATTCAATCAGAATGTACATGTACATACCATGTATGCATGCATGTATGAATGTGTGTGTGTATGTATGTAGCAGACTACCTGCTACTTCTTGTCAGGATAGAAGCAAGATCAAAGCGAAAGCCATCTACATGCATTTCTGTTACCCAGTATCTGTTCAAATATCAGAATCTTTTAAAAAGATAACAATAGGATAGATATGGCAAATACTAGTACTACAGACTTGAAAAAGAACCAAAAAAAAAAATAATAAATAAAAATAAAAAGACGAGAAAAGCATCTTTGCTATAAACTAATGAATTCAAATCTGGCCTACCCCACATTACCAAAAAAACAAAAATGACATCTAAGTAGGAGACCTGAAAAACTTCAACAAAATGCAGCGACCACAGATTCTTCTCCGAGTAAAAGGGATTTGTTCAAAACAGAGGGCACATTTTTCTTGGTTTTTTTTCTTATTGGGTATTAATTGCTCAAGCAAGAATAATTTCCTTGTTTAGAGCAAGACAAGCCATGTAAAGAGTTAGTTATATAAATTTACGGCAGTACAGGATCCAAAATGAAAAAGCATTTTAAGGTGCAACAGCACACTAAAGTGATTAACTTCAGCATTAAAACTATGGGAACAATATGGTTCCCTTTATGATTTTAACAGGCCACAGAATCTAAATATGGACTTATAAAAATTCATGTCTCAATATTGCATAGTACAAACATGTAGTATCATATCATAAAATAATAAAAGAGCCAGGTACATCTAATCCAATAAGCGTGCCACGCTTCTATTTCTGTGGATGTACGAGTTGGCAACAAGAAGTCCCTAAAGGTTAATAGGGCCAAACTTGAACCTATTTCCACTTTTGGCTTGGTTCGAGAATGCTATCATGGAACAATCTGTCAGTGACCAAAAAAAAAAAAGGCCAGGCTTTGAGTCCTATTAAGTTTAAAATATTGTTTTAAATATATTTGTTGGCCATTGGTTCAGAAAAATGTGATGGATTAACAATCACAAACAATGTTCAAAAGCAAACATCTTGAAACAGCAGGAAAATTTGGGGATATGGGATTCTTAGGATGGAGAAAATAGAGCAGGAGGGGTAAAAAAATTTGATCTTTGGAGAAGACATTAGTAAAGCAATGAAGGTAGAAAAATGGGTTGCTGGAATTTGGAAATTTTGAAGCAGCAAACAATGAAATAGATAACGAAGAAGACATATATCTTTCCAGTATTGATTTCTGTATTCTGGGAGGAATAATAAAAACAACAATATTTCTTTAATTTTGGTTAAAACTAGAAATATTAATATAAAAAGTCTCTACCCCACACTTATCTCAAACATGTAAGCCAAAATCTCGTCAGCACAAGGGACTGAAAAACCAAAAGAGACAAAGAAATGAAAAACAAGAAAGGCAAAATATTATCACGCACCAAAATCCACTACCCAAGCTCCAGTATAGGAAAGGTACAGTTAGCCACATGAGCTGGGTCAGGTCTTACTCATATCCTTCATGATTCATACCCTGCTTAGACTCAAATACTAAACGAGAATTATGTGTCCAAGCAGGGTCCGGCTCTATACAACCAGGACGAACACAAATACAAACTCAAAAACAAACCCAATTCAATTTCATCATGCATGTTGTTGTGGGTGTGTCTATATGACAAACAAAAACTAGGAGAAACACCCTTCAGTGTAACTTCATCCTGTACTTCACATTGTTCAGAAATATTGTCTATGTAAAGTGGTTTTGAGAATACCAATATCCTTTTTGTTTTCTTCACAAGACTTTCAATTGAATAATTCCTATAAGACAAATTCAAAATACGCAAAAGGCTCACATTTACGCTTTTGAATAAACCTTGCATGCACTATAATTCAATGTTAATTTTGTTATGGATAAATGGTGCTTAAATTGGATTTAAATCAGAACAGAGTTCATCAATTTTCATAGTTTTAATCTATGGTCCCATAATTTTGAAATTCTTATAGCTATAGTTCTACATTGATTTCTTATGCGTAAATATTGCTTGGATTAGCTTCACATCAAATCAAGTTTATCAATTTTCATGGTTATAATCTATGGTTTCATCACTTTGAAATTCTTATACTTTTAGTTGCACAATATGAACAACACCTGTGGGAGTTTATGGTAGGTAAAAAGGACTATACGAGTATGGAATTTGATCTTTTCCTTTAGACCCAAAGTAGGGTCTGGATCAGGATCTAAGTAAATATAGTGTCTCCATGTCTGAGTCCACTGCTCCTGGCCAAACCCCGCCAATGACACGCCTAGGTATAGTCTTCAAAATTTCCAGGCCTTAATGCTGCCATCACAATAAAGAAGTGACATTGACTCTTCAAAGCAAGTGTTGTATGCGAGTCCTAATCTCTGCCATCTTTTTTTGTTACCAAGATGGGTTAAAAAATTATGATAGCTCTTTTGCTGTCCTGAGCTGCAATATCCATATTAAAATACAATTTAATGCACAAAAAAAAAAAAAAAAAAAAAAAATCGCATACCATATACTCAGGTTTAACAATGGCGTCTTACACGTGATCAAACATTCATGAAAAAACCATCTATACCCAAATAAAAATGCAAATATTACTCATTCACGCAAATCCTATTACTTGTGTGTCTTGCACATGTATAAATTCTGCAGAAGGACGTATAGCAAATGCATAACCTCATTGCACAATGAACAAAAGATTATTTGATTTACACAAAGACATGTAGACAGATAAGGTGCAATGCATGGTAATCATACCTTAAGCAGTCCAATATAAATTGGCGTACAAGAGGATGATTGCAATTGAAGGTGTTTCCACAACCTGAATAATTATAGAACTCTCCCTGCAGAACCCAATACAGCAGTTACTCACAATAATATTGCTTTTGGAGAATACTACAGATGCTAACCCATTTAACATATGAGTGGGTAACCAAGACCATATATGAGCAAGACACAGAGAATGATGTCTTCGCAGAAGCCAAACCAAGTCCAAATATGATGAACTGCTTTCCAGTAATATGTTCACTCGTGAATGCAACTCACTACACTAGGATTTAATATAGGCTACATATCTTCTTTATGCAGAGTAAACAAACCAGCAGTTTGCTTGCAAGATTAAATAAGAACATAGCCCACAAAATGCTACCAAACAATACTAGCATGAAAAGAAAGCCATTCTGTAACCGAAGAGGAAAAATCATGACAAGGGTCAGAACCACCCGAAATAAGGCACAATTCCATTCAGCTGTTGTATGTTGTTTTACACTAATCTTCTTTGGAACTAATTGGTGGTGTTTTACAATTTATGATCAGCTAGTGAAGAATTCATACAATGGGTGGTTGATCATTAATTATGAAAACAAATCCACAGGATTAGAAGCTACGCATTAAAGCCTGGCAAGGGAAAGAAACAAAAGGATCCTTATGGACACTCAAACCAGAAAACAAATTACAAACAGGAATTGATACTCACACATACCTTTGGTGCAACCATATAAAAGACACTGTTATCTACACCTCTGAATGATAATATGGGACCATTCTCATTCCCTTCAGCAGTGTGGTTAAAAACAACGTCCATGATTACCTATTAAACTAAAGTAAGAGAAAAACCAACTGATATAAACAGGAAACAAAACATCATACTAAATAAAAGAAGTCGTTACCTCAATTCCACGTTTATGTGCTTCTTTAATAAGGCGCTTGAATTCGTTTATGGCACCAAGACCACATGTATGGATACCAGCTGAAGAATATCTTGTCATTGGTGAAAAGAAATTGACAGTTGAATACCCCCAGAAGTTCATCCTGAAGAGGAATTTTGATGAGACCAAATATCAATGTAGAAGTGCATACTTTAATCTTCAGGACTCAAGATCAACCAGAATTTACATTAAACAGCCACAAACAAGCACTATTGTCAATTAAGAAGATGCCATTTGAAAATGATACCAGCTTCAAATAGAAAAGGATTACAGAAAAGTGTTGAAAATCACAGAAATAGAAACTTCTAAATATGATTGAAAAAGATATGTTCAACAGCTCTTATGATAGTAGAAGTAATATTGAAGAATAATAAGTAAATTTGAACACGGCAAAAATCAAGAACCTTTCGAATAAATATAAGGCTAGTGAATATCATTGATGAAGGTTCTCTTTTCTCCAAAAACACAAAGGGGAAAAGGAACCCTTTGAATTAGCCAAATCATACAATGTTCCATTTATTTATTTTAAAAGGAAGCATTTCCCAGGGCGTGGTGCTCCATCCAAAAATCCATCTGTTCAAGCAGGAAATTCATTTTGCAACTTGAATATTCATTCCTTCCAATGAATTTCAAAATTGATACACAATAACAGAAGCAGTTACACCATTTCTGTACTGACAAATGAAATTCTTATAAATATTGAGACTATTTAAAACAATGAAATGCTCATTCATATTGAGAAGAACGTTTGAAACAATGAAATGTGCATAAAGATTGAGAAGAATGTTAAAAAGCTTTTACTTGTAGTCGCCTAAGATGGAATTATAGCTGTAGTACTCCAACTCATTGAATTCATGACATGGCATCAACTCTATACAATTGATACCAAGTTCCTGTAACATGAAGGCATAATTTAAAAATGCTTGAGAAGATTGTTCACCAAGCAAAAGATATTAAGCTCAAATTGAACATTAATGGGTAAACAGATGTGCAGTAAATAAATGGCTATGGTGTCGAATAATCATGAAGGTCAGAAGTTGAAAAGGCTACGCACACCATTACGAAACCAATATCAATTCATCAGCTCAAATAGAATGCTTGCTAGTCATTGGACAGAATTCTAGATGCTTTGACAAGATTCAGAGACCTCAATGAAGTGTTTCCTCCAAAACAAAATAATGTTACTTCTGCTATTACGTCTACGCTATCAACAGACAAGAGTCATTTTTAATGGTCATAAGTTACACGATACACAACCATACACCTGCACCTCAATCTTTTGCAAAGTTGTGAGCATATGTATCCAGAAAAAATTGATATATCCTTTGAATTTACTGACTCGTGTCCACATCTAAAACCAAAAACTCATGCTCTATTAGAACACTGCTTTAATAGTGCAAAATCTAGTATAACTAATCAAGATAACTATCCTTTTTTTTTTCTTTTTGATATAAACAAAAAATGCCTAAAGAAATGCACCAAAAAACATTTAAATCGGTTTCTTTTTCAACTTCCTGTATGTCTAGATTCACAAGTACCCAGACAATTTAATGAAATTCCCTGCCAATAAGCATATGCAAAACATTACAGAGACTTAGTTCTACAGTAGTCCTTTTCCTCGACTGGACTTGACCTTTACAGCTGATGCAAGACTTTGGGTCATTTTATCAACGTCAGACAGAAATTCTGTTACCGAGAATTTGGGGGCTCCTAAATGGTGTAAGACAGACCAAACAGGAAATAAAAAAAAAAAAGGAACAAAAAAGTGAATCCCTAACTCACTGTGTATGCCCAGTTTTACTATTCACAAATGGGTCAACAGAACAGCAATCAATTCTTCAAAGTATTCCAATAACACATCTTTTCCATAAATGGAAAGTTCCAACAACATGTGACATCCAGATCATGAAACTACATCTCCCAATTTTGATGGTAGACAAGCAGTAAAAGGGTTTCCATGGAGTTCAGAACTTTCCTTCTAACATTACACTTTCTTATATCAACAGCCATAATAGCAAAGGCCAACTCAATAATGCTTCTGTGCCATTGCTTACTAGTGAAAGTATCCTACTTGAGCGAACAAATTCAGCAGTCTGCTAATATATCAGGATCACATGAGCTCTGAAATATAATGTCCCCATATCTACATGTACAGTTCGATGGCATGAAGGGTATGTTATCATTTGTTATCAAATAGTTTGATGAACTCCTCCTAAATAGTCATATCAAAATACTGCTAGTTGATAGGAGAGGAGATGCTTTATGAATCCTAAACGAAGAGATAAATAATATGAAAATTTTGAGGTATTTTCTGAGAGCCACAATGTACTACCAGGTTAAGCATGAGTTAGCAAACAAAACATAAATGGATTCGAATTATTAGGGTCTCAATCAAGAGCTTATGTTTCTTGTATAAATGAAATCATCATTTTTTTTGGTTTTCCCAATGAGCCATATTTGTTTTGCTAGCAACTCAATATTCCCAGTCTTCCATAAACAGACTGTGACATAATGTAGATGCACTCTGCTCTCAAGGAAGAAAGAAACAACATTTCTCCCTCTCATGTAGCCTCTGATAATATTCCGAAGGATACACAATCATAACAACATGAATATATAGCTAGTGTTAAAGTTGTATGATGATTCCCAATTTCTATTTCTGGAGTGCGAGAATAGTCAATCAGTATAGACAACGGTACCTGTCTACCCCGTTAACATCCAGAAGCACCCAACCTAGGTTTCACCAAGTGCTGTTTCACACAGGACTAAACATTCAAACATCCAGAAGCACCCAACCTAGATTTCACCAGGTGCTGTTTCACACTGGACTAAGCATTGCAACACATCTAGCTCATCCAGAATCATGAAAGGATTCCTTAACCAGGAACGAATTCAATAAAATATATTAGCTTTCACAGCAAAAGGCCTACAGTGGTTGATCAGAAAACTTTTAACAAAAAAGAAAAAAATCACATGTTTCTGGCAAAATGATGTACACCTTGTGCATCTTTTCTGAATTAATTAATGTAAAGAAGTAGAAGAAACCTTGAGCTTGATTATACCCTATTTTCTGTGAAAAAGATTCCAAGACTTTAAAATATGTTTAATTGGTATCTACCTTTAAGTAATCTAGTTTTTCAATGACACCAACGTAAGTACCAGGAAATTCTGTTCCGCTTGACTCATGCCGTGTAAATCCTCGAACATGCATTTCATATATCACCAGATCTCTCTGCGGAAGCTTCAGGGGTAAATCACCTTCCCAATCAAACTGACAAAACAGTTTTGGAGACAACGTCAAAATCAAATTGAAAAACCAGTTCTTTCAGATAAAAGAAAAACAAAGAGAAGAAAGGAAAATTAGGCACAAAGGAGATCTCCACACAACAATACAAGTACTTCTGTGCTAGGGCAAATAATTTGCTGCCTCAAATTCTGGCTAAAACAATAAAGACGAAAAAAAATTGACTAAATTCGGGAGCATAACAATCATTGTAGCGTTAATAACCGTCCTCATATATTGGTGATCCAAGTCAATATTATCAGAAGTACAAATAATTACGTTGTCAGTAAGAGAAGGAACCATGCAGGCCATTGGGGGCCAACATTCATCATCCACTCCCAAAACACCATATTCCCCTCTGCTTATAACAGCCTGCATTGAAATCAAAAGTATTCAGAAAAACCAGTATGGATATGTCAAACACGAATAAGGACAACAACCTTCCCCAGAAAATGAAGAAACTAGACAAAAGCTTTCTTACGTACCACAAAAGTAGGACACCACTAATCATTTCTGCATTCACAGAAAACTAACCTTAGCATAAGGATCCAATAAAATTTGAGAAGAATCAAAATAATGTCCTTCCTCAGGAGAAAATTTCCCATCAAATCTGTAACCATAAAGCATATCTTGAAAATCTCCCTTCAAGAACACATGCCAGACATCTCCAGTCTTATTCGTTAGTGGATTCAAAAATATTTGCTCCGTTACTCTTTTCTGCAAAAGTTATTGCGATCGAAATTTCAAAAATCAGCACATGAGAAGATAAGCAAATCATGGCGGCGCACTACAGAAAATTCTTCATTTAAATAAAACAATGTCTATTATCATACCAGCATTCTCTCTCTCTCTCTCTCTCTCTCTCTCTCTCTCTCTCTCTCTCTCTCTCTCTCTCTCTCTCTCTCTAATGTTGTATAGTCAAAACTAACATTTCTATATTTCAATACTAAAAATAATCAAGTGCAGCATTCAATAGATGTAATTCATAAATAAATACACACACACACACATGTTTCGGGATTATAAAATGAGCAAATTAATTCATTAAACACGATTAAAATTGCATAATTGGAAAGAAGTGGATAAAAAAATAAAAAATAACACAAGAATTCTGATTCTATAAAAATTACCTCAGGCAAATCAGAGAGACTAATCAAGCAAAGAGTAGCCGACGTCGCATTGCCAGAAGAAACAGCAAAATTCACTCCACCATCTCTTGCCGTGGCACCAAACGGCAGCGGATAGCCGTCAGACACCTCAAAACGACTCAGTTTTCCCGGGGGCTTCTCCACCACCACCGCAGTATCCGCACCGGTCTCCATAACTCCGTCGCCAATGGTCGCATTAACCACAAGAACTGAAGACCTTCTCCCATTTTTTCCCAAATTCACCGAATTTAATTTTTTTCTGAACAAATCCGCGCAATTCTTCGAGTTGTTGGCGAATTTGGGGGTGGTGCAAACTGAGATTGAAGGGTAATGGAGTAGCTCCATATAAGAACTTCAATGCTTGAACGTGCGCAGAATTAAAACGGTGTCGCTCAGTTCATGTATGAAAGATTAAATTGTGAAATTATATTTTCTCTGAACTCTGAAGTAGAGTGATCAGGATTCTGTGGCAGCGAGATACTTCTGCTACAATACTAACTATATGAACAGATATCAAATGGGAAAATGGCGTTCATTGGCAAGTGTAATAATTAGAGCTTTGATTGTGAATGGAGTGGATCACGTGACTGAATCATTAGAGCTTTGATTGTCGTAATCTTCCTAAAGTTTCTGCTATTTTCCCTTTTTTATTTTTTTTCCCCGCAAGGAGGGGTTCCATGTTTCAAAGGAGGCAATTTTGCCATTTCATAGCCTCCCGAGTTACTAGAGGTATTTAGAGAGAATGCGACTTTTATTTTGTATATATAGTGGCAAAAGGCCACACTGCACTGTACATGTAGAATTACAAAAACATGATAATTTTTTGAGATAGAATTATTGTATGACAATTAATTTTCACAAATTCTTTTACAATAAATTTACTAAGAATATGTTTTAATTTTATAATTGTTTCGTTATACAACCAGACTAAAATATGTTAGAATTTTTTTCAACAAAATTACGTATTAGCGTGTAGTTATTTGTTTAGTCATTCTTAACATTCATGAGTAGTTACAATTTAAAATATATAAAATATAAAATGGACAGACCAATACACTATAGGGTACTCTCTCTTTATATGTACTACTCAATGTTTGTGCAAATGACAAACTTAGGATTATTTGTAGAAACTAACTTCATGAAAATTCATTTTACATTTTAGAAATAAATGTATAAAAATTCTCTAAGATAAAAATATGTTAATAAGTAGTTATTTATAATTACTTATAATTATGGATATTTACTAATATAATTAAAATTTTAAAAAATTTAAAAAAACAAAAATGGAGAAGGGAAAAATACATAGACCAACTGATACTCTCCGATTATGTGAGTAAAATGGTTTCACGAATGTGCATGTTCAATTGGATTCGAAGGTCATCGTAGACATATTGGAAGCTGGCATAGATTACCCATGGCCAATATCATCAGAGATTGAGCAGTTGAAGAGGTTTAATAGGAGGTCTCAATCACTCACTGTTTTAGCCAGGCAAATAGAGTTGCAGACATATGATTGTGAGGTTTAGGTACTATCAAAATTAAGCAAAATTCACAGAAAATAAGTAATAAAATTTATAACCTAATACCCATTTCTGCAAGTGCACGGGTTAATTGTAGTAGTGGAAGTATTAGGGTCGATCTCATGAGGAAACAAGACCTAACAAGTACCAAAGCTACTAACTTGCTCTATTATCTAGACAAATTATCAAACATGTGGTGTGCAAGGCTAAGAAAATTCATATACTTGAAGCAAAAAAAATGGAAAAAATTCACAAATACAAGTAAAAGGGTTTAGAATTCACTAATTATCGCTACTATGATTGAATGAACTAACACCTTGTTATGTTAATCTTGTCTTGCTTAGGATTGCAACTCTATATGAAATCAAGACTTGTTTTCAAAATGAATTGACTAGAGTTCAATTATGTTCATGATGAACTCTTGTGAAATGCCTAAATTGTTGTATTAAACAACCTCAATCTACCTACTTGTACAACTATTTACATGTGTAGAACATAAGTTTTATCTACTATTTTCTAATGTTATAAGCATTTCTTATTGTCAAATAACATGTAAATGATTTGCAATAGTTGATTGACAAGCAATAAATTTACTAATATTATTATATATATTATTATATGTTTTAGATGTTATTTAAGCATAATTATAGTATTTTTTGGCTGCAAATGACTCATTTTTCAACAATTCATAAGAATTAGAGTTTTTACCGTAATTAGGGTTTTTGAGGCAGAATTCTTATTTGAGCAAATTAATGCACAATTTTTGTGTATAATTGTAGGTTCATCATACTCAAACTTATTTTGGATCAATTGGAGTAAAGGAAAATCAAAGTCAATGGTGATTCAAAAAGTTGAAGTTGGATGAACAACTTGAAGAAATAATTGTGCAAAAATAATGAAAAAATCCAATTCTTCACCACAATGCTTGGAAACACATGGAAAATGCTTGCACACATGAGGTCCAACTCAGCAAAAATCAGAAATCAAGTGGGGACCACAAAGGTGTGATCTACGAATGACCATCCGCGTATCACTATCCGTGAAGTCGACTGGATTTTCTAGGGCATCAACTTGCATCCTCTTCTAACTGGTTTTTGCATATATTTTTAGATGGGGATAGGGTTTTGCAAGTGGGAGAATACATTGGAAGCATAAATGAAGACTTTTGTGCCCATTTGGAATCCCCAAACAAATTTTCATCATTTCCATACATTAATGAACCATGCAAGTTGGAAAATGACTTGAGGAACATTTGTCTATAAATAGAAGTCATTTGTAAAGCTTTTAAAACAAGTTTTAGTTGTAGAAGGTCAGTATTAACTTAGTTTACAATAGTCTTGGTAGAGAATTAATAGAATTCTCTTCATCCTTCAATAGAATAGTGAGGAACATTGTAAGAGAACTATTGTAAGTTCAACTTTGAAGGTGAATAAGAAGAGAAGTTTTGTCTAAACTTTGGTTGAGCAATTCTTATTCCCTTCTATTTACTTTCATTTATTGAATGAATTATTGCTTTGAAGTTTTACTTTTAGTGGTTTCATTAGTCATGATTCAGTAAAGGCTTCATCTAAAATATAGATAAAGCTAATGAATCCAAACGCATGACTTATTTTATCAAAACTTGCTAAGCTTGCATTTGTTTATTTATTTATTCAAGTTTTAATACTTGTTTTTGTTTGGCCAACTGAAACAAGTCATTTAGTTGTTACTTGACATTGAGAAATGCTTGTAATAATGGAAAATGAACAAATAATGCTTAAGTGGTTCATAGGAGAATAATGGATACTTTAGTGAATCATTACAATTCATGTTTTCATAAGATTTTATCATGAGAATAGTTGAAATCTTGTTATTGCATAGAGAGATCTAGTTATGACACTTATGGAATTGGATTCTAAACAAGGCAAGGTAAAACTTAGTCATTCATGCAAGATCCATTAGTGGATTCTATGTTTTAGGTTTCTTTGACTAAAATTCTACGAAAGTTCTCAATCATATACCTATTCTATTGAAGGGACCCCATATCCATCTTATTTTGATTATGTTTAGATAATAAAAGTTAGTGAAAAAGCTTTAGTAATTGCACATAATTGATTCCCTGTGGGATTCGACACCTAATACTCCAAATGCTAAAACCGACCCATGCACTTGCAGATTAAATTGGGAGATTAGGTTTTTATTACTTGATTGTTGTGTTTTTGTTCATACTTGTTCTACCTAATCTACACCATGCCATTGATCAAGCTACTACAAATGTTAAACCTTGATAGATGAACATGCAAATTTAAGTTATAGCAAGTATAACAACATTCAAATCATATAATTAGTTTCATCTAACCCTAAAACATGTATTTAGTTAAATATAGCTTGTATGAATAACATATAATAGAAACAACTCATAAACAAGTAAGAAATTAAAGAGCTAAGGTAAGAAATGCTCATTTGTTGGTAGAACATGGCTCCAAAGCTTTATTTCTCATTGATATAAATTGATACACTTGAATCCTCCTAGAGTTTTCTTACAAGTAATGAAAATTCTTCTAAACTACAAAGAAAACTACTACTCTATGCTACTTGGGAGTGCTTCTCCCTTCAAGACTTGTTCTAAATGTCTTGCAAGAGCTTCCTATTTATAGACAAATTCACCCTGATCATCTCACCAACTTGCACGGCAAATTGCATGAAAAGTTGTCTTGAAATCACAAAAAGATTTTCTTTGAATTTTGCAGTGTTTCCTTAGGATGTATAGATGCAAAGAATCTTCAAAAATTCATCAAAGGGGGATGGAAGATAAGTTGCAAGTTGAAGATGTCATTTTCTGGCCGACATTGAAGATCTGCGGGTAGATACGCAGGCAGTTGGTCCATAGATTGCAATCCGCGTGTTGCTCCCAGAAGAAGGAAAAAACAACTTTTCCTCAAAAAATGAAAGTTGTAGCCCTTTGAATTAGCTTTCCAAAACCACAAGAATCAGGTCATTTAGAGTTATGAATGCAAAGATATGGCCAAAATATTGAGACGCAGTTGGGAGAGCTTTGTTCTTTAGTAATTTAAATTTTTGGCTATGAAGATGTAAGAACTGGATTTTGATGTCTTCACAAGATTTTTGAGTATCCTCTTAGCTTTAAAATTCCATAATAATCATCTCAATCCAATGTTTGTAGCTCAAGTTATTACCAAAATACAGAAATTTATCATTTTTGTCATTGTTACTGACGCCTAGTTTTCTCCAATTCCTTACTTCCATTGCTTCTTTGCATTTCTCTTTTGCATGTTATGCCTCTTATGCCCTTGAGACCTTTTTGTAATGTTGATCCTTTAATTCCATGGTGAATTTGTCGATGATAATTTCTCAAAAGTTGAGCAAAGCAATCTTCCAAGTTTGAATGTAAAAGTTGTTCTATTGAAATTTCCAATCCAATCATCATTGAATCCACTAAGAATGGGATGAACTTTACTCCAATTAATCCAAATTATGATTGAATGTATAAAAATTGAAAGATTTTGGGATTAATTTGCTCAAAATATAAATTTGCTTCAAAATCCTAAAAATAGAGTAAAAACCTTAATTTTTGAAAAATTCTTCAAATGGAAGAACAATTATGAAATTGTGCCATTTTTATATTAAAATACTTAAAACATACTAAAAACACACTAAAAATATATATAAAACAATATGCTAGAATAGGAAAAATTATCACTTATCAATATGTTGGCTGACATAGGTTGTTAGTCTAAATATACTTCTTTGTATTGGTTTCCTAATGAGTTACCTAGATTAGTTTTTTGGTGAATTTAAGATGGATAGGATAGGCATGCCTTTATTTAGATCTTGATTCGACTCGTGTGCTTTTGGAGGTCAGGTTTTATGTCCCCCTCCTTGTTTTTCCTTTTAATTTTGTTTAATAAATAACAGGGCTGGCATCCCTCCCCTATGTATGGGGTTTGCTATAAAAAAAATAGTAATAAAGGCAAATCTAATGTATGTGCAAATTTAAAAATCATATTTTTTGGGATAAAATTATTTTGTAGAAACTAATTTCACAATTCTTTTATAAAAATATATTAAGGATATGTTTTAAATTTCGCAAATTTCTTATTACAAAAAAAAAAAAAGATTAACAATATGCTAATTTTTTTCCAAAAAAAACATGATAGTGAGTACTTATTTGGTTAACATTTATGAGTAGTTGTAATAATGTATGTCCTAAGACTGGTTGGATTTAGAGTTGTATTTCACTTTAATTCATGCTATAAGATGTGGCAAATTTGGTAAATTGATTAGAATATTGGTAAAAAATGTTTTCATACACGGTTTGTGATTACTGTTGGGATTGTTTTGCATTTTATGCCCACCGCGTTTGGCAAATGCAGTGGGCCAAATTTTTTTTTTAAATTCAGACTCGCTTTGCTGCACCTGCCAAACGCGGCGACTGGCAACACCAAAAAGCTGCAACTTGCCTAAAGCCTGCCTAGCTTTGAAGGCTTTGGCAGGCTTTGGGCAGGCTTTGCAAAAAGCCTGCAAAAGCTGATCCCCCCCATTGTCTAACGCGGTAGGGGGAAGTTTCAATTTTTTTTTTAAATCATAGTAGCCGTTGATCAATTTGATTAATGGCTTTTTTGGCTATAAATTGCATGCATGTTGGACTGATTTCTGCATCTCCATTTTCCCTCTCGCCCCTTCTTGCCAAATCGTCCGAGACTCTCCCATTCATTCTTGCAAAGTCGGAGACAATTTCACTTTCTACTACTGGAAGAAGTCATCTGGAGAAGCCTCAATTTTGCTATTGGAAGCAACGCTAAGGTGGAGCTAAGCAGTCTCAATTAGGCAGCAACAATTGAAAAATTTTCAAGTTAGTATAATATATTTGTTAAATGTTAATTTATTAGTTTAATGTGTGTTATATTTGTTAAGTATAATAAATTTGTTAATTGTTAATTTATTATTTTAATGTGTTTTTATATTTGTTATTTGTTATTTTATGTATAAGTATGATTTAGTTGGAAAATGATTAAATAATGTTGTGCTTATTTATATTTTGCATATTAACAATTAGAAAATTACAATTGAACCCTAGAAGTTATTATAAATTAGTTAGAAAATTGTACGGAATTGAATTTTGATTCTAGATATTTTGCACAATTACATTTGGCCCCTATATTTTAAGAAATTTACAGTTTGGCCAGTGAAGTTATTATAATTATAAATTGATTTGAAAAAATTAAAAGTTGACACCATAAGTTGTGCATAATTATATTTTGACCCTAGTAATTTAGAAAAATTACGATTTTGCCCAAGAAGTTAAACTTAATTGTAAATAAGACCTGAAACTCTTATGAAATTCAAATTGACCCCATAAGTTTAGAAAATTTATATTTTTGCCTCTATAATTTACAAAAATGACAATTTAGCACATGCAGTTATACAAAATTATAAAATGGCCACAAAACATTCTCATGACTAAAGTTTGACCTCATAAGTTATGGAAATTTACATTTTGACCCTTATGATTTAGGAAAACGACACTTTAGCACACAAAGTTATACATAATTATAAAATGGTCCCGAAAGTTTTACATAACTAAAGTTTGAACCTATTTGTTTAGAAAATTTACATTTTGGTCCTTATAATTTGGCAAAATTATGATTTGGTACCTAAGTTCTACATTATTATAAATTTGACTCGAAACCGTTACATACATAAAATTTAGCCGAAAATTTTTGCATACTTATATTTTGTCTCCTATAATTTATAAAAATTATAACCCTTATCCCTTGAACTTTTACATAATTGTAAATTGGGTTCGAAACTTGTACGTAATTTAATTTTGACCTCAAAACTTGTTGCATGTTTACATTTTGGTGACTATAATTTCAGAGATTTGCAATATTAGCCAACGTTTGTAAAATATTACGAGTTAGCCACTAAACTATTAAATAATTACATTATGACCTAAATTATTAAAGAATTAAATTTGGAGCCCAAATATTTTACATTTTTTCCCTATTAAATTTGAAAAATTAGAATTTTGGACATGAATTTTTTCAAAATTATGAATTGACCCCATAAGTTATGGAAATTTACATTTTGACCCTTATGATTTAGGAAAATGTCACTTTAGCACACAAAGTTATACATAATTATAAAATGGTCCCGAAAGTTTTACATAACTAAAGTTTGAACCTATAAGTTTAGAAAATTTACATTTTGGCCCTAATAATTTTGGCAAAATTATGATTTGGTACCTAAGTTCGACATTATTATAAATTCGACCCAAAACCGTTTCATACATAAAATTTGGCCGAAAATTTTTGCATACTTATATTTTGTCTCCTATAATTTATAAAAATTATAACCCTTATCCACTGAACTTTTACATAATTGTAAATTGGGTTCGGCCCATATAATTTTGAAAAAAATTAAAATTTGTCATGAAATTTTTATTTTCATGTAATAGACACAAAACTTTTACATAATGAAATTTTAACCAATAAGTATTTTTGTGTTTTCATTTTGGCCCCAAAAAATTTAGGATAATTAAAAGTTGAGTTCTGAAGTTTTACATGGATATGACTTGACTCCAAAAATGTTAAATAATTATATTTTGATCCCAAAGGCTTTTATTAGTTGCATTTTGGGACCTATAATTTGAAAAAGTAAGAATTTTGGTCATAAAATTAGGGTTATAATTTTGAATTAGGCACAAAACTTTTGCATAATTAAATTTTCACCAAATTGTTTTGTATGTTTAGGGTTTCGTGTAGCATTTGACTTCGGACTGTGAATTTTGTAAGTAGTTAATGATTAATTACGCTTATGTTTTATAAAAATCCCGAAGCTTACTTAGTTGCACATTGGTTAGATTAGGTGACAAAATGTCAAACGATGATACTTTAGCAATTTATCTCCACTAGGGAGGAAAAATCATGTGTGCAGGAGGATCAATGTTGTATGACCAGCCTATGCCGAAAAAAGTTATATTCCTTAGGCAAAGGGTATGCTTTCAGGAGTTGGTGGATAGAGTTTATAATGCTATGAATGTAGATAGAAATAGATACAAGATCACTTTGATATATAGGAGTTGCTTTCAGCAACAAGGTATATTTAGTGCAACACCTTTGGAAGACGATGACGGAGTAGACACGATGTATTATTTTAAAACAAACACTCGGGAACCAATTGAGATCTACGTTGAGGTTGAAGAGATCCGACGAGTAGAACAATAGCATACTCAAGGGAATGAATTTGCTAGTTCATACCTTGAAGAACGCACTACTGTACGTGGCACATTGGCAATGGAAGAAATGTGGGCAACTGATATGTCCAGAGGTCAGTATATTGAATTAGATATAGGAGCTGTCCAGCCGACTAGAAGAGGAGGCAGAAGAGGTAGTAGGCATCATGTCGACAGTAGCCCTAGTAGCAACGCAGCAGGAATTTATATGTCCTCTGCAGAAGAGTTTGGTGGTGACGATTATGATATAGTTAACATTTCGACTGTTGAATCGAAAATCGATGTTGACGATGTTAAAATGGACTTTGAATCGAAACCGGAGGAAGACGAGTCTGAAGATGAAATGGAGCAAGGATATAATGTTATGGGATAGGAGAATGCACGAAAACATTCAGATTTCGGTCCTAGTTAAATATGGACGGGTTACGATCCTAGAACACTTCAATACGATGCCGGCGTAGATGCAATGTTATAGTTTGACCCCCTAACTGGAAGCAACTTAATGTGTGGAATGAGCAAACGAGAGACATTCAGTTGGGCATGCTATTTGATAATAAAGAAAAAGTTATAAAAGCAGTGAAATTGTGGTCCATTAGGGAAAACAGAGAATACAGAGTTTGAGAGAGTACTCCAACAACATGGTATGTTCGATGCAGGGCTCGTACTTCAACAACTTCGTGCAATTGGTAATTGAGAGTGACGGTATGTAAATCTTATAATATGTGGATAATAGTTACTCTTGTAGATCAACATACATGTGCTCAGGTATGCAATAGGAATGATCACCGCTAGTTGAGCGCCAATTTAATTGCCGAACATATTTTACCTTATATTAGTGACGGTCTAATATTCAAAGTAAATGAGATTCAAGCAACAAAAGCAGCAATTGCATTGCGATGTCTTATATAAGAAAGTTTGGTACGGTCGTCGCATGGCAATTGATATGCTTTATAGAGACTGGCCGTCGTCAATACATATTCTCCAAGATATATAGAGGAGTTACAACGCAGCAATCCAGGGACAGTTGTCATTTGGGAACTACATCCTGACAGCACTCCGTACAATTTCATTTTCGACTATGTATTTTGGTCGTTTGGTCCTGCTATTCGAGCCTTCCAACATATGAAGCTGGTAATGTGTGTGGATGGCACTTTCGTGAAAGGAGCGTATCAAGAAAAATTACTTGTTGCTGTTGGATATAATGCGTGCAATCAACTGTTGCCGCTAGCCTTCGCCCTCGTTAATGAGGAGAACAATCGAAATTGGTCATGGTTCATGAGGCTATTGCGCATTCACATTTGTGGCAACATTCAAAAAGTGTGTGTCATATCCGATTGGCACAAATCAATTATCCATGCAATGACGACGCTTCTGGAATGGCGAGAACCAAATGGAGTACATCGCTTTTGTCTTGTGCACGTGCAAAGTATTTTCACACAAAAATTTAAGAATGAGAGGTAATGTCCAATTTTTAAGGTTATTTTTACCAAAATCTAAGGGTGTTGCACTCATAACATGTAATTGTTTAGGTTGAAGAAGTTTGCAATGACAGCTGGAAAGGCCAACCAACCTTATAAGTACAATCACTACATAGGTCAAATACGAAATTTGAATGAAGAAGCTTGTAATTGGTAGACAGGCACAAATGTTAGACCCAAATAATGGGACCTAAGCAAGGACTATGGAAGCCGTTGGGGTCACACATCGATAAATATAGCTAAGTGTTTCAACAAGTTACTGAAAGATGCCCGATTGTTACCTATTACTGCATGTGTTCGCTTCACATTAAGCCAAACGGTGAAAATGTTTGTTAAGAATGTGAAGTTGGCTTGTGATGTGCGATACCCATTGCTAAAATATAGTTGGTAGAAATATGTGTTAAATGAGAAAAAGGGTAAGAATCACGAAGTTCGGGTATATAACTGTACAGAAGATGTTTTCTGCATCATTACTGGGCATAGGCGTGATTACGAAGGTAGAAAAAGTCAAATTGTAAACCTTAACAAGTGGGAGTGCACATGTCAAAAGTTTCAACTATTGCATTTTCCTTGTTCGCACGCGATGGCGGCATGCTTTGTCAACGGAATAAACCTTATGGATCTAGTCAAGAATGAATATAAGTACGGCTTATATCAAGCATCATTTGGGCATCAATTCTATCCTCTCAATGATCAAAATTATTGGTTGCCATCGCAATTGAATTTGACAATCAATACTACTCGTCTAAAACAAAGGCAATTGGGCCCATTATGAACTGCAAGGATTTGAAATCAGATGGATTGTAGATGCCCCGATGCATCACGTCGATGTAGCAATTGTTCACAATTCGGACAAATGGCACCAAATTGTCCTTTTGGTGGATATTTTAACCATTAGCAATGTAAAATTTATGTCCATTGTAAAAGGGAGTATATACTCCTTATTTATTTTGCTCTTTAAGCGTATTTCTATGTTGTCATGTAGAGGAAAGGTTGATGCCCCCCTCTTAAATTATCAAGCGAATAAAATTTAAGGGTGGCGCCCTTCTCCCGTGTACGGAGTTTGCCATTTAATAAAACAATCTCGTTTTAGTTTTTAGATTTTAGTTTTAAGGGTTTAGTTAGTTATTAGTTTTAGGGTTACAAAATTAGTTTTTTAGTTTTTAAGGTTTAAGTTATAGTTGTTAGGGTTTAGGGTTTTCAAGTTTAGGGTGTATAGTTTACTTATTAGTTAAGGGTTTAGGTTTAGGGTTTATGATTTAGTTTTTAGTTTTAAGTTTTAAGTTTTTTAGTTTTGAAGGGATTAGGTTTTAGTTTTTTTTTTTTAGGATTTTAGGGTTTAGGTTATAGTTGTTACGGTTTAGGGTGTATGGTTTAGTTATTAGTTAAGGGTTTAGGTTTAGGGTTTATGATTTAGTTTTTAGTTTTTAGTTTTTTAGTTTTGAAGGGATTAGGTTTTAGTTATTTTTTTTTAGGATTTTAGGGTTTAGGTTATAGTTGTTGCGGTTTAGGTTTTAAGCTTTAGGGTGTATGGTTTAGTTATTAGTTAAGGTTTAGGTTTAGGGTGTATGGTTTAGTTATTAGTTAAGGTTTAGGTTTAGGGTTTATGATTTAGTTGTTAGTTTGTAGTTTTTAGTTTTTTAGTTTTGAAGGATTAGGTTTTAGTTATTTTTTTTTAGGATTTTAGGGTTCAGGTTATAGTTGTTGCGGTTTAGGGTTTTAAGGTTTAAGGTGTATGGTTTAGTTATTAGTTAAGGGTTTAGGTTTAGGGTTTATGATTTAGTTTTTAATTTTTAATTTTTTAGTTTTGAGGGATTAGGTTTTATTATTATTATTTTTAGGATTTTAGGGTACAGGTTATAATTTTTGTGATTTAGGATTTTAACGTTTAGGGTGTATGGTTTAGTTATTAGTTAAGGGTATAGGGTTTAGGATTTATGATTTAGTTTTTAGTTTTTATTTTTTTAGTTTTGAAGGGTTTAGGTTTTAGTTTTTAGGTAAAGCATTTAGGGTTTAGGGTTTTAAAGTTTATACTAAGTGTTTTGGTTAGCTATAACTCAGGCATTAATAATTTGTACATTTTGTATGCATTTTTTTTTTGTACATTTCATTGGGAATTTAGAGGTTGTATTTGTTATTGATAGTTTGTTCATTCTTTATATGTGTAGGTGTGAGTTGATATGGAGCACGGGCATGCGAGCACCTCAACCCCTACTCAGGGTCCTATAGACGATTCTCTTTTATGCCATTAGCCCCATTGTAGACACCAAATTTTGACACACCATTTATTTTCAAACATTAGGGGGCATGTTTGCATTTTTTGGGCCAAATTTTAATTTTTCAATAATCTGGGGGGCAAAATAGTAATTTTATCTGCAAATATTTTTCTATCAGCTTTTGGTGATTTTAATTCATATTTTTACTTTCATCTGAATTTGTTAATTTTTTATGATTTTTCTGAATTTAATTGGTATTCTTTTATATTTTTACCAGCATAAGGGCAAAATGGTAATTTTGTCTCCTGAACACCATTTTAGCTCATTTTAGGTTCCAAATTCATTTTTCTAATTCTTTAAGCATGTTTCTAAATTTTCTTTATTTTTTTAGAGACGATTGCTATTTTTTCTGCAAATACTGCATTCAATGGCAAAATCATCATTTTATAGTTTAAATTCATTTTTTTCCAATTTTGAGTCAATATGTATTTCCTATGGTTTTAAGCTTATTTGTAATTTTTGATAATTTTTCGAGATCAATAGCTATTTTTCTGTGAATTTTCATTGTCCAAGGGCAAAATCGTCATTTTACAGTTTAAATTCATTTTTTGCCAATTCTTGAGTCATAAATGCATTTCCTAGGATTTTAAGCCTATTTTTAATTTTTGGTAATTTTTGAGACCAATAGCTATTTTCTGTGTAGTTTGGTTGTCTGGAGGCGAAATCGTCATTTCACACTTCGAGTGCGTTTTTGTCAGCTTTAAGCTCTAATTTCTATTTTTGAAATCTAATTTGAATTTTTTTTTGAAGATTTTATAGATTTCTATCATTTCTTTATATTAATTTTTAATTTTTGGGTTAAAAAATATTTTTAAATAAAATTAGTATTTTTATTACCGATGACGTTTTGTTATTTTGTAGTATTCTTGGTGACTAAGACAAGTGGCCTATAAATACCCCTTTAATCAGAAAAAACTAAGGAAGAAAAATTAGAAAACCCGAAAAACACATTCTTATCTCCAAAAATTAAAGATCAAATATACGCATTCATACGCCATAAAACACACAAAACAGCTGTTCATCTTGAATTTCCATTACTGTTCATCGTCATTCAGGGGCATGTTCACTGTTCATCTTCAGTTGGTTCAAAAAGGTGACATCTTAATTAGATTTCTTGTTTTTTTAATTCATGTTTTCCCGTTTTTCTATTAAGATCTGATTAAAAAAATGGAAGAACATAAAAATCTGAATTGGTTTGTGATTTTAGTTGAATCTTTTCTGGGTTTTGCTTCTGTCTTTTCGATTGGTTTTTGGATTTTGGTCTTGGGAACTCCGATTCTTCATCATCTTCTAAAAGCCAGTGAACATCACTCAACCGCCACCTCACCACTGTCTACCACCACTTGGCCACCAGCTTCTAGACCAGACTCCAGTTCTTCCACCCAAACTTCGACCAACATACTCCTCAACTTACTGCCTATCCATCACCTGCAGAAATGGTCTCCAATCACTAGTTGCCCATTACCCACCTTCAATCATCACAAACCACCGTCACCACCAAAATTTGTCACAGAAACACCACCCAAAACCAATCACAGGAATCGATCAAACCTTCCCCTGCCTCCCTCTTCCTTCTCAGGCCAGCAATTCTTCCCAAAATTAGACATACAAAATAAACAACCTAATCAACTCACCAGAAACGAAAACAACCAGATTCCCAGTCCCTTGCATAATCTGCAAAAAAAATCAATCTACAAACAATCCCAAAATCACAATTACAGCATAGTAACCCCTAGTCACCCTTCACCCAACCCACTGATGAACTAGCAACACAAACATTGCCCGACCACCAATACCACTATAATTCATCACCAGCAGTTTCTACAACCACCACTACTACTCCAGAACTACCACATTACCATCGTTCACCACCAAAACCAACTCTCCCTGAAATCACCCACAACTTCACCACTCACCTCTCATCAACCCCATTCAAATATGCTAAATCAGGCCAACCTCCCAAGAACCCAATGCCCAACCGCAACGACAATAAACAAATTTTCTCTTTACACCACCCTTGCTCAGCACATCACAACTGCCAACAGTCCCCGTTTCCACACTCTAACCCCTATCTCCTCTAGTCCACCTGCAAACCTAGAACCACCAGTCCGTCAACTCCCTCCCTTGCCTTCAACCAAACCATCAGCCCCATAAGCACATGCCCATCAACCGAAACAACCCAATCCATACCACAACTCCACCACCGAAACCCGCAGCTCCGCTGCCTCCACCTCCAGTTTCCCACTTCAATTTTTTCACCTAAAAAAACATAGCCATTCCAAGTCACTACACCGCCGCTCATCACCACTCTCCCACAGTCAATTGGCCCTGAAACAATCTCAATTTACAATCCCTCCAGTTCGCCATAAACTCCACCACCATGAATCTGCTTCCTCCTCCTCCCTCTCCCTTTTGCCGTTGCCTCCCCCTCAACAACTTACCACCAGGTCACTGCCATTCTATCCCCACGGCCAACACCACATAGAAATAGAGAGAGGGAGAGATAAAGAACCGATAGAGAGAAAGAGAAAGATGGAGGGAGATTAGAGGGAGAACCAGAGAGATTAGAAAGGGAATAGAGAGATAAATGAGAGAGAGAGTGAAAGAGAAAGAGGGAACAGAGATAGAAAAGAGAAGAGAAATAGAAGAGAGGTGAGAATGGAGAGGAGAGAAAGAAGAAAAAAAAAGAAAATAGTGAGAAGAATGGAAAACAAGAGAAAAATCAAGGGAAGAGAAAACAGAGAGAAGAAGAAAAAAGAGTTTTGGGGAGTTTGGGTTTTCTGGTGAAGAAGATAGGAATTAGGAGATTTTAGTATTTGGATTTTGTTTCTCTTTCATTAGATTATTTTCTTTGGTTTCTGATTGGTTAGACTTAAACTCACTTAATGGGCTATGATAATTAACGTTATCTAGTTAATTAACTTTCTTGTATTCTAATATTTTATTTTATGGCTATTCTTTTTTGTTTTGTCTCCGATTTTGTTTAGTTATGTTAGCTAATTGGTTTAGACAATTAAGTTAATTCAATTGATTAATGTAGTGTTTCATCTTTTGGGTTATTTCATAATAAAACAAATATTTATGATAGTCTTTGCTTTCTTAAGTATTACTAATTAGCCTCAAAACTGTTTTTATGTCATACAATTTAGTCCCCATTAGTTCCAGAATGACCCCTCCAGATTTTTACATTCTTTCAATTAAGTCCCCTAGTTTTTTGCAAGTCATGCCTTTAACTTGCTCAAATTTGCATTTCTTTGCCCCCTTACTTGCTGAAATTTATGCTTTGCTCCCCGATTGGGTAGAATTTTGCACTTTTAGCTTAAGAATAATGCTTTAAATTATTACTTGGCCCCTAGGTTTGTTTGAATTTGCTTCAAGCCCTTAGTTTAATAGAATTTGTATGTTTATCCCCAATTTGTCAATGCTTACATACTTTTAGGCCTTATTTCTTTATATTATGGTACATTGACTGGTTTGTTCATCTTGTTAGTATTTTTACCAGGTTTTCACGGAGAGGTATCCTGATCTCTCGTTATTTTTCTTTTATGTGTTCCAATGTGCTCTGATGTGATTTTTATGCATTATTTTTATTATTTTTTTATTTCTTATTTTACATACTTTTGCGTATTTACGTATTTAATTTATTTAATTTTGAATTTTTATTATTTTGAAAAAATGTAATATTTTTATATTTAACTAGCCAATTTAATAGTTAGATTACACTTCTTGTATTTTAGTAAAATTTTGTATTTAGATAGAAAGTGTAATAGATAGGGCGTTTTTAATTTTCTCCCTTTAAATTGTAAATTAAGCCCCCGATGTAATAGTTAGGGTTTATTTGCTTTTCCGTGCTTACGTGCTTATTTTACCGCTTTCATTAGGATTTTGCATCTAGATATTATGCTTATGTGTTATGTGCTCCTACTTGACTTTATGTGTCTTTATATGTTTAATTTGCTTTTAATTCACGCTTTACTATTTAATTCATGTTTTTTATTATTCCGTCACCACACTAGTCCAACGCTAGTTGTGGCTTCTCGTTTTGCTGCTAGTCCAACGCTAGTGGGAAATTACTAAAAAGGGCTAGTCCAACGCTAGATCCTTAGGTCATTTAGTACTAAGGTTTACACATTTTGTGTGCATTTTGCATCATTTCACACACTATCCCCTCTTTAGTTTTTCATCAGTTTGCATGATTTTCATATATGTATATAATTATCATTATTATCTATTTTCAAATATTTGGTAATGCATGACATTTAGGTTGCATTCTCACTTAGACTTTTAGGACATTTGTGTGATCCGACTAGAAATAATCGCCTATTCACGTGGGAAGCGGTGGCGTACACGCCATTCCCTTCTCCGTGAGTAGAAATATTCAGTCGCGAGTTATTAGTTCCCCGTACCCGTCATGTCGCATACCCATTTTCTTTCCTCATTTACTATATTTTATTATTATTTTCTTTTCTTTTTTGCATCGCATTTTGCATAGACACTTGTGACTCCCTTGAGGTCTCGGCTCGGGTTTCGCAATTAATGCGATAATCTCATCCCAGCCTCGACAGGACATTTTGACCCTCCCGGTATTCACATTTAGACTTAGGATTTGCATTCATTTAGATACATCCGAACGCGATAGAATCTAGGGTTAATTTGAAAAATTTTGATTAAACCTCGCAACTAGCCTTGGCTAGGTTAAAAGGGTGCCTTAGGCACAAGCCTTTCCTTCCCTTTCTTTAAATGTGACTTTCGGACCTTTTTCTCTCATTTTTCGTAGACCGGAGTCGGAAAAGGGTTTTAAATAATTTTTCTAAAATTTTACTTTTTGTTTGTTTAAATGATTTTTCAGGTGACTTGATACACCTTAACTCAGAACCAAGTGGCGACTTCATTTTTCTAAATAAAACCCTTTTTCAAAATAAGTTGGTCAAAACTGTCACACTTGTAGTTTCGGCCTTGTTTTATTTTCCAAAAATACCATTTTGTTTAAAAATGCACTTTTTCACAAAAAACTCAATTTTTTCTCACACAGACACGGTTTTTCCAAAAACCCATCTTTTCAAAAAGGGTCTCGGACTGAACCTTCTCTTTTCGGGACGCGACAGTCAATGACCCCACTAGTACTCTTTACTTATGATTTTTAGGATGCAACAGGATTTTAGCGACTCCACTGGGGATCACTAGTGAGTCCGAGCACTAGGCTTAATTACCTTTTCCTTATTTAACCCTTCTATTCTATCGCGTTTGGGTGTTAGGATTGCATTTTTCTTTTCGAAGTTTTTTGGTTTTTTCTTTTGCATCTCACACAATCCTCGTTTCTCCGATGCTTATGTGATGTATGTTTTATTTACTTTTGCTTTATCCGATCGCGTTCGCATTTGAGAGAGGGTCAGTCATCCTTGGAGTCCACGCGTGTTAATATTACATTTCCTCCTCTCATAAGGTGCACTCTATACGTGCATTCGATGTTTTTACCCTTTTTCTCTTTTTGGTAGTTGCCACCCATCCATCCTTTTAGGACTAGGACAGATCTGCCTAGACATGCGGCCATCACATTCATGCATGTAGCGATGTCTACGGGATCACTCGAGCCACCGACTCAAAGCTTTGGGATTGATGACCCTTATCCTTAAGTTTGAAGGCTTGGGAACTGACAGCTTAATCGAGTCTAGATGCATTAGTGAGCCCAATCTCATGCATACATGTAGAATAATATAGGGTAGAGTTAGCCTTACCCTATCAGGTACACCAGGCACGAGAGGAGAGGATCCACCCCTTTTTCTTTTCCTTGCTTTATTGTTTTGTTATTTGTTTTGCCAATGTGTTATGTGCTATTTGTTGAATAAACTAATGCGCTCTCTCTTACTTTTTGATTGCATTTACAACTATAGAATAAAGAGCCCTGGCATGGTGCTCTCGTAGGATGCCAACCCTCTTTTGACACGTTTAAATTTCGTTTTCATAACTAATTTCTTCTAAAAAGATGGAAATGAAATTTTATAAATTTTTGCAAATTGCATTTTTTTTTATAATAATACCCAAGGGATCAATCATTGTGAATTTCTTAAAAATCTTAAAAAATTTGATTTTTTGCCTTTTATATTCTTAAATAAAAAGTATAGTTTTTAAATCCTTTTCAAGGTTTACTTGTCCTTGTTGTACTTGTTAGTTTTATTCAAACAAAATTTTCTCATAGTCAATAAATGTGACAGCCCCACCTTACCCAGAGGCGCACCAAAGGGCTTAGCGGACTGCCTGCCTAGCTCTCGCCAGGACTCGAATCACGCACTCACGCAAACATCCAAGCGTACTTAACTCAAAATAAATAAAATAAAATAAAATGGAATAAAATAAAATACACTCATATTATTTACTTAAAGGGTACAAGTCACATCAAAAGTTTACATGTCATAATATACATGATTTTCACAAAGATAGCCTAACACAGTTTGGCTATTACAATAACTAAAACATCTATAATAATCAAAACCAGTCGTTCCAGCTTTAATTTTTCAGGAAACCTGAGTAAAGGAAAACAAATAAAAGGAATGAGCTATAATAGCCCAGTGAATGTCCAAGTCATGCAATCATATCAAGAACTCATTATTTTAGTAAATAAAATAATCGATAAGTTAAATAAACAAGATATGAACAATTTAATTATCAAGTAGTCAAGGGCGGATACAAGGGCTCAACTACGGGAGCAAGCTCAACCGCAGGAAAAGCAAGTACTGATCATGTAACCATGACATTTAGACCGAGATAATAGCTCAGGTCTTTATCAAGGAACATGCCAGTTTTTATCACAGCAAGCCCTAACCACCATTCACCTTATAACCTCCGTACAAGCTACCACATCCAGGGAGTACTCTCAACCTGGGAGGGCCAACACGCAAGAAAGTTCAATCCGGAGTTGGCCTCTTTGAGGATTCACAACTCAAAAGGGAAAGAACGTCACGCCCTAAAACACCCAGCACCTTATAACCTCCCAAGCCTGTCCGAGTTGACTATCCGTGAAGTAACGGTAAAGTTAGTCACGGAAGTCTCACGCACAAGTAACACGTTGAATAGTGAAAGCATATAACACATTACGGAATAGATGCGATAAAGTACACATCTTTCCTCAAGTAGCACATTTTATCACATAATATTTGCAAGTGTAACATAATATTTACAAGTAGAACATAACATTTCATGCATCATGCACACATAAAGACACTCACCTGGAATGCCTAAGAAAATATCTCGTAAAATGGTCGTGATGCGTTTTCGGACCCTGAAATTTAAAAGAAATAATATAATGAAAACTCAATTAAAACCCTAGTAAATTTAGTAAGAAAAATTCAAGAAAACACCCCACTTATTTCTAGGGTTTTGGTTTTAGGGTTTCTAGGGTTTAGGGTTTACTTATTCTAAGAAAATTTAATCTATCACTAGATCATTTCTAAAATTTCTACACTTCAATTTCCTTCAATTGAACATATTCTAAGCTTAAAATCTCACTTGTCAATTTTTCTTCTTTTAATTCTACCAAAATTTCGGCAGCATTTCCCCTTAAAATCGGACTAACCCAAATTTTTTTCCTGCAAGAAAATCAACAATCCAACCCAATTCAACAAGTTCTACAACTTTTATGTTCAACTCAAGTTCAAATTCAATCAAAATTCCACTAAATTCCAAGAATTCTACTCCAAGAATCTTCAACCAAACAACATATAACACATGAAATTTCAAGGTTTAAAGGCCATATACTAGTCTATCTAACCACAAGAACACTTTATCTAGCAAGTAAATCTCAAATTCTAACTAAGTTCTCCAAGTAGTACCAACAAGAATCTTGGTTTAAGCTTGCATAAAAACTAATTAAAACATGAAATTAATAGGAAAAGTTCATAGTAAATACCTTAGATATGCTTAGAACTTTGCTTAGAAAGGAAAGAAGCTCACTTCCTATGGTGGATTTGCCCAAACTTTAGAGAGAAAAACTTCAAGAAGTTGAGAGCAAAATGAGAGAAGAAGAGAAAGAGAGATGGCCGGCCAAGAGGGAGAAGAAAGAGAAAGAAATAGGCTAGGAAAAATGGAAAAGAAATAAAGAAAAGGTGGGAAAAAGATTAACCAATTAAAACCTAACAAGAATAAAGTAAAAAGGTAGTCTTTTAATGCAAGAGTAGCTAACTTGGATTAATTTGATTGGTAGAACTCATTAACCTCTTATCACCTAATACTAGCAATATTAAGACACAAATTATTAAAGCAAAAAGAGAGTAAAATAGGGAGAGAGAAATCCGGCCATAAGGAGAAAGAAAAAGAAAAAGAATTTCGGCCAAAAAGAAAAGAGAAGAGAGAAGAATTTTCGGCCAAGAGAAAAAGAAAAGAAAGAGAAAATTTCAGCCAAGGGAAAAGAAAATAAAGCAAGAAAATAAGTGAAATTTTTGAGTAAAATTGAGCTAAAATTCAAGTAGTCAAAAGACTAGAAAATAGTAAAATGAGCTAATCAAAATTTAAACACTAATATAAATTAAATGGTCAAGTAAAATTATTCTAACTTTAGTACTTAGGTGTTCTTGCTTAATAATGAAAATCTTAAGCTAATTAACCTAATTAACTCAAGAAATCTTCCAACTAATAAATCAAGGATTAACACTTAACCCTAAATAAGAAAAATGTCTCTTGTAAGTGCATTTCTAGGGTGTTACATCCTCCCCCCCTTAAAAGAATTTCGTCCTCGAAATTCTACCTGGATTTTCGAAGAGCTTGGGATAATTTCTCCGCATTTCTTCTTCTGTCTCCCACGTGGCTTCTTCTAGGTCATGATGCTTCCACAGGATCTTGACAAGAGGAATTTGTTTATTTCTCAGTTCTTTTACTTTACGGTCCAGGATTTGAACTGGTTGCTCTTCATATGTCAAAGTTTCGTCAAGCTCAATTTCATCGGGTTGAAGCACGTGCCTTGGATCCGGGTGGTATTTTTTCAAAACTGACACATGGAAGACATTGTGCATTTTAGATAACTTTGAAGGCAAGTCCAATTGGTAAGCAACATTTCCGATACGTTTAACGATTTTGAATGGTCCCATGTATCTTGGTTGAAGTTTCTTCCTTTTCCCAAACTGGATGCCACCTTTAAATGAAGAAATCTTGAGAAATACTTCATCTCCAACTTCGA
Source organism: Mitragyna speciosa (assembly GCA_024721245.1). Classification (NCBI taxonomy): domain Eukaryota; kingdom Viridiplantae; phylum Streptophyta; class Magnoliopsida; order Gentianales; family Rubiaceae; genus Mitragyna; species Mitragyna speciosa. The sequence goes on from CM045556.1 coordinate 15,281,076, forward strand.
ACTCCAGCTCTTTCCTTCGAGTATCGGCATAACTTTTCTGTCGACTTTGAGCAGCTTGAAGTCGTTGTTGTATTAACTTAACTTTCTCATAAGCCTCTTCTATCCAGGGTACTTTTTCTGGACCTAACATTTTCCGTTCACCCACTTCATCCCAATAGCCAGGCGTCCTGCATCTTCTCCCGTACAGTGCTTCAAATGGGGCCATCTGGATAGAGGATTGGTAGCTATTGTTGTACGCAAACTCAATTAAGGTCACATGTTGATCCCAGTTGCTACCAAAATCCATCACACTCGCCCGCAGCATATCTTCTAAAATCTGGATCACTCGTTCGGACTGTCCATCGGTCTGGGGATGGTAAGCCGTGCTAAAGTTTAACTTTGTTCCCAAGGCTTCGTGCATTTGTCTCCACAGTCGAGAAGTAAACCGAGGATCTCGGTCCGAAACAATACTAACTGGAATTCCATGTAATCTCACCACTTCATCAATGAACATACGAGCAAGTTTTTCCAACGGGTAAGTCATGTTCATGGGCAGAAAATGAGCAGATTTGGTCAAGCGATCCACAATTACCCAAATAGCATCATGCCCTTTTTGGGTTCTCGGTAAACCAGAAACGAAATCCATGGTAATGTGCTCCCATTTCCACTCTGGGATTTCCAAAGGTTGTAGTAGTCCTGACGGTCTCTGATGTTCGGCTTTTACCTGCTGACACGTAGGACAAGTTTGCACATACTCTGCTATTTCCCTCTTCATATTATCCCAGCAATAAAGTTTCTTCAAATCTTGGTACATCTTTGTACTCCCCGGGTGCACAGTGTACCTGGAACGATGGGCCTCATCCATGATTACTCTCTTCAACTCTTCGTCTCTTGGGATGAAGATACGGTTTCGGAATCTCAACAGTCCCTCCGGTCCAACACTATACTCAGGTAGGGTCCCCACTTTGGCTTTCTCTATCCGCTTCTGTAGTGTGAGATCCTTGCCTTGAGCTTCTTGGATTTGTTTCAACAATTCAGATTGTGCACTTACGTTTCCACAAATCACTTTAGAGCCAGCTATCCTTGGATTGCTCTCACTCAATCGCTCCAACAAGTCCCATTCACGGATGGCCAGACTAGCCATTTGAACCTTCCTACTTAAAGCATCTGCAACAACATTAGCTTTACCCGGATGGTAATTAATAGTACAGTCGTAATCCTCCAATAACTCCACCCATCTACGTTGTCGCAAATTTAACTCTTTATGAGAAAACAAATATTTCAGACTCTTATGATCTGTATATACCTCAAAGGTGACTCCATACAAATAATGCCTCCATTTCTTGAGTGCGAAAACCACCGCTGCTAATTCTAGGTCATGTGTGGGATAATTCCTTTCATGAGGTTTTAACTTACGGGAAGCGTAGGCAACTACTTGTTTCCCTTGCATTAACACACATCCTAAGCCTTCCCGTGAAGCATCTGTGTACACACTGAAAGTTTCATTTTCATTAGGCAATGCTAGCACTGGGGCAGATGTCAATCGTTTCTTGAGTTCAGTGAAGCTCTGTTCGCACCGTTCATCCCACTTAAACTTAACATTCTTTTGGGTCAAAGCAGTGAGTGGTGTGGCTATCTTTGAAAAATCCTTAATAAACCTCCGATAATAGCCAGCTAACCCCAAGAAACTACGAACTTCGGTGGGATTCTCGGGTCGTTTCCAACTAACCACGGCTTCCACTTTGGAGGGATCTACTCGCTATTCCTTCTCCCGAAATGACATGACCCAAGAATGACACTTGGTCCTTCCAAAATTCGCACTTACTAAACTTGGCATACAACTTGTTGTCTCTCAAGGTTCGTAGCACCATCTTCAAATGTTGCTCATGCTCTCCATGGGACTTGAAAATATCAAAATATCATCAATAAAAACCACTACAAACTGATCCAAGTATGGTCTGAAAACCCTATGCATTAAATCCATAAAAGCCGCCGAGGCATTAGTTAAACCAAAAGGCATCACCACAAATTCGTAATGACCATATCGAGTGTTAAAAGCAGTTTTTGACACATCTTCCTCCTTAATTTTTAATTGATAGTACCCTTGTCTAAGATCCACCTTGGAAAATACTACAGCCCCTTCCAATTGATCAAACAATTCATCAATGTGAGGTAAAGGATACTTATTCTTTATGGTGACATTATTTAACCCTCGATAGTCAATGCAAAGCCTAAGAGTACCATCTTTCTTCCTTACAAATAACACTGGGGCTCCCCATGGTGATACACTCGGCCTGACAAACCCTCTTTCTAACAAATCCTGGAGTTGGACCTTAAGTTCCCCGAGTTCTGCAGGGGACATGCGGTATGGGGTTCTAGATATTGGCGATACTCTGGGTACCAATTCTATTTTGAATTCCACTTCTCTCTCCGGAGGTAGGGAGCTTAATTCTTCAGGAAACACATCGGGAAATTCTTTTACCACCGGCACATCCTCAAGTCTCACTTTATCCTCAGGTGTATTAATTAAATAAGCAAGGTATCCTACTGCCCCTCAGAACATCAATTTCCTAGCTTGCATGGCCGAAAGAAGATTTGAGGAAGCTAGAGTTTTCTTAACATCCAACCTTAAAATAGGTTCGCCCGGTATGCTAAACTCCACCACTTTCGTCCCACAATTTAGTTGAGCACTATACCGGGTCAAACAATCCATGCCTAGTATTACATCATAACCCCGAATAGGTAAAGCTATGAGATCTGTTAGAAATTTTCTTTCTCCTACCCGAAGCTCACAATCTTGGTAAACAAGATTAGTTGTCAGGCAATGGTCCCCAGTCGAAGTCCTCACTTCCAATTCATAGGAATAACTTAACAGGTTGTATCTCTAAAGCAGTCATAAATTGAGGGTTCACAAAGGAATGGGTGGAACCTAGGGTCTACTAGCAGTTTAGCCAAACGATGAAAAACAAGAATCATACCTTCAATCACTGCTGGTGACTCCTGGGCATCCCGCTTGTCGAGGGCATACACGCGAGCTGGCACTTTCCTGTTTATTCCCGCTCTCCCTGGCTTGATTGGTCTCCTTGGGCCCAGGTTGAGCGGTGCTCGGTCCACTGGCGGCCTGTCTTGGACATTGATTTATCCAGGTGATCTCCACTGCCTGCAAAGCAAACATTTCCGGTTCTTTCTCCAGCAGTCATCTTCCACATGCCCTGCCTTTACCGCAATACCCACAAGCAACCGGAGCAGCTGATGACTGTTTCTCCTTTTGAGTATCCTCCTTTTGTTCACTTCTTGGCAGAGCCCTTCTCACCAGTGCACCTCTTGTTCTTCCGAACGGGGCACCTTGCCCAATTCTCACTCCTCCAGTTCCCCTTCCCATCTTAGGGACTGGAGAGTTTCCAGTTGAAGGTCGAGCATCGTTGGTATTTCCTCGTTTTCTTGCCTTCACCGTGCGGACCAGGGACTTGGTTTCCTCCACTTACTACGCTTTTTCCACTGCAGCTTCATACGTTTCAATGGTGGCAGCTGCGAGGGCATCTTGGATCTCCAAATTCAAGCCTTGGATAAATCTCCTCTTTCTTCGCCGTTCAGTGGCTACAAGTTCCGGGGCATAACGAGACAGTTTAGTAAACTGAGCCTCATACTCAGCTACACTCAGCAACCCCTGTCTTAATTTCAAAAATTCATCTTCTCACTTTTTCTTGTACTCGCACGGGGATATACTTCTCCTTGAACTCTCTAGTGAAGTTGACCCATGTCCTTGGAGTTTGATGTCTTTCCCACTTGGCGTTGATTAAATTCCACCAAGGGGTGGCAGCACCTTCCAATTGGAACACGGCGAATGTCACTTGCCGTTCATCCGTATACTTCAAGGCAGTAAAAATTTTCTCAATGTCTTCTAACCATTTTTCAGCGATTTCTGGCTTTGGACTGCCGTTAAACTTAGGGGGATTAAATTTCTGGAACCGTTCCAGGGCTACATCTTCCCCTACTGCCGGGTTTCTATGAGGACCACCAACTTCCACTGCTGGGTTTCTGCCGAGTTCCCAGTTGAGTTAGAACGTCGGTCATTCGATTCAAGACCGCAATCATTGGATCAGCTCCTGAAGGTGGATTTATGCTAGAGGTAGCAGTCTTCATCCCGGTCTTGACGACAGGGACGTCCTCTACCGCGACCACGTCCACTCATGACTTAATATGCTATAATAACATGAATGAATTTATTTTAATATCTACATAATAAATGTCAAGATAAAATGTAAAATGCACAAATTCAAGATTAACAAGGAAATCAAGTTTCATGCCAACAAGATCACACATATTTATACAAGTAGTTCAATTTACACATTTTTCAAGAGTCACATACAAAACATGTCGTACATATAAAACATAACAAAACTAGCATAAGGTTTTGGTACATAAACCCATCTAAAGATCTAGTCCGAGATCTAGTCCAACTGGACTGATCCGGCCGAGCTCACATCCATCTCCTGCTCACCCCCAAGGAGCCTCCTCGGCCCCAAGAGGTGGAGGCGCTGCCTGTCCTGGCCCTAGGTGCGGAGCCATATCTCGCACCTCATCTAACACATGACCTACTAACAGACCACTCTCATCTACAAGTCGTCCCGTGTGGTCCCGGAACATGCTGTACCACGCGTGTGAGACGGCCATGCATCTCCTGATACTGCTCTCGATAAGCATCAGTCCTCTGCTGTTCTTCCTGAACAGCAGTCTCTAAGTCACGAATCCTCTGAGCCTGAGCCCTAACTGTCTCTCTCAGCTCGTGAACACGGGCCCGGGAAGTATCACTATCACGCTCTACCCGCCTACTATCCTCTATCAAAGAAAGCACGACATGATCGGGATAAGAGTATGTCCTCCAACAACCGCAAGCAGGGCGGACTCGACGGGCAGGTGAAAATGTACGGTAGGGGTGACCCGGTCCCTCACGGAAACTGAACTATCGGTCGTCTACGCTGCTCATACTGGGTCGGGGCCACATCAGCTGGCTGCAATGCCCGTGATCCCTCACCTCGACCAGCTCTCTGACATACCTACATGTTTAAATAATAAATTAATTAGGTCTATCCCACAAATACTTAATAATAAATAATACTTAAATATTACACTCAAATATCAAGCTTAAAAGTAACCTAAACACATTCTCAAGCATATACACAATAGCAGTCCAGGTGCGGAAATTCGGATCTTATCTCTCACACTCAGGTTGATCAGGCCCAAGCGTAACTGACTCAACCCAAATTTCCTACCCGACACCCCAAACAAGACTAGCACTAGAGACAGGATTCAATCCTAAGCTCTGATACCAACTGTGACAGCCCCACCTTACCCAGAGGCGCACCAAAGGGCTTAGCGGACTGCCTGCCTAGCTCTCGCTAGAACTCGAATCACACACTCACGCAAACCTCCAAGCATACTTAACTCAAAATAAAATAAAATGGAATAAAATAAAATACACTCATATTATTTACTTAATGGGTACAAGTCACATCAAAAGTTTACATGTCATAATATACATGATTCTCACAAAGATAGCCTAACACAGTTTGGCTATTACAATAACTAAAACATCTATAATACTCAAAATCAGTTGTTCCAGCTTTAATTTTTCAGGAAACCTGAGTAAAGGAAAACAAATAAAAGGAATGAGCTATAATAGCCCAGTGAATGTCCAAGTCATGCAACCATATCAAGAACTCATTATTTTAGTAAATAAAATAATTGATAAATTAAATAAACAAGATATGAACAATTTAATTATCAAGTAGTCAAGGGCGGATACAGGCTCGACTACGGGAGCAAGCTCAACCGCAGGAAAAGCAAGTACTAATCATGTAACCATGACATTTAGACCGAGATAATAGCTCAGGTCTTTATCAAAGGACATGCCAGTTTTATCACACAAGCCCTAACCACCGTTCACCTTATAACCTCCGTACAAGCTACCACATCCAGGGAGTACTCTCAACCTGGGAGGGCCAACACGCAAGAAAGTTCAATCCGGAGTTGGCCTCTTTGAGGATTCACAACTCAAAAGGGAAAGAACGTCACGCCCTAAAACACCCAGCACCTTATAACCTCCCAAGCCTGTCCGAGTTGACTATCCGTGAAGTAACGGTAAAGTTAGTCACGGAAGTCTCACGCACAAGTAACACGTTGAATAGTGAAAGCATATAACACATTACGGAATAGATGCGATAAAGTACACATCTTTCCTCAAGTAGCACATTTTATCACATAATATTTGCAAGTGTAACATAATATTTACAAGTGGAACATAACATTTTATGCATCATGCACACATAAAGACACTCACCTGAAATGCCTAAGAAAATATCTCGTAAAATGGTCGTGATGCGTTTTCGGACCCTGAAATTTAAAAGAAATAATATAATGAAAAATCAATTAAAACCGTAGTAAATTTAGTAAGAAAAATTCAAGAAAACACCCCACTTATTTCTAGGGTTTTGGTTTTAGGGTTTCTAGGGTTTAGGGTTTACTTATTCTAAGAAAATTTAATCTATCACTAGATCATTTTTGAAATTTCTACACTTCAATTTCCTTCAATTGAACATATTCTAAACTTAAAATCTCACTTGTCAATTTTTCTTCTTTTAATTCTACAAAAATTTCGGCAACATTTCCCCTTAAAATCGGACTAACCCAAATTTTTTTCCTGCAAGAAAAATCAACAATCCAACCCAATTCAACAAGTTCTACAACTTTTATGTTCAACTCAAGTTCAAATTCAATCAAAATTCCACTAAATTCCAAGAATAAATTGGCATCATGCATAAACCTTAGAGGGAATGCCATTTCGAGAATCCCATAATAGGAAAGCCATCATTTTGTCTTGGATACATAACCCTAAAAAGACATGCATGTTTATATTTCAATACCATCCTGGTGGGTGAGACCCTAGGTAAGGTAGTACGAGTAAAACAGAGGCATTTTCTTCTCGATGAATTTTGGCGCATTTTCTCATTAGAAAAGGGGGGTCTCACCCTAAAGGATCATATTTCTTGCTAGGCTGCCCTTGGCACAATAAGGGCACCCCCTAGGGCATGCATACGAATTGTTTAATACATTTACTAACTCCAATCTTTTTCTTTTTCTTTTTTCTTTCTTAGGATAAAAATTTAACAGTGCTACGTAAGATAAATACCTGAATCATGTTCTTTCAATTTCCCATCTTTCAGGTACATTAAATCATAACTTCTTTTCACCGAAGCCCCATTTACACGCTGTCTCGTGCCAAACTACGGCATATAAACATGAGTAACCATATGGATTCTTCCGAAATGCCAGCAGGGAATCAAGCGTCTGAACTGACTACACTAAGGGTGCAAATGGATGAAATGTTAACCAAGATGAATGACACGATTCACGAGGTGTCCTCCCATAGCCAAATCATTGCCCACTTCATAAGTAATATGAACAACAATGGCTCCATCTGGAACGTACCACCCACTCGGGAAACTCTGCACACCCAACCCAATGCAAGTGGAAGTACCCTTGGTACAAACAACAATGACCCAGCTATCTAGACACAAGTCTCATCTCTGGATACCCAAGACACTTAGATTCCACCCCCACCTACTCAAAATCCTCAAGTGCCTGTTCATATTCCATCCAGCCCTAGAAATACTCAGAATGTTCTGAACCAACCTTACTACTCCCAACAAGCAACTCAATTCACCCAAAACACTCAGCCACCACCGGCTCTTAATTCAAGTCAGTTTGTGCTCGATACTGGGTATCAAGGGGAGTAGAGATGGAACCTTTTGCTAGAGAAGAGAATCCCTTTATGACTAATAAGACATTGTTGAAGAGACTGGACAAATTTGATGATTTCATCAAAGAGAGTCAAGGGTTTGATAGATACGGGGGATTGGACCATGAGGATTTTTGCATGTTTCCAAATACCCAATTACCACAAAAATTCAAAGTCCTAGAGTTTTCCAAATACAATGGCAGTGAGGACCCTGTGGTGCATCTCAAAATGTTTTGTAACAAACTTGGAAAACCAACCGCAGATAACAAATTGCGAATGAGGCTTTTTGGAGAAAGTTTAGAAAAAGACGCACTAGAGTGGCATTTGAAGCTAGACTTCTAAAAAATTAGAGGCTGGAATGACCTTTTACGGGCTTTCATCAAACAATATGAATTTAATTGTGACCTAGTACTTGATAGATTTGCTTTGGTAGAGTTAAAGAAGAAACCCTCAGAGAGCTATGTAGCTTACGGTCAAAGGTGACGAAGTGTGGCAGCCAAAGTAAGTTCGCCAATTGATGAAAACGAAATGGTCAAATTCTTCATTAATGCTTAGGACCCACCGTATTATCAGGCTATCATGGGTTCCATTGAAAAAATCTTTGCTCAGGTCATCAAACAAGCAGAAGCCATTGAGAGAGGAGTAAAGAAAGAAAAAGTGGTAGATATGGCCGCCATGAAATTACAAGTAGAAAATTTGCAGAACAATAATAATATGAAGAAAGAAACTAGAAAGCAAGCCGAACCAAAGGAAGGGGAATCAGTTTTTGTGCTAAATCAAGGCCCTAGACCCAAACCTAGATTCCAAACCAACACGAACTATCATGCCAATTATCTGCAGTACTCTCCGCCAGTACATGCTTTTCCTACTTTTTCACCATGCCCTCAACCAATTTTTCACACCCAAGCTCAATCGATGAATACGCTGCCATTTCTTCCAAATGCTCAACCCACGTTTTAAAATTTTTAGCCCGCACCAAAAAATAACCTGCGTCCTCTATTTCAATCCCGCACAAGGCCACTTCATCTTAACACCTATATTCTTCCAATCCAACATCAATTAGCTATTGGTCAAGCCAACCAACCACAAAGGCCAAATAGGGTGTTCACTCCTCTAGGTCATCCTATAGAGAAAATCTTTGAGCAGTTGAGGGCCACAAATAAAATAGGTACAATAAGTCAGGCCATCTACTCTGATGGATTGCCTCGTGACTACGATCCCCAGGGTTTTTGTGCTTACCATTCAGGAGGCCAGGAACATTTCACAGCTAATTGTTAGGCATTAAAGCACAAAATTCAAGACATGATTGAAGCTGTAGATATTGTATTGAGGAGGGGTTGGGAGTAGGCTCTGAATGTCAACAACAATCCCTTGCCTCAACATGAGCCCACTATGGGGATGATAGAGCTAAATGAGAAATTGACGATGGGATTGAAATTAGATACTGCTGGTTTCGAGGTCATTGATGAAGAAGCACTGAACAGCTGGATAGTTGAGTGACGATGAATTTAGGATTGCCTGTGTTTTTAAATTCATTTCCGGATAGAGCTCTAGAATTAATTTCTTTTTTTCAAATGGTTTTGGTGTCTGGCTCATATCGTGTTTTGCTTTTACTTTTGAAAAAAAAAAGAGAGGGGGGGAGGGGATTGTCATGAGCCCTTATTTTCTTTTAAACAAATATTTTGTTTGAAATTTGGATTGTGTTTACTGCTTTCCCAAAGGCTAGTGCTAGTAGGTGTTTGTAAATATTTCTTTTCCAAGAAAACACAAGTTTGAGTTCAATGAAATGAAAGTTTTTCTCATTCGTCTATTTATTTAATTGTTTCTATATTTTTCAATTTTTTCCTTCAAATAACTAAAATAAATGCCTATGATTTTTGGATGTCACCTCACGCTAATGATTGTCACTTCGATATCTCTTCGGATTCTAAATAAGGCAAAATTGTCAATGAGGAGCCAAAGTGATACCGAAAAGGAATCTGCATTCCGTATTAAGGATTCTGAATGGTACAAAGAGAATTCAGGCTTGACATGAAAGGATCTGAAGCCATAAACATTGGTGCCAAGACATAGGTCAAGCAGTTAGGTCAGGATGCACTTTCGCTTCGAAAACTTTGAAAATGTTGAACAAGTTCCACAACACGTGACTGGAGGATTCAAGCACAACAAAAGGAACAAATTTGCTGAGATACGACTTCAACCAATTCGAAAGGGAAGCTATATTGTTTCATATCCTAACTTTTCTCATTTGCATAGGTTAATTGTGAGGTTAAAATAGAGTGATGTCACATGCTTGTGAGTTATGGCTTGCAATCTTTATTTTTTTTAATTCCCCTACTGGTTGGAATTGCTTTATGTGCTTTGGCAAATGCTTTCTTCAAGCAATAGGAAATGATTATTATGTGGTTTGGAGTTTTATTCTTATAGAAAGTATATCTTGTAAAGTGGTTAAAATTATGTCTAAATTTTGTATGTTTGATGAAATTTCTCTTCTTTACATAATTTCACATGTTAAATGCTGATTATGGTCAATTAATGCACTCATGTGATTTGTGATATAACATCTATTATGAGGGTTTTTATAATAAAAAACAAAAAGAGAGGAAAAAAGAGAAAAGGGAAAAAGATAAGGAAAAGAAAAGAATAATGTAGCTTTTTTCTACTCCAATTGTTCTCTTGCTTAGTAATCGGGAGTTTTCATCCAAAAATGTCAACTTTCGTGTTAAACAGTACTTGAATTATAAGTAATGCATTGCAAATTCGAGTGAGTAGATTGTTGAGTAACTGGGGATTTTCATCCAACTAATGTCGATTCTTACATAAAAAGGCAGTTTTACTTCTCTAATACATTTTCTGCTATTGGTTTAAGATTGAAATGTTGAGTAATCGAGAACCTTCATAACTAATGTCAATTTTCGTGTCAAGAGAGACTATCATATTTTGAGTAATTAGTTCACTAGAATAAAATTTCCTAATGTGAAAAATGAAATTGATCATACATATGTGATGTTCTCCGATTGATCATATGATTCGTTTACTTGTGAAATTCGGTAAGGCGAAGAAATAAAGTTGAACTAACTTAATTGTGATATAATTTCTTCCCCTTTGCTTGATATTATAATTATTAAAGACAAGATGATAAATTGCATAATGGTTATTTACTCGATCTTGAGGAAATATGTTTTAGAATGGACATGGGTGATTTCAATACTTGAATTATTAGTTGAGCTCGCATTTTCCAAATGGTTGAGAACAAACAATGATTCAAATGTGGAGGAATTGACAAATGTCAAAATTATGCTTTTAAATTGTTCCTTTTAGTGTGGATTTGACTCATTTCATATATTTGCCATTCGAATTTATAATTTTAAGACAAAAATAATTTGAGCAGATTAACACACGAATTTTGGGATCTTTGTAGGGAAAGACTCAAGTTTAAATACTACCATTCATTTCACTTCCTCTGAAGTTGATAATCCAAAAAGGCACTACAATTGAGTCAAGATGACAGTTGAAGTTTCATACATGAGAAAGTCAGTATGCCGACATGGAAGTCATTGGGAAGTTGATGACAACAGTTGATTGAGATTTTTCGTTTGCATTGATTGGTTGTGGCAATGTCAGAATTCAAATGGGAATGACATCCAAAAATCAAAAGGCATCTTTTAAACTATTATTTCAAAATCAATTTTTTGAAAAAATGTTTCATTTAATTGTATTTCATTTAGTTTTTGCATGTTGTTTACTATATTTCTTTTACATTATTGCATGTGAAGCATTTTTTCTAACCAATTCATGTTTTAAAAATTTTGATATTTCCTTTGTTTGAATTTGAAATAAAATTAAAGGCAATCCTAAATTTATTAGAAGCCAGAATCATGCACGAATTGCAAGATTATTTTAGGTACGGGTCTGAGTCGTGAATTAGAGTTCACTGAATTGGGAGACTTGCAAAGAGTAAAGAAAGTGATTGATCAGAGACTCAGAATGGCCATACTCACGTTTATATGCGCTAGCAAAGTCAAGGGACCGCTAGATGGTGGCATCACTTTTGCAATTGTAGTTACTTCATCTTTTTGCAGGCGCAATCACATCGTTATTAATTCAGACCTTCGTCAAGAATAAAAACTGGGGCAATTTTTAAATTAGTGATGGTTTAATCAAGGCCATAATTCAATTCAAAGATTGATTTCAAAATTGACACTGGAGCAAATTTTTTGGCAAAAATTTAATTTTAAAATTGATTTTGAGATTGATTTATACCAGGGAAAGTTTTTTTTAAGGGATGAATTTAAATGGATTTTAATACTAAATCTCAAAACGACTGATTTCAGATCAGTTTGATGCCATACATTGGGGGCAAAATTTTTTGAAAAATTTTATTTTTTGGGATGATTTGGATGCAATGTTTGATAATTGTTTCAAGATTTCATATGTCTCAAATTTCTTTATGCATTTTTCAGTAGTCTGGATCTCATTTTGTTCATTCTAGTCTGGCGTATTTTATTCATCACTTTAGGATCATACATTCATACATTTTGTTTAACAGCCTGTGCTGTATCATTTTGTCTTACATTTTCGCACCGATACTTGTTTATTATTTGCTTAGCATGCGACATGTTGTTTTTGATTTTGTCCAACATTACGCGTATTTTACATTTATGTTTAAGTTCTAACTTGTCTGTTGGGTTTACTTTCTGCTTAAGTCCCAACTCGTCCATTAGGCCCCAGCTCGTCCGTTGGGTTTACTTTTATGCTTAAGTTCCAGCTCGTCCATTAGGCCCCAACTCGTCCATTGGGTTTGCTTTTCTACTTAAGTCCCAACTCATCTGTTAGGCCCCAGCTCATCCGTTGGGTTTACTTTTACATTTAAGGCCCAACACGTCCATTGGGCCCCAACTCGTCCATTGGGTTTACTTTAATGCTTAAGTCCCAACTCGTCCGTTGGGCCGCAGCTCATCCGTTGGGTTTAGTTTTCTACTTAAGACCCAGCTCGTCCGTTGGGCCCCAATTCGACCGTTGGGTTTACTTTTATGCTTAAGTTCCAACTCGTCCGTTGGGTGTACTTTTCTGCTTAAGTTCCAGCTCGTCCGTTGGGCCCTAGCTCGCCCATTGAGTTTACTTTTCCACTTAAGTCCCAACTCGTCCGTTGGGCCCCAACTTATCCATTGGGTTTACTTTTATACTTAAGTCCTAACTCGTTTGTTGGGCGCCAACTCATCCGTTGAATTTATTTGTCCGCTTAAGTCCTAACTCGTCCGTTGGGACCCAACGGACCGTTGGGATCCAGTTTGTCCGTTGGGTTTACTTTTCTGCTTAAGTCCCAACTCGTCTGTCGGGTCCCACCTCGTCCGTTGGGTTTACTTTTTTGCATAAGTCCCAATTCATCTGTTAGGCCCCACCTCGTTTGTTGGATTTACTTTTATGCCTAAGTCCCATGTCGTCCATTGGGCCCCAACTCCTCCGTTGGATTTACTTTTCTGCTTAAATCCCAGCTCACCTGTTGGACCCCAACTCGTCCGTTAGGTTTACTTTTGTGCTTAAATCCTAACTCGTCCGTTGGGCTCCAACTCCTCCGTTGGGTTTACTTTTCTGTTTAACTCCCAACTCGTCAGTTGGGTTTACTTTTGTGCTTAAGTCCCAACTCGTTCGTTAGGCCCCAACTCGTCCGTTGGGTTTACTCTTGTGCTTAAGTCCCAACTCGTCCGTTGAGTTTACTTTTCTGCTTAAGTCCTAGCTTGTCGGTTAGATCCCAACTCGTCCATTGGGGTTACTTTTATGCTTAAGTCCCAATTCCTCCGTTGGGCCCCAACTCGTCTGTTGGGTTTACTTTTCTATTTAAGTCCCAACTCATCCGTTGGGCCCCAACTCATCCGTTGGGTTTATTTTTCTGCTTAAGTCCCAACTCGTCCGTTGAGTTTACTTTTCTGCTTAAGTCCTAGCTTGTCGGTTAGATCCCAACTCGTCCATTGGGGTTACTTTTATGCTTAAGTCCCAATTCCTCCGTTGGGCCCCAACTCGTCCGTTGGGTTTACTTTTCTATTTAAGTCCCAACTCATCCGTTGGGCCCCAACTCATCCGTTGGGTTTATTTTTCTGCTTAAGTCCCAACTCGTCCGTTGGATCTCAACTCGTCTGTTGGGTTTACTTTTCAACTTAAGTCCTAGTTCATCCGTTGGGTTTACTTTTATGCTTAAGTCCTAGCTCCTCCGTTGGGCCCCAACTCATCCGTTGGATTCACTTTTTTGCTTAAGTCCGAGCTCGTCCGTTTGGCCCCAACTCGTCCGTTGGGTTTACTTTTATGTTTAAGTCCCAAGTTGTTCGTTGGCCCCTAGCTCCTCCGTTGGGTTTACTTTTCTGCTAAAGTCCTAACTGATCCGTTGGGCCCCAACTCGTTCGTTGGGTTTACTTTTATGCTTAAATCCCAACTCGTCCATTGGACCCTAACTCTTCCATTGGGTTTACCTTTCTGCTTCAGTCCCACCTCGCCCGTTGGGCCCCAATTCGTCCGTTAGGTATACTTGTCTACTTAAGTCCCAACTCGTTCGTTGGGCCCTAATTCTTCCATTGGGTTTACTTTTCAGCTTAAGTCCCAACTCGTCCGTTGAGCCCCAACTCGTTCGTTGGGTGTAATTTTCTGCTTAAGTCCCAGCTCGTTTGTTCGGCCCCAGTTTGTCCGTTGGGTTTACTTTTCTGCTTAACTCCTAACTCGTCTGTTTGGTTTACTTTTATACTTAACTCCCAGCTCGTCCGTTGGGCCCCAATTCATCCGTTGGGTTTAATTGTCTGCTTAATTCCCAAATCTTCCGTTGGGCCCTAATTCGTCCATTGGGTTTACTTTTCTGCTTAAGTCCAGTGTAGACACCAAATTTTGACACAGCATTTATTTTCAAATATTGGGGGACCTTTTTTCTAGTATTTGGAGTCAAATCCTGATTTTTTGGTAAAAATGAAGAAGTCAGCAATTTTGGAGGGCAGAATAGTAATTTTTTAATTGTAAATATTTTTTCATTAATTTTGGAGGGTTTAAATTCTTTTTTTGTACTTTTATACACATTTTTAAATTTTGTGATTTTTTCGGGTTCAGCAAGTATTTTTATGCATTTTCGCTAGCACAGGGGTAAAATGGTAATTTCGTATCGTGAATACCACTTTCGACCATTTTTGTGTACCAAATTTATTTTTAGGTTTTTAAGCATGTTTCTAAGTTTTTTTAACTTTTTTTCAGAGTGAATTTCTATTAACAAATTTATTATTTACATTTTTCTTAATTTTTTCTATTTTTTGTGAGAGAATATAAATTTTGATATTTTTTAAGGGCAAGGTTGTAATTTTTGTAGTCAAGGGCGTTTTGGTGTTTTAATCATTTATTGGAGGTTAAGACTTGTGCACTATAAATACCCCACTTGGGAATTTTAGAAAAGGAGGAGAAAAAATAAAAAATCTAGGGAGAGTTTTAGTTTTTTTTTTTAATTTTTAGTTTTTTTAGTTTTTCTATTTCACCAAGAACACCAAGAACACATACTTTTTTTTTTACACACATCTTCAAATTTTCACCAAGAACACCAAGAACACACACTTCTTTTTTTACACATATCTTCAAATTTTCACATACCACACCAAGAACACACACTACTCACTGTCTCTCACACACCACACACACTCACTCTCTCACACTTTTCACTCACACTCTCTCTAACGCTCTTACACACCCGTTTACACACACAGCTAGGCACATAAACACACACAGAATTTCAAACAATTGCACACACAAACACACCGTTCAATTTCACACACAATACACACGCCAAATTTGCACACAAATCCAGCTCTACACACAAATACATACACAGATTCAGCCACACACATACACATACTTCTCAGCCATTTAAACGCACAACACTTGGACTAGTTCACACATTTGCATACACAACACACAGTAGATACACTAACATTCTCACACAATCCCACACACTGATTCACATTTAGACAGACACGTTCAAGTAACTTGCACACACAAATACACCATATTCACACGTAACAATACACACACACACTCATTCACGCATAGTTCACACACACACATACAGTTACACACCTACAAAATACACACAGACACACACACACACACACACTCAAACACACATAGCCAGAACTTTACACATGCAGATACACACACATATCTCAATCACACACAATCACACATACAAAGCACTCTCATTCACACGCATACACATTCATCCCTCAATTAGCCAAAACTACCAAAATTTTTGGTAAAACTGCAGCTCTAGTTAGCCCAAACCAAGCTGTAAACAGCTCCAAACCAATTGTTCCAAAGCTACCTCACTGCAGCTCTACAACCACCTGCACTTACCCTCAACCTCAACAGCCATCCTCACACCAGTGAATCAATCATCATCGTCCCAACTCCACCACAAATAATCACCGACCACCCAAACCATCTTTCCTGCAACAAACGACTGGAAAACCCAACAAATTCCCACCTCCAATGACCTCTCTGAACCACCAAACATTCCCCTTCAAATTGTCATTTTTAACTCCCCTGTTCCAGTCAACAAAAATCCACAACAATCAACCATCAATTTCTGCCATCTCACCAGTCAACAGGCCAGCAATCCACGGCCTCAATCATCAGCTCCCCTCACCAACTCCTCCGATTACTCCATCACCACCAAGCCATTGTCAATTAACACATAGTCACACACTCAACACCAGACAACAGTACACCGTCTCTGCCCATCCATCTTCACCTCAGCCCAATAAACGTCATAGCTCCACCACTGGAGCCCCAAACACTCCACTCCCTACCATCACAGAACCTTCCCTCGTCACCATCCCAAGCCCAAACAAACGAACAAATTCAGCACAGCCTCCATCGCAGACAAAATTTAGACCACCAGCGCCACCTGCAACAAAAACAATACAACAAATACCACCCAAATCACACAACAAGTACCACGCGCCACTAGTCCTAGTGAACTGCCATCAGGCCGGTGCACTTTCGTCAAATCCAAATCGTCATCACCATGACCAACCAAGAAACCACCATTACCAAATCCCTTCTTGAATCTAGGTACCATTTCTTAGCTCTTTCTTCCAATTTATCTAATTAATTGCTGATAAATGTGTAGAGTTGTTGCGATTTTATTAGGGATTTAGTCACTGTTCTGAGGGAATTTTTGAGTGAATTGGGTAAATTTGGTTCCCATGAGACTTACGTTAGTGTATGCCCTAAAACCAAGATGGTTTAAGGTGTTTTGTTTTACACTTATTTATGTTATATTTATCCATGTGGTATTTTTCTTTATCATCTATACTTGTATTTCCATGTTACTTGTTTGATTGATAAAGTCCTTAGAATATTGACTGTGTATTAGAGATTGTAAGGGTTACAATTAATGAGACTCTAATACATAAAGTCATATTCTTAAATATCCCTAGTCATAGTATTAATGAGATTGGACATCATTAATACGGATAGACTAGCACATACTTTACCTCTACTTATGGTAAGTAGTAGTTGATCTCATTGACTAATGGTGTGCGTGACACTTAAGCTAGTATGTGGATGCTTGTTTGAGAACAAGTTCATTGGATTGATCTGCCAAGAGTTTCAACTATAGTGCCAATAGTTGAACTCTTAATGGCAATGGTGTAAGTGATCCTTTGACTTGAGATTACCATAGTATATTGAGTGTGAATTGCTATACTTTGACTCTATTCCTCGGTGCCCGTAAAAGGGTAGCTCATAGGTTAGAGATTGGGTATAGTTTGAAGCATGGAAAGATAGTGAGTAATCAATATAGGATTCGCCACTCCTTAATAGGAGAGTATATCCCTTAATGGCCACTTGTTGGAAATATTAACTCATAAATCTTCTGCAGAAGTGATAGTATAACATGGAAGTAGTTTCAAGGTTATACATCATGGAGAGTTATATTTCTGGAACAAGAAAATGTAAATTAGTCATTTAAAAGTATGCACTATACTTTTAGACTAATTGGGATATAGTGTGGTGAAAGGATATTAATTACATGGTAACATTGTCATTGAAGGGTATGGTCTACCATATGACTTTCCTATTCACTTGGGTGGTCATGATGCATTGCTAGACGCCACTCATGATCTATAAGTATGAATTGATTAATTAGTGAATTAATGATAAATTAAAAGTGTTTAATTTATCTAGCTCAATTAATGAGTTATAATTTATACTTATTGCCAACGTGAATGGAACCTAATGGGTCACACACATAAAGAACAAAATCTTTGGGTTAAAATGTAATTAAGATAAGTATGAGATACTTATGGGGTTAATTTATGAGATAAATTAACTTAAAGGACTTATTTATAAATATTCTAAGTCTTGCAGGAAATTAGTTTCCTAAAAGAAATAAAGTAACTAATTGGTTTCCTTATGGAATAGATTTCCTAAAGGAGAAGGATTAGCTTAAAGTAAGTTACCTAAACCTTCTTGGTTTCCAATTAGCTTTATTTCCTAAAAGACTAGAATACTTCCTCTATAAATAGGTTCATGCTTTGACTCTTGAATTATTATTGCATACACAAAAGAAAACTAGTGAGAGAAAATAGAAGAAAGAAAAGGCACGCCTCTTTCTCTCTCTCTAGGCATCTCTCTCTCTCTCTCTCTCCTAAGGGTTAGGTTTTTCTTCTTCTTGTGTTCTTAATAATTCAAGGGAGCTAGCACTCAAAAGTCAAAGCAAGCAAGCCTACAAGGTTCCCAAAGAAGTTGTTCGTGTGGATATCGTTAGAGGCTCTACGCTTGGAGGGCTTTTCGTGGTAGATCAAACATCTTCTTCGAAGGATCTTTGCCTAGAAGCATAGAAATCTTTTGTGCTTAAGGTAATCTTCATGCAAACCCCCTTGTTAATCATATAGAGATGTCAAAGAGATCCATGGTTAAGGTAATAAATTTTTATTTTTCCGCTGCGTTACCTATGCTATTACCTTACAGTGGCATCAGAGCCTTCTTTGATTATATCTATATGATTTGTGTTTATTTAATTGTCATAAATATGGATGGTTTGTTCTTGATGAAATTTGTCTCAAAATTGTTTTAGAAAAATCAAGAGTTTGATTTTGAAGAAAAGTTCTTGATTGTTTAAAAGTGTTTTAAATAATTAAGATGAGTTCTTTAAGTTGTTCTTATGGTTTCTAAATTATTTTTTAACATGCTAAAAGGGTTTTAACATGTTTTAATTCAAAAGAGTTTTGAAAAACGCCAAAAAATTTCAAAGATCGTATTTTCTGGACACAAACCGCGCGAAAACTCGCGCGCGTTTTGACTCGTGGTCAAAATCCCGTAACTTCTGTCCACAAACCGCGGATGAAACTGCGCACGGTTTGTTGCGCGGGTTACAAACCGCGGATGAACCCACGCACGTTTTGTCGCGCGGTTTGTAGGCAGAAACCTAGCGGGATTTTTCCTATTTTTTGAAAGAACACGAATTTTGATAATTTCTCAAATAAAACACTTTCCAATTTTAATTGTTAAGATTTGGAAAGTTAAAATTTGGAAACCTATACCTTCTATAACTATATTTTTGAGACAAATAAATTTCAAGAGCATTAATCTATACTATTTAGACCATATGATTTATGACTAGAATTAAATAAATTAATTTATTTAATTGTTAAATAGTATGATGGCATGGTGGATGATTATGGACTAGACCAATGCGATTGACTGGTTATTACTTCTTTTATAGTTGGCTTGTATTGGTTTTATAAATAGGGCCTGCGTGTCCTTCCCTCTCTATTTTCTGATGTAATTCTCTTCTCATCTAAACTTCCCTCGAATGTAACTCGAGGTTTCTTGATCAATACTTGTAATGTACAAAGTATAGGTTAGGAATATGTTTATTTAAATTGTTTAGACTAGAATTACATATGTAATGTACAAGAAGATGGAGGTGGTACCAAGGAGCAACCAAGGAGGCGCATCAAGGAGTTGAAACGTCCCCTAGGAATTTTAACCAAATATTTTCTTCAAGGCTCGAAGAAAATATTACTAGTTAAAGTCCATAATCATCCACATTTATTATGCTTTTATTTTATATGATTGATATATTTTAATTGCATAATATGATGAGACATTATTTAAACTAAAATCCCTCAAATTTAAATATTAAGTCATCTATTTAGTTGCCTTCCATTATTATAACAAAAACGATGAGTTCCTATTAAGGTTGACACGTTGGCCTCCATCAAGGTCACCTTACTCGGAATATGTTTTTGTTATGAGATGTGATATCTGAATAATGGGTTTGACTTAACAAAAATTACATAACGAGTTTGGCCTCCGTCAATGTTATGATATTTTTTAGGCAATGTTGGGTAATACATAAGATGTAAATTTCAAAGAGTTGATACCCAACTATCTAGGAGTCACAAGGGTTGTGATTGATAAATAGTTATCTACCTAATCGAATTTATCTTTGGGGCATTGGCCTCCGTCAAACCCAAAGCTAATTAGATGGGATCCTAGCCCACTAGAAATCTCCAACGGATTTCTGAATCAACATTGAGGGTTATTGATTTGAAGTAAAATAGTGGGAGCAAACCAAATAAATTTACGAATCCACATTTTTGGTTTGCATATAACATAAAACAAATACTTATTTTTTGTCTTTACTTTTTGTAGAATGTCTAACGTGAATTTGCGACCGATTCTTGACAACAAACTCAATGAAACCAACTTTGAGGACTGGAATATCAATTTGAGAATTATTCTCAAACATGAAAAAATTGAGTATGTCCTCGATAAAACCATGCCCCCTCCTCCACCCACTAATGCATCACAAGAGGACATAGATGCATATGAGATGCACAAAGCTGACAATGATGCTACAACATGTATCATGTTAGCTGCTATGTCCCCTGCATTGCAAAAGCAACATCTTAAGATGGATGCTCCGTCCATGATTGTGCACTTAAAAGAAATGTTCGATGCACAAGCTAGGACTGAGAGGTATGAGACCTCAAGAGAGCTTTATCAATGCAAGATGACAGAGGGATCTTCAGTGACTACCCATGTACTGAAGATGATTGGGCTAATTGAAAAATTAGCTGATCTGGGACACGTTTCTAACAATGAGTTAAGTATTGACTTAATTCTTCAGTCCCTCCCTGAGAGCTATTCACAATTCATCCTGCACTTCAACATGCGAAAAGTTGAGTGCACATTGACTGAATTGATGAACATGCTCAAGACTGCTGAGCCTAATCTTAAGAAGGAGAAGGGCACCGTTATGCTTGTCTCGGGCTCCAAGAAAAAGAAGCCCAATTCTGGGCTTAAGAAGTCCAAGAAGAAGAGAACCAAGCCTAAGGGTGGGGTTAAAAAGGACAAACCCAAAGGCACATGCTTCCATTGCGGACAAGATGGGCATTGGAAGAGGAATTGCAAGGCCTACCTTGACTCTCTAAAGTCAAAGAAGCTTGGTGAAGCTTTAACCTCTGGTATGTTTATGATTGAGATTAATTTATCTACTAACCAAGACTCATGGGTATTAGATACCGGATCTGGATCTCATATTTGTAATAATATGCAGGGCTTAAAGCTAGTAGATTCCTGGCAAAGGGAGAGGTTGAGCTACGCGTGGGGAATGGAGCAAGAGTTGCTGCATTAGCCGTAGGAACCTATGTACTCTCTTTGCCCACTGGGCTTATTTTAGAATTGAGAAACTGTTATTTTGTTCCCGTACTTACAAAGAATATAATTTCTATCTCATTGTTAGATTTGGATGGTTTTACCATCATTCAAAGGAATAAAAGTTGTTCTTTTTCACGTGATGGTATTACTTATGGTACTGGTACATTAATTAATGGTTTATATATTCTAGATGAACAAAAGTCCATTCTCAACATAAACACCAAGAAACAAAAATTAGATATTGTTAACCAAACATACCTTTGGCATTGTAGACTTGGTCATGTAAATGAGAAACGCATATCCAAGTTACATAAAAATGGATACTTGGACTCATTTGATTATGAATCATTTGGGACATGCGAATCTTGTTTACTTGGTAAGATAACCAAGACACCTTTTTCTGGAAAGGGTGAACGTGCTAGTGATCTTCTTGGGCTTATACATACTGATGTTTGTGGCCCAATGTCGATCCATGCTAGAGGTGGTTTCTCCTACTTCATCACTTTTACGGATGACCATTCTAGATATGGTTATGTGTTTCTAATGAAGCACAAATCCGAGGCCTTTGAAAAGTTCAAAGTCTTTAAAGTTGAAGTTGAGAAACAACTTGGCAAGAGTATTAAAACACTTAGATCTGATCGAGGTGGAGAATACTTAAGTCAAGAGTTCCAACTATATCTAGAGGAAAATGGGATTATTCCTCAATGGACTCCTCCATACACACCACAACTAAATGGTGTGTCTGAAAGGAGAAATCGTACTTTATTAGATATGGTACGTTCAGTGATGGGACATGCATCACTTCCTAGTTCGTTTTGGGGATATGTCTTAGATTCCGCCTCCTATATACTCAACCGTGTTCCATCAAAATCTGTTGATACCACACCTTATGAGATTTGGTATGGTAAGAAACCAAATCTTAATCATTTAAAGATTTGGGGATGTTCTGCTTATGTGAAGCGGAACATGTCAGACAAGCTAGAGGCTAAGTCTGACAAATGCTTGTTTGTAGGGTATCCTAGAGAGAGTCGTGGATACTACTTCTACAATCCTCTTGAGCAAAAGGTGTTTGTTTCAAGACATGCTACTTTTCTAGAAAAATTGTTTATTCTTGAAAGAAGTAGTGGAAGCAAAATAGAACTTGAAGAAATTCAAGAACCGCAAAGTAGTCAACAGTTGGAACAAGAGCTTACGCCACATGTTGATGAGGCGCAGTCAGAAGCTCAAGTTACACAAGAACTTCGAAAATCTAGTAGAACACGATATGCTCCTGAGAGATATGGATTTCTCATTAGCGAGAGCAATGATGTGTTGGTCATAGATGATGATGACCCTACTAGCTACGAAGAAGTTATGTCTAATGTAGACTCTTTGAAATGGCGTGAAGCCATGAAATCCGAAATGGATTCCATGTACGAGAACAAGGTATGGACCTTGGTCGAGCCACCTGAAGGAATAAAACCCATAGGGTGCAAGTGGGTCTTTAAAAGAAAGACTGACATGGATGGTAATATTGTTACCTATAAAGCAAGGTTAGTGGCAAAAGGTTATAAACAAAGGCAAGGAATTGACTTTGAAGAAACTTTTTCGCCGGTAGCTATGCTTAAATCTATAAGGATTTTGCTTGCATAGCTGCTTATTATGACTATGAAATTTGGCAAATGGACATCAAGACTGCATTCCTTAACGGGAATTTGCAAGAGGATGTGTACATGACACAACCTGAGGGTTTTGACTCCATTGATAGTCATAAGGTATGCAAGCTACAAAAGTCCATTTATGGACTCAAGCAAGCTTCAAGGAGTTGGAATATTCGTTTTGATGAGACAATCAAAGAGTTTGGTTTTCTTAAAAACGAAGACGAGCCTTGTGTATACAAGAAGGTGAGTGGGAGCACTGTCGTTTTCTTAATACTTTATGTAGATGACATACCTTTACTACAAACTATAAAGGTATGGTTGTCCAAAAGTTTCTCCATGAAAGATTTAGGAGAGGCAACCTATATTCTGGGAATTAGGATCTATAGAGATAGATCCAAGAGGTTACTTGGTCTCAGTCAATCGACATACATAGACAAGATGTTAAAGAGGTTTAGCATGGAGCAATCGAAGAAAGGGTACTTACCTATGAGACATGGGATTACTCTTTCGAGAGGCATGTGTCCTAAGACACCTGTCGAGATTGATAGCATGCAAAAGGTTCCTTATGCCTCGGCAATAGGATCCATTATGTATGCTATGCTATGTACAAGACCCGACGTCTCCTATGCTCTAAGTGTTACGAGCAGATTCCAAGCTAACCCTGGTGAGGGTCACTGGGTAGCTGTCAAGAGTATTCTTAAGTACTTGAGAAGAACTAAAGAATTATTCTTGGTTTATGGAGGACACACTTTAGAAGTGTGTGGTTTCACTGATGCGAGCTTTCAGTCAGACAAGGATGATAGTAAGTCGCAGTCTGGATTTATAGTCATGTTAAATGGTGGTGCTATGAGCTGGAAGAGTTCGAAGCAAGAAACTACCGCTGATTCTACAACTGAAGCCGAGTACATTGCTGCTTCTGAAGCTGCAAAAGAGGCTGTTTGGATCAAGAAGTTCGTCACCGAGCTAGGAGTGGTTCCTTCCATTGTTGATCCTATACCTTTGTATTGTGACAACAATGGTGCCATAGCCCAAACAAAGGAACCTAGGTCTCATCAACGATCCAAGCACGTACTTAGGCGCTACCATCTTATTAGAGAAATAGTTGGTAGGAATGATGTAAAGATAGAAAAGGTTCCCACTGATGATAATATAGCTGATCATCTCACTAAGGCCTTGTCCCAGAAAAAGCATGATGCTCATGTAAATGTTTTTGGCCTAAAACAAATGAGTGATTGGTTTTAGTGCAAGTGGGAGTTTGTTAGTGTATGCCCTAAAACCAAGATGGTTTAAGGTGTTTTGTTTTACACTTATTTATGTTATATTTATCCATGTGGTATTTTTCTTTATCATCTATACTTGTATTTCCATGTTACTTGTTTGATTGATAAAGTCCTTAGAATATTGACTGTGTATTAGAGATTGTAAGGGTTACAATTATGAGACTCTAATACATAAAGTCATATTCTTAAATATCCCTAGTCATAGTATTAATGAGATTGGATATCATTAATACGGATAGACTAGCACATACTTTGCCTCTACTTATGGTAAGTAGTAGTTGATCTCATTGACTATGGTGTGCGTGACACTTAAGCTAGTATGTGGATGCTTGTTTGAGAACAAGTTCATTGGATTGATCCGCCAAGAGTTTCAACTATAGTGCCAATAGTTGAACTCTTAATGGCAATGGTGTAAGTGATCCTTTGACTTGAGATTACCATAGTATCTTGAGTGTGGATTGCTATACTTTGACTCTATTCCTCGGTGCCCGTAAAAGGGTAGCTCATAGGTTAGAGATTGGGTATAGTTTGAAGCATGGAAAGATAGTGAGTAATCAATATAGGATTCACCACTCCTTAATAGGAGAGTATATCCCTTAATGGCCACTTGTTGGAAATATTAACTCATAAATCTTCTGCAGAAGTGATAGTATAACTTGGAAGTAGTTTCAAGGTTATACATCATGGAGAGTTATATTTCTGGAACAAGAAAATATAAATTAGTCATTTAAAAGTATGCACTATACTTTTAGACTAATTGGGATATAGTGTGGTGAAAGGATATTAATTACACGGTAACATTGTCATTGAAGGGTATGGTCTACCATATGACTTTCCTATTCACTTGGGTGGTCATGATGCATTGCTAGACGCCACTCATGATCTATAAGTATGAATTGATTAATTAGTGAATTAATGATAAATTAAAAGTGTTTAATTTATCTAGCTCAATTAATGAGTTATAATTTATACTTATTGCCAACGTGAATGGAACCTAATGGGTCACACACATAAAGAACAAAATCTTTGGGTTAAAATGTAATTAAGATAAGTATGAGATACTTATGGGGTTAATTTATGAGATAAATTAACTTAAAGGACTTATTTATAAATATTCTAAGTCTTGCAGGAAATTAGTTTCCTAAAAGAAATAAAGTAACTAATTGGTTTCCTTATGGAATAGATTTCCTAAAGGAGAAGGATTAGCTTAAAGTAAGTTGCCTAAACCTTCTTGGTTTCCAATTAGCTTTATTTCCTAAAAGACTAGAATACTTCCTCTATAAATAGGTTCATGCTTTGACTCTTGAATTATTATTGCTACACAAAAGAAAACTAGTGAGAGAAAATTAGAAGAAAGAAAAGGCACGCCTCTTTCTCTCTCTCTAGGCATCTCTCTCTCTCTCTCTCTCTCCTAAGGGTTAGGTTTTTCTTCTTCTTGTGTTCTTAATAATTCAAGGGAGCTAGCACTCAAAAGTCAAAGCAAGCAAGCCTACAAGGTTCCCAAAGAAGTTGTTCGTGTGGATATCGTTAGAGGCTCTACGCTTGGAGGGCTTTTCGTGGTAGATCAAACATCTTCTTCGAAGGATCTTTGCCTAGAAGCATAGAAATCTTCTGTGCTTAAGGTAATCTTCATGCAAACCCCCTTGTTAATCATATAGATATGTCAAAGAGATCCATGGTTAAGGTAATAAATTTTTATTTTTCCGCTGCGTTACCTATGCTATTACCTTACAACTTACACCTCTTAAATTGAAAGAAAGAATGACGGAGAAAAGAAAGAAAAGAGGGAGAGAAT
Organism: Mitragyna speciosa; assembly: GCA_024721245.1. NCBI lineage: Eukaryota > Viridiplantae > Streptophyta > Magnoliopsida > Gentianales > Rubiaceae > Mitragyna > Mitragyna speciosa. The sequence goes on from CM045556.1 coordinate 15,307,260, forward strand.
TGGATTTCAGAGAGGGAAGCAGAGAAGACAAAAGAGAAAAGAGAAGGAGAGGGAGAGAGACGAAGGCTGGAATGGAGGTCGACGGGAGAGGGAAAGAGAGATTGAGAGAGAATCGACAAAACAGAAAGGGGAAGAAGAGAACAGGGGCGGGAGAGAAAAGAGAGAAAAGAAACAAATAGAGGGGAAACAGGGGAAAGCTAGAAAAGAGAGGCTTAGAATTTTTCTGCTAAGAGCCGATTTGGGAAGATGGGTTTGGTTAATTCCAGCGAGAACCAAAACAGGCGGAGAAAAGAGAACAGAAATTGATAAAGAGAGAGAGAGAGAGAGAGAGGAGAAGGCAGATTAGGAAGTGAGAAAAGAGAGAATAAGCTGGATAGTGAAAGAAAGAGATACAGAAGCTGGAAGAAGAAGAAAATTGGGGAAGAAAGAAGTAGATCAGAAATAGAAAGAAAAAGAAGAAAAAGGAAAAAGAGAGAAATAGAGAGGGAAAAGAATTTCAGAGAGCAAGAAATCAAAAAAAAAAAAAAAGGAAAGGAAGAAAAGTAACGAAGAAGAGAGAGAAGAGATAAAAAAAGAAGAAAGTTTCAGAAACCTGAGGATGAAAAGAAACTGGAAGAGAGAGATGAAGAAAGGTGCTTGATCTTTCATCTGAAATTATACCGTGGAATTTATGTTTATGGGTTTAAAGATTTGTTAAATTAATTTTAGGTGTAATAAGTATTTACATCTTGATCCCTAAATTTTTAACCTATTTCTTAAGTTCCTAGTTTTTTTTTTATGTTTTACAATTAAATCCTTCATCATTTTTTTGACTGGCCCTTAATTCAAAATTTCTTTTAATTAGGTCTAGGTTAATTGCAATTAGGTCCCTCAAAGTTGCTAGAATTTCAATTTTTCCCCCTTAGTTTACTTTAAATTGTAAAATTATCCCCATTTACTTTAATTTGCATGGCTACAATCTTGAATTTGTTCAAATTTATGATTTTTGCCCCTCTTGAATTTGTATTAAGTTGCGATTTTTCCTCCCTAGTTTTGCTAAAATTTATATTTTTACTAGTTTATTAGCATTTACATTTTATAATTTTATAATTCATTTTTTTTTGCCTAAATTGTGGCACCTTGATGTGTTTATTCATTTTGTTAGCATTTTGTACCGGGTCTTCAAAAAGGTATTTTCGTTACCTTTTAATTGCCTCTTTATGTGCTCCAACGTGCTCTCATGTGATATTTTATGTATTTTTTATGCATTTTTTTTATTTTATGCAATTTTTGCATATTTATTTATTTATTTTGTTGAAAAATGTAATATTCTTGTATTTAGCTAGCTAATGTAATAATTAGATTATTTTCTTTTTTATATTGTTTACAAATATTTTTGTATAATTAGATAGGAAATGTAATAGATAGGGCCATTTTTAATTTCCCCCTTAAATTGTAAATCAAGCCCCCTGGTGTAGCAGTTAGGGTTTATTTGCTTTGGCGTGCTTATGTGTTTATTTCTTTTACCGCTTTCCTTAGGATTTTTGCATTTAGAATATTATGTTTATGTGCTATGTGCTCCTATGTGATCTTAAATGTTTTTATATGTCTAATTTGCTTTTAATTCGTGCTTTAATATTTTAATTCATGATTTATGGTATTCCGTCACCACACTAGTCCAACGCTAGTTGTGGCTTCATTCTTTTCTCGCTAGTCCAACACTAGTGGGATTTTTAGAATGGGCTAGTCCAACACTAGACTCTTAGGACATTTTAGTGTTAGGTGCACTCGTATGCATTTTACATCTTACTTCATACACTTTTAGTTTTCTTTCCATTTTGCATGATTTTATTATTACTATTATTATATTATTATTATTATTATTTTGACACATATTCAAATGCATGACATTTAGGTTGCATCTCACTTAGAAATTAGGATATTTGTGTGATTCGACTAGAGATAGTCGTCTATTCATGTGGGAAGCGGTGGCGTACATGCCGTTCCCCCCTCCGTGAGTAGAAATATTCAGTCACGAGTTATTAGTCCCTGTACTCATTATGTTGCATTCCCACTTCTTTCTTCACTTACTATATATTATTATTTTCTTTTCTTTTTGCATCACACTTTGCATAAAACTCGTGACTCCCTCGAGGTCTCGACTCGGATTTCGCAATTAATGCAATAATTCCATCCAAGCCTTCGACGGAACATTTCGACCCTCCCGATACCCACACTTAGACTTAGGATTTGCATTCATTTAGACACATCCAAACACGATAGAATCTAGGGTTAATTTAGGAAATTTTTATTAAACCTCGCAACTAGCCTCGGCTAGGTTGAAAGGGTGCCTTAGGCGTAAGCCTTTGCCTTCCCTTTCTTCAAATGTGACTCCCGGACCTTTTTCTCTCGTTTTTTGTAAACCAAAGTTGAAAAAGGGTTTTAAATTATTTTTTCTAAAAATTTTACTTTTTATTTTGTTTAAACAATTTTTTCGGGTGACTTGGTACACCCAAACTCAGTATCAAGTGGCGACTCCCTTTTAAAAATAAAACCCTTTTTCAAAAATTATTTGGCCAAATCTGTCGCACTTTTAGTCCCGGCCTTGTTTTCTTTTAAAATACCATTTTTTCTTAAAATACATCTTTTTTACTAAAATTTGATTTTTTCTCACACACGCACAGTTTTTCTAAAAACCTTTATTTTTGAAAGGGTAACCGAGACCGAACTGTCTTTTCGGACGCGACAGTCAACGACCCTAGTAGCACCCCTTTTCCCACGATTTTTGGGACGCGACACCTAGCTCGTCCGTTGGGCCCCAACTCATCCATTGGGTTCACTTTTCTGCTTAAGTCCCGACTCATCTGTTGGGCCCGAGCTTGGCCGTTGGATTTGCTTTTGTGCTTAAGTCCCAACTCGTCTATTGGGTTTACTTTTATGCTTCAGTTCCAGATCGTCCGTTGGCCTCTAACTCCTCCGTTGGGTTTACTTTTCTACTTAACTCCCAACTGATCCGTTGGACCCCAACTCGTCCGTTGGGTTTACTTTTGTGCTTAAATCCCAACTCGTCCATTGGGCCCCAACTCCTCCGTTGGGTTTACTTTTCTGCTTTAGTCCCAGCTCGCCCGTTGGGTTTACTTGTCTGCTTAATTCCCAACTCGTCCGTTGGGCCCTAGTTCGTCCACTGGGTTTACTATTATGCTTAAATCCCAACTTGTCCATTGGGTGTAATTTTCTGCTTAAGTCCCAGCTTGTCTGTTGGGCCCCAACTCGTCCGTTGGGTTTACTTGTCTACTTAAGTTCTAATTCGTTCATTGGGCTCCGGTTCGTCAGTTGGGTTTACTTTTCTGCTTAAGTCCCAATTCATCCGTTGAGCCCCAACTCGTCCGTTGGGTTAAATTTTCTACTTAAGTCCCAGCTCGTCTGTTAGGCCCTAACTCGTCCGTTGGGCTTACTTTTATGCTTAAACCCCAGGTCGTCTGTTGGGCCCCAACTCCTCCGTTGGGTTTACTTTTCTGCTTAAGTACCAACACGTCCATTGGGCCCCAATTCGTCTGCTGGGTTAACTTTTGTACTTAAGTCCCAACTCGTCTGTTGGGCTCCAACTCCTCCATTGGGTTTAGTTTTCTGCTTAAGTTCCAACTCGTCCATTGGGTTCACTTTTGTGCTTAAGTCCCATTTCGTCGGTTGGGTTTACTTTTCTGCTTAAATCCAAGCTTGTCTGTTAGGCCCCAACCCGTCCATTGGGGTTACTTTTATACTTAAGTCCCGGTTCATCCATTGAGCCCTAACTTGGTCGTTGAGTTTGCTTTTCTGCTTAAGTCCCAGCTCGTCCATTGGACCCCAAATCGTCCGTTGGGTTTACTTTGATGCTCAAGTCCCAGCTCGTCCGTTGGGCCCCATCTCGTCCGTTCGGTTTAATTTTCTGCTTAAGTCCCAACTCATCCGTTAGGCACCAGCTCGTCCGTTCGGTTTACTTATATGCTTATGTTCCAACTCGTCCGTTGGGCCCCAACTCGTTCATTGGATTTAATTTTCTACTTAAATACTAGCTCATCCATTTGGCCCCAACTCGTTCGTTGGGTTTACTTTTATGCTTAAGTCCCAGGTCGTTCGTTGGGCCCCAACTCATCCGTTGGGTTTACTTTTCTTTTTAAGTCCCAACTCGTCCGTTGGGTTTACTTTTCTGCTTAAATCCCAACTCGTCAGTTGGGCCCCAACTCCTCCGTTGGGTTTACTTTTCTGCTTAAGTCCCAACGCGTTCGTTGGGTTTACTTTTATACTTAAGTCCCAATTCTTCCGTTGGGTCCCAACTTGTCCGTTGGGTTTACTTTTTTGCTTAAATTCCAGCTCGTCCGTTGGGCCCTAACTCGACAATTGGGTTTATTTTTCTACTTAAGTCTCAACTCGTACATTGGGCCCTAACTCGTCCGTTGGGTTTACTTTTATGGTTAAGTCCTAGGTTGGCCGTTGGGCCCTAACTTATCCGTTGGGTTTGCTTTTCTACTTATGTCCCAGTGGGCCGATGGGCCACAATTCGTCCGTTGGGTTTACTTTTATGCTAACTCCCAACTCGTTCGTTGCACCCCAGCTCCTCCGTTGGGTTTACTTTTCTTCTTAAGTCCCAACTTGTCCGTTGGATTTACTTTTGTACTTAAGTCCCAGCTCGTCTGTTGGGCCCCAACTCGTCCGTTGAGTTTACTTTTGTGCTCAAGTCCCAGCTCGTCCGTTGGGTTTATTTTTCTACTTAAGTCCCAACTTGTCCGTTAGGCCCCATCTCGTTCGTTGGGGTTACTTTTATGCTTAAGTTCCGGCTCATCCGTTGGACCCCAGCTCGTCCATTTGGTTTACTTTTCTGCTTAAGTCGCAACTCGTCCGTTTGGCCCCAACTCGTCTGTTGGGTTTATTTTTATGCTTAAGTCCCAACTCGTCCTTTGGGCTCCAACTCGTCCGCTGGGTTTCCTTTTATGCTTAACTCTCAACTCATCCGTTGGGTCCCATCTCGTCCGTTGGGTTTACTTTTCTACTTAATTCCCAACTAGTCCTTTGGGCTCCAACTCATCCGTTGGGTTTACTTTTCTGCTGAAATCCCAGCTCGTCCATTGCGTTTACTTTTATGCTTCAATTCTAGCTCGTCCGTTGGGCTCCAACTCATCCGTTGGGTTTACTTTTTTGCTTCAGTCCCAGCTCGTCTGTTGGGCCCAGATCGTCCGTTGTACCCCAGCTCGTCCGTTGGGGTTACTTGTCTGCTTAAGTCCCAAATCGTCCGTTGAGCCCTAATTTGTCCGTTGAGTTTACTTTTCTGCTTAAGTCCCAACTCGTCCGTTAGATTTACTTTTTTGCTTAAGTTATAACTCGTCCGTTGGGGCTACTTTCATGTTTAAGTCCCAGCTCCTCCGTTGGGCCCCAACTCGTCCGTTGGGGCTACTTTTATGTTTAAGTCCTAGCTCCTCCGTTGGGTCCCAACTCGTCCATTGGGTTTACTTTTCTACTTAAGTCCCAACTCGTCCATTGGGCCCCAACTCGTCCGTTGGGTTTACTTTTCTACTTAAGTCCCAACTCGTCCGTTGGGTTTACTTTTCTGCTTAAGTCCCAGCTCGTTCGTTGGGTTTACTTTTCTGCTTATGTTCCAACTCGTCCATTGGGTTTGCTTTTCAACTTAAGTCCCAGCTCGTCCGTTGGGTTTACTTTTCAACTTAAGTCCCAGCTCGTCCGTTGGGGCCCAACTCCTCTGTTGGGTTTGCCTTTCTGCTTATGTCCCATCTCGTCTGTTGGGTTTACTTTTGTGTTTGAGTCTCAACTCGTCTGTTGGGCCCCAACTCGTCCGTTGGGTTTACTTTTGTGCTTATGTCCCAACTCGTCTGTTGGGTTTACTTTTCTGCTTAAATCCCAACTTGTTCGTTAGGCCCCACCTCGTCCGTTGGGGTTACTTTTATCCTTAAAACCTGACTCATTCGTTGGGCCCCAATTCGGCCGTTGGGTTTGCTTTTCTGCTAAAGTCCTAACTCGTCCGTTGGGTTTACTTTGATGCTTAAGTCCTAGCTCATCCGTTGGGCCCCAACTCGTCTGTTGGGTTTAATTTTTTGCTTAAGTCCCAACTCGTCCATTAGGCTCAAACTCGTCCGTTGGATTTATTTTTATGCTTAAGTTCCATCTCGTCTATTGGGTCCCGACTCGTTCGTCGGGTTTAATTTTCTACTTAAGTCCCAGCTCGTCCGTTAGGTCCCAGTTCGTTCGTTGGGTTTGCTTTTATGCTTAAGTCCCAGGTTGTCCGTTGGACCCCAGCTCATCTGTTGGGTTTACTTTTCTATTTAAATCCCAAGTCGTCCGTTGGGCCCCAACTCGTTCGTTGAGTTTACTTTTGTGCTTAAGCCCCAACTCGTCCGTTGGGCCCCACCTCGTCTGTTGGGTTAACTTTTCTGTTTAAATCTCAACTCGTTCGTTGGGTTTACTTTTATACTTAAGTCCCAACTCCTTCGTTGGGCTCCAACTCGTCCGTTGGGTTTACTTTTTTGCTTAAATTTCAGCTCGTCTGTTGGGCCCCAACTCGTCCATTGGGTTTACTTTTCTACTTAAGTCCCAACTCGTACGTGGGACCCCAACTCCTCCGTTTGGTTTACTTTTCTGCTGAAGTCCCAACTCGTTCGTTGGGTTTACTTTTATGCTTAAATCCCAACTCTTCCGTTGGGCTCCAACTCGTCCGTTGGGTTTACTTTTCTGCTTAAGTTCCAGCTCGTCCGTTGGGCCCCAACTCGTCCATTGGGTTTACTTTTCTGCTTAAACCCCAACTCGTACGTTGGGCCCCAACTCGTCTGTTGGGTTTACTTTTTTGTTTAAATCTTAGGTCATCCACTAGGCCCCAATTCATCTGTTGGGTTTGCTTTTCTGCTTATGTCCCAGCATGTCCCTTGGGCCACAACTCGTCCGTTGAGTTTACTATTGTGCTTAAGACGCAACTCGTCTGTTGGGCCCCAACTCTTTCGTTGGGTTTACTTTTCTTCTTAAGTCCCAACTCGTCCGTTGACTTGGGCCCCAACTCGTCCGTTGTGTTTACTTTTGTGCTCAAGTCGCAACTCATCCGTTGGGTTTACTTTTCTGCTTAAGTCCCAACTTGTCCGTTAGACCCCAACTCATCCGTTGGGGTTACTTTTATGCTTATGTCCCCACTCGTCCGTTAGGCTCCAGTTCGTCCGTTGGGTTTACTTTTCTGCTTATATCCCAATTCGTCCGTTGGGTTTTTTTTTATGCTTAAGTCCCAACTCGTTCTTTGGGCCCCAACTCGTTCGTTGGGTTTACTTTTATGCTTAAGTCCCAACTCCTCCCTTGGGTTTACTTTTCTACTTAAGTCCCAAGTCGTCCGTTGGGTTTGCTTTTCTGCTGAAATCCCAACTTGTCCATTAGGTTTACTTTTATGCTTAAGTCGGAGTTCGTTCGTTGGGCCCTAACTCATTTGTTGGGTTTATTTTTCTGCTTATGTCCTATCTTGTCCATTGAGTTTACTTTTGTGCTTACGCCCAAACTCATCTGTTGGGCCCCAACTCGTCCGTTGGGTTTACTTTTGTGCTTAAGTCCCAACTCGTCTGTTGGGTTTATTTTTCTGCTTAAGTCCCAACTTGTCCATTAGGCCCCAATCTGTCCGTTGGGGTTACTTTTATGCTTAAGTCCCGGCTCATCTGTTGGGCCCCAACTCAACTGTTGGGTTTGCTTTTCTACTTAAGTCCCAACTCGTCCGTTGGGCCCCAACTCGTCCGTTGGGTTTACTTTGATACTCAAGTCCTAACTCCTCCGTTGGGCCTCAGCTCGTCCGTTGGGTTTAATTTTCTGCTTAAGTCCCAACTCGTCCGTTAGGCCCAAGTTCGTCCGTTGAGTTTGCTTTCATGCTTAAGTTCCAGCTCGTCTGTTAGGCCTTAACTCGTCCGTTGGGTTTAATTTTCTACTTAAGTCCCAACTCGTCCGTTAGGCCCCAATTCGTCCGTTGGGTTTACTTTTATACTTAAGTCCCAGGTCTTCCGTTAGGCCCCAATTCATCCGTTGTGTTTACTTTTCTGTTTAAATCCCAACTCGTCCGTTGGGTTTACTTTTATCCTTAAGTCCCAACTCTTCTGTTGGGCTCCAACTCGTTCGTTGGGTTTATTTTTTTGCTAAAATTCCAACTCGTCCGTTGGGCCCCAACTCGTCAATTGAGTTTACTTTTCTGCTTAAGCCCCAACTCGTCCGTTGTGTTTATTTTTATGCTTAAGTCCCAGGACGTCCGTTGGGCTCCAACTCATCCGTTGGGTTTGCTTTTCTGCTAAAGTCCCAACTCGTCCATTGGGTTTACTTTTGTGCTTAAATCCCAACTCGTCCGTTGGGCCCCAGCTCCTCCGTTTCGGTTTACTTTTCTGCTTAAATCCCAAATCGTTCATTGGGTTTACTTTTGTGCTTAAATTCCTGCTCGTCCGTTGGGCCCTAACTCGTCAATTGGGTTTATTTTTCTACTTAAGTCTCAACTCGTACGTTGGGCCCTAACTCGTCCGTTGGGTTTACTTTTATGGTTAAGTCCCAGGTTGGCCGTTGGGCCCCAACTTATTTGTTGGGTTTGCTTTTCTACTTATGTCCCAGCGGGCCGATGGGCCACAATTCGTCCGTTGGGTTTACTTTTATGCTAAGTCCCAACTCGTCCGTTGCACCCCAGCTCCTCCGTTGGGTTTACTTTTCTTCTTAAGTCCCAACTTGTCCGTTGGATTTACTTTTGTACTTAAGTCCTAGCTCGTCTGTTGGGCCCCAACTCGTCTGTTGAGTTTACTTTTGTGCTCAAGTCTCAGCTCGTCCGTTGTGTTTACTTTTCTACTTAAGTCCCAACTTGTCCGTTAGGCCCCATCTCGTTCGTTGGGGTTACTTTTATGCTTAAGTTCCGGCTCATCCGTTGGACCCCAGCTCGTCCATTTGGTTTACTTTTCTGCTTAAGTCGCAACTCGTCCGTTGGGCCCCAATTCGTCTGTTGGGTTTATTTTTATGCTTAAGTCCCCACTCGTCCTTTGGGCTCCAACTCGTCCGTTGGGTTTACTTTTATGTTTAACTCTCAACTCATCCGTTGGGTCCCATCTCGTCCGTTGGGTTTACTTTTCTACTTAATTCCCAACTAGTCCTTTGGGCTCCAACTCATCCGTTGGGTTTACTTTTCTGCTAAAATCCCAGCTCGTCCATTGGGTTTACTTTTATGCTTCAATTCTAGCTCGTCCGTTGGGCTCCAACTCATCCGTTGGGTTTACTTTTTTGCTTCAGTCCCAGCTCGTCTATTGGGCCCCAGATCGTCCGTTGTACCCCAACTCGTCCATTGGGTTTACTTGTCTGCTTAAGTCCCAAATCGTCCGTTGGGCCCTAATTTGTCCGTTGAGTTTACTTTTCTGCTTAAGTCCCAACTCATCCGTTAGATTTACTTTTTTGCTTAAGTTATAACTCGTCCGTTGGGGCTACTTTCATGTTTAAGTCCCAGCTCCTCCGTTGGGCCCCAACTCGTCCGTTGGGGCTACTTTTATGTTTAAGTCGTAGCTCCTCCGTTGGGTCCCAACTCGTCCGTTGGGTTTACTTTTCTACTTAAGTCCCAGCTCGTCCGTTGGGTTTACTTTTCTGCTTAAGTCCCAGCTCGTTCGTTGGGTTTACTTTTCTGCTTATGTTCCAACTCGTCCATTGGGTTTGCTTTTCAACTTAAGTCCCAGCTCGTCCGTTGGGTTTACTTTTCAACTTAAGTCACGGCTCGTCCGTTGGGGCCCAACTCCTCTGTTGGGTTTGCCTTTCTGCTTATGTCCCATCTCGTCCGTTGGGTTTACTTTTGTGTTTGAGTCTCAACTCGTCTGTTGGGCCCCAACTCGTCCGTTGGGTTTACTTTTGTGCTTATGTCCCAACTCGTCTGTTGGGTTTCCTTTTCTGCTTAAATCCCAACTTGTTCGTTAGGCCCCACCTCGTCCGTTGGGGTTACTTTTATCCTTAAAACCTGACTCATTCGTTGGGCCCCAGTTCGGCCGTTGGGTTTGCTTTTCTGCTAAAGTCCCAACTCGTCCGTTGGGTTTACTTTGATGCTTAAGTCCCAGCTCATCCGTTGGGCCTCAACTCGTCTGTTGTGTTTAATTTTTTGCTTAATTCCCAACTCGTCCATTAGGCTCAAACTCGTCCGTTGGATTTATTTTTATGCTTAAGTTCCATCTCGTCTATTGGGTCCCGACTCGTTCGTCGGGTTTAATTTTCTACTTAAGTCCCAGCTCGTCTGTTAGGTCCCAGTTCGTTCGTTGGGTTTGCTTTTATGGTTAAGTCCCAGGTTGTCCGTTGGACCCCAACTCATCTGTTGGGTTTACTTTTCTGTTTAAATCCCAAGTCATCCGTTGGCCCCAACTCGTCCGTTGAGTTTACTTTTGTGCTTAAGCCCCAACTCGTCCGTTGGGCCCCACCTCGTCTGTTGGGTTAACTTTTCTATTTAAATCTCAACTCGTTCGTTGGGTTTACTTTTATACTTAAGTCCCAACTCCTTCGTTGGGCTCCAACTCGTCCGTTGGGTTTACTTTTTTGCTTAAATTTCAGCTCGTCTGTTGGGCCCCAACTCGTCCATTGGGTTTACTTTTCTACTTAAGTCCCAACTCGTACGTGGGGCCCCAACTCCTCCGTTGGGTTTACTTTTCTGCTGAAGTCCCAACTCGTTCGTTGGGTTTACTTTTATGCTTAAATCCCAACTCTTCCGTTGGGCTCCAACTCGTCCGTTGGGTTTACTTTTCTGCTTAAGTTCCAGCTCGTCCGTTGGGCCCCAACTCGTCCGTTGGGTTTACTTTTCTGCTTAAATCCCAACTCGTACGTTGGGCCCCTGCTCGTCTGTTGGGTTTACTTTTTTGTTTAAATCTTAGGTCATCCACTAGGCCCCAATTCATCTGTTGGGTTTGCTTTTCTGCTTATGTCCCAGCATGTCCCTTGGGCCACAACTCGTCCGTTGAGTTTACTTTTGTGCTTAAGACGCAACTCGTCTGTTGGGCCCCAACTCTTTCGTTGGGTTTACTTTTCTTCTTAAGTCCCAACTCGTCCGTTGACTTGGGCCCCAACTCGTCCGTTGGGTTTACTTTTGTGCTCAAGTCGCAACTCGTCCGTTGGGTTTACTTTTCTGCTTAAGTCCCAACTTGTCCGTTAGGCCCCAACTCATCCGTTGGGGTTACTTTTATGCTTATGTCCCCACTCGTCCGTTAGGCTCCAGTTCGTCCGTTGGGTTTACTTTTCTGCTTAAATCCCAATTCGTCCGTTGGGTTTTTTTTTATGCTTAAGTCCCAACTCGTTCTTTGGGCCCCAACTCGTTCGTTGGGTTTATTTTTATGCTTAAGTCCCAACTCCTCCCTTGGGTTTACTTTTCTACTTAAGTCCCAAGTCGTCAGTTGGGTTTGCTTTTCTGCTGAAATCCCAACTTGTCCATTAGGTTTACTTTTATGCTTAAGTCGGAGTTCGTTCGTTGGGCCCTAACTCATTTGTTGGGTTTATTTTTCTGCTTATGTCCCATCTTGTCCATTGAGTTTACTTTTGTGCTTACGCCCTAACTCATCTGTTGGGCCCCAACTCGTCCGTTGGGTTTACTTTTGTTCTTAAGTCCCAACTCGTCTGTTGGGTTTATTTTTCTGCTTAAGTCCCAACTTGTCCATTAGGCCCCAATCTGTCCGTTGGGGTTACTTTTATGCTTAAGTCCCGGCTCATCTGTTGGGCCCCAACTCAACTGTTGGGTTTGCTTTTCTACTTAAGTCCCAACTCGCCCGTTGGGCCCCAACTCGTCCGTTGGGTTTACTTTGATACTCAAGTCCTAACTCATCCGTTGGGCCTCAGCTCGTCCGTTGGGTTTAATTTTCTGCTTAAGTCCCAACTCGTCCGTTAGGCCCAAGTTCGTCCGTTGAGTTTGCTTTCATGCTTAAGTTCCAGCTCGTCTGTTAGGCCTTAACTCGTCCGTTGGGTTTAATTTTCTACTTAAGTCCCAACTCGTCCGTTAGGCCCCAATTCGTCCGTTGGGTTTACTTTTATACTTAAGTCCCAGGTCTTCCGTTAGGCCCCAATTCATCCGTTGTGTTTACTTTTCTGTTTAAATCCCAACTCGTCCGTTGGGTTTACTTTAATCCTTAAGTCCCAACTCTTCTGTTGGGCTCCAACTCGTTCGTTGGGTTTATTTTTTTGCTTAAATTCCAACTCGTCCGTTGGGCCCCAACTCGTCAATTGAGTTTACTTTTCTGCTTAAGCCCCAACTCGGTCGTTGTGTTTATTTTTATGCTTAAGTCCCAAGACGTCCGTTGGGCTCCAACTCATCCGTTGGGTTTGCTTTTCTGCTAAAGTCCCAACTCGTCCATTGGGTTTACTTTTGTGCTTAAATCCCAACTCGTCCGTTGGGCCCTAGCTCCTCCGTTTGGGTTTTCTTTTCTGCTTAAATCCCAACTCGTTCGTTGGGTTTACTTTTGTGCTTAAGTCCCAGCTCGTCTGTTGGGCCCCAACTCGTCCGTTGGGTTTACTTTTGTGCTTAAGTCCCAACTCGTCCGTTGGGTTTACTTTTCTACTCCCAACTTGTCTGTTAGGCCCTAGCTCGTCCATTGGGGTTACTTTTATGCTTAAGTCCCGACTCATCCGTTGGACCCCAGCTCGTCCGTTGGTTCCCAGGTCGTCTGTTGTGTTTACTTTTATGCTTAAGTACCAGCACGTCCGTTGGGCCCCAACTCGTCCGGTGGGTTTATTTTTTTGCTTAAGTCCCAATTCGTTCGTTAGGCCCTAACTCGTCCGTTGGGTTTACTTTTATGCTTAAGTCCCAGGTCGTCCGTTGGGCCCCAGCTCATTCGTTGGGTTTACCTTTCTGCTTATGTCCCAACCCATTCGTTGGGCCCCAATTCGTCCGTTGGGTTTACTTTTGTGCTTAAGTCCCAACTCGTCTGTTGGGCTCCAACTCCTCCGTTGGGTTTACTTTTCTGCTTAAGTCCCAACTCGTCCGTTGGGTTTACTTTTGCGCTTAAGTCCCACCTCGTCCGTTGGATTTACTTTTCTGCTTAAGTCCCAACTTGTCCGTTAGGTCTCAGCTCGTCCGTTGGGGTTACTTTTATGCTGAAGTCCCGGCTCATCCGTTGGGCCTAACTCGTCCGTTGGGTTTATTTTTCTGCTTAAGTCCCAACTCGTCCGTTGGGTTTATTTTTCTGCTTAAGTCTCAACTCATCCGTTGGGTCCCAGCTTGTCCATTGGATTTACTTTTATGCTTAAGTCCCAGCTCATTCGTCGGGCCCCAACTCATCCGTTGGGTTTACTTTTCTGCTTAAGTCCAAACTCGTCCGTTCGGTTTACTTTTATGCTTAAGTCCCAACTCATCTGTTGGGTCGCAGCTCGTCCGTAGGATTTAATGTTATGCTTAAGTCCCAGCTCGTCGGTTGGGTTTGCTTTTCTGCTTAAGTTCTGGCTCGTCCATTGGGCCCAGCTCATTCCTTGGGTTTACTTTTATCCTAACTCGTCCGATTGGGCCCCAACTCGTCCGTCGGGTTTACTTTTATGTTTAAATCCCAACTCGTTCGTAGGGCTAAACTCATCCGTTAGGTTTTAATTTCTATTTATTTGAATCTGGCCGCTTAAATTCTGCATTTTCATTTTATATATCATGCATTCATTTCTCAGTCTGTATCCCATTAGCATGTTTTATTTTTCCAAATTTGCATTCATTTAGTAATTGTCTTGCATTTGTCCAACATATTGCATGGTGTTTCAATGTGTTTAGAAGTTCGCATACTGTGTTAGCACGTTTGTATCTTTATTTTCAGTTCTCGATGGGCTCAATCCTTGCATTGTGTACCGATTTTCATTTCGCAGTAAGTTTAATCGTCAGCATAGATACCATCTTTATTTGCATATTAGATATCATGTCATTCCAATTGCACAATCTTGCATCTTACTTTAGCATTTGTGTTTCCTATGTTATCATGCATTAATCATCATCTTAGTCTATTTACTTTCATGTTATAAAAATAAAAAAAAAGAGGGGGGGGAGGGGAGAAAAAGAAAAGAGAAAATTTTGACTTTCGATTGCATTCTAGGCTCGACGCCTGTTCTTCCTTCGTCTTAAAATTTTTATGGCATTTTATGATTTTTGGCAGTCTAAGATCATGCATTTGTCATTTACATTCTCAAGTCCAGCAGCCCAGATGTTGCATTTAGCTTATCAGTATTTATTTTGTCTGACGGTCTAAATTCATTTTTGGTCTATTAGTTTAAGCACTTTATTTTGTCTTGCAGTCTTTACCACTTTATGTTATACTTGTTCAGCAATTCAAATGTCGCATTTGTTTCTCTATTTTGGTTTTGAAAAGTCAGAACCCTTGCATTGTCATCTGCATTTGTGTTATCAATCGCACCAACAGTTCACTTGCTTTTGAACTACGTTTGACCTGATTCCTTTCATCAGGGTACGTAGGTAGCTCTTGTGGAGTTCGGTCACGTTTTTTTATGTTCTCTGGTCATTAGTTACATTTCATCACATTTATGCACTATGCATGATTAGGATGTTTTGTTTACAGCAATGTCTGTTTTTCACATTTGGGTGAGTCAAAATTTGGTGTTGTCTACGTTTTTTTCTGAAATCTCTACGAGATTCCCAATAAAGAGGGGCAAACTGTAGACACCAAATTTTGATACACCATTTATTTTCAAACATTAGGGGGCATGTTTGCATTTTTTGGGCCAAATTTTAATTTTTCAATAATTTGGGGGTAAAATAGTAATTTTATCTGTAAATATTTTTCTATCAGCTTTTGGGAGTTTTAAATTCATATTTTTACTTTCATGTGAATTTGTTATTTTTTTTATGATTTTTCTAGATTTAATTGGTATTCTTTTATATTTTTACCAGCACAAGGGCAAAATGGTGATCTTATCTCGCGAACACCATTTTAGCTCATTTTAGGTTTCAAATTCATTTTTCTAATTCTTTAAGAATGTTTCTAAATTTTCTTATTTTTCGGAGACGATTGCTATTTTTTTGTAAATACTGCATTCAAGGGAAAAACTGTTATTTTACAGTTTAAATTCATTTTTTTGCCAATTTTGACTCATAAATGTATTTCCTAGGGTTTTTAGCTTATTTTTAATTTTTGGTAATTTTTTTAGGTCAATAGCTATTTTTCTGTGAATTTTCATTGTCCAAGGGCAAAATCGTCATTTTACAGTTTAAATTCATTTTTTGCCAATTCTTGAGTCATAAATGCATTTCCTAGGGTTTTAAAGCTATTTTTAATTTTTAATAATTTTTTAAGACTAATAGCCATTTTCTGTGTAGTTTTGTTGTCCGGAGGTGAAATCGTCATTTCATACCTCGAGCACGTTTTTGTCAGCTTTATGCTCTAATTTCTATTTTTGAAATCTAATTTGAATTTTTTTTGAAGATTTTAGAGATTGCTGTCATTTCTTTGTATTAATTTTTAATTTTAGGGGTTAAAAATATTTTTAAATAAAATTAGTATTTTTATTACCGGTGGCGTTTTTGTTATTTTGTAGTATTCTTGGTGACCAAGACAAGTGGCCCATAAATACCCCTTTAATCAGAAAAACTAAGAAAGAAAAATTAGAAAACCCAAAAAGCGCATTGTTATCCCCAAAAATAAAAGATCAAATACACACATTCATACACCATAAAACACACACAACAGCCGTTCATCTTGAATTTCCGATACTATTCATTGTCATTTAGGGGCGTGTTCACTGTTCATCATCAGTTGGTTCAAAAAGGTGACATCTTAATTAGATTTCTTGTTTTTTTAATTCATGTTTTCTCCTTTTTCTATTAAGATCTCATTAAATAAATGGAAGAATATAAAAATCTGAGTTGGTTTGTGATTTTAGTTGAATCTTTTCTGGTTTTGCTTTTGCCTTTTCTATTGGTTTATGGATTTTGGTCTTGGGAACTTCGGTTCTTCGTCATCTTCTAAAAGGCAGTGAACATTACTCAATTGCCACCTGACCACCGTCTACCACCACCTGACCACTAGCTTCTACACCAGACTCCAGTTCTTCCACCCAAACTTCGACCACCATATCTCCTCAACTTACTGCCTGTCCATCACTTGCAGAAATAGTCTCCAATCACCGGTTGCCCATTACCCACCTCCAATCATCATGAACCACCGCCACCACCAAAATTTGTCACAGAAACATTACCCAAAACCAATCACAGGAACCGATCAAACCTTCCCTTGCCTCCCTCTTCCTTCTTAGGCCAGCAATTCTTCCCAAAATTAGACACACAAAATAAACAACCTAATCAACTTACCAGAAACCAAAACAACTAGATTCCCAGTCCCTTGCCAAATCTGCAAAAAAAAAAAAAAAAAATCAATCTACAAACAATTCCAAAATCACAATTACAGCATAGCAACCCCTAGTCACCCAAATTCACCCAACCCACTGATGAACTAGCAGCAACACAAACACTGCTCAACCACCAATACCACTATAATTCACCACTAGCAGTTTCTACAACCACCACTACTACCCCAGAACTACCACATCACCATCGTTCACCACCAAAACTAACTCTCCTTGAAATCACCCACAACTTCACCACTTACCTCTCATCAACCCCATTCAAATCTGCCAAATCAGGCCAACCCCCCAAGAACCCAATGCCCAACCGCAATGACAATAACCAAATTTTCACTTTACACCACCCCTGCTTAGCACATCACAGCTGCCAACAGTCTCCATTTCCACACTCTAACCCCTATCTCTTCCAGTCCACCTGCAAACCCAAAACCACCAGTCCGTCAACTCCCTCCCTTGCCTTCAACCAAATCATTAGACCCATAAGCACATGCCCATCAACCGAAACAACCCAATCCATACCACAACTCCACCACCGAAACTCGCAGCTGCGCTGCCTCCACCTCCAGTTTCCCACTTCAATTTTTTCACCTAAAAAACACAACCATTCTAAGTCACTACACTGCTGCTCATCACCACTCTCCCACAGTCAGTTGGCCCTGAAACAGTCTCAATTTACAATTCCTCCAGTCAGCCATAAACTCCACCACCATGTATCCGCTTCTTCCTCCTCCCTCTCCCTTTTGCCGTTGCCTTTCCCTCAACAACTTACCACCAGGTCACCGCCGGTCTATCCCCACAGCCAACACCATATAGAAATAGAGAGAGGGAGAGATAAAGAACCGATTGAGAGAGAGAGAAAGATGAAGGGAGATTAGAGGGAGAACCAGAGAGATTAGAAAGGGAATAGAGAGATTAACGAGAGAGAGAGTGAAAGAGAAAGAGAGAACAGAGACAGAAAAGAGAAGAGAAAAAGAAGAGAAGCGAGAATGGAAAGGAGAGAAAGAAGGAAAGAAAAGAGAAGAGTGAGAAGAATGGAAAATGAGAGAAAAATTAGGGGAAGAGAAAATAGAGAGAAGAATAAAAAGAGTTTTGGGGAGTTCGGGTTTTCTGGTGAAGAAGAAAGGAATTAGGAGATTTTAGTATTTGGATTTTGTTTCTCTTTCATTAGATTATTTTCTTTGGTTTCTGATTGGTTAGATTTAAACTCACTTAATAGGCTATGATAATTAACGTTATCTAGTTAATTAACTTTCTTGCATTCTACTATTTTATTTTATGGCTATTCTTTTTTGTTTTGTCTCCTTTTTTGTTTAGTTATGTTAGCTAATTGGTTTAGACAATTAAGTTAATTCAATTGATTAATGTAGTGTTTCATCTTTTGGGTTATTTCATAATAAAACAAATATTAATGATAGTCTTTGCTTTCTTGAGTATTACTAATTAGCCTCAAAACTGTTTTTATGTCATACAATTTAGTCCCTGTTAGTTCCAGATTGATCCCTCCAGATTTTTACATTCTTTCAATTAAGTCCCCTAGTTTTTTGCAAGTTAAGCCTTTAGCTTGCTCAAATTTGCATTGCTTTGCCCCCTTACTTGCTAAAATTTATGCTTTGCTCCCTGATTGGGTAGAATTTTGCAATTTTAGCTTAAGAATAATGCTTTAAATTATTACTTGGCCCCTAGGTTTGTTTGAATTTGCTTTCAAGCCCTTAGTTTAATAGAATTTGTATGTTTATCCCCAATTTGTCAATGCTTACATACTTTTTGGCCTTATTTCTTTATATTATGGTATCTTAACTTGTTTGTTCATCTTGTTAGTATTTGTACCGGGTTTTCACGGAGAGGTATCCCGATCTCTCGTTATTTTTCTTTTATGTGCTCCAATGTAATTTTTATGCATTATTTTTATTATTTGTTTATTTCTTATTTTACATACTTTTTTGCGTATTTACGTATTTAATTTATTTAATTTTGAATTTTTATTATTTTGAAAAAATGTGATATTTTCATATTTAGCCTACCAATGTAATATTAGATTACATTTCTCGTATTTTAGTAAGATTTTGTATTTAGGTAGAAAGTGTAATAGATAAGGTATTTTTAATTTTCTCCCTTTAAATTGTAAATTAAGCCCCAGGTGCAACAGTTAGGGTTTATTTGCTTTTGCGTGCTTTCGTGCTTATTTTATCACTTTCATTAGGATTTTACATTTAGATATTATGTTTATGTGTTATGTGCTCCTTCTTGACTTTATATGTCTTTATATGTTTAATTTGCTTTTAATTTACGCTTTACTATTTAATTCATGTTTTTTGTTATTCTGTCACCACACTAGTCCAACGCTAGTTGTGGCTTCTCGTTTTGCCGCTAGTCCAACGCTAGTGGGAAATTACTAAAAAGGGCTAGTCCAACGCTAGACCCTTAGTTCATTTTGTACTAAGGTTTACACATCTTGTGTGCATTTTGCATCATTTCACACACTATCTCCTTTTTAGTTTTTCATTAGTTTGCATGATTTTCATATATGTATATAATTATCATTATTATCTATTTTCAAATATTTGGTAATGCATGACATTTAGGTTGCATTCTCACATAGACTTTTAGGACATTTGTGTGATCCGACTAGAAATAATCGCCTATTCACGTGGGAAGCGGTGGCATACATGCTGTTTCCCCTTCCGTGAGTAGAAATATTCAGTCACGGGTTATTAGTTCCCGATACCCATCATGTCGCATACCCATTTTCTTTCCTCACTTACTATATATTATTATTATTATTATTTTCTTTTTTTTTGCATCGCATTTTTCATAGACACTCGTGACTCCCTCGAGGTCTCGGCTCGAGTTTTGCAATTAATGCGATAATTTCGGCCCAGTCTCGATAGGACATTTCGGCCCTCCCGGCATTCACATTTAGACTTAGGATTTGCATTCATTTAGATATATCTGAACGCGATAGAATCTAGGGTTAATTTATTTTGATTAAACCTCGCAACTAGCCTCGGCTAGGTTGAAAGGGTGCCTTAGGCGCAAACCTTTGCCTTCCCTTTCTTCAAATGTGACTCTTGGACCTTTTTCTCTCATTTTTCGTAGACTAGAGTCAGAAAAAGGTTTTAAATAATTTTTCTAAAATTTTACTTTTTGTTTGTTTAAATGATTTTTTCGAGTGACTTGGTACACCCTAACTCTGTGCCAAGTAGCGACTCCATTTTTCTAAATAAAACCTTTTTTCAAAATAAGTTGGCCAAAATTGTCGCACTTGTAGTCCCGGCCTTGTTTTATTTTCCAAAAATACCATTTTGTTTTAAATACACTTTTTCACAAAAAACTCAATTTTTTCTTACACATGCACGATTTTTCCAAAAACCTATCTTTTCAAAAATGGTTTCAGACCGATCCGTCTCTTTTTGGGTCGCGATAGTCTACGACCTCACTAGTACCCTTTACTTACGATTTTTAGGACGCGACACCCATCATAGATCCGCAGCGATTTTTCATAGTGAGGGTGTTGAGCTTGATGTCAAGAGGTGCGACCGATATTTTTGGCAGTTGATGAAGGTTATTGATCCCCGCGTTCTTTACTTTATTGACATTGTCGGACTTGGAGGTGTTTGCTGAGTAGGTTCATTCAACTTGGACCATGGTCTTATTAATGCATTTATTGAGCGTTGGAGGTAGGAGATGCACACATTTCATCTTCCTGTCAGTATTTGGTGAGGCCACCATCACCTTACAGGATGTTGAGGTGTTATAGGGCTTACGTGTGGACGGTTTACCTATTACATTAGTTCACCGTTTGCAGAGCATTGTAGAGCAACAAGAGTTGGTTCATGATTTGTTGGGATTCTGGCCGCCAGCAGTTCATTTTAGGGAGGCACATATGAAGCTCAAAGGGCTTAGTTGACCATTTACGCGATCATCCACTACCACTAGATGCTCCTATTGAGATGGTTCGACGGTATGCCCGTACGTATATTTTGATGTTATTTGGTAGGTAGTTATTTGTAGATACATGTGAGAATGTTGTACATATTTCGTGGTTGGATATTTTGAGAGATTTGGAGGTGATAGGGTAGTATAGCTAGGGGAGCGCCGTGCTCGCCTATTTGTACAGTCATATGTGCCATATATCTCGTGCCAGTTCTAAGACCATAGTAGGGCCATACATGCTACTTCAGGTAAAACAGTTAAAAGTTACTGTATATGTTGCAATACAATCAATAATTTCGATTATTTACAACCTAAGAGCCTAATTGTCTTATTTTAACAGTTTTGGGCATGTGAGCGTTTCCCGATCATCTAACCTCAGATCATTGAGCTATGACTACCAGGTGCTTATCCTAGAGGAGGTATATAGGTGACTTGGTGTACTACCCGATATCAACCTCAGCATGTAGCCAGTTATTATAGAGATCAGTTGTCTCTGTTACACCTCGATCAGGTATTTTGATTATCATATTTTTCAATGATTACCTATACGTTATTTGATAAGTTATATGTAAATGATGATTGAAAATTTGTTGCAGTTCATATTAATGCTATATAGCGACGATATGCTAGCGTCTCTACCTCAGTATTGCACATTGAGTGCAATATTTGGAGGGCTAGAGTCCTGCTGATTTTTTGGAACATCGTTGAATTTTATTTTCCGAATCGTGTCATAAGACAGTTCGGACTGTGGTAGCATATTTTAGAAAACTTTAACATTGATTACGGCGAATTGCATTCAGTTGGACTGGCAGGACATGATAGACAGGATTGAAATCATTTTCACTGGGATTGGATTGGTTATTGGCATTTACGTGTAGATTTGGTTGTTACAGGAGAGTCTACGAATACACTCTGATCATCGACTGAGTATCTGTGTTGGTATCATCGCCACACAGTCTTGTATATCATTCCTCCCGTCCATTAGACTCAGCGTGAAGGGTTCCAGGGCATTTTCGAACAATATGAGTACATGGTCATTAAACTCTTTTTAGATCTAACATTCTATCTTTTATATCATAAGTCATATGAGTGAATTACTAATAATTATAATTTATTTCTTTTACAGATGAGCAGCTTGCACAGAATTAGAGACATGTTAGTGATCGGTCTTCGTCATACTCACCTCGCTGATACTTTTCATCCTAGTTTGACGATAATTAGGTTACAGTGTTCAGATCCCATGTTTGTGGACCCAGATTCGTGAGACGACACTGGTGCTTCTACATTGCATAGCTCTTATTATCAGTAGCCAGTTTACCACATCCCTAGTCAGGTGGGCACATCGTCTCGTGGAGATAGACATCGTCACCGACATGGACTTCATGATGAGGCCCCACGAGAGAAGCAGGTAACCTCTACTGGTTACTATGCTTATACGACTCATGATAGTGCACAGATCCTACCTTCAACGAGTACAGCTGGTATGTATGATCCATACTATTCTTTAGCTATGCATACAAGTGGTACTTCTATCGCTGACCACTTGATGAGGACATTAATGGCCGAGTGCACATTGGTGACGTTCAAGTTCAAGATGTTGCTACCAAGAGTCGTTTCCAAGATATGAGAGGTCTAATGACTAGGTTGAGAGCTAAAAAGATTAAACAAGCTTTGCAAGGTTTGATCATAGAATTACATGAAGATGAAGCTACTTGGTTGAAACAAGAACCTACAAGGCTGTTCACTTATTTTGGACTAGAGTTGGAGGACCTTGGAGGCCATGGACTTGGATCCAGTTGAAAGAGCCTGTTTGTCACTTGAGGTTAGGGTTCATGGGCTAAGCTCATACTTAAGTTGTTCTTTTACGCTATTTTTTATTAATTAAGTTGTACCTTTAGTTGTTAGATTGTGTTATGGTACAACTAGGGTTAAGTTAGTTTTCATATTTAGTTTATATCTTGATGTTATGCGCCTCTTTATAAAGGGTGTTACTATTCATCCGAATTTGAACAACATTAATCAATAATATTGGGTTTTCTCTTCAATTGTGCTTGAGTGGAAATTGATTTTTCTTAGTTCTTTGGCTAAAGAACTATTCTTGATTGCTTGGCAAGGCATTTGTTGAGTATTTAAGAAAATCTAGCCTAGGGTTCATCTTGGAGGGTTTGAATCTGTCCAATAGGATTGTCGACTAGGTGTCTATTCCACGTTATTGGTTAGGGGTCTAGGATCGTCTCTTAAATGGGGGAGTTCAATGAATCTAGTTGAATTTGAAGCAAAACAATCTGAGTTGTTCTTGGAGTCTTCGACAAGTTACGAAAGGGTCAAGAAGATTGGGTTGCATACTTGGAGTTCGAGAGTCTTGGACCGTTATCTCCTCTGTTGAATGCATCAAATTGGTATAAGAGCATTGGTTCATCTTGAAATCTGGGTTTTTCCAAGCCAAATTTTCCTTTGGAAGGTTTCGGCTATATCCTTTTTGTGTTTCTTGAATTTTCCCGTGTCTTGTTTCTTGTTCTTTTGGAGTCTTCTTGCATTTATTGTTTCTGTCCAATCTGTCCAAACTTGTTTGGACAAATTTCTTGTCTCTTTAACTCGTGTTTTTGTGTCTTTTATTTGTGCTTTAGGGTAGCCCTTGCCTTTAGAGTCGTTCTTGATATTTGCATACCAAGAATTCTAGGGTTTGTGTGGCTTAAGTTTTTAATTGTTCTTTGGTGTTCTAATTGTTCTTGTGTTAAAACCTTTTGAGGAAGTTGAATCTTGGCCTAAAGGGACATCTTGAAACAATTTTCTTGAAGGTTAAGTCATGGTTTCTAATAATTAAAAGAGAGAGAGAGAGAGAGAGAGAAAAGAAGAAGAAAAGAAGAAGTCTTGCACAAAGACAAAAGTTGTGCAAAAGAAAAGCAAAAGAAAAGAGGCATGCTAAGGAGGTAAAAAGCCAAGGCACTAGTCTGACCAGACTTGTTTCTTGGTGTTTGGTGGAGTTTTCTTGTTGTTCTTGAGGTTTAAAGTGAGTTTTAGGACTTACTTTTATCAATTGTTGAAGTATATAATCTGTCTTGAATTGTTTCTTGAGATTCTTGGGTGGTTGCTTTGATTTCTTGGATTTTCCAGCTAGTGTGCACAAAATTCTTGAAGTTTATTGTTGTTTCTTGAAGTTCTTGTGACGTTCTTGGTAATTCTTGAACCAGTTCTTGGTCTAAAATTTCAGTTCTTGCACTTCTTGAAAGTTGGAAATTGGTTTCTTGAATTCTTGTTGAAGTTGTGCGTATTTCTTGAATTTGTCTTTGGGAAAACTTGACTGTCCAGCTTGATATTCTTTATTTTTGAAGTCTTAAATACAAAATCTTGGAGTTCTTGACTCAGTTCTTGAGCTTCTTGAGGGGCTTCTCGAAGATCTTTTCCATCGGCTTTAGGGTTTTAGCAAGACTAGGGTTTTCTTCCTTTGATCTTGCAATTTAGTTGTTGTTGGATTTTTTTTTTTGGCAGCTGTTGGGGTGAGCTACGAATTTTCCTTCTTTAAATTGACCAAATTAAGAAGTTAAGAGGCTGGTCTTGTGCTTATATAAAGGAGTAAACAACCAAATCCTAAGGAGGAAAAAGGTTTCCTAACGGCTAGAAGGAAATAAGGAAACTAGTGTGCTTGTGTGCATGTACAGCCGTTCCAACAGCGTTCTTTGGCATGTGCAGCATCTTTATTGTTTCCTTTTTGATAGATTCTAGTTGTTTTTAGTTGCTTTAATTGTTTTCAAGTGTTCACACTACAATTTAGCAAGATTCTTGTTTCCTATTTGGATTAGGGTTTCTACCATAACCTAATACAAATTTGGAAAGTTTGAATTTTTTGTTTGGCATAAGTTCATTAAATCTTTCAAAGGATTTTTGAAAATCAAGATTTCTACAAGCAAACCCACACACTAGGGGTGTCATATGTGCTTCTCAAATCTGAAATTTTTAGTGTATTGATTTCTTGAGTTCTATTTGGTTCAAACCTTACTCTAGGCTTCCATTTTCACTACTTCTCATCTTGAATACTTGATTGGAGTTTTTATCAAGCTCAATTGAGTAGGTTCTTATCCAAAGGTATACAAGGTAAGCTCAAGGAGTGGTAAGAGGCTAAGGTGTGAGATTATCGGGTAAAAGCCAAGTTTTATTGGTGTGATACATGAGTGAAGAGTGAATCACGAAAGGGAGTGAGTGAGGATGTCTTTCTTGATTTTTCTTGTGCTACTAACATTTTTGTGCAGGATTTCTATTTTTATTTTGATAGGTTTCTATTATGGATGAACAAGTGAGCAAAAACTCAGTGCTTTAGAGTTTAACATGCGTGCCATACAAGATGAATTTAGGCGTGTGTTCATCAAGTTGGAGGACATTGACTCAGCTGTCAAGGGAAAATCACATGTGGCTCAGAATGCTCGAGATGATGATTTTGATGATGGCTATGATTCTGAGGAAGTACTATCCTGTTGAGGGAGGAGGGTTCCTCAACAACGTGATAGTAATTTGGGGAGCATAAAGATAAAAATTTCACCATTCAAGGGGATGAATGACCCAGAGGCATACTTAGAGTGGGAATGAAAGGTTGAGTACGTGTTTGATGTTCACAATTATTCTGAGGAAAAGAAAGTTCAACTTGTTGCAGTTGAGTTCGTGGAGTATGCTAGCATTTGGTGGGACAAACTTGTGAAGTCTCGTAAGAGATGTGGGGATGAACCAATTCGTACTTGGGCTGCCATGAAGGTGATTATGAGGAAAAGATTCATTCGAAGTCTCTATTCACGAGATTTGCATAAGAGACTACAAACTTTGAAGTAAGGTTCTTTCACAGTTGATGAATACTACAAGGAGTTGGAGACACTCTTGATTCGTGCTGATATCCAAGAGGATGAAGAGGCCACCATTGCTCGATTTATAGCTGGTTTGAACTCTAAAATTGCATATATTATAGAATTACAACATTATGTGGAGCTTCAAGACTTAGTAGAAGAGGCACAGAAGGTGGAGTGCCAACTCAAAAGTAAGCAAATTGAGGATTTGTAGGGGCTCAAAGCCATGGCATATGGAGGAACTCAAGAGATAGAAAGTTCGATCAAACGTCACAAAAGTCCAAGAAGACTTGGAAGAAGGGTGAGTCGAGTTTCATGAGTAATAAGCCAAAGGGTGAGATTTCTTCATCTAAGCCACCAAGCTAGGGTAAGATCAAAACTCCTATGAGGCAAAGGGATGTTAAATACTTCAAGTGTCAAGGTTATGGGCATATCTCATCTCAATGTCCAACTAGAAAAAACATGATCATCCTTGATAATGGAGATGTGGAGAGTAAGCATTCAAGTGATGATCAAACATGTGCTTAGATCTATTCCAACAAACATATTGGTAGCAGCATGTCCTCCCCAGGGTGTGTTGAAAATATTGGAGAAAACGTTCGTAGGATTTCTTTGGGGAGCTGAAGAAGATGGTAGGAGGCACCACTGGATAAAATGGCATACTTTGTGTAGGCCCATGGAGGAAGGAGGGGTGGGTTTGCGGTCTTTAAAAGACATTTATCATACTTTTTCTCTTAAATTATGGTGGAGGTTTAGAGAGAGGAAATCATTATGGGCGGAGTTTATGCATGCCAAATACTGCAAGCTTATTCATCCAGCTAAGGCAAAGATGTCTCTGATAGCTTCTTCTTTATGAAAGCGGATGGTGTCAGTAAGTAGTCTTGCTGAAAGTAATATATATTGGATTCTGAGAAATGGTTGTGTGAGTTTCTGGAATGATACATGGTTGGGGAATGAGCCTTTGGGGCGATCTTTGAATATTGAAAATGATGATTCTCAAGTGCGAACGTTTGTCCTTGGCAATAGATGGGATGTTCAAGCCTTGGAAAGGAGGATTCATCCATCCATTCTTCAAGACATAGTGGCCATCCAACCTCCATGTCATGATGATCCAGACAAAATGATTTGGAGATTAACTCCTTATGGAGCCTTTTCAACCAGGTCAGCATACCAATGCATTCGTGAGGGTGGGTATTCTGGTCTTATGTTTAAATTAATTTGGAATTCTGCCATTCCCATAAAAATGTCATTCTTTATGTTGAGATTATTGTTGAAAAGGTTACCAATAGCGGATATTGTAGTTAAGCTTGGCATACATGGTCCGTCTAAATGCTTTTGCTGTACTTCTCCTGCTTGTGAAACTCTTGAGCATATTTTCTGTACTGGTGAGATAGCTGGGAAGGTTTGGAATTATTTTGGTGCTCCAATGGGTATAGGTATTAAGCATTTTTGTATTCAAATGCAATTAATGACATGGTGGTTACTACCATCTCCTAATGCATTCGTTGGTTTCCTTTAGAATATATCTCCTATCTGTATTCTGTGGAATCTGTGGAAAGTCCGGAATGATCAGGTTTTTGCAGGGATTGCCCATTCATGGGAGAATGTTGTTCATAATATTTTTTGGGATATTAAAACAGCATGGCAGCATAAGTTTAATATGTCTGTCAATGTTTTGCATTGGGCTGAATTTTACTCCTCTGTATTCCATTTGAAAAAAAGAGTTGGTGTGAAGCTAGTCAAATGGTCTTCTCCAGTTGACTGCTTCAAACTCAATACTGATGCCTGTTCAAAAGGGAACCCTGGTCCTTGTGGTGGTGGAGGTATTTTAAGGGATTCTTATGGGAGGTTTGTCCTTGCTTTTGCTTGCTCTTTAGATGTGGGTATGATTTTAGAAGCTGAATTCAAAGCTTTAATACAAGGGGTGAAACTGTGTAGTAGTCATGGCTTCAATAAAATTTATTTGGAAATGGATTCCTTGGCATTGTTAAATATTGTTTCAGGTAAATCTTCTTGCCCTTGGGCTCTGTTGCCTCTTCTAGATGACCTGGATAAATTTCGTGTTAATGTCATTAGTATTGATCATTGTTATAGAGAAGCCAACAAACCTGCAGATATTTTGGCAAATGAGGGATTGGCACTCAACGGACTGGAAGTATTCTCTATCTTTTCTTCTCTCCCAAAGGAAGCTCGGGGTGCAGTTAGGCTAGACCGCTTAGGATTTCCTGCTTTTCGCTTTAAGTATTTTAAGTTTTAGTCTTTTGCATTAATTAATGTAAAGAGAGTAAGCACTCCTTATTTAAAGTCTTATATTTCATTTTCCATATTGTATTAATAAGAGAGGTAAGGTTTATGTCCCCCTCTCATTTGTTTTTGGTTAAGATTAATAAAATTTAGGGGTGGCGTCCCTCCCCGTGTACAGGGTTTTGCCTTAAAAAAAATGATGATGAGATGCCTCCACTCGAAGGTCCTAGTAATGATGATTCGTGTCAGGGAGATCCACGAGAGGTTGATCCACCTAGTGGTGAGATATTGGTGACTAGGAGATCATTGAGCATTCAACCTAAGGAGGAGGAAGAGGAGATGCATAGGGATTACATATTCCACACTAGATGCACTGTTCAAGGCAAGGTATATAGTGTTATTGTTGATTCCGGTAGTTGTACTAATGTTGCTAGTACATTGTTTGTAGAGAAATTGAAGTTGCCTATAATTCGACATCCAAAATCGTACTACTTGGAATGGTTGATGGATTTTGGAGATTTGAAGGTAACCAAGCAAGTGCTAGTGGCGTTTGCTATTGGAGAATATGTGGATGAGGTGTTGAGTGATGTTATTCCTATGCATGCTTGTCACATCTTATTGGGATGTCCATGGCAATTTGATAGGCGTGTTTTTTATGATGGGTTTAAAAATACCTATCGCCTAACTTGGAAGAAAAATGAGTTTATATTGAAGCCATTGACGCCTATGGAGGCTTATGTTGACCAAGCTCGCATCACAAAAGAGTGCAAGGTTCGTGAGATACTAAGGGATGAACCAAAAGGGGCTCAATCAGAGAGGGATGCAAATGATCAAAGTGCATCGCTAGGAGAGAGAGAGAAAGATCGTAAGAGCAAAAAAAAAAAAAAGAGGGGAAAAAGAAAGGGGAAGGGGTGATTAGAGGGGAAAGAAAAGTGAGTGCTTATGTTGAGAAAAGTGAGATTAAGAATGCATTGTTGGCAAAGCAACAATTATTTGTAATTTTGCATAAAGATATTTTCTTTTTCCGCTAATAAACTTGACCCATCTATTCCTAGTGTCGTTGTTTCTTTATTGCAGGCATATCAAGAGTTATTCCCTGACGATATTCCAAGTGGATTGCCACCCTTGAGGGGAATTGAGCATCAAATTGACTTCATGCTTGGAGCAAGCATTCCAAACCGTCCTGCCTATAGAGCTAACCCTGAGAAAACAAAGGAGATTCAAAGGCAAGTGGATGAGTTATTGGAGAAGGGTTTTGTGCGTGAAAGCCTTAGCCCATGTTTCGTGCCTGTGATTCTTGTGCCTAAGAAGGATGGTACTTGGAGGAGATGTGTGTTGATTGTAGAGCTATCAATAAAATCACAGGAAAGTATCGTTACCCTATACCTATGTTAGATAATATGTTGGATGAATTGCATGATTCACAATTATTTTCTAAAATTGATTTGAAAAGTGGCTACTATCAAATTCGAATGAAAGAGGGTGATGAATGGAAAACTATTTTCAAAACTAAGTTTGGTCTTTATGAGTGGTTAGTTATGCCTTTTGGTTTAATGAATGCTCCTAGCACTTTTATGAGGTTGATGAATCATGTTTTCCATCATTTAATTGGGAAATTTGTGGTAGTTTACTTTGATGATATTCTTGTGTATAGCAAGTCCTTGAAAGAACATGTTGAACACTTACGTGCTGTTTTTGAATTACTTAAAGAACATCAATTGTTTGCTAACTTGAAAAAGTGTTCTTTTTGCATAGATTCTATTATCTTTCTTGGTTTTGTTGTGAGCTCTAATGGAATAAGTGTAGATGAAACCAAGGTGAAAGCCATCATTGAGTGGCCAACTCCTACTAGTGCTAATGAGGTAAGGTCTTTTCATAGTTAGGCAAGTTTCTATAGAAGGTTCGTGTGTGATTTTTCTACAATTGCTGCACCTTTGAATGAACTTGTTAAAAAGAATGTGGCTTTTAAATGGGAGAAAACGCATGAAGATGCATTTAATTTGTTGAAGGATAAACTCACTAATGCTCTATTGCTTAGTTTGCCTAACTTTGAAAATTTTTTGAAGTTGAATGTGTTGCTAGTGGAATTGGTATAGGTGTTGTTTTAATGCAGGATTCTAAGCTAATTGCATATTTTAGTGAAAAACTTCAAGGGGCGAGCTTGAGTTACCCAACCTATGACAAGGAGCTTTATGCCTTGGTTCAAGCTCTTCAAACTTGACAACATTATTTGTGGCCAAAGGAGTTCATCATACATTCTAACCATGAAACCTTAAAATTTCTCAAGTCTCAAGGTAAGTTGAACAAAAGGCATGCTAAATGGCTCGAGTTCATTGAAACTTTTTCATAAGTGATCAAGTACAAGCAAGGTAAGGAGAATGTTGTTGTTGATGCATTATCTCGTAGGTACACTCTTCTTACTTCTTTGAATGCTAAATTACTTGGTTTTGAGTACTTGAAGAATTCTTATGTAAATGATCATGATTTTG
Source organism: Mitragyna speciosa (assembly GCA_024721245.1). Lineage (NCBI taxonomy): Eukaryota > Viridiplantae > Streptophyta > Magnoliopsida > Gentianales > Rubiaceae > Mitragyna > Mitragyna speciosa. The sequence goes on from CM045556.1 coordinate 15,337,066, forward strand.
GTGATATTTGGCATATTTGCATAAATCAATCTTCACCATTAGGTCGTGTGCATGGAGGATTTTATTTGCATGAAGGTTACTTGTTTAGAAAGGATAAATTGTGCAATTCTTTTTGTTCCATGTGTGATTTACTGATTAGTGAGGCTCATGGAAGGGGTCTTATGGGGCATTTTGGTGTTGTTAAGACTTTGGATATCTTGCATGAACACTTTTATTGGCCTCCTATGAAACGTGATGTGCAAGCTTTCTGTGCGAAGTGTATTACTTGTAGAAAAGCTAAGTCCAAAGTGATACCTCATGGTTTTTATAGTCCATTGCCTATTCCTGTTGTTCCTTGGACTGATATTTCTATGTACTTTGTTCTAGGACTTCCACGTTCTCAAAGTGGCAAAGATAGTATTTTTGTTGTAGTTGATCATTTTAGTAACATGGCACACTTTATTGCTTGTGTTAAAAATAATGATGCAACTCATATTGCAGATTTGTTCTTGAAGGAGGTTGTTCGTTTGCATGGATTACCAAGGACCATAGTGAGTGATCAAGATGTCAAGTTTCTGAGTCACTTTTGGCGCACTCTTTGGAGTAAGTTGGGGACGAAGTTACTATTCTCTATTGTTGCTCATCCTCAAACGGATGGACAAACTGAAGTGGTCAATCGTACACTCACGACATTACTACGAGCAATCATTCAACACAATCTCAAAAATTGGAAAAAATATTTGCCACACATAGAGTTTGCTTATAATCGCACTATCCATTCCTCTACTTTTTATTCTCCTTTTGAAGTTGTTTATGGTTTCAATCTCCTCACACCTTTGGATATTTTGTCTTTGCCTTCTAATGAGCACGTAGACATGGATGGCAAGAGGAAGGAAGATTTTGTCAAGGAATTGCATGCCAAGGTTAGAGATAACATTGAGAAGAAGTATGAGCAATTTGCTAAACAAGCAAACCGTGGAAGACTAAAGGTTCACTTCGAGCCTGGAGATTAGGTTTGGGTGCACTTGAGGAAGAAACGTTTCCCTCAACAACGCAAGTCCAAATTGAGTCTAAGAGGAGATGGTCCTTTTCAAGTCCTTGAACGAATTGGGGACAACGCTCATAAGATAGATTTGCCAAGTGAGTATGATAATGTTAGTGCAACATTTAATGTGGTTGATCTTTCTTTGTATGATGTAGGGGATTCGAGGACAAATCTTCTCGAGGAAGAAGGAAATGATGAGGACATCAATGGCTGAGTGCACATTGGCGACGTTCAAGTTCAAGATGTTGCTGCCAAGAGTCCTTTTCAAGATATGGGAGGTCCAATGGCTAGGTTGAGAGCTAAAAAGATTAAACAAGCTTTGCAAGGTTTGATCATAGAATTACACGAAGATGAAGCTACTTGGTTGAAACAAGAACCTACAAGACTATTCACTAATTTTGGACTAGAGTTGGAGGACCTTGGAGGCTGTGGACTTGGATCCAGTTGAAATAGCTGGTTTTGTCACTTGAGGTTACGGGTTCATGGGCCTAGCTCATACTTAAGTTGTTCTTTTACGCTATTTTTTATTAATTAAGTTGTACCTTTAGTTGTTAGATTGTGTTATGGTACAACTAAGGTTAAGTTAGTTTTCATATTTAGTTTATATGTTGATGTTATGCGCCTCTTTATAAAGGGTGTTACTATTCATCCGAATTTGAACAACATTAATCAATAATATTGAGTTTTCTCTTCAATTGTGCGTGAGTGCAAATTGAGTTTTCTTAGTTCTTTGGCTAAAGAGCTAAAGAACTACTCCTGATTGCTTGGCAAGGCGTTTACTGAGTATTCAAGAAAATCTCGCCTAGGGTTTGTCTTTGAGGGTTTGAATCTGTCCAATAGGATTGTCGACTAGTTGTCTATTCCACGTTGTTGGTTAGGGGTCTAGGATCATTTCTTATAGGGGGGAGTTCAAACGAATCTAGTTGAATTTGAAGCAAAACAATTTGATTTGTTCTTGGGGTCTTCGACAAGTTACGAAGGGGTCAAGAAGATTGGGTTGCATACTTGGAGTTCGAGAGTCTTGGACCGTCATCTCTTCCATTGAATGCATCACCACCAGCAATATTTGGCTTCACTTTCTACTGGATCTGAGTTGCACCCCATATTCTGTTCCTCAATAGTCCTGCCGGTGGATTTCATGATGTAGATTCGTCCATTTTTTCACCCCGGGTCCTTCTTTACACATACTTACTACGGATCCATCCACCTTTACCATGGTCCATCATCATATTCAAGATCCCGATGATGCTGAAGAATCAGATGATGATGAGATCCACGAAGATGAGCCGTCAGCCCATCCTGAGGTGCATGCCCAATGCGAGATTAGGAGGCCGAGAAGATTTTGTTGCTCATCAACACCGCGAGACCCAAATGAACAACAATTCCATCGGTGTTAGGGGCATATGAGAACTTGTATACTTGTAAATATGAATTTTGTTTTTACACAATTTGATAAATTTTATACTTGTACATTTAATTATAAAGCATTTTACCATTTTGCTCAAAGGTAAAAATTAATTTTCACATAATTTTTAAACAACCGATACGAAACCCTACAAATATCATACATTATGAACATACTAAAAATGAAAATTAAGAAACAATTAATTTTTAACCCCGAAAAGTTATTATACATTTGGAATATGTTTAATAATATGATATTTGATGTCTATGAGTTTATTGTTCATAATCTAAAATTTTACAATTTGAACACAATCCTTCTACATAATATATATATAATTTAAAATACCTCAATTATTTTGAATAATAAAACTTATAAATTTACCAAAAATAATAATCTTTATAACTCTAAACCCTAAATCCAAAATCCTAACCCTAAACAAAAATCAAAACCCTAACAAAACGGACGAAAAAAAAAAAAACAAAGGCACGGATGAAAAAAAAAGCAAAGGCACAAAAAATGAAGAAATCTACTACTCGCAGCGTTTGGCAGGTGCAGTAGGCTTGCCGCACTTTCCAAATGCAGCAAGTCTAGATTTAAAAAAAAAAATTTGGCCCACCGCATTTGCCAAACGCAGTGGACATAAAATGCAAAACAATCCCAACGAAAACCACAAACGGTGTATGAAAACGTTTTTAACCAATATTCTAATCAATTTGCTGGCAAATTTCTAAGAATAATGAAATTTTAAAGAAAAGTTCCCAAATGGAGACCTTTTTTAGTGGTGTTTTGAATATAGAGTTGCTGCTCACAAGGTGTGTGATAACAGATTGAATTTTGTTTTTCTTTTTAACTTCTACAAGGAGTGTCAGGTTGGGGGTTTGGCTAGGGACTTGGTTGCAAATTGGAAATAGTGCCGCACAAAATTTTTTTTTGAGGTGCTGCACATGCTTTGTGCGACACTTACGTTTTTTTTTTTTGAGGTGTTGCACACAAGATTTTTGGGAGAAAATTGAAGTACTTTTTGTGTGATTTCATTTTTAATATTAGGAATGAGATTGTATTTTAGTGGGCTATGGGGATCAGGGGGAGATTGAGCATGCAAATGGTCAAAATTAAGCAAGGTAATGGATGGTAAAGTGATCTAAGTGACTCAAAATTTATTTGGTAATAAAATTTATACTGCTTAAATGACAAATTAAAAAATGAAAAAAATTTTTAATCTCTTAAAAAATTGACAAATTTTGCACTTAAACCCTATTATTGCACGAACATGTTATAAAAAATTATTAATAAACAGAAAACAACAATTTATTAGGATATGCGTGCCATTTGGTTATAAGAATTATGACATTTAGATTGATAAGTAATAATTTTACCTATTTTAGTATAGCATTTTATATATTATTTTATTATGTTTTTAGTATGTTTTTGATATTTTTAATATTAAAATGGCTTAATTTCATTACTTTCCATCAAATAAAGGATTGCTCTTAAAGTAGGGTTTTTGGTCTGGAAATTAGAGTTTTGAGGCAGAATTATTATTTTGAGCAAATTAGTGCCCAAATTTATTGGATTTTGTAGGGAAATGAAGATCAAACACAATTTGGATCAATTAAAGCTCAAGGAATATCAAATTCAAAGTTGATTCAAGTTGTGCTATTTTTATCATTTAAGCTTGGAATTTTTGACAAATATTTTCTTCAACAAATTCTACCAAGAAAATTATGGTTCTAATAGCGTCTCCAATGCAGTATGGGAATAACCAAAATTTAAAAGGGCAAAATTGAAAATGAGTTGCGGTACCCGGGTTGTTACCCGTAGATCCCACTTGCATATCATCATCAACTTGCAGATTTCGGCTTCTCCAATTTGCAGCGTGTTCACACTTCTTTTCTAGATGAATCCAACATCCATCTGCATTCTCTTCGCCCTAGAAGATAACACAAAGCTCAGGAAGGACTTTTGAGGCAAAAAGAATCAAATTTAATCATGAAATCTTCATCTTGGATAAGGACCTGAGCTAGGATTTTTCCTATAAATAGATGCCTTTGTAGTTCATGAAAGAAATGCTTAGTTTTGTGCTTGAAAAAGCTAGAACTAAAGCTTGGTAGGAGGAGCACTCCTTGTAAATACTTAGATTAGTTTTCTTTCAAGTTTTGTAGGAATAATCAATTCTTGTAACAAAACCTTGAAGAAACTTGTACTCAACATGTTTGATGAAATGAAGGAAGATGCATTGGAGCCATATACCATATATTGAGCATTTCTTACCTTACTCTTTCTAGTTTCATGTTTGCATGTTGTTTACTTTCATTTATGTGCTTAATATTACCTTCACTGTGTTGAACTAAGTTGATTCCTACTAGGTTTAGGATGAAGCTATAATATGATTTGAATTAGTTTATGGCCTATTTATTCTTGTTTATTCATTTATTTGGTCTATAACACTTGTTGTTGATTAGCTACCAACTTCAAGTCATCTAGTTGTTATTTGACAAAGGGATTTGCATTTCACAATGGAAAGAGTAAATGAAACTTATGTTGAATCTCACGAGAGTAGTGATTCACAAAGGTGGATTAAGGATTAAAGCCACAATTCATGAGTTTAATGAACTAATGCATATTAGACTTTACCATGAGAGTAGGAAAGCTCATGTATTGGTAGTCTTCCATTCATAGAGAGATCTAGTTTGGAGTATAAATGGAATTGAATCCTAAACATGAATAAAATCATTAAGGTCATAAGCCAAACATTCATACCTAGTGGATTCTTAAGCCTAGTCAACTTTGTTTAACTAGTTGCTTCATTGATTGTCTACTTGAATTTGATTTTCCCACCATTTCTCCACTACCAAAGTTTGATTGTCTAGATAATAAAGTAAGTTAATAGCTTTGGTAGTTGCTAGTTCACGTTTCCTCGTGGGATTGACCTTAATACTCATCACAACTACAATTGACCCGTGCACTTGTGGAACGAGTATTAGGTTATAAATTTTATTACTTGTTTGTATGAATTGTGCCTTATTTTGCTATAACCTAAACTCCCAATCAAGGTTTTTGGCGCCGTTGCTAGGGAAACAAAGAAACTTTGGCAATATCAAGGCGAATACAAGTTTTATTAGTCTAGACATTTTTATTTTTCTTGTTTTGAATATCTTGTGTTTGTTGTCTTTGTAGGTACCATTTGAATCTAAGTGAAGGAAGGCGAAATATAGTAAAAGTTGGTTCAAGCTTTTTATCAAACACATGGAATGCAATTGCTTGTGGAACAACTATTGGCCTTATAATGAATACAAGTCTAGTATTTATGGAGGTATGTCTTTTAATGATGAAGTACAAATGTTAAAATCACAAATGGATACATTAGAAGTCATGTTAATGAATAGATTTGGCTATGATTCTAGTGTAAATAATTCTTGTTGTACTATTTGTGGAGGTAATCATGTGCATTTTGAATGTGGATATAATAATTATGTACAATTTGGAAATAGTTACACTTATTCACCTCAATATGAACATTATGCTCAAAAGGATAATTTGGGGTGCGTGGACCAATGGAATCGACCAAATCTACCTACTTGTGTTAAACAAAATTTATCTTGTGAAATAAAGCCTAATACCAATATAGATTGTAAGATAATAAGGGGAGTAACACAGCGGAAAATTTAAAAATTTATTACCTTAGCCATGGATCTCTTTGATGTAATCTATACGATTAAAGGGTGTTTAGCACAAATACCTCAAGCATAGAAGGTTTCTATGCTTCAAAGGGCAAGATCCTATTCGATGAAGGTGTTGATCTACCATGAAAAGCCCTCCAAGTGTCGAGCCTCCAACAGTATCCACACGAACATGATCTTTAGGAACCTTTGGGCTTGCTTGCCTTGCCTTTTGAGTGCTAGCTCCCTTGAATATCATGAAGAACACAAGAACAAGAAGAGGAGGAAGACAAAACCCTAACCCTTAGGGAGAAGAGGGTGTGGCGTTTTTCTTGGGAGAAAACACGCCTCTCTCAATTTTTCTCTCTCTAAATTTTATCTTGTGTTTCATCAATCTTCCAAGAGTCAAGGCATGGACTTATTTATAGATGTAGTATCCTAGTCTTTAAGGAAACAAGAGCAATTGGAAACCAAGAAGGTTTAGGAAGCTTACCTTAAGCTAATCCTATTCCTTTAGGAAACCTATTCCAAAAGGAAACCAAATAGCTTCTTAATTCCTTTTAGGAAACTAATTTCCATCAAGACTTAGAATATTTATAATTAAGTCCTTTAAGTTAATTTATCACATAAATTAACCCCATAAGTATCTTATACTTATCTTAATAACAATTTAACCCAAAGACCATGTTCTTATTGTGTGTGACCCATTAGGTTCCATTCACGTTGGCAATAAGTACAAATTATAACTCATTAATTAATTAATTAAGAGCCAGATAAATTAACACTTTAATTTATCATTAATTCACTAATTAATTAATTTGCACTTATAGATCATGAGTGGCGTCTAGCAATGCATCATGACCACCCAAGTGAATAGGAAAGTCATATGGTAGACTACACCTATCAATGACAATGTTACCGTGTAATTAATATCCTTTCACCACACTATATCCCAATTAGTCTAAGAGTGTAGTGCGCACTCTTTAAATGACTAATTAATGATTTCTTGTTCCCGAAATATAACTTTCCATAAAAGTATAACCTTGAAACTCTTTCAAGTCATACTTTCACTTTTGCGCAAAAGATTCTTTAAGTTATATTTCAACAAGTGGCCAATCCGGGATATACTCTCCTATAATAAGGAGTGGTGAATCCTATATCGATTACTCACTATCCTTCCATGCTTCATACTATACCCAATCTCTACCGTATGGGCTACTCTTTTACGAGCACCGAGCAATAGAGTCAAAGCATAGCAATCCACACTCAAGATACCATGGTAATCTCAAGTCTAAGAATCACTTACACCATTGCCATTAAGAGTATAATTCATTAGCACTATGAATAGTAACTCTTGGCGGATCAATCCAATGAACTTGTTCTCTAACAAGCATCCACATACCAGCTTAGGTGTCACACGCCATAGTTGACGAGATCAACTACTACTTACCATAAGTAGAGGCAAAGTATGTGCTAGTCTTCCCATATTAATGATGTCCAATCTCATTAATACTACGACTAGGGATATTTAAGAATATAACTTAATGTGTAATAAGAGTCTCATCATTGTAACTCTTACAATCTCTTATACACAGTTAATATTCTATGGACTTTATCAAATAAACAAGTAATATTAATAACAAGTATTAAATGACAAAGAAAATGCCACATATATAAGTATAACACGAAATAAGCGTAATAAAAATCCCAAAAACTAACTTGGTTTTAGGGCATACACTAACAAACTCCCACTTGCACTAAAACCAATCACCTATAGGTTTTAGGCCATAAGCATGACTATCATGCCTACTTTAGGGACAAGGCCATGGTGAAAGGATTAGTGACACTTATATTGTGGGAACTTCCTCTATCTTTTCATCATTTGTACCAAACTATTTCCACAAATAGATGGCGGCACGAACCTACACTTTAGGATCATGGATGAGACTTTAGTTCCTTGATTAAGCGATGGCACAATTGTTTTCATAAAACAATAGAAAGAACTATTCTTTGTCCAACAAAGAATCCCTTGATCCATAGTAACTTCTAAAGCTACCATGTACTTGCCTTTGTTATAGAATATGTTGTAGTGTCTATCATAAAATGCTTTTATCCACTACAATTCAACGTGAACACCAATTCATCTCATGATTTACTTATCATCCCTATTGGATTAAAAGCTTGTATCTTAAAATCCCACACTTCTTAAGTGTAATCTCCATAGTCAAGAATAGTCTTTTAGTGCTTCTAGAGTACTTAAGAATATTCTTTGATAACCATCTAGTGACACTCACCAGAATTGCTCGTAACACTTAAAGCCAGGAGACATCGGGTCTCGTACATAGTATAGCATACAAAATAGAATCCATTGCAAAAGCATACGGGATCTATTAATGCTATCAATCTCAACAAGTATCAAAGACACATGTCTCTTGAAAGAGTAATCTCCTATCTCATAGGTAAAACCCCTTCTTCGATTGCACTATGCTAAACCCTTTAGCATCTAGCCTATGTACGTGGATCTAGTGAGACCAAGCAACCTCTTGGATCTATCTATATAGATCTTAATTCCCAGATTAGAGATCGCCTCTCCTTTATTAAGAAATTCTTGGACAACCATATCTTTACCTTTAAAGTATGTTGTTTCCATCAACGATATGTCATCCACATATAGTATCAAGAAAATGACAATGCTCCCACTCAACTTTACATTTACACAAAGCTTGTCTTTGTTTTCAAGAAAATCTAAACTCTTTGATTATCTTATCAAAACAAATGCTCCAACACCTTGACACTTGCAAGAATCCACAAATGGACCCTTGAAGCTTGCGTACCCAATGACTATCAATGGAAGTAAAGGCCCAAGGGATGTATCATATACATACCTTTTAATTCCCGTTAAGGGATGAAGTCTTCATAGTCCATTTGTCATAGCCATAAAAGCAGCTATTGCAAGTAAAATCTTAAATGGATTTAAGCATGGTCAATGGTGAAATAGTTTCTTTCAAAGCCAAGCCTTTGAATTGAATCCTTTTTCCCATTAATCTTGCTTTATAGGCAACTACGTTACCATCCATGTCAGTCTTTCTCATAAAGACCTACTTGCACCCTATGGGTTTTATCCGATTAGGTGACTTGAGCAAGGTCTACACCTTGTTCTTGTACATCGAATCCATTTTGGATTTTATGGCATCTTGCCACGTCAAGGAGTCTACATTAGACAAAGCCTCTTCGTGACTGGTAGGTTTGTCATCATATATGACTAATACATTATTGCTCTTTCTAATGAGAAATCTATATCTCTCATGTGTGAGAAATCTATATTTCTCATGTGTGAGAAATCTATATTTCTCAAATGTATAACGCACTCTACCAGTCTTTTGAAGATTTTGTGCACTTTGAGCTTCCGTTGCGCCTCATCAACATGTGGCGTAAGCTCTAGTTCCAACTATTGATCTTTGTCAATTCATGGTTCTTGAACCTTTCAAGTTCTATCTTGCTCCCACTGTCTCTTTTAATAATAAACTATTTTTCTAGAAAAAGACATTTCTTGAGACAAACATTTTTCTCAAAGGAATTATAGAAGTGGTGTCCAATGTTTTCACAAGGATACCCCACAAATAGATACTTGTTGGAACATGGTTGAGTGTATGGGAGTGGCGTCTAAGGCAAGAACCCCTTAAATGAGGTTAGGAATTGTAGTATGACTCATCATGGTTTGCGCCATATCTCATAGGGTACAACTTCTCCTCTTTTACACATCATCAATAATGGTGTTTCAAAGTGGAGACCATTGAGAAAGAATCACATTCTTCTTTAATTACTTTGAAACACTTGACATTGAGTATTAGCCACATAGATCAAATCTTTAGTGTTTTAATACTCTTGTCAACTTGTTTTTCTTACTTCAACTTTATTGACTTTGAACATTTCAAAGGAAACGGATGCGTGTATCATATGGTACACATAATCATATCCCATATGATCATCCATGAAAGTGATGAAGTATGATAAACAACCTCTAGCATGGATCGGCATTGGGCCAAAAACATCTATATGTTAAAGTTCTATGAGGATCACTAGCACATTCACCTTTTTCAAATAAAAGGTGTTTTGGTCATCTTTCAAAGTAAATGAGAATCACATGTCTCAAACGATTCATAATTGAATGAGTCCAAGTACACAACTATTATGTGATTTGGAAGTGCGTTTCTCTTTCACATGACCAAGTCTATAATGCCAGAAGGTTATTTGTTTCAAAATATAGAGTTTTTGTCTATGTTTGAGAATGGACTTATCAAGGTCTAGGATTTGTAAAACGTTGTTTTAGTGATCTAATACCACAAAGAACACCATTACGTAAAAGAACAGTATATATTCTCTTTTGTAATGGTAAATCTTTTCACATTTAATGTGAATTGATTTCATGTTCTTTTGTAAGAATCACATAATAACAATGTTTTAAATTCTAGAACAAGCCCAGTTGGTAAAGAGTGTATAAGTCTCTACAGCTAGTGTAGCAACTCTTGCTCCATTCATCACACTGTAGTTTGACTTTCTCTTTCCTTATTATCTACCATGCTTTAAGACCTTGCACATTTTGCAAATATGGGATCTATATCCGGTATCTTATACCCAATGGTCTTAATTAGTAGATGAATTTATCTCAAATATAAACATACTTAGAAGTAGAAGCTTCACTAGGCCTCTTTATCTTCTTAGTATTAAAACGAGCCTTACAATTCCCTTTCCAATAGAATTGGAAACATGTGCCCTTAGACTTGTCCTTTTGATCACACCTTTAAATTTTGTCATAGCTACTTGGGTCTTCTCAAGACCACGCTAGGATTTCCCTTGACAAACAATAAAGTGTCCCTTTCTTCCTTGATAGACTACTCTTTAGATATCTCATATCTAATGGTCCTAGATTGTGTATCAACAACTCTTTGAGATGCACAATCACAGACAAAAAAATCTATCAATTTGTGCTACTTTTATAGCTTAGGAATTATAGACGACATTATGATATAAGTAGCAATATCATTATCATCTTTTATGCATCTTGTATGCACATTATTTCCTAACTATAATTGTCACTGTAGGACAAGTGGAAGTGGGTATCAAGGACTTAGCCAATTGTGCTTAAGAACTATTCTCAAGTCTTACACTAGTCCAAGAAAATCGTATATGTATGGAGATATAGGGTGATAAGTGTGTTCATGTGTACATGTATTCTACAACAAGTGAAAAGATAGTACAAGTATTTGTTTCATGTTATAATTGCAAACCAAAAATGTGGGCTTTCGAATTTATTTGGTTTGCTCCCACTATTTTACTTCAAATCAATAACCCTCAATCTATTGATTCGGGAATCCATTGGAAATTCCTAGTGGGCTAGGATCCCATCTAATTAACTTTGGGTTTGACGGAGGCCAATGCCCCAAAGGTAACTTCGATTAGGTAGATAACTTTTATCAATCACAACTCTTGTGACTCCTAGATAGTTGGGTATCAACTCTTGATATTCACATCTTATTTGTTTCCCAACATTGCCTCAAAAATATCATAACATTGACGGAGGCCAAACTCGTTATGTATTTTTGTTAAGTCATACCCATTATTCAGAGATCACATCTCATAGCAAGAACATATTCCGAGTAAGGTGACCTTGACGGAGGCCAACGTGTCAACACTTAATAGGAACTCTTCGTTTTTGCTATAATAATGGAAGGCAACTTATATATATTGACTTAATATCGCCTCAAAAACACCATAGCCTTGATGGAGACCAACAAGTTAAGCATTTTTGTTAAGTCAGGCCCATTATTTGGAGATCATATCTCATAGTAAAAAACATGCTCTAGGTAAGATGACCTTGACGGTGGGCCAACAAGTCAACACTTAACAAAAACAATGATTTTTACTACAATAATGGAAGGCTAGTGACTTAATATTTTATTTGAGGGATTTTATGTTAATTATACAATATACAGTCTCATCATAGCATGTAATTAAAATATATCGACATATAAAATAAAAACATGCATAATAAACCGTGGATGATTATGGACTTTACTAAGATATTTTCCTCGAGCCTTAAGGAAAATATATGGTCAAATTCCTAAGGGATGTGATCAACTCCTTGATGCATTCCTTGGGAGGTCTTCAACTCTTGATAAGCCTCCATGGTTGCTCCTTGGTTCCATCTCCATCTTCTTTGTACATTACACATGTAATTCTATTCTAAACAATTTAGAAAATTAAAACCTAACTCTAACCTACACAATGTACATTACATGTATTGACTAAGAAACCTCGAGTTACATTCGAGGGGAGTTAGGTGAGAAGAGAATTACATGAGAATAATAGAGAAGGCAGGACACGCAGGCCCTATTTTAAAAACCAACACAAGCCAACCATCAAAATTAATAAAAATTCAACCATTCAATCACATTGGTCATAGTCCATAATCATCCACCATGCCATCATAATATTTAACAATTAAATAAATTACTTTATTTAATTCTAGTCATAAATCACATGGTCTAATGTAATTAGATTAATATTCTTGAATTTATTTGTCTCAAAAATAAAGTTATAGAAGGTGTAGGTTTCTAAAATTTAACTTTCCAAATATTAACAATTAAAGTTGGAAAGTGTTTTTATAGAGAAATTTTCAAAAATCCGTGTTTTTCAAAAAATTAGGAAAAATCCCGCTAGAACTCTGCCAGCAAACCGTGGGACAAACCGTGCGCGGGTTCATCCGCGGTTTACAAACCGTGGGACAAACCGTGCGCGGTTTCATCCGCGGTTTGTTGACAGAACATACGAGTTTTTAACCGTGGGTAAAAACGCGCGCGAGTTTTCGCGCGGTTTGTGTCCAGAAAATACGATCTTTGAAATTCTTTGGTCTTTTTCAAAACTCTTTTGAATCAAAACATGTTAAAACCCTTTTAGCACGTAAAAATAATTTAGAAACCTTGAATACAACCATAAGAACTCATCTTAATTATTTAAAACACTTTTAAACAATTAAGAACTTATCTTAAAAATCAAACTCTTGATTTTTCTAAAACAATTTTGAGACAAATTTCATCAAGAACAAACCATCCATATTTATGACAATTAAATAAACACAAATCATATAGATATAATCAAAGTAGGCTCTGATACCACTGTAAGGTAATAAGGGGAGTAACGCAGCGGAAAATTTAAAAATTTATTACCTTAGCCATGGATCTCTTTGATGTAATCTATACGATTAAAGGGTGTTTAGCACAAATACCTCAAGCATAGAAGGTTTCTATGCTTCAAAGGGCAAGATCCTATTCGATGAAGGTGTTGATCTACCATGAAAAGCCCTCCAAGTGTCGAGCCTCCAACAGGTATCCACACGAACATGATCTTTAGGAACCTTTGGGCTTGCTTGCCTTGCCTTTTGAGTGCTAGCTCCCTTGAATATCATGAAGAACACAAGAACAAGAAGAGGAGGAAGACAAAACCCTAACCCTTAGGGAGAAGAGGGTGTGGCGTTTTTCTTGGGAGAAAACACGCCTCTCTCAATTTTTCTCTCTCTAAATTTTATCTTGTGTTTCATCAATCTTCCAAGAGTCAAGGCATGGACTTATTTATAGATGTAGTATCCTAGTCTTTAAGGAAACAAGAGCAATTGGAAACCAAGAAGGTTTAGGAAGCTTACCTTAAGCTAATCCTATTCCTTTAGGAAACCTATTCCAAAAGGAAACCAAATAGCTTCTTAATTCCTTTTAGGAAACTAATTTCCATCAAGACTTAGAATATTTATAATTAAGTCCTTTAAGTTAATTTATCACATAAATTAACCCCATAAGTATCTTATACTTATCTTAATAACAATTTAACCCAAAGACCATGTTCTTATTGTGTGTGACCCATTAGGTTCCATTCACGTTGGCAATAAGTACAAATTATAACTCATTAATTAATTAATTAAGAGCCAGATAAATTAACACTTTAATTTATCATTAATTCACTAATTAATTAATTTACACTTATAGATCATGAGTGGCGTCTAGCAATGCATCATGACCACCCAAGTGAATAGGAAAGTCATGGTAGACTACACCTATCAATGACAATGTTACCGTGTAATTAATATCCTTTCACCACACTATATCCCAATTAGTCTAAGAGTGTAGTGCGCAATCTTTAAATGACTAATTAATGATTTCTTGTTCCCGAAATATAACTTTCCATAAAAGTATAACCTTGAAACTCTTTCAAGTCATACTTTCACTTTTGCGCAAAAGATTCTTTAAGTTATATTTCAACAAGTGGCCAATCCGGGATATACTCTCCTATAATAAGGAGTGGTGAATCCTATATCGATTACTCACTATCCTTCCATGCTTCATACTATACCCAATCTCTACCGTATGGGCTACTCTTTTACGAGCACCGAGCAATAGAGTCAAAGCATAGCAATCCACACTCAAGATACCATGGTAATCTCAAGTCTAAGGATCACTTACACCATTGCCATTAAGAGTATAATTCATTAGCACTATGAATAGTAACTCTTGGCGGATCAATCCAATGAACTTGTTCTCTAACAAGCATCCACATACCAGCTTAGGTGTCACACGCCATAGTTGACGAGATCAACTACTACTTACCATAAGTAGAGGCAAAGTATGTGCTAGTCTTCCCATATTAATGATGTCCAATCTCATTAATACTACGACTAGGGATATTTAAGAATATAACTTAATGTGTAATAAGAGTCTCATCATTGTAACTCTTACAATCTCTTATACACAGTTAATATTCTATGGACTTTATCAAATAAACAAGTAATATTAATAACAAGTATTAAATGACAAAGAAAATGCCACATATATAAGTATAACACGAAATAAGCGTAATAAAAATCCCAAAAACTAACTTGGTTTTAGGGCATACACTAACATAGATGAAATAGATAACATGAGTAGGAGATTGGAAGGCCATTTTGCTAAAATAAGAGAAGCTTTGAACTCTAGGGATGAGGAAGTAGTGAGAAAAGATAATAAAATGAACCTAGAGTCACTATGTGTTGAAAACGTCCATGTTCAAGATCAAATCGTTAAAAGTAGGAGTATGAAAATTAATGATCAAATCACAAATAATCCTACTTTTGATAAAAATGAAGTTAATGTTCAAAGAGGTATATGTGATAATAATGTAAATAACATGGAACAATATTGAGTTTATGATGCTTATGGTTATACTCATATGTGTTCCATGTGTGGTGGTAATCATGAGGAGTATAATAGTAGGTTAATCCAATCACCATTAGAAACTTATGATGATCCACAAGTCACCTCTATGCACGATAAACATGATTTTGAGCATGAAAATGAAATTCATGAACATGCATGTGTGGAAAATATGATTGAAAGTAGGGAAATGGACCATGATGATCAACATTTAGAAACCCCCACTTGTGAAATCATGCATGATTTTCATGAAAATGAATGTGAAGATGTTGAAAAAATGCCTGATGATTCTACTTTTGAACATATGCAAGAGCAAGTGATTGAGGATAATGTTAATATGTGTGAAAAAGTAGTTGAAAATGTGCATATTGATGATCAATTAGTTTGTTTCATCTGTTTTTGAACACATGAATGAACTTGTTCTTGATGAAGACATTGACAATTCAAAGATAGACATGAATGACCATAATGAGAAAATGATCTTCCTTTCACTTGTGACATGGATTTTATTGGTATTGACAAGATACTAATACAAGAGAAAGGCATAGCCAATTTTGGCTATGAAAATCTTTTAAAGTGTTTCCATGTAATAGGTACAATTGCACAATGGATTATGGACAATGGAGCAATTCTTTTGGCATAAAGGATGCACCCATACCTACTCAACAAATTAAGCGATAAAGATGTATTAAATCCTTTGTGAGATACTCCAATTACGTGAGAGGATTGGAGAAAAGTCTAGTTCTAGACTTTAAATGAAGCACTTGTTGTGATATGTGCGTGGTAGCCCCTGAACGTATCATTCAAGCCTTAATAGGGTTGATCATTAGTACATGCGAATTGAATGTCTTAAAACGCTCAAATCGTCACCAAAAGGCTACCAAGGTTTTCAGTCAAGAATGTTTAACTTGGTGTTCAAAATATCGGTCCAAGTTTCGTGGAAGGTTGCTCAAGGATACGTGCGTTCAGAGGGTTGTTTTGCTGCTCAAGTTGAAGCACAAACATAGTTGGAAGACTATGCAAGCTTGGATGAAGCAAAGCATGAGGAGAATGGCACAAGGGAGGGTTCTGACCGAACCCGCGGCATGAACCTGCGCCGCGGATAGCCCGCGAGTACAATCAGAATGTTGCGTGTGAAGAAAAAAAGTTTCTGATTGAACCCGTGGCATGAACCCGCGCCACGGTTACGCGCCATGGGTTCAGATAGACTTTGTGATTTTATTATGTTTTAGTAGTTTTTTGTTAGTTTTTGAGTTATACTTAGTTTAGACTTTCCATATTTATTTTGTAGGGTTTTAATGCCTATATAAAGCTAACATTAGTTGGTCGTTTTTATGAAGGAGTTATGATGTGTTATGTTTTACGATGAATTAATCAATGGAAATTGATATTTTCTCCCTATGAGAGTTTGTGAGTTCTTGGAAGAGAACTTTCGTGTGACTTTTCAAGAGTGATTCTTGAGAGTTTACTTTCTACTTTGAGTTCTGTTCAACAGGTTTAGGTAGGGTTTTGGGTTTATTCTTGTTCAATTAGATTGGTTTCGATCCATGGGTTAGATTGGGGTCAAACTGTTCAACAAGGAGTTCGTGTACTTTGATAATCTTGGTCCAATTCTGCGGGAGGTGTTGGATTGGATTATCGCCTGATCTTCAAGACGGTTCTTTGGGAATGTTCCTATGACACACGAGAAGGGAGATCAACCTCGATCGTGTCAAGTGGTATCAGAGCTATTGGATCTTGAAAGAAAATCAGGTTTATTCCTTGTCTTTAACCCATTTGGGTATATCTTTTCGTTGTTAATCCATTTGGATATATCTTTTAATTTTTGTGTTCGAGTTGTTTAGTGTTGTTCTTGGTTCAAGATCTGATTTTTCTTGAATCAAAGTTTTGATTTTTTTTTTTTTTTGTGGTTGATCTGAAAAAAAAATTTTGCATCACTGTTCACGCACTGTAGCGTACTATTCACGCTAGGGTTACTGTTCACGTCGGGGATACTGTTGATCCGGCTTTTTCCAGAATTTTTCCAGTTCTATTTTTGTTTTTTTTTTGGAGTTGAATTTTTGTATTTTGTGATTTGTTGGTGTTGTTAAAGAAAAAAAAAAGAGGAAGAAAAAAAAAGGGTTGTAAGAGTGGGAAAAACTTAAGTGGAAAAAGGTGAATAGAAAGAGAGATATTTATAAAAGCCACAATTTGGAGAGAATTTGCTCTATTTTTGCAGATTATTAAGACATGGCTAGAAGAGGTGGATTCAAGCAATATGATTATAAGAACCTCAAGGAGACAATCGAGTCGGAACTAAAGCTTGCATTTGCTCAGTCCACAAGATATATTCACGAACGATTTGATCGAAGGTGTAGTCAACGGGTTACATCCACAGCTAGCAAGAAACACCCCTGTGAAGATTGCTTGGAGTCGAAGTCAAGGTGGAGTAGTGATAGAGTTAAAACTAAGCCACAAAGCAAGGTTGAGTTGAAGAGATCTCTTGAAGATATTCTTACCCGAATATTTAGCAAAGGCGGTATTCCACTTGAAGTTTCAATTGTTAGTCTAAAAGAAGGGTCTAGCAAGGAAAAGGAGCTCAATGATCTACCACCACCAACGGAGACAATTGCAAAGGAAGACGTGTTGCCTTTAGGGGAGAGAGAAGTTGATGAGTCACCGATACATGAGCAAATAGAGGGCAGATGTGATGCACCAATGGAGGAATTTGAAGAAATGAACGAATGCAATCATTGGAGGAACATCCTAGTGTTCACATTGAGGAATCATTAGAGGATCATGATGCTGTGATTGAGGATTCAACACTTCATATCATGTCCCATTTTTCGCATACCTCGGACGACGATTCGAGGGCGAATCATTTCGAAGAAGGGGAGTTTGATATGTGCGTGGTAGCCTCTGAATGTATCATTCAAGCCTCAATAGGGTTGATCATTAGTACATGCGAATTGGATGTCTCAAAATGCTCAAATCGTCACCAAAAGGCAACCAAGGTTTTCATTCACGAATGTTTAACTTGGTGTTCAAAATATCGGTCCAAGTTTCGTGGAAGGTTACTCAAGGATACGTGCGTTTAGAGGGTTGTTTTGCTGCTCAAGTTGAAGCACAAACATAGTTGGAAGACTATGCAAGCTTGGATGAAGCAAAGCATGAGGAGAATGGCACAAGGGAGGGTTTTGACCGAACCCGCGCCGCGGATAGCCTGCGAGTACGATCAGAATGTTGCGCGTGAAGAAAAAAAGTTTCTGATTGAACCCGTGGCATGAACTCGCGTTGCGGTTACGCGCCATGGGTTCGGACAGACTTTGTGATTTTATTATATTTTAGTAGTTTTTTGTTAGTTTTTGAGTTATACTTAGTTTAGACTTTCCATATTTATTTTGTAGGGTTTTAATGCCTATATAAAGCTAACATTAGTTGGTCATTTTTATGAAGGAGTTATGATGTCTTATGTTTTACGATGAATTAATCAATGTAAATTGATATTTTCTCTCTATGAGAGTTTGTGAGTTCTTGGAAGAGAATTTTCGTGTGACTTTTCAAGAGTGATTCTTGAGAGTTTACTTTCTACCTCGAGTTCTATTCAACAGGTTTGGGTAGGGTTTTGGGTTTATTCTTGTTCAATTAGATTGGTTTCAATCCACGGATTAGATTGGGGTCAAACTGTTCAACAAGGAGTTCGTGTACTTTGATAATCTTGGTCCAATTCTACGGGAGGTGTTGAATTGGATTATCGCCTGATCTTCAAGACGGTTCTTTGGGAATGTTCCTGTGACACACGAGAAGGGAGATCAACCCCAATCGTGTCATGTTGGGAGGCAACCCAACGTGTTTAATATTATTGAGAAATTTTAGTTATGTATTAGGTAGTTTAAAGTGTGTTTTAAGTAGTTTGTTTTGTGGGTATGCAACTTGGAACTTGACGATCAAGTTAGATTCAAGATGATACAGTCATGAGTTTGACTCTAAAATCCCTTCTTCTTTAGCATTTCATACTTACAAGAATGTTCAACATGTGTATTATGTGTTATATGAGGTGTTTTAGAAGTTGGAATTTGATGAAAGTTACTATTCATGATTGATGAACTTTTTGAGCAAAAAGGTCATTTTGTGATTCATAGAGATTATATGTTGTTTGGCCTTGTTTTTATACTTAATATACTCAAAGAAACATGTGTGTATTATTGGTTTGGAATGTGCATTCAAATTTTGCAATTTTATGCAACTTGGAAATTCATGCTTTATTTATGCTTGATGTTGTGATTTTGTTGCAAGATTTGATAAATTTGTGTTTGCACATGTGTATTTTCATGATTCAAACTTGTTCCTAGTGTTAAAGTGTTCAAAAACATGTTAAATGTAAAGTTGAAAGTGTTGCAGAAAATGGAAATAACCAATGGAATAGTAACACAAAAGAAGGCACTTCACTGCCTATTGCAGGATGTGATCCGTAGATGGATCCGCATGTTGTCAGCCATGGATCACACTCGCGGATCAACTTCTGGGAAGTCTATGTGATCCGTTGCATAAAAATCTACGAACGGGCTTGATGAACTACAGGTACACACCCTAGATCACTGTTCAAATTGGTTCTTCAAGTTCTTTTTCATTGGTTTTCAATTAGTTCACTTGCAACAGGTGTTTCATAGTTTGTATACATGTTTTGAACAATCAAATTAACACTTTAACTTGTTCCAATCTTGTATGTTCATAGTTTAAGTTTATTGTTGTAATTTTGAATACATGGCATAAAATGGTTGATTTTTGGAATGAAACAACTTTGAACAAGTTTCTTTAACCTTTCACTTCATCCATACATAATACATTTGTTCATATTACTTTTCTTTCAAATTTTTACCCTTTGAGTCATATTGCACAACTAAGTGCGGAGGAAATCAAAACTTTCAAGCATGCTATGGTGATTTTATGTTTCATTAGCTATCTATTTATCATCTAACATAGCATTCAAGTGTTTTGATCTTTGAAAGCAAGGACAATGAGCAAAGTTTGGACCAAATGTGGAATTTGATAAAGCATTGCAAAAAAAGACTTGTCAAGGCCAAAGGACTTTAAAGACATAACAATATCAACTTTGGAACTTCTCAACCACACAAGGGGAGGTTTCTTGTTCCATCTTGCATTCTTAACTTTTCCTTTACACATTGAGGACAATGTTACATTTTAAGTGTGGGGGAAAGGTATAAGATGATGTTTGGTTGGGACTTGGAGTAAATAGTGTCAAGATATTACTTTGATAAAATATAGTCAAAATTTTTCCAAAATTGCCTCATTATCATGCTTTTATGCCATTAAATTGTTAAATTCCTTTACTTTTTGAAGTAATTTATACAACTTAGTTTGAATGCATTTTACAAATATACAAAAAAATAGTCATCATGTGATTAGGAGTTTTGTTTTTAAGAAAGTATATCTTGTAAAATGGTTGTAATTATGTCTTGATTTGGCATGTTTGATTTTAAATTTCTTTTCTTTACTTAATTTTACATTCTTAAGCGGTAAATATGGACAAAAAGTATACTTATTTGAATTAAGGGACAATAATATTATGAAGTTCAATGATGAATGCTTATTTATTTCTACTCCAATGATTCAAATTGCTTAGTAACCGGAAATCTTCATTAGAAAATGTCAATTTTCGCGTCCAACGACAATTGAATTAAGAGTATGCATAGCAAGTTTGATTGAAAGTAAATTGTTGAGTAATAAGGAATCTTCATCACAAAATATCAATTCTTTCATCAAAAGACAATTTCACTTCTCAAACTAAGGGCTCAATTGTGGTTAAAATAATCAAAGTGTTGAGTATTCTCATTTAAAAATGTCAACATTCGCGTCAAAAGACACTTACAAATTACAAAATGCAATATGTCCCTATTGTGTGTAAATTGAGTTGTCTACGATTGTCCATATTGAATACTTAGGATGCAAAATTTTGTAAGGCATTGAAATTTTGTTGAATTAGTTTTAATCTTGGGATAATTACTTCCTTTTTACTTGATATGATTAGTACTAAAAATATTACAAGGAATTGCATAATGCCTATTTACTTTATTTTGTGGAATTGCATTCAACAATGTGGCATTTGTTATTTCAAATGCTTGACTTGTGTTTTTGATCTCTTGATTTTCCAATTGCTTGAGGACAAGCAATGATTTAAGTGTAGAGGAGTTTGATAATTAATAATTTTACCTATTTTAGTATAGCATTTTATATATTATTTTATTATTTTATAGTATGTTTTTGATATTTTTAATATTAAAATGGCTTAATTTCATTACTTTCCATCAAATAAAGGATTGCTCTTAAAGTAGGGTTTTTGGTCTGAAAAATAGGGTTTTGAGGCAGAATTATTATTTTAAGCAAATTAATGCCCAAGTCTATTTGATTTTGTAGGGAAATGAAGATCAAACAAAATTTGGATCAATTAAAGCTCAAGGAATATCAAATTCAAAGTTGATTCAAGTTGTGCTATTTTTATCATTTAAGCTTGGAATTTCCGGCAAATATTTTCTTCACCAAATTCTACTAAGAAAATTATGGTTCTAATGGAGGAAAAAGGTCTCAAGTGCATTATGGGAATAACTAAAATTTAAAAGGGCAAAATTGGAAATGAGGTGGATAGTCATCAACTTGTAGATTTCGGCTTCTCCAATTTGCAGCTTGTTCACACTTCTTTTCTAGATAAATCCAACATCCAGCTGCATTCTCTTTGACCTAGAAGATAACACAAACTCAAGGAGGACTTTTGAGGCAAAATGAATCAAATTTCATCACGAAATCTTCAACTTGGACAAGGACTTGAGCTAGGGTTTTTCCTATAAATAAATGCATTTGTAGTTCATGAAAGATAGATAAACACTTAATGATTTAAAAGGTGTCCAAATTTTCATAAAAAAAGATATTAATACACAAATCAGTAAAAATGCTAATGACATGACTAGTTTGGAAAACGTGCCATTAGTGAGAAGCACTACAAAAGTTAACAAATTAAATGACTCCTGAAAATCACAAAATTTCTACAAAAAAAATCTGTCACCGTAAAAAACAAATTGATGGAAAAAATTTACTTGAAAAATCTAACAATATAGTTGCTATAAAAAGCATGCTGTCAATACAGAAATTACAAAATTTACAAGAATACTAAACAATCACGTAAAAATGCAAAATTTTTATGAAAAGTCTATTAATAACAAAATATTGTTCGAAAGAATTTCATTTGAAAATTCTAGTAACATGATTGCTTTAGGAAGCATGCTATTAATTAAACAAAATTATAAAATTTAAATAATTACTAAATGACCCCAAAAATTATAAAAATATAAAATTTTAAGAACATAAAAAATCAAAAATTAGAAATGCACGAGAAAGACATTCAAGATTCAAGACATCATTTTGACCTTAGTATTTGCAATTTAAACTTTTATACATGAATTTTTTTTACTTGACTCCGTAAAATGTAAAAATACCATTAAAAGTAAACGTATTCCCTTGATAAGAAAAATTTTCAAATGGTGGGTTAAAAAATTCAGCATCTATAGGTATCATTCTATGGTATAAGAGATGTATAATTTTTTTTTAAAAGAATGAACACATGTATATGTATAGTACATGTTAGTGTATATTTATCCATGTGGTATTTTTCTTTATCATCTATACTTGTATTTCCATGTTACTTGTTTGATTGATAAAGTCCTTAGAATATTGACTGTGTATTAGAGATTGTAAGGGTTAAAATTATGAGACTTTAATACATAAAGTCATATTCTTAAATATCCCTAGTCATAGTATTAATGAGATTGGACATCATTAATACGGATAGACTAGCACATACTTTGCCTCTACTTATGGTAAGTAGTAGTTGATCTCATTGACTATGGTGTGCGTGACACTTAAGCTAGTATGTGGATGCTTGTTTGAGAACAAGTTCATTGGATTGATCCACCAAGAGTTTCAACTATAGTGCCAATAGTTGAACTCTTAATGGCAATGGTGTAAGTGATCCTTTGACTTGAGATTACCATAGTATCTTGAGTGTGGATTGCTATACTTTGACTCTATTCCTCGGTGCCCGTAAAAGGGTAGCTCATAGGTTAGAGATTGGGTATAGTTTGAAGCATGGAAAGATAGTGAGTAATCAATATAGGATTCACCACTCCTTAATAGGAGAGTATATCCCTTAATGGCCACTTGTTGGAAATATTAACTCATAAATCTTCTGCAGAAGTGATAGTATAACTTGGAAGTAGTTTCAAGGTTATACATCATGGAGAGTTATATTTCTGGAACAAGAAAATGTAAATTAGTCATTTAAAAGTATGCACTATACTTTTAGACTAACTGGGATATAGTGTGGTGAAAGGATATTAATTACACGGTAACATTGTCATTGAAGGGTATGGTCTACCATGTGACTTTCCTATTCACTTGGGTGGTCATGATGCATTGCTAGATGCCACTCATGATCTATAAGTATGAATTGATTAATTAGTGAATTAATGATAAATTAAAAGTGTTTAATTTATCTAGCTCAATTAATGAGTTATAATTTATACTTATTGCCAACGTGAATGGAACCTAATGGGCCACACACATAAAGAACAAAATCTTTGGGTTAAAATGTAATTAAGATAAGTATGAGATACTTATGGGGTTAATTTATGAGATAAATTAACTTAAAGGACTTATTTATAAATATTCTAAGTCTTGCAGGAAATTAGTTTCCTAAAAGAAATAAAGTAACTAATTGGTTTCCTTATGGAATAGATTTCCTAAAGGAGAAGGATTAGCTTAAAGTAAGTTGCCTAAACCTTCTTGGTTTCTAATTAGCTTTATTTCCTAAAAGACTAGAATACTTCCTCTATAAATAGGTTCATGCTTTGACTCTTGAATTATTATTGTAGCACAAAAGAAAACTAGTGAGAGAAAATTTGAAGAGAAAAAGTCACGCCTCTTTCTCTCTCTAGGCGTCTCTCTCTCTCTCTCCTAAGGGTTAGGTTTTTCTTCTTCTTGTGTTCTTAATAATTCAAGGGAGCTAGCACTCAAAAGTCAAAGCAAGCAAGCCTACAAGGTTCCCAAAGAAGTTGTTCGTGTGGATATCGTTAGAGGCTCTACGCTTGGAGGGCTTTTCGTGGTAGATCAAACATCTTCTTTGAAGGATCTTTGCCTAGAAGCATAGAAATCTTCTGTGCTTAAGGTAATCTTCATGCAAACCCCCTTGTTAATCATATAGATATGTCAAAGAGATCCATGGTTAAGGTAATAAATTTTTATTTTTCTGCTGCGTTACCTATGCTATTACCTTACAGTACATTCATTTAGTAAATGTTTTAAATTTTAATGACTTATTTTTTTCTTAAATCATGCAATTTTGTTTATTCATTTACACTTTTTTTTTGAGTTATGGTATTAATAGCAAGAGAAATTATTTTTAATATTTATTCATTATATTTTTCTAATCTTATTCTTTTGGTTTCTCGTTGTAGTTTTCTTTTCCTCGACAATACACAAACATATTATAAAATCACATTTAAAGTTACATATACATATATATATATATATATATGTATGTATGTATGTATGTTTGTGTGTATGTATGTATGTATACATATATTTGTTTTCTTTCAAGTATTGTGTCTTTCCATTTTATAACAGTATTGATGAATGATATATAGATTAAGGCTTTTACGAACTCTAGATCATCTCTAAAGCCCCATACTACCTATTTATAGTGAAGTTGTTACTAGAATTTGATTCTTTGTGCTGCACAGCTTTGTGCGGCACACAAAAGAAATTAAGAAAAAAATGTTGTGGTATGTGCAGCACACTCAAAAAAAAAAAAAAAAAGGGCAGTCTGATACAATTGACACCAGTGAAAAAAAAAAACAAAATTCAATTTGTTGCCGCACACATCAGAACACGAAGTAAAAAATCTCCATTTGGGAACTTTTCTTTAAAATTTCATTATTCTGAGAAATTTTCCTATAAGATGTAGATTTTTTATCATTTAATTACTCATTATCTATCATCCAACTTTATTTGATAAAGTCCATAAACTTTCAATTGTGTATAAGAAATTATAAAGAGTTATAATTATGAGAATTTTACTACACAAATTTATTCTTAAATATCTCTGGTCATAGCATTAATAAGAGTAGACATTATTAATAAGGATAAATTAGGACATACTTTGTCTCCACTTAATTTAAGTAGCATTTGATCTCAACAACTATCATATGGTGACTCCCAAGCTGCTTTGCAAATGCTTGTTGGGAAAAAAAAATGAATACACTAAATTTGACATGCCATTTAATTTCTAACATCTGAGGGCATTTTCTATGTTTTAGGGAGGGGGTCAAATTCCAGTTTCTATGTAAAAATGTCAAAGTCAGCACTTTTACAGAAAAATAGTAATTTTAGTATGAAAATACCTTTTTTCCATCCATTTTTGGTTTCTAAATTCATGTTTTATACTTCTATACATCTTTTTAAATTTTTGTGAATTTTTCGTGGTCAATTGTTATTTTTTTTATAGATTATTTCAGTTCGCAAGCAAAATGGTCATTTCACTTTGTGAATGTCTTTTTCATCATTTTGATGGCTAAATTCATATTTTATACTCTTAAGAATATTCTTAATTTTTGGTTTTTTTTAGGGTGGAAGGTTATTTTTCTGTAAATAATGCATGTTAGGGGTAGAATCATAATTTTGAGACATAAATGTCTTTATCCTTCATTTTTTGTTCCTAAATTCATATTTTTGTGTTTTAAGTAATTTTGTAATTTTTGCATGTTGTTAGAGGTCAATTGCATCTTTATGCAAATTATGGGTTTTTAAGGGCAAAATGGTCATTTAACGTGTGAGTTTCTTTCTTGTTCATTTTGTATCTAAATTCATGTATTTATAATTTTCACCATTTTCTAATTTTTATTATTTTTTAGGGGTCAATAGTAATTTTTGTATAAAGTATGCTAAATTAATCAAGCCAAGGGCGAAATGATAATTTTAGCTTGTAAATATCATTTTCAAAATACATAATTTACATTTTAGAACATTTTTCTAATTTTTTATGTCTTTTGGAAGTTGTTCAACATTTATCTAGGACTTTTGTTAATAGCATTGGGCATTTGTTATTAAAATTTTCATGTAAAATTATTCGTACGTTTTATTTGTTCATATTTTTTTTTGTAAGGATTTCGTTAAAAAAATTTTGATGTGTGCCTAATTTATAGGTGTTTTGAGAGTAAATTGTGTGGTGTTAATTAGGAAAATTTCGTCTTTTTGGAGTAATTTTATTTGAGAAAAGTTATTTTAGAAGAATGGAACTTATTTGTATTGTTGTTGGCAGGAAGAAGTGAAGGAAATTGGATGCAGTTAAAAGTGCAAAGAAAGAACAAAGATAGTCAAAGTTCCAAACTTTTGTTTTGGGTGAACCATCTAGTTCGATCGAAACAGAAGGTATCGGTGCAGAATCGCGATTTTAACGATTTCTTTCCTTTTTCAATGGATTTTCTGGAAGCCTAAACAATGATAAATATTGAGAAATATGAAAATATCAAGAAGAAGCGACAGCAACCCTAGAAAAACATCCTTCAACACAAGAATCATCAAGAAGGAGATCAAGAGAAAGATCAAGAACCCAAGATTCCAGATTTTTATTCTTCTCTCTCTTTTCATTATAAATTCTTTAGTTTGTATGGATGTTATTGTTTTGGATTGTAAAACCATGAGTGGCTCAAATTGTTATTAGGGATTAATGCTCTAAACATGATGTTCTTTTCATTAATCTGTTTATGAATCGTGCTTTTGTTATGTGATGATTGTTATACTTAATGCTTAATCATGCTTGGCCACCATGGTTATGATTTATGTTGTGCTATGCATTAAGAGATGGTAGTAAAATAGATCTACAATCATCAATCTAATCACTTATTGGCAAGAGATTGTGATAAGTAATTAGATATCTTTAAGAGTTACTCATATTAGCCTTATTAGGTTGATTGTCTAACGGGTTAGCACCATGAGAGTGGGTTAATGTGTTTTTCAATTAATTGAACAAAGGTTTAGTCATTAAACATTAAGAGAGTTTAATTGATGCCTATTGGAAAAACTTGGGTCATAATAAAGTATGGGTAATTCGTAGATTAATTAATAGAATTGATTGTGGATGAGTATTAATTCCTAATTTTTGTGGGTTATTGATTCTCCTCTACATTTAATTGCTTGTGCAATTCTAGTTTAGTTAATTTGGTATTAATTTAGTTTTAAAAGAAGTTTTAATCTAGAATTTATTGTTAGCTTTCTTAAATTCAATTGGAAGCCTTAAACAAATAAAAGCGAATTGATAGGTGGCTAGGTAACTAATCCTTGTGGGAACGATCTCTACTTATCATTGTATTACTTGTTACGATTCTGTATACTTGCAGAAATTGTATAACAAAATTGACCCAATTATGAAGACCTGAAAGGCCCAATAATCAGGTCTATTTTATGAGATTTAAATGGAATGAGTTTTTACTTTATTTATTTTATTTTCATTTTTTAAGTTTATTTTATTATTGTATTGGGCCTTAAGCTTCTAGATTTTTCATTCTTTTCTGATATATAAGGCGCACAACCCTAGGTTTAAGACACATATATGCACTATCATATCTTCATAGCAGAAAAAAAGTCTTCGTAGCATACAAGTTACACGCACCCATATGCAGATCACACATAGTTCTTACAGTCCTACCATCTTTCCTCACCTCTTTCACCAATCGACCATCACAACTAGGGGTGTTAACGAATTGAGTAGCTCGCGAGCTGTTCGCGAGCAGTTCAGCTTACTGTTCGACTCGAGCTTGGTGTTAACCGATCTAGAGTCGAGTTCGAGTTCGAGTAGCTCATATACTAAACGAGCTCGAATTTGAGCAGTAAAAAGTGATTTCGAGTAGCTCAAAATATATATATATATTAAATAATATATATATATGAAACTACCAATTTACCCATATCAATTATATATGATTTTGAGTTTGAGCTCGAACTCGAGCTCGAGCTCGAGCTTGATTGTGTTTTCACGAGCGATCTCAAGTCGAGCTCGAGCTTTCCCTAAAATTAACGAGCCAAGATCGAGCTTTAAATTACAAACTTGATTGAGCTCGAGCTCGATCTCGAGTAGCAGTAATGTTAACAAGCTCAAGCTCAAATTCAGTAGCTTTCGGGCTTGACTCGATTCAATTACATCCCTAATCACAACATCACTAGTTTCATTCTTCTCCACCGTTAACCATCGTGGCACCACCATCACCAACCACCTGCAACCACCCATACCCAGTGCTCTAGACAGCCATTGGCCATAACGAAACTATCATCTCTCAGTAGCAGTAAGCCAAGTTAGCCATCGTTAATTGCCATTACACAAGGTTGTATAACAACAACCAATTTGCACTGACAAAAAACCAAAAAAAATCCCCATAGCACCTGCAAAATCATTCAAACCATTCTCCAAATTGTACTTAGAATCAGCCTAAAACCACCCATACGCCACCTTGAACTGCCATTGCCAACCACCAATTCAGCCACTCCCACACAAAACCACTAGATACCATACACAACCAACCCACAGTTAGTCCACAAGCCAATTGTCACCATAATATCAGACCCCCTACAACCACCCTCTCTACCCGTAATAGCCCCAAGCCACCCAACAGTCACCAATCAATAACTATCAGACACCTAAAACTACCAAACAATACACGCCTGCCCATAACCAATGCATTATACCATAGCCATCACTATAACTAGTTGCACCATCCAACTTTACCATCAATACACACAAACACAACTGCAACTACTATCCACAACCTCCGTGATAATGGCCGAAGTGACTATGTTTTTAGGTGTGTTTAGGTTAGGATTTATGTGCTTTTCTTTACAAGTTTTACTTGATAATTGCAGTTTTTCTTTCTTTTGGACTCTTGAGTGAATTTTACATGAAAGCTACTCATTTGGCTTGTTTCCTATGCGTTTATAGGTTTTTCTGCCTTTTATTGCCGAATGCCAAAGTATGGTTGAGTGTATGCTGAGATGGGGAAGAGACCCAACAAGTGCAAAGTGAAGTCTAAAAAAAATTGAAGTTCTGCTCCTATTCGCGCCTCCATTCGCGCCGTGGATGAGGCTACGGATGGGATTAGCAGCTTGGTTGTAAGAGGATGATGTTTTTGTCCCCATCTACGGTGTCATCCACGCCACGGATGACGCCGCAGCTGACCCCAGATGCACGTTGTTACTCATTCACAGCCTCGGTGGCACTACGAATGAGGCCGTGAATGAGTGTCGTAATACTGCGATATCAGTCTGTTTTCAAGGAAATTTAAGGGGAACCAACCCAAGTTTTGGGGAGAACAAAACTAAAGAATAAAAAGGGCTCTTCTATGGCAAAAACAAGGGGGAACGGACGAGGAACGACAGAGAAGAAAACTCAAGAATTGAAGAGAGAAGAAGAAGTGTAGCAACAAAAGGGAATTTCTACAACAAAGAAGAGTGAAGAAACACTACATGAGAATGAGTTTTTCTATGCTTTCTTTGATGCTTATTGAACTTTCTCCTTTGATTATGGAGTAGATTTGTATAAGACTTAGAAGGGTTAAATCCTAACCTTTGTTTATGATGGTTTGATTCGTTATGGCAAAATTTTATCTTTAATTGATTTGCTTGTGAGTTTATTGATAAATTGAATTGGATTTTTGTGCACAAATTCAATCTTGACGGTTATATTAGTTGGGTAATTGAGAAATCACTCAATTAATTAAGAGCAACTCTCAATTAAAAGAATTTGTATGAATTGCTAGAAATAGAATTCCATAAGTTCTCCTAATTGGGTGTGAATCCATTCGTGAGATAAAATCTATTGATTCCATTGCATCTTTTAGGCGTTTAGAGTTGGGAAGAGATTCCATTCAATCAACCTAGGGATAGAAGTTGTAAGTTTGAGAAAGATTACAACTTTAATAAAGGGATTTGAGGGTCAATTGAGATTGGGTAATCTATTAGACACGAATTAAAAGCTAATCATCGGGATTAGGAGAATCCCACTTCTAAGTCTTGCATTAGAAATTACTGCATTCTCTTCCTTCTCAATTTCCTGTGTTTGGTTTGTTGGTATTTTCGTTCATTAATTTACTTAGACTATTAGTTTGTTGTTGTTTTAACCTATCGTGTTAATTAGACTAGATAATAGATTGCGGGTAATTACTAGTACTTGTTAAGTCCCTGTGGGTGCGACACTTGGTACTGCCTACATGCTATACTATGGAATGATAGGTACACTTGCCTATAGTATCCATAGTTAAGCCAAGCGGATACCAAGTTTTTGGCACCGTTACCCAGGACGAGGCAATATCAGGAAAGCCTTCAGAAATTTGGCATTCAAGGGCCTTCAAGGTGTTTTTGTTGTATTAACCCTTCTTTGGAGTCAATTGAACATATCTTTAGCATGGGTGATATTCCACTTAAGATATGGAACTACTTTGGAATGCCTATGGGACTTGTTTCATCTCAATTGATGATTCGCATGAGGTTAGTTAAACGGTGGACTCTTGCATGCCGCAATAAGATGATGAGATTTTTATGTCATATTACTCCCACTCTCATCTTATGGCATTTGTGGAAAGCTAGGAATGATTGGTTTTTCATGGGGAGTGCTTCGGATTGGGAGAAAATTGCAGGGATAATTTTTATTGACATTAAAATAGCCTTTGAGTTGCAGTTTAGAAGCCATATCTCACACTCTTCTTGGTCAGAATTTATTTGGGATATTTCTCACCGTAAGCGAAATGTCAAGATTACTATGGTTAAGTGGTGTCCCCCAGAGAAATTTCTTAAGTTGAATACAGATGGTTGTTCCAAAGGCAATCCTGGTATCTGTGGAGGGGGTGGAATCTTGCGGAACTCTCAAGGGAAGGTGATCCTAGCCTTTGCTTCTTCTTTTGAGGTAGGTACGAGTTTGGAAGCTGAATTTCAAGCTCTGCTACTTGGAATTCAAATATGTCTTTCCAAAGGTTTTATGGATATTACTTTGGAATCAGATTCTAAGGTGTTAGTGAATATTTTGGAAGGCATGTGTTCTTGCCCGTGGAAAATAAGGAAGTATGTGGAGGCAATCTGGAAGCTGAAGTCTTCTTGGAGAGGGGTTCTTCATTGTCAAAGACAAGCAAATGCTCTTGCAGATTTGCTAGCAAATGAAGGGATTTCTTTCCCTCAAGTGAAGATTTATGAATCATTCGGACAACTACCATGTCGAGTAAGAGGAGCTATTCGTATGGACCAACTAGGCTTTCCTTATTTTAGATTTAAGAAATCCTTAACTTATTATATGTAAAAGGAGTAGTACTCCTAGTTCATCTTCTAAGTTTTCTTGCTCTATTATCTTCTTGTAATTGGAGGTAAGGTCTTAAGTCCCCCTCTTTGTAATAATTTTCCTTTATTAATAAATTTGAGGAGTGGTGACCTCCCCCGGGTACGAGGTTAGCCAGGGAAAAAAAACTTAATAGCAAAACATCGGAGCAAGCCCAAGAACTGTTCAAGGAGATGGCCATGAACAGTTATCAATGGCAATCTACCTGATTCCGACCCAACAAAGCAGCTAGTGCTTATGATGTAGATCCAGTTACAGCTCTAATAGCTCAGGTGGAGGCATTGAGTAAAAAGATAGATAGGATGACGGTTGCACAGAGACAACCTCAATTGATGCAGTGTGACTTGTGTAGGGGAGGGCATAACAATCAAGAGTGCAAAGTGATCGAGGCCACAAATCATACTGAGGAGCAATGTCAATACATGAGCAATGCACCAAGGCAACAAAACAATCCTTACAACATTACATATAACCCACGGTGGAGGAATCACCCCAATATCTCTTGGAAAAATCAAGGATAGCAAAGGCAGCAGCCCTTACCTAGGTACAGCAGCCACCTCTAAGGATAGCAAAGGTAGCAGCCCCCACCTGGGTACCAGCAACCACCTCCACAAGAGAAGAGATTAAATCTGGAGGAATTGATGACAAAATATATCAATTTCTCAGAGAGTCACATGCAAGAAATATAGACATCTTTACACAATCAACAAGCCTCAATTTGTAACCATGAGAATCAAATTGGCCAGATAGCCAGGATCATCTCAAAGAGACTGCAAGGAGCACTTCCTAGCAATACAGAGAATAATCCAAGGGAGCAAGCCAAAGCAATTACATTGAGGAGTGGTAAAGATGATATGTCCCAAGGGTTGAAGGATGAACAAGGACGTTCCAATGGTGATGGACGAGCTGAGCACACTTCCAAGGATGCTAATGATGTACTTGGAGGTTTGGATGGACCAATGACTAGAGCTAAAACAAGAAGAATGAAGGATGCTCTTCATGGACTGATTTTGGATACACTTGAAGAAGAAAACCAAGCAAGTTGGGCTAAGCATTCTCCACGGTTGGTCTACACCATTTGGGCTGAACAAGGCCTAGAAGAAGGGCCAAATAACCAGCTAAGTGTGAGGATTGAAGACTTGGAGGGCGCTGGTCCATTTGTGGTGTAACGGGCTAAGAGGCGTCAAGATGGTTCACTTGGGCTGGTTTGGAGCATGCACATTTTATTAAGCCCAAATCCACTTCACTTGGGCTGGTTTGGGCTGATTATAATTAGTTTAGTTTGTTTATGATGTGTTTAAGCTAGTCCATTTAGTTAAGTAGTTTGTTTTACTACAAAACCCTAGCATGTTATTTGTGTGCCTATTTAAAGGCTTAAAATCGTTATCGTAGCGGCAGCCATATGATGATATTTTGAGTGAATTCTTTTTAGAATTTTCTTGGTTCTTTGGTGATTAAGAACTACTCCTTTGGTCTTATCAAGCTTTGCTTGTGGCGACCACAATCTTGCTTAGAGTTTCTTCTAGCTTTTGATCAAGTTCTTAATAGATTAGATTAAACGATTGAACTCGCTCAACTCAGTTTAACCTAGTTTTCTTAGGGACGTGTTCATCTTCAAGGGGAGATTCGTGAGCACACCAACTCCACGTCAAGGGTTCTTGGGTTTACGAATCCAATGGGGTCTTGAGTTCAACGAGTTGTTGACCTAAAATCCAAGGGGTCTTGGCATATGCAACCGTGCGCACATCAAAAGAGTTAAAGGATTCTGAGATAGAGGTGGGCAAGAAGGAAAGCGTTGTTGTCAAACCGAGTAAAGAGGGGATGAGTCCTGAAGAGGAAACTAAGGAGAATCAGGGCCAAAGAAGAAGGAGGTCAAAGAGTACAAGCCTACCATACCATATCCCGACAGACTCTAAAAAGATCCTCAGGATCCACAATTTGGTAAGTTCTTAGAGCTCTTTAAGCAATTACATATTAGCTTATTTTTTGTTGAGGCTCTTGCGCAGATACCCAAGTATGCCAAATTCTTGAAGGACCTTCTGATGAACAAGAGGAAGCTTGAAGAGTTGTTCATCGTGACATTGAACGAGGAGTGTTCTGCTGTCTTACAGAATAAACTACCCCAGAAAGTCAAGAATCCAGGGAGTTTTACTATCCCTTGTAATATTAGTAGTTTATTTGTTGTTAAGGCTTTAGCTGACTTAGGTACTAGTATCAATTTAATACCTTACGAAATATTTTTGAAATTGGGGTTGGGTGAACAAAAAACTACTAGGATGAGTATACAACTAGCTGATAGATCAATCAAGTATCCTAGGGGAATCATAGAGGATGTGTTGGTAAAAATTGATAAGTTCATCTTCCCAGTTGATTTTGTTATATTAGATATGGAATATGATATAGGGATTCCTTTGATCCTAGGATGCCCTTTCCTAGCAATTGCTAAAGCTCTAATTGATGTACATGCTGGGAAATTGACTCTGAGGGTTGAGGATAAAGAAGTAGTGTTCAGGATTCCTGACACCATGAGACATTCTCTAGATAGGGATGATAAATGTTATTTCATGGACATAATTGATGATGAGTCGTCCCTCTTTATGGACAACTCAACCTTAACATGAAAGACGTGGCTAAATCAGAGCTAATTAAATGGTTAGATGCTAGAGTTATTTACCCTATCTCTGATATTTCTTGGGTGAGCCCAGTGCAGGTAGTGCCAAAGAAAAGAGGCATGACAGTCGTCTCGAATGATAAGAATGAGCTGATACCCATGAGGATCATCACCGGATGAAGTGTCTGCATCAATTATCAAAAACTAAATGTTGCAACCGGTAAGGACCATTTCCTATTACCTTTCATCGATCAAATGCTGGAAAGGCTATCTGAGCATAAGTATTACTATTTCCTAGATGGGTTATCGGGCTACTTTCAGATTCCAATAGCCCCGGAGGACCAAGAGAAGACGACGTTTACCTGCCCGTACGGTACATTCGCCTACCGTAGGATGCCATTCGGGTTGTGCAACACCCTAGAAACCTTCCAAAGGTGCATGCTTGCTATCTTTGATGAACTAATCGAGCACATCATGGAGGTATTTATGGATGACTATTCTATCTTTGGTGATTCCTTCGATTTATGTTTGAAAATTTTGAGTAGAGTGCTTAGGCGATATGAAGAAACTGATTTGGTATTAAACTGGAAAAAAGTGTCACTTCATGGTAAAGGAAGGCATTGTTTTAGGTCATAAGATATCTAGAAGAGGCATAGAGGTCGATAAAGCAAAGATTGAAATAATAGAGAAATAGCCTCCCCCTACATCTGTTAGGGCAATTAGAAGTTTTCTAGGCCATGTTGATTTTCACAGGAGGTTTGTTAAGGACTTCTCCAAAATAATTAGGCCATTAACTAAATTGTTTGAAAAAGATGTAGTTTTTTATTTTGATAAGAATTGCATGAATGACTTCTCTATTTTGAAGGAAAATTTGACTAATTCTCCCATTATGGTAGCACCAGATTGGTTCTTGCCTTTTGAACTAACGGGTGATGCTAGTGACTGTGCAGTGGGAACAGTAATCGAGCAGCGAAAAGATAAGTATTTTCAACCATTTATTATGTAAGCAAGACTCTAATTGACGCTCAGGAGAATTACACCACCAAGAAAGAGCTGCTTGCCATAGTGTTTGCCTTTGACAAATTTAGACCTTATCTTATCCTGTCTAAAGTCATTGTTTACACTGACCACTCGGCACTAAAGTACTTCCTCAATAAAAATGATGCAAAACTGAGATTGATTCGTTGGGTTATGTTGTTGCAGGAATTCGATATCGAGATAAAGGACAAGAAGAGAGCCAAAAATTTGGCAGCAGACCACCTCTCTCGCCTGGAGAATGACTATAGAGGGACACTTTTTGAGGAAGAGATAAACGACGAGTTTCTGAACGAGAAGCTTTATTTGATTAACCCCTCTAGTTTGTTTTCTCCTTAGTTTGCTGATTTTGCCAACTACTTAGCTGCACCGGTCATTCCAAAAAGCATGACAAATCAGCAAAAGAAGAAATTCTTTTTTGATTTACGGCATTACTTGTGGGAAGGCCCGTATCTATTTTGTATTTGTGCAAATCACATGATTAGGAGATGTGTGGCTCACCCAGAAACTGAATCTATTTTGGGGGCATTACCATAGGGGACTAGTTGGAGAAAACCATCTTGCTAAGATGACTGCACGCAAAGTCCTTGAATCAAGTTTTTATTAGCCCACACTCTTGAAAGACGCCAAGAGGTATGTTGAACAATGTGGCAATTGTCAACGATCAGGTAACCTCTAATCCAAGAATGAAATGCCCCGATCCAACATACTTGAGTGTGAAATTTTTGATTTGTGGGGTATTGATTTTATAGGCCCATTTATTGTGTCATTTGGGAATAAGTATATCCTAGTAGCTGTAGATTACATATCTAAGTGGGTAGAAGCTCAAGCTTTACCAACTAATGATGCTAGGGTGGTGGTTAAATTTCTTAAAAAGCTATTTTCTCAATTTGGCACACCCAGAGCTATAATAAGTGATAGAGGTACTCATTTTTGTAACCAGCAATTCGAAAGGGCCCTTGAAAGATGTGGTGTTACACATAAGGTAGCTACCCCTTATCATCCTCAGACTAGTGGCCAAGTAGAGGTTACAAATAGGAAGTTAAAAAGGATTCTTTAAAAAACAGTAGAGCATTCACGGAAAGACTGGTCAGTACAGTTAGATGATGCTCTATGGGCTTATAGGACTGCCTATAAGACTCCCATTGGCACTACACCATATAGGCTAGTTTTTGGTAAATCTTGTCACTTGCCAGTATAGCTTGGATACAAAGCATATTGGGCGATCAAATTTACTAACCTTGATTTGAAGTGTGCAGGTTCAATGCGAAATTTTCAATTAAATGAGCTGGATGAATGGCGGCAAGAGGCATATGAAAATTCAAGGATTTACAAAGAGAGAACAAAGGCTTTGCATGATAAAGGGATTAGAAGGAGCAAGGAGTTCCAGCAGAGTGATAATGTTTTGCTATTCAATTCAAGGCTTCGGCTATTTCTAGGTAAGCTTAAGTCTAGATGATCTGGGCCATTAATAGTTAACAAGGTTTTTCCCTACGGTGGAGTGGAGATTTCACATGAGGAGAAGAGTACATTCAAGGTGAATGGACATCGTCTAAAGCTTTACCAAGGTGGTGACTTTGAAGATCAAAGAAAAGAGTTTTATTACCTCGATGATCCACAAGTTCAAAAATCATTACGGGCGTCAAGCTAACGATGTTAAACAAAGCGCTAGTTGGGAAGCAACCCAACCTTTGTTTTGGCAATTTTTTTTTTAGTTAGTTATTCATGATTTTGTTAAGTAGTTTTATTATTTTTTCTTATGTCTATGATACAGGTCTTAAGCTATAGGAAAGAGCTTCCACCTGAATGATAAGATTTGAGGATAGAAAGGAGAACGGTCGGTTAAAAAGGGACTTTTCAATCTATTTTCACTATGTGTTTGAACTTTGATTTTGTTTTAGAGTTGATTTCTCTCATTCCTTTTGAATTTCTTTTGGAAGGATATGTGTTTTCCTTTAACATAGTATGGATAGATGGTGTGGAGTTTGGTTGTGCAGCAAAAAAGCTTGCAGCATAGACTCTCTGGTGCGACCCACGCCCTCACCCGCGCAACGGATGAGGCCACGGGTGAAACCGGAGGGTCGGCTATTAGTCTCTATCCCCATCCGAGCCATCATCTGCTCTGCGGATGAGGCCACGGATGGGAGCAGAAAATTATACATAGTTTCTGTTCCCAGTCACTTCATGATCCGCACTGCGGATCAGTCTGCGGCTGGAGTTCTGAAGCCCTAATAAAAAAAAAAGAAGGAATCAGTTGCGGTGGGACCACGGTCAATTTCAGTGTCCCATCCGTGATGTCAATTTCTGCACTTTACGTCTCCCCAATCTACCCAAAACCCTAACTCCCTCCACCCAAGCCCTTAATCCCATCCATTGCCACCCAATTCCTCTTGATTTTCGTATCCTACACACTTCCCACCACCACACCAACATACACCTCAACGATTTGGCTAGTAGTTTGGCACTATTTCGCTTTCAAGGGCAAAATTCATGGGTTTTCTTTAGGGCTTTTTGCCTAGCGAATTGTGGCTTTCTTTTCGTATTATTTGCCTTGCTAATACTTTCTTGAGGTTTGGGTTTTCATATTCTTGTCTATTCTTTATGTTGTTGGTTATTCTATTGCCTATATTTTCTCTACTTGACATCTCTATTGTGGGTTACTTGAATGATTATCTATATGTTTTCATTGACGTTTTGGGAGAAATTGAACTTTGGGCTAGTTGATTTGTGCACAATTTTACTAAATTAAGTTAGAAATTCCCAATGGCTACTTCTATCTAGAACAATCCTTTCATAGAAATATTGAGATTTTCATGGCTTTGTTCAATTGTTGGGTTGTTTGATTTAATTGCTAGTTTGTGGGTAGTTAAAGTATGGGTTAGTTGATTTTTAGGTGATTTTGATGAATTAAGCAAGGGCTAACCTATGTACGTCTATGGTTAATATGAGTTTTTGATTGTAAAGTTGGTTATCCTATTGCTTTGTTCTATATATAATGTGCATAATCCTACCCTAATTGCCATGAGTATAATTTGAATTATGATATGACTTGGTGCTATGGTGCTAAACGTTATCATTGCCCTTTAATAGCATTGTCATTCTTATTTTGAGCATACAAAGGGATATTTAACCTAGAATGTTTCATTCATACTTTGACTGATACATTACAAGTGCCAACCTATCACATGATATGTTTAGTTTTGGTATGACTATTTTGGTCTTTTGGGAAATTATCATCCTGATTTTATTTGTCCTCATTGTTCCTTTCAAGTACTCAAAATGCCATGGAAATACGTCGCACATAAAAGACCCCACGGTGAAGGATCCTCCAGTTGCCCTCCCTAATGGGATACCACACGCTTCACTTCACTCGAAAATGCACAATGGTACACTAAGCATAAGCGTGGGGAATTAATAATTGAGAAGACCGTGGATGAAGCTGTGGACAACATCTTCCATAATACCAAGAATTTTGCCCCATTATGTTGGGACCCCATTTTGAGGCTTCCCAATTATTACTACCCTCAGTTGGTCCATGAGTTTTACACGAATGTAGATAAATCTGAGTACAGTTCCTCTTGCTTGACTACTACAGTTCGCAGCA
The DNA here is from genome assembly GCA_024721245.1 of Mitragyna speciosa. Lineage (NCBI taxonomy): Eukaryota > Viridiplantae > Streptophyta > Magnoliopsida > Gentianales > Rubiaceae > Mitragyna > Mitragyna speciosa. Next base: position 15,376,057 of record CM045556.1, read on the forward strand.
CACGAATTGAGCTAAGTCAAGCATCTTTGGCTGGCATCCTTAGGTGTAGGAATGACGGACCCCCAGTATAGTATGTTAGATAATTTCAATAGAGGGGCCCATGGGCTATAGAACAGGAAGCTGCCAAGTTTGGGGTCCATAGTAAAGAGGCCAGGTTTGATAATCGTGAGGTGTACTATGCCAAGTATTTCGATGCCCCATAGTACATTATCATTTATATCTTTGGCAACAATGTCTTTCCAAGGAAGAGCAGTCTCAATGAGTTTAGGGCCAGTGATATATACTTTCTGGATGAGATGGTGAATGGTGGCATAACTAAACCTAACCCATTACCTAGTGCGATCATTGCTTAATGATGAAGACGGCTATGGCGCAGAGTGCTACCACTGGATTTGGGTTCTCGAGACTTATTTCACTAATTATGGAGCGATGCGGAGTCCATCTTGACGGTCAACATAGATTGGACATGGGAACTAGAGACATAGTGAATCTCCGTGCACTGAAGAGCCTTGGTGCCAGACAATGTGCAATTGACATGTTGCAGGGACGAGGCCAACAGGATGAAGAAGATGAGGATGCACCTACCATGGAGCCTGCTACTGGACCCTCATCCCACCAGTACATTCTCCAGGTCATTCACACCCATCTGGGAATGATGACATCTTGGCAGCCATAGAGACCCTCGGACTGACTTCATGGGTGCTATTGGCAACTTATGGACCGACTTTATGGGTGCCCTAGGTCATATCCAAGAGCAATTGGACAACCTTGGCAATTGAGTTGGCAGTATTGAAGATTATCTACACTTTTTTTACTTTGGCAGGTTGAGAGGCAGTCATGGTGCACATGGCGCACCGCCTTCATGATCTTCCTCTTTCCTTTCCTTTTCTTCTCATTTATTTTTGCTTTTGGCCTATATAAGACATTGTCTCTTATTATTCTCTTTCTTTTGTTTTCTTTGTTTACTCACTTTTGGCTTGTACTAATTACTGGGATAATGTTCTTTTGTTTCTTCTGTTTATGTGATTGCAGTAGTTTGTAGAACTCGTGGTTTTACACTCTTTTTCCACTCGCGTACCTAGTGGCCATGTCTATCCAGGGAAGTAACTGTCTATTTTTGCCTTATTTTTTATTTCCTTTCACTCCTTTTCTCACATTGAGGACACTGTGTGATTTAAGTTTGGAGGGAGTATAGTAGATAGATTGGTTGCTTACTTGTGTGATAATTTGGAATTTTGTACTGGTTGATTTGGACTTTTGTGGATGGGAGGTTGACCCTAAAAAGAGGGAAACTCTATCAAAATTTTTTTTTAGGTACAATAATCATTCAACTTTTGGCATTTCATGTCTCTTATCTTTTGAGTTTTTTTTTAGGGAGTTTATCTTAGTTAATTAGGATCAGTTTTCCTGCACCAATGGAACCAAAGCACACTATACTTAAGGAGAAATTAGTATGTGTATAAGAATTCATACCTCAGTGAAAGTATAGTAGGCAAAATAGAGTTAATTATGCTACAATTTGAAGACTTGAAGAAGTTCCTATAGATTATTTGATCCAGTTGAGTAGTTAATGGATACAGTAAGTGGAGTGAAGTACACCTTATGACTAGTGTAATAGAAGAAGAGGGGACAATGAAAAATCTTATCTCTACAATAAAAAAATAATAATAATAATAAATAAATAAATAAATAGTAATCAAATAGCAATATAGCTCAAGATCTACTCCACTAGTTTTAGTACTGAGTAACTGGTGTTAGTGTATGCCCTAAAACCAAGTTAGTTTTTGAGATTTTTATTACGCTTATTTCGTGTTATACTTATATATGTGGCATTTTCTTTGTCATGTAATACTTGTTATCAATATTACTTGTTTATTTGATGAAGTCCATAGAATATTAACTGTGTATAAGAGATTGTAAGAGTTACAATGATGAGACTCTTATTACACATTAAGTTATATTCTTAAATATCCCTAGTCGTAGTATTAATGAGATTGGGCATCATTAATATAGGAAGACTAGCACATACTTTGCCTCTACTTATGGTAAGTAGTAGTTGATCTCGTCAACTATGGCGTGTGACACCTAAGCTGGTATGTGGATGCTTGTTAGAGAACAAGTTCATTGGATTGATCCGCCAAGAGTTACTATTCATAGTGCTAATGAATTATACTCTTAATGGCAATGGTGTAAGTGATCCTTAGACTTGAGATTACCATAGTATCTTGAGTGTGGATTGGTATGCTTTGACTCTATTGCTCGGTGCTCGTAAAAGAGTAGCCCATACGGTAGAGATTGGGCATAGTATGAAGCATGGAAGGATAGTGAGTAATCGATATAGGATTCACCACTCCTTATTATAGGAGAGTATATCCCAGATTGGCCACTTGTTGAAATATGACTTAAAGAATCTTTTGCGCAAAAGTGAAAGTATGACTTGAAAGAGTTTCAAGGTTATACTTTTATGGAAAGTTATATTTCGGGAACAAGAAATCATTAATTAGTCATCTAAAGAGTGCTCACTACACTCTTAGACTAATTGGGATATAGTGTGGTGAAAGGATATTAATTACACGATAACATTGTCATTGATAGGTGTAGTCTACCGTATGACTTTCTTATTCACTTGGGTGGTCATGATGCATTGCTAGACGCCACTCATGATCTATAAGTGCAAATTAATTAATTAGTGAATTAATGATAAATTAAAGTGTTAATTTATCTAGCTCTTAATTAATTAATTAATGAGTTATAATTTGTACTTATTGCCAACGTGAATGGAACCTAATGGGTCACACACAAATAGAACATGGTCTTTGGGTTAAATTGTTATTAAGATAAGTATATGATACTTATGGGGTTAATTTATGTGATAAATTAACTTAAAGGACTTAATTATAAATATTCTAAGTCTTAATGGAAATTAGTTTCCTAAAAGGAATTAAGAAGCTATTTGGTTTCCTTTTGGAATTGGTTTCCTAAAGGAATAGGATTAGCTTAAGGCAAGCTTCCTAAACCTTCTTGGTTTCCAATTGCTCTTGTTTCCTTAAAGACTAGGATACTACATCTATAAATAAGTCCATGCCTTGACTCTTGGAAGATTGATGAAACACAAGATAAAATTTAGAGAGAGAAAAATTGAGAGAGGCGTGTTTTCTCCCAAGAAAAACGCCACATCCTCTTCTCCCTAATGGTTAGGGTTTTGTCTTCCTCCTCTTCTTGTTCTTGTGTTCTTCATGATATTCAAGGGAGCTAGCACTCGAAAGGCAAGGCAAGCAAGCCCAAAGGTTCCTAAAGATCATGTTCGTGTGGATACCGTTGGAGGCTCGACACTTAGAGGGCTTTTCATGGTAGATCAACACCTTCATCAAATAGGATCTTGCCCTTTGAAGCATAGAAACCTTCTATGCTTGAGGTATTTGTGCTAAACACCCTTTAATCGTATAGATTACATCAAAGAGATCCATGGCTAAGGTAATAAATTTTTAAATTTTCCGCTGCGTTACTCCCCTTATTACCTTACAACTGGGGGTGTTGATTTACCAATGTCAACTTTCGTGTCAAAAGGCTACTAAAATTATGAGTAAGCATAGCTACTTGAGCGTACGAAGTGTTGAGTAACTGGAGCTCTTCATCACCAATCTCGTTCTTTGCATCAAAAGATAGCTTTGTGTCTCAAGGAAAGGTTGAGCTATAATAATAAAAAAAAGAGAGAGAAAAGAGTAAAGAAAGAGAAGAGTCCCCTTGTTGATTCATGTTGAACTAATCATGGGTATATAGGTTTATCCATAAACTGTGGAAGTTGATTACTTAAGAGGATCAAGTATGAAGGGAATGGATTCATATTGACAAGATTGACGTATACTTACTTCTGTTTTGCCTATTATGATGAGTAATCGAAGTAAGAGTAACTGTATGCAGAATATTTCTCCTGGTTGTAAAGTTTGCATGTATGGTTCTCCTTGTTTTAAACCATTATCTGATCATTAGAGTTTTATTGCTTGAGGACAAGCAATGGTTTAGTGTGGGGGAGTTGATAATGGCCGAAGTGACTAGATATTTAGGTGTGTTTAGGCTAGGATTTACGTGCTTTTCTTTACAAGTTTTACTTGATAATTGCGGTTTTTCTTTCTTTTGGATTCTTCAGTGAATTTTACATGAGTGCTGCTCATTTGGCTTGTTTCTTGTATGTTTATAGGTTTTTTCGCCTTTTATTGTTGAATGCCAAAGTATGGTTGAGTGTATGCTGAGATAGAGAAGAGACCCAACAAGTGCAAAATCAAGTCTAAAGAAAATTGAAGTTCTGCTTCCACCCACGCCTCCATCCACACCGCTGATGAGGTCGCGGGTAGGAGCAGTAGCTTGGTCATAAGAGGATGATGTTTTTGTCCCCAGCCACGGTGTCATCTGCACGGTGGATGACACTATGGCTGACCCCAAACGCACGCTATTACTCATCAGCGTCCTCGGCCGCACCACGGATGAGTATCGTAATACTACGATATCAGTTTGTTTTCAAGGAAATTTGAGGAGAACCAACCCAAGCTTTGGGGAGAACAAAACTAGAGAATAAAAAGGGCTCTTCTAGGGCAAAAATAAGAGGGAACGGACGAGGAATGATAGAGAAGAAAACTCAAGAATTGAAGAGTGGAGAAGAAGTCCAGCAACAAAGGGGAATTTCTGCAACTAAGAAGAGTGAAGAAACACTACATCAGAATGAGTTTTACTATGCTTTCTTTGATGCTTATTGAACTTTCTCCTTTGACTATGGAGTAGATTTGTATAAGGCTTAGAAGAGTTGAACCCTAACCTTTGTTTATGATGTTTTGATTGGTTGCTTAATGGAAAAATCTTATCTTTAATTGATTTGCTTGTGAGTTTTTTGATAAATTGGATTGGGATTTTGTGCACGAATTCAATCTTGACAATTATATTGGTTGGGCAATTGAGAAATCACTCAATTAATTAAGAGCAACTGTCAAGTAAAAGAACTTGTATGAATTGCTAGAAATAGAATTCCATAAGTTCTCCTAATTGGGTGTGAATCCATTCGTGAGATAAAATCTATTGATTCCACTGCATCTTTAAGGGGTTTTGAGTTGAGAAGAGATTCCATTCAATCAACCTAGGGATAGAAGTTGTAAGCTTGAGAAAGATTACAACTTAAATAGAAGGATTTGAGGGTCAATTGAGGTTGGGTAATCCATTAGACACGAATTAAAAGCTAATAATCGAGGTTTGGAGAATCCCACTTCTAAGTCTTGCTTTAGAAATTACTACATTCTCTTCCTTCTCAATTATTTGTGTTTGATTTGTTGGGATTCTCGTTCATTAATTTACTTAGACTAGTTTGTTGTTGTTTTGACCTATCGTGTTAATTAGACTAGATAATAGATTGCGGGTAATTACTAGTACTTGTTAAATCCCTGTGGGTACGACACTCGGTACTGCTTACACGCTATACTATGGAACAATAAGTACACTTGCCTATAGTATCCATACTTAAGCCAAGCAGATACCACTCTGCTCTCCTCTCAAACCACTACAGCCCACGATCATTGATCCCACCATTCACAAACCCAGAATAATTGCCCAACAAATTAGTCATTTGAGTCACCAAAACATACTCATAATGATTGTGAGTTTAGGCTATAATCAAAATTTAGGCACAATTCACACAAACAAGTAATATTATAACCTAATGCCCATTCCACAAGTGCACGGGTCAATTGTAGCTGTCATGAGTATTAGGATCGATCCCACGAGGAAACACGAACTAGAAACTACCAAAGCTACTAACTTGCTTTATTATCTAAACAATCAAACTTTAAAGGTGATGAAATAGTAGGAAAATAAAATTCAAGTAAACAAACTATAAAGAAACTAGTTAAGCAAAGTTGACTAGGTTTATGAATCCATGTGAAAGATATGTTTATAAAAATTAAAAGTTCTATTCTTATTGAGGATTCAATTCCATTTATACTCTAAACTACATCTCTCTATAAATGGAAGACAACTTTTTTTTTTAAAGGCAAAACCCCGTACACGAGGAGGGACGCCACCCCTAAATTTTATTAATCTTAACCAAAAACAAATGAGAGGGGGACATAAACCTTACCTCTCTTATTAAAACAATATGGAAAATGAAATATAAGACTTTGAATAAGGAGTACTTACTCCCTTTACATTAATTAATGCAAAAGACTAAAACTTAAAATACTTAAAGCGAAAAGCAGGAAATCCTAATACATGAGCTTTCCTACTCTTGTGGTAAAGTTTTACATGCATTAGTTCGTTAAACTCATGAGTTGCGGCTTCAAACCTTAATCCACCTATGTGAATCACTACTTTCATGAGATTCAACATAAGTTCCATTTACTTCTTTCCCTTGTTAAGTGCAAATATCTTTGTCAAATAATAACTATGATAACTTGAAATTGGTAGCTAATCAACAACAAGTGTTAGGGCCAAGTAAATGAATAAGCAAGAATAAAGTTGGCCATAAACTAATTCAAATCATAGCTTCATCTTAGACCTAGTTTGGTTCAACTTAGTTCAACATAATAAAGATAAGATTAAGCACATATATAAAAGTAAACAAACATGCATGAATGAAACTAAAAGGAATAATGTTAAAGATGCTCATTTGGTGGATGAACTTGGCTCCAATACTTGTTCATTCATTTCATCAAACATGTTGAGTGCAAAGGAGTTCTTTTAAAGTTGTGTCTACAAGAACTTGGAATTCTTACTACAAAACTAAGAAAGATTCCTGCTTTAAGTATTTACAAGGAGTGCTCCTCTTACCAAGCTATGATTTCTACTCTTTCAAGCATAAAACTAAGCATATTTCTAATGAACTACAAAGGCATCTATCTATAGGAAAAAACCTAGCTTAAGTAACTTTTCAAGTTGAAGATGAAATGATGAAAATGATTCCATATCTTGAAAAATCTTGCCTTGAACTTTGAAATATTCCCCTGCGGCAGTGTAGAAGCAGCTGGATGTTGAATTTTGCTACAAAAGAAGTGTGAACAAGCTGCAAATTGCAATAGCCAATTTTTGTAAATTGGCCTCGATCCGCAAATGCAATCTGTGGGTGAGCAACCCACGGATCACTTACAAATGACCCTTTTGCCCTTTCAAAATTTAGTTATTCCTTTCATGCCCTTGAGACCTTTTTCCACTATTGAACCATAATTTTCTTGGTAGAATTTGATGAAGAAAAATATTCCGGAAATTGCCTAGTTTAAGTGAGACAAATGGCACAATCTTGAATCAACCTTCAAATTAATTTGAACTCCAATTGATCCAAATTGTATTAGTCATCATTTTCTTGCAAAACCACATAAACTTGTGCATTAATTTGCTCAAAATAATAATTCTACCTCAAAATCCTAATTTTCATACTGAAAACCCTAATTTTGGAACAAATCTTATTTTGATGAATAATTATATAACTGAGCCATTTTTATATCAAATTTACTAAAAAAAAACATACTAAAAACACACTAAAAACACATACAAAATACTATGCTAAAATAGGTAAAATATTCTCTTGTCAAACTTTCCTACACTTGAATCATCACTTGTCCTCAAGCAATTGGAAAATCTTAAGATCAAACTATGATTCAAGGTTTGAAATTTCCTATGCCTCTTTATTGAATGCAATTTCGCAAATTAAAGCAAATAAGCATTATGCAATTTCTTATAATGTTTCTAATACTTATCATACCAAGTAAAAGAGATGTAATTGTATCAAGATTAGGGCATTTAGACTTGAAGCTTTAGTCGAATGACTAACCCTACATATTTTTTCTACATGACTTGAGCCCACAATGACTTGTTGTCCCTCAACTGCCACCAAAGTTTCATCTCAAAAGCTTTTGCTCTATCCACTAATTACAGATCAATGAACCGCCATAGATCAATGAACCACTTTCCAAAACCAAATGCCCACATTATATCCATTATAAATGTCCAATCTAGTATGTCATAAGATTTCTTTATATCAAGCTTTAGGATTAAGCTGAGCTCCCTCCTCTTCATATTAAGCTTCCCAATCAACTCCCGTGCTAATAAATTATTGTCTTCTATATGCTTGCCAGGGACAAAACCTACTTACATTGGTGAAATAATCATTAGTAGGACTTTGTTTAGCAAATTGCTAATATTTTAGACAGGATCTTGGTGCTGACATTACATAAGCTAGTTGGCCTGAAATCTCTCCAATGCACTACTCCCCTATGCTTAGAAATCAGAACAATCAATATAGCAGTGAAGCCCTTTTATTGAGTAGATCCAGAAAAGAAATCCATCACTGCTTGCATCAGGTCTTCTTTGATTATTTCCCAACACTCTTTATTAAAACAATACAGAAAAACCAAATGGGCCTACTACACTATCCTTACTTATCTGTGTTTGACTTGTTAGCATTCTCATTTATTAATTTACTTAGACTAGTTTGTTATTGTTTCGACCTATCGTATTAATTAGACTAGATAATAAATTGTGGGTAATTACTAATACTTGCTAAGTTCCTGTGGGTACGACACTTGGTACTCCTTATACGCAATACTACGGAACGATAGGTACACTTGCCTATAGTATCAATAGTGTTGTCAAAGTGCTAAAATATACCAGTTTTTAGTAGGTCTTTAGGTTAGATTTTAAGGGTTTTCCATGAGTTTTCCTCTATTTACTTGCTATTTCTTCTTATTTTTGTGTTTAATAGCTAAATCGTGTGTTAAAGATAATTATTTGCATTATTCTTGTGTTTTCATACGGTTTGCACATTGTGTCACCAATTTGGATGATAATTGGATAATAATTTAAGATTATTTGAATTTGGTGATGAGTTGAAGTCAAGAAATCCTCAAATTGGTGCAAAGAATCAATGGTGGAACAAGATTTGGAAAGAAATGGGTTTGCAGCCTGGATATGTTTTAGTGTTTTGGCAATAACTCTAGCTAGAGATATTGGATTGAGATGAATCTTGATGTACTTTAAAGCTAAGATAATTTTCTACAATTCATATTCAGACATCCAAGTCCAGTTGTGATATCCCACATCAGTGGGAGAAAGAAAAATTGAATAGTATATAATATCCTGCGTTTGGATTACTAAATAACTTGGCTTAAGCATTTTGGGCCTGTGGTTTAAAGCTCGAAAGTTATTGGGCTAGCCTAGACGCGGGATGTTACAAATGGTATCAGAGCGAACCTCATGTGGTCTCTGCACAGGGTGAGACTGGGCCTATGGTATTTGGGCCACAACTACACAAGGAAGTGAAGAAACTATGTGCTGTGCGGGGCTAAGTGCTACGTCGACTTAAGGGCGGGAGCCACCTCTAGAGCCCATACGAGCCACCTCTAGAATCTGAAACAACCGAGTGGACAATCCAGATATGAATTGAGCTTTGAAAGGACGCAAAGGCCTAAAGGAGGGGCGAATGTGATATCCCACATCGGTGAGAGAAAGAAAAATTGAATAGTACATAATATCCTGCGTTTGGATTACTAAATAACTTGGCTTAAGCATTTTGGGCCTGTGGTTTAAAGCTTGAAAGTTATTGTGTCAGCCCAGAAGCGGGATGTTACACCATTTCTCACATTTCGATAGTCCAATTTTCAAGTTACTGAAGCACATCTGTATTCTGAAGCAGTTCCGACCAGTTCCTAGTATTTTGACTATATGTCAAGCTACAGAGCTTCAAATTACTTGATTTTTATTTCTTTGGAAAGCCATCTCAAGGGGCTACAACTGTTGTGTTTTGAGGAAAAGCTAATTCTACCATCTTTGAGGTCAAATTTGACATAGAATTGAAAATTGAGCTTCTATCCGCATCCGCGACATCACTTGCAGCACGGATGATGCCGCGGATGGTACCAAAAAGTCACATATTCCATCCGTGGATGCATCTGTGCCGCGGATGGCACCGTGGCTCAGTTACAAAAACCTGCAATTTTCTTTGTTTTGGGGGAAATCTTTTAAAGGAAGAACCCTATCTTTTGGGGGGCATTACACACGCACCAAGGACATCAAAACCACATTTTTGCACATGATTGTGGAGTTTAGGTTATATCAAAATCAAGCACAAATCAACACAAACAAGTAATAAAATTTATAACCTAATACTCGTTCTGCAAGTGCACGGGTCTATTGTAGTTGTGACAAGTATTAGGGTCAATCCCACGAGGACGTGAACTAGCAACTACCAAAGCTACTAACTTGCTTTATTATCTAGATAATCAAACTTTGGGGAGATGAAAATGGTAGGAAAATCAAATTCTAGTAACAAAATATGAAGAAACTAGTTAAACAAAGTTGACTAGGCTTAAGAATCAACTAGATATGCAAGTTTAGCTTATGGCCAAGATGATTTTATTCAAGTTTAGGATTCAATTCCAATTATACTCCAAACTAGATCTCTCTTAAATGGAGACTACTAATACATGAGCTTTCTTACTCTCGTGGTAAAGTCTAGCACGTATTAGTTTATTAAACTCATGAATTGTGGCTCTTATCTTTAATCTACTTACGTGAATCACTACTCTCATGATATTCAACATAAGTTTCATTTACTCTTTCCATTGTTAATTGCAAATCTCTTTGTCAAATAACAACTAGATGACTTGAAGTTGGTAGCTAATCAACAACAAGTGTTAAAGACCAAGTAAATGAATAAACAAGAATAAATAGGCCATAAACCAATTCAAACATATTAGAGCTTCATCCTAAACCTAGTGGAAATCAACTTAGTTCAACATATTTAAGATAAACTTAAGCACATAAATGAAAGTAAACAAGCATGCATGATTGAAAATAAAAGGAATAAGGTTAGAGTTGCTCATTTGTTGGATGAACTTTGCTCCAAAACTTGTCCTTGCATTTTATCGAACATGTTGAATACAAAGTGGTTCCTCCAAAGTCTTGTTACAAGAATATGCCTTTGCCTACTCCAAAACTAAGAAAGAAAACTAAGCTAATATGTACAAGGAGTGCTCCTCCTATCAAGCTATGGTTCATACTTTTTCAAGGATAAAGCCAAGGATAGAACTAAGCATATCTTTCATGAATACAAAGGCATGTATTTATAGAACAAACCCTAGCTCAAGTCCTTATCCAAGTTGGAGGCATGATGATGAAGTTTGATTCCTTTGGCCTCAAAAGTCTTCCTTAACCTTTGTACTATCTTCTAGGGCATCTCAACATGCAACTGGACGTTGGAATTATCTGCAAAAGTTGTGTGAATAGTTTGCAAGTTGAAGAGAGTCGAAATCTACAAGTTGGCATCGATACGCGGATGTGATACGCGAGTGGTCATCCGCGTATCGTGGTCCACATATCACTCTCTTTTACCATTTTTCCCTTTTTAATTCTCCATTATTCCTTCCATGCCCTTGAGACCTTTTTCGACCATTTGAACCATAACTTGCTTGGTAGAATCTGATGAAGAAAATAATTGTCAAAAATTCCAAGTTTAAATAATAAAATTTGTACAACTTGAATCAATTTTGAATTTGATATTCTTTGAGCTTCAATTGATCCAAATTTTATTTAGTCATCATTTTCCTGCGTAATCAAATAAACTTGGGCATTAATTTGCTCAAAATAGTATTTCTGCCTCAAAACCCTAATTTTCAGACTAAAAACCCTAATTTTGGAGCAAACCTTGATTTGATGAAAAGTTATAAAAATAAGCCATTTTTATTTTAAAAATGATAAAAACATATTTAAAACACACTAAAAACATATATGAAATATTATACAAAAATACGTAAATTTATCACTTATCAGCACACATCTAGAGAGATGTAGAGAGGAAAAAAACAAGAGTAGAGGGACAACTCAAGAGCTTCAATGGTGCAAAACAAGAAGATTTTGTCAAGATACAAGGGAGAATTCAAGAGGGCTGCATGAGAATGAGCTTTCTCTTTTTTTCTTGTCTTTTGTTAATTGTATTCTTTTAATTATGAATTGAGTTGTTTATGATTTAGATGGGCTGAACCCTAAATTCTTATGTCTATAATTTTATTCTTTGTTAATAAAAGACACACTTTGTTTTAGATTTATTCTTGAGTTTATTGGCTATTGAATTGGGATTTGCATGCATCCTTAGATTCAATATTGATTTCATATAGTTAGATTGAGAAATCACCTATTTGATTAGATCATCTCTTGAATAAAGAGGCTTTCATGGGTTGCTAGAGATAGAATCACATAAGTCTCCCTGGTTAGATTCAAACTTAACCAAAACCATAGAATCCATAGAATCTTAATGCTTCTCTTTGGGGTTTTGATTGAGAATAGATTCCAATCAATCAACCAAGGGGATAGGGGGTTAATACTTGAGAAAGATTGAACCTAATTAAGGGATTCTAGGGTCTAAGTAATTGGGTTATTCATTAATCAAGATAGAGTCATAGCATTTTGATTTAGGATATTCTTCATCTAGATTCACCTTTACTTTTGCCCAGTCCTTCTACTAACTTCTAGATTGTGGTTTAATTAAGAAATTAGTTTAGTTAATTCATATTTCCAATTAATTTGCCATTCGTTTTATGAGATTAGATAATAGAAAGAAGATTAATACTTGTACTCGCATAGTCCCTGTGGGATCGACACTCGATGCTCATGTACACTGTACTACTAGAAGCAGTAGGTGCACTTGCCTAAAGTATCCCTAGTATAGCCAAAAGGACTATCAGTACTATCCTTACTTATGGAGAACACAACCTCTTTCAATTCAGATTCAATCTGACGACCTTCTAAGACATCCACCATTTCACTATTTAACTTCGGCATCTAGAATGGAATTTTCTCAATTCACTGAATCTTATCATTATGGCCAAAAAGTGTAGAAAAATAATCCACTACTGATTGTTTTATTGTCTCTCCATCTTTCAACCAATCCTTCTCTCCTGATCATGGCATAAACCATGCCTAGACACCCGAAGACTGGTTTTCCCGGAAAAGTTGAAACGATATGACTTATGATACTGGATCAATTGGAATGGTGCCTCAACTTCACGCGAGCCGGGTGACTAGTGCCAAAGGAGGACTATAATGAGGAGGATGACAGACGACATGAAAACAAATTCAATGATGCGACTACATGACTCTTGTTTTTTTGTCTCTCCATCTTTCAACCAATCCTTCTCTCCTTGCTTGATCCTCGCAATGTAATTCATATTTCTTCTATTTCTGACTATGGCATAAAAAAAAGTTGTGCTTGCATCTCCCTACTTCATTTGACGTGGCATAGATTAGGTATAGAAAATAGAAGCAAAATGCACACAAACCAAGTAATAAACCTAATCTCCTAACTTTTACCACAAATATACATGTCAAGTGTAGTACGGGTAGTATATAGGTATCGTATCCCACGAGGAATCAAATAACATGCAAGTACTAAGGTTTTATGGCTCACTTTATTATCTAAACAATCGAAAATCAAGAAGTTATGAAATGAAGTTTCAATAAAACAAATAGATAATATCAAAAACTTGTAGAAATTCAAGTATTCAAGATATCAAGAATATAGAGTCCCCTAATGAACCATGAAATGCATGAATAGTTTGCTAAATGTAATCCTGCCATGTTTAGAATCCAATTCCATTTGAATCATAACTAGTTCTCACCATGAAATGAATGGATTCCAACTATTCTCATGATGAAATCTTATGAAAACATGAATTGTAATGATTCACTTATGCATTCATTATTCACATATGAATATATATATTTTGGCTAACCCCGAGAAGGGGGAGGGTGCCACTCCTTTATTTTATTAATATAACCAAAGCAGAATTTACAGATATTAAAAGAAAAGGAAAGAAAATGAGGAGTAATACTCCCTTACAAAGCACTTGTGAAATGAAGAAAAACCTAGCTTATCAATTCTAAGTTCCCCTCCAGCAGACCGAGGCAGACTGTCTTGTGAAGTATAATTCATATCAAATAAGTCATATATGAATAACTTGAGCCTTACTTGTTCATTTTTCATTGTTAAATGCATTTCTCAATGTCAAATAACAACTTAGATGACTTGTTTAAGTTGGCCATGCAAAAACAAGTGTTAAACTTGGACAGGTAAACAAACAAGAACATGCTTAACAAGTTGAAATAATTTATGTCATGCTTTTGGATTCATTAGCTTCATCCATATTCTAGATGAAGCTTTTAGTGAACCATAACTAGTGAAACAACAAAAAGCTCAACTGAAATACAATTCAACTATGAAAGTAAAAGATAGAGTTGAGAAAGGCTTATGGACAAGTCTACAACTTCTATTTCTCGTCCAAAGATTGAAGTACAAGAAGTTGAGTACAATAAGCTCACTATTCTATTGAAATTTAGAGAATTCTATTAATTTTCTCCAACTATACTAAATTTAACACTAGCTAATGCTATTCGATGCAAATAGATGCTAATGGATGATAAACCTTTTACAAATGATTGTATTTATAGACAAATAATCTTCAAGTCATTTTTCAACTTGCAATTGCATTCAATGCATGAAATGATCAAGATTTGCATTAAGATTCCAAATAGGCACAAAAGTCTTAAAATGTGTGCTCAATAGATTCTCCAGCTTGAAAAACCTTGTCTCCATCTAAAAATGTTTGCAAAAATAGCTGGAAGAAGATGCAAGTTGCAAGCCCTAAAAAACTCAAACCGACATCGATTCGTAGGTGGGATCCACTGATCACAGCCCCTGGATTACCATTTATGAGACCCACATGATTTTATTTTGAGGAGTTGGCATCCATGTGTGCAAATCTTTTTCACATATTTTCACATATTTTTGGTGAAGAATTAGGCCTCCCAAATATTGTTGCATGATTATTTCTTTAATTATTCTCTAAGTAGTTCACCTAACCTTAGTCCCTTAGATCACCCTGATTTTGATTCACCTTGACTCCATTTGATCCAAATTGAGTTTAAGTATAATGAATCTACAGATATATGCAAAAATTATGCATTAATTTATTCATTATATCAAATTGGCATAAAAACCCTAATTTTAGGAGAAAAACCCTAATTCTAGAAAAAGTTGAAAAATGAGTCATTTATAATCAAAATTACTAAAATCATACAAAAATATATAGTAAAACATATAATAATATTGGTAAATGTATTACTTATCATCATCCATTTAATTGCTGTCTTTTGCTCCAAAAATCACTTTCTATGGCCAACCATCTCTTTTGCTTTGCTCTTTGCCTCTGACAGTTGACACTTGTATTCTACCCTTCTATACTGATCAAAAAGTTCTTGAGCCTTCTATATGTCCTCTATTGCTTCCTTTATTTTATGTTGAATATTTCCAAGCTCTATAAAATTCCATTCCTTCAATGCTTTTTACAAAGCCATCAATTTTCTATGAAAAGCCACCATCCCTCTCCCTCCATTATTGTTGCTCCAAGAATCCAAAACCAGCTACATGAATTGATGATGTTGTGTCCATACGTTTAAAAACCAAAATGAACTCTTGTGAGGTGCTGCCTGTGAAGACTTAATCAAAAGCAGAGAATGATTTGATCGTCCTCCTGGTAAGGGTGACACTCGAACTAGGTGAAAGGATGATGCCTATTTGCATTCACTAAAACCCTATCCAATCTCTGCCAAACTTTTCTATTGGTCTAAGTGAATGGGGGTGCCATCAAACTCTACTATGGATAGTGTGGCCTTTGCAATTGCCTCATTAAATTCCTCCATGTCCCGACCCCTTGGATCTACACCCCTTATTTTTTCTTCTAAAGATGCAATGATATTAAAATCTTCTCCTAGTATCCATGGAGAATGAATCATTTCTACTAAAGCCTCCAGCACTGCCCATAGGTCACATCTAGCTACTACAGTGTTCTTTGCATAAACAATTGAAAAAGAAACCTCTAACGCAGATGGCAAAGTAACATTACAGTGTATCAATTGATTAGCCATCTCAAAGAAATCACATTGGAAATAATTATACTAGAAGAACCATATCTTCCCATTTAAACAAGTCCTTGCCTTATCAAACCCTAGCTTTATTTTGATACTTTTTAAATGATCTACTGAAGTAAAAGGCTCAATTAAAACCAATAATTGAACTTTATTTTTGCTACACATGTGCTTCAAATAATTGAAGGATTCTTTATTAGAGACTGTGACAGCCCCACCTTATCCAGAGGCGCACCAAAGGGCTTAGCGGACTGCTTGCCTAGCTCTCACCAGGACTCAAACACGCACTCGCGCAGTACGTACAAACATACTTAATACAAAATAAAACACATTTATATAATTTACTTGAAAGTACAAATATCAATAACATATTATACACACTAAAATTCACATAGTATTTACAAGAATAGCCTAAACAAGTGGCTATCAAAATACATGAAACAGAATATGTACAACGTCCAAAATCAGCTTTTCCAGCTTTAGTATTTTGGGAAACTTGGTTAAAGAAAACAAATGAACGGGATGAGCTATAAAAGCCCAGTGAGTGCCCAACTCATGCAATCATACCAGGAATTCATTATTTTATAGAACAAGATAATTGAAAAGGTAAATAGACAGGTTATGAACAATTTAATTAACAAGTAGTCAATGGCGGATACAGGGCCCAACTACGGGAGCAAGCTCAGCCGCAGGAGAAGCAAGTACTGTTCATGTAACCATGATGTTAGGACCGAGATAATAACTTCAGGTCTTTATCAAAGGACATGCCAGTATTATCACGCACGCCCTAACCACCATTCACCTTATAACCTCCGTACAAGCTACCACATCCAGGGAGTAATCTCGACCTTGGAGGGCCAACACGCAAGAAAGTTCAATCCGGAGTTGGCCTCTTTGAGGATTCACAACTCAAAAGGAAAAGAACAACACGCCCTAAAACACCCAGCACCTTATATCCTCCCAAGTCCTATCTGGGTTGACTATCCGTGAAGTAACGGTGAAGTTAGTCACGAAAGTCTCATGCACAAGTAACACATTGGATAATGAAAGCGTGTAACACATTGCGGAATAGATGCAATAAAGTACACATCCTTCCTCAATTAGTACATGTCATCAAATAACAATTTCAAGTATAACATAATTTTTCATAATATAACATTCTCAAGTATGACAAAATATTTATGCATCATGCACACATAAATACACTCACCTTAAGTGCTTAAGAAAATATTTCGTAATACGGTCGGGTTTCACTTCCGGAGCCTGAAATTTAAAAGAAAATAGTCATATAAAAACCGGATAAAAATCTAAGTAATTCGATAAGAAAAGTTGAGAAATACCTCAAGTCTTTCTAGGGTTTAATTTCTAGGGTTTTGGAGTTTAGGGTTTTACCCTAGGGTTTAGGTTTTTCAAAATTAGGGTTTTTTACTTTTCAAGGTTTCGCTCGGAAAGGTTTAATTCACTAATAGCTAATCTACGAAAATTTCTGCACATTCAAATCACTAAATTACAGCTTATAAAGCTTTAAATCATAGCCTAATTACTTTTATTTCCTAGATTTTACAGAAATTTCAGCAGCACTTCCCCCTATAATCGGACTATCCCAAAATTTTTAACCTGCAAGAAAAACATCCAAACAACCCAATCTCAAGCAGTTCTACTAATTTCACATCAAACTCACTTCAATTTCACCCAAATTCATCACAAAAACACCTAAACTACTCCAAGTTTCTTCAACTAAATCAAACCTAAATCATGCCATCTCAAGTTTAAATCACTATCTACAAGTCATACAAGTCCATAAACCTCATATTCATGGAATAAAACTTCATATTTCATGGCTAAAATAAATCATACTTAACCATAAAGACATGACTTAAAATCTAGAAAACTATGATCTTTCACTTGAAATTAGAAGAAAAGTTCATGGGAAATACCTTTAGTAAGACAAGATTGTTGCTTAGGAGGAAGATCAACTTAATTTCTATGGATGAAAAGTGATCAAATGGAAGTAAAAGCTCCAAGAAAATGAAAGAAAATGGAGAGTAAAGAGAGAAGAGAGGGGCCGGATTTGAGAAGAAGAAAAAGAGAGAAAATGCCTAGTTAAAGAAGAAAAGAATTGGAAAAGAATTGGGAAAAGTTTGACCAATCAAAGCAAGACAAGAACAAAGTAAATCTTGACTTTCTTACCATGGAAGACTACACTTGGCTAAGGGTCATTAGAAGAGATTTTGTCATTTATCCTATAATTAACTCTTGCAAGACATGCTAGGTACAAATCTTAAAGGTAATGGTACAATATGCTAGTAAAATAGAAAATCATTCCTTATTATTTTTCCACAAATTTTGGCCCCCTTTTTTTTTTCTAGTTAACATAATACAAAATAAATGGTTTTGGCATGAATTTCTAGGGTGTTACAAAGACTACCCTAATATTTCAATTTAACATGTTAATAGGGCTAGCCATTTAAAACACCAACTACATTCATGTTAGTGCATGAAGATGCTTGTTTATTTGCTGATAAGTGATAATTTTACCTATTTTAGCATAGTATTTTATATATGTTTTTAGTGTGCTTTTAGCATTTTTTTATATGAAAATGGCTCATTTTCAATAAGTTTCTTCCATTTGAAATTTTTTCCAAAAATTAGGGTTTTTACCCTATTTTTATGGTTTTGAAGCAAAATTTATATTTTGAGCAAATTAATGTATAATTTTGTACAATCTTTCACGTTTTATATATTCAATCATAATTTGGATCAATTGGAGTAAAATTTATTATATTCTTAGTAGATTCAAGGATGATTGGATTAAGAGTTCAATACACAACTTTTACATTCAAACTTCAAGATTGTTTTGCTCAACTTTTGGAAAATTTTCATCAACAAATTCATCATAAGATTGAAGGATCAA
Organism: Mitragyna speciosa; assembly: GCA_024721245.1. Taxonomy (NCBI): domain Eukaryota; kingdom Viridiplantae; phylum Streptophyta; class Magnoliopsida; order Gentianales; family Rubiaceae; genus Mitragyna; species Mitragyna speciosa. Next base: position 15,394,919 of record CM045556.1, read on the forward strand.
TATCACAAAAGGGTTTCAAGGACATAAAAGGAATAACAAGCAAAAGAGAAGTGCAAAGAAGCAATGAAAGTAAAGAATTAGAGAAACTAGGGGTCAGCAACAATGACACATTTCAGTATTTTGGCCATAAATTGATATACAAATATTGGATTGAGATGATTCTTGTGATATCTTAAAGTTGAGAGGATACTCTAAAAATTTTATGACACATCAAAATCCAATTCTCATATCTTTATAGCCAAAAATCTAAATTACTAAAGAACAAAACTCTCCCAACCACGTCCTAGTATTTTGGCCATATTTTTGCACCCAGAACTCAAAATGACCTAATTCTTGTGGTGTTAGAAAGCTGATTCAAAAGGCTACAATTTAATTTTTTGAGGAGAATATAATACATCCTTCTTCTAGGTGCAATTCATGGATCAATATCCACGGGCTAATAACCTATGGATCTGACTTGCGGATCTAGCATGTTGGCTAGAAAATGGTGGCTTCAACTTACAACTTATCTTCCAGCCCCTTTGGATGACTTTTTTGAAGATTCTTTGCACCTACACTACCCAAGAAAACATTGCAAAATTCATCAGAAATCTTTTTGTGATTTCAAGACACTTTTCTTGCATATTGTCATGCAGTTGTGTAGACGATTAGGGTGAATTTGTCTATAAATGGGAAGCTCTTGCAAGGCATTTAGAACATGTCTTGAAGGGAGAAGCACTTCCAAGTTGCTTCTAGTAGTAGTTTTCTTTGTAGTTTAGAAGAATTTTCATTGTTTGTAAGAAAATTCTCGGAGGATTCACGTGTATCAATTCATATCAATGAGAAACGAAGCTTTGGAGCCATGTTCTACCAACAATTGAGCATTTCTTACCTTAGCTCTTTAATTTCTTACTTGTTTATGAGTTGTTTCTATTATATGCTATTCATACAAGCTATGTTTAACTAAATTTATGTCTTAGGGCTAGATGAAGCTAATTATATGATTTGAATGTTATTATACTTGCTATAACTTGGATTTTCTTGTTCATCTATCAAGGTCTAATATTTGTAGTAGCTTGATCAACTATTGTAAATCATTTAGATGTTATTTGATATTAAAAATTGCTTATAACATTGAAAAATGGTAGATGGAGCCTATGTTGCACACACATGCAAATAGTGGTATAGGTAGGTAGATTGAGGTTGCTTAATACCACAATTCATGCATTTCATAAGGGTTCATCATGAAAATAGTTGAACTCTAGTTAATTCTTGGTGAAAACAAGTCTTGATTTCATATAGAATTGCAATCCTACGCAAGACCAGATTAATATAGAAAAGTGCTAAATCATTCAATCATATTAGTGACAACTAGTGGATTCTAAACCCTATAACGTGTGTTTGTGAATTTCTTCTAATTGTTTTACTTCAAGTAATTGAATTTTCTTACCTTGCACACCAACTATTCGATATTTTGTCTAGATATTAAAGCAAGTTTGTAGCTTTGGTACTTGCTAATTCTTGTTTTCTCGTGGGATCGACCCTAATACAGCCCCTACTACAATTGACCCGTGCACTTGCGGAAAGGGGTATTAGATTATAAATTTTATTACTTGTTTGTGTAAATTTTGTTTAATTTTGATAATACCTAAACCTCACAATCATTCGCATTTAGAGCTATTGTCGAATGACCCTTCCTTAGCATGGCTAATGGTTGCTGCTGCTTGTCCTTGTTCTCTTTTGGTTTTCTTCATCTCTTTTCTACATTTGAGGATAATTCATAGATGATATGCACCTCATCTTTCTGAATCTGTTTGCCAACCTGCACCATTCGCTTCTTAAAACTATCTTGCCATCTGCTTATCTTACTAGGTGCTACTATCACTCTGTCATCACTGAATTAGTGGATTTTCGTATATCTACCTTTATTTTTGACTTCTCAGCCACTAGAACCGAAAGAGAAACTCCTTTACCCAACACAAAAATTTGACTCCCAACCTTTGCTTTTCCTTTATCTGTGATTTGCATCGAATCCCTCTATTAGAAAAGGCCAAGTCTACTTGTTTGTTGATCCATGATCCTGTCCATATCCAACTTTTCTTGTCTTTTAGTCATAATTTGCACAATCGAGTCATCTAAAATCTTTTTTTTTTTGTTTCTCTATTGTTGTATTATCCATCTGCAGATGATTCTTTTCTTCCAACTCCTTCAAGTCAATCTGTGTTTGAGGCTGGCTTATATCTTTCATCACTTGTTCTCCAACCTGTTTCTTTTTGTTTTTCTATTGATCAACTTTTTCAACCTCTTTCGTAACCCATTACATGCGCTGATTCTTGTTTCTATTTACATCCGTACCTTCAACCCCTAACACCATCTCCTCATGTATTGATCTACACACCTTTATCAAATGCCCTATCTTATGATAGACTTTGCCAAAATCTGGAGGGTTTTGGTATTCAACTAGTTGCTAGAAACCCCTCTCGCTATTGTTAATCCAAATTTTCTCATGCCTAGACTTACGGAGGTCTATTTCCATGCACACACTCGCTACACTTAGTCCAGTTAGTACAACTATTGATGCATCTGGCCTCAGAGGTGCTCTAACCATTCACACAATAGCAAATAAAGGTTCCTTCCCAAAAAAATGCATTGGTAGCGTAGGAAGTCTAAACCATATTGGGATGATCAACAAATCCTCTTGCACAGAAAGCTACGGAGTCCACTTTAGAGTTTTTATGATGAAGCCTTGAAACGTCCGAAACATCCATACTCCTTTTTAACTAGCATTTGTGGTAGTCATCCTCCTGTTCAAATCGAGATAAAATGTGTCTCTGATCAATTAATCCTAGTTAGAAAGGCCCCTTGAAGCCGACAGCAACAAAATCTTTGCGGAGAGCCTCCACTGATGGCCTACCTTTTGAAAACTTCCCAACAAGTGCAAACTTGAATGGTACTGAGAGCATGTTAATCTCATCCATGGTAAAAGATATTGCCGGTGCTCCCGTATATTGCTCCATTGGCTTGAAAAAAGAACTTGCAGTAGATGAAGATGTTGGATTTGCAACAATCTCAACAATGTTTTCTCCAATAGAGATTGTCCAGCCACCCAACCTTGCTTTGGCAATAGAGATGGAGGTTGTTTGTAGGTAAGTTAAAGGGTAGCCATAGGGCTAAAACCTAGTGAGTTCAAAATTCAAGTGAAACGACCTTGAGAGAGAGAAGGATAGTGAACCCTTAGGTTTCATAATAATGAATTTACATGAGTTTTAAAAATAACTAAAATGATTGTTACTCATTTAAATTAAAATTAAAACTAATTAAAATCAATTAATCAAATTAAACTAAATATACCTAATCTAAGGTTGATTGAACTAATTAAACTAAACAATAACTAAGAAATCCTTAATTTGAATTTTGACTTAATTGCCATTTTTTAATCCTAAAGGGCCTAACTACAAATATTTAAAACTTTAAGGTGGCCAAAATGACAAATCGGGAAAACTTGAGAGACTGTCCTTGCAATTTTTTTTCAAAAAAAAGTTCTTATTACTCAGTGTTCCTCTAAACATTAAAGATGCGCCATTTTTTTTTCTAGTTCCTTTTTTCTTCTCTTCATTCTTTCTTTGATGATCTCTTTCTTTCTTTCTTTCTTTCTTTTTTTCTTTCTTTAACATTTCTTTTCAAAAATTAATCATGGATTTTGATTCTCTTTTACACACATGCACATAATATACATTATACATGATAATCAAGCATAAACAATAATGAATTTAAACAAAAAATAATACAGGTCATTTTATCAAATAGTTGGTATAATAAAAGAAACATAATTTTCTCACAAAAAACTTCAACCAATTTCAATTAATTAGGGAATAATTATCCTTACAATTCTTTTTCAATGATGATTGAGCAGTGGTAGTAGATTTTTGAGATGTAGTGGCGATGCTAGTGAATTTGGTGAAATCCCACCCCTTCCTTTTTCTACTTTTCTTCCTTTTTTTCTATTATTTTTCTATTTTTGTATGTGCATGACTATGTCTACTAATATTGGTGTGCATATGTTTCTGTATGTGTGTTGGTTTGTTCGGTGGGTGTTACTGAGTGTAAGCTATAGAGTATATGTTGTGAGTGAGTAAAGTTGAGTTAGAGTGTGTGTAAAAGTGAGGGAGTTCAAGTATGAGCCGTGTAAAGTATGTTTGCAATGGCATGTGAAGAGGGTGAGTGTCAGTTGTGAGATGAGGCTGTCTGGGCAGTGTTTTAAGTGGAAGGTAAAGTTGTGTACGATGGTATGTGCAGGTTGGGTGGGTGAGGTAATGTTAAGTGATGATGTATAGGTAAGGATGAAGGGGAATTATGAGTGCTATGAGTGTAGTGTGTAGCTGAATATGTGTGATTATGATGTATGGAGGTAGTGTTGTATCAAATTGAAGCTGTTTGCAAGCATGTGCTATCTTTGACTATATATAATAGTGTGCAGTCAATGATAATTAGGTGTATGAGGTAAGATGAGGTCAGGAAATGTCATAGTGCATGTAGGGTAAGATGGAATGTAAGCTCTAAATGAGCTATGTGCTTGGAATAAGAAGGCAAGCCAAGAGCAGTAGCTATTACGGTGTTATCTTTAGCTCATGTGAGATATGAGAATATGAGTGTGAGCTAACTATGAAGTCAAGTGTTTGGAGCATTTGTGCTAGAGCGTGATCCTATGAGAGAGTGGCACGTGAAGGAGTGCAAAGTGTAAGTATGAGCTATGAGTGATTAGTGAGGGTGTTGGTTTAGTGGTGTAATTCTGTCAGTGAGAATGTACTATGCATGTGGTGCAGATGAGTGTAGAATGTGTGAGATGTAGCAGGTGCTAGCGCGGTGGTGTATTTTGTGCTTTTGTGAATCGTAGTGTAGGTTGGAAATGACTATAGAAGTGATATGTAGCTAAACTGTGCTATGTTGAAGGTTTGTTGTTGTTCTAGTTGCTGCAAATCTAGTGTTCAGTGGTAGGATGTGAAGTCTAATAATGAAAGATTTGTGGATTGTGTGAGACTTCAACAAATGCATTAGTTGCTGAGTAGCTACTGCTGCTGTTGTCTGATGAAGGATGAAAAGAGATAGGTTGCTATGCTGAAAATGAAATAGAGAAGGTAAAATGTGAATAGAGTATAAGGGATATTTGATTGTGGATAGTATTGCAGGTTTGAGGATGAAGCTGCAGGTGTGTGGAGCAGTGAGTTGGTGGTTTTCTATTATAGATTCCATAGGCTTGTGGATGGGTTGATTGGTGAAGTTGGTTTGGTGCTGTGATGTAGTTGTGGGGATTTCTAGCTTGAGAATGAAGATGCAGCTGCGGGATGTCTAGCTTGCAGGTTGGTTGAGGTGTGTGCAAAGGGTGAAGTTCTAGGGGAGCTACTATAAGTTTGAGATGGTGTGTTATGTAGCTTTTCTACTATGCAGTTTCAACAAGTTTGGAGGGATGTGAAAGGAAGTAAAGTTGGATAATGATAAGGAAACTGACTATTGCACTGTTGTTTTTTGTGATGTTCTTTTAGAATATATTTGTAAGGGTGTGTTGGTGATAGAATGAAGAAGTAGTGAGATGAAAATTGTGAAGGTCGTACGGTAAGTGATAAATTTGCCAATATTACTATATATTTTATTATATGTTTTTGGTGTGATTTTTGTATTACTATAGTGATTTTGGATGCAAATGAGTCATTTTTTATCTTTTTTTAGAACTAGGATTTTTACCCAAAAATTAGGGGGTTTGAGGTAAAATTGTTATTTTGAGCAAATTAATGCACAATTCTTGTACATATTTGCAGGTTCATCATACTTAAACTTAATTTGAATCAATTGGAGTCAAGGTTGATCAAATTCAAAAGTGCTTCAAAGGATTAAGTTGAATGAACCACGTGGAGAACAACAAAAGAAATAATTGTGCAAAATATTTGGGAGACCTAATTCTTTATCAAAATACATGGAAATACCTGAAAAATGCTTGCATACATAGAAGCCATCTTAGCAAAATTCAAAAAATCAAGTGGAGCCTAGAATTGGTGATCAGCGGGTTGGATCTGTAGGTGTGACAGCCCCACCTTGCCCAGAGGCACACCAAAGGGCTTAGCGGACTGCCTGCCTAGCTCTCGCCAGGGCTCGATGCACGCACTCACGTGAAAATCCAAACGTATTTAACTTAAAATAAAATAACATGAAGTGACATGGAATAAAATAAAACAAACTCTTATTATTTAACTTGAAGATACATGTCGTATCCAAAAAGTTACAAGTCATAATGTACATAATTAATTTTTTTTTTCCACAATAATAGTCTAACATAGTGCGACTATTACAACAACTAAAACACTTATAATAACCCAAAAACCAGTTGGTCCAGCTTTAATTTTTCAGTTGACCTGAGTAAAGGAAAACAAATAAAATGGAATGAGCTATAATAGCCTAGTGAATGTCCAATTCATGCAATCATACCAAGCACTCATGATTTCAGTCATTAAAATAATCAATAAATTAAATAAACAACATATGAGCAATTTAATTCACATGTAGTCACTGGCGGATACAGGGCTCAACTTACGGAAGCAAGCTTAACCGTAGAGGAGCAGGTACTGATCATGTAGCCACGATATTTGGACCGAGATAATAGCTCAGGTCTTTATCAAGGAACATATCAGTTTTATCAATCACAAGCCCTAACCGCCAATCACCTTATAACCTCCGTACAAGCTACCACATCCGGGGGAGAAAAATCTCAACCCTAGAGGGCCAACACACAATCAAGAAAGTTCATTCCGGAGTTGGCCTCTTTGAGGATTCACAACTCAAAAGGAAAGAACATCACACCCTAAAACACCCAGCACCTTATGTCCTCCCACTTGCAGCCCGGTTGACTAACCGTGAAATAACAATGACGTTAGTCACGGTAGTCTCACACACACAAATAACATTTTAAATAATAAAGGCGGTAACACATTGTGGAATAGATGTGATAAAGTACACATCTTTCCTCAAATAACACATGTACTCACATAATATTTGCAAGTTAAGCATAATGGTCACAAAATAAAATTATCACATTCCATGCATCATGCACACATAAAGACACTCACCTGGTGCCTAAGAAAATATCTCGTAGAAAGGTCGGGTCTCACTATTGGATCCTGCAATTTGAAAGAAATAATCTAATGAAAAACCCAATTTAAACCCTAATTAACCTAGTAAGAAAATTTTAAGAAATACCCCATTAAATTCTAGTTTTTTTTTTTTCTAGGGTTTAGGGTTTAGGGTTTAGGGTTTAGGGTTTTCATTCTAGGGTTTTTATTTTAGGGTTTTCTAGGGTTTTTCTAGGGTTTTTCTAACAAAATTTGGGCATTATTTCCCCTAGATTTCGGCCCTTCCAAACTTGTTTTTCATCAAGATTTCAATCATCCAACCCATAATTCATCAAGTTCTACCACTTCTTAGTTCAATCCAAACTCAAATTCAATCAAAATCTCACTAAATTTCAAGGATTAAGCTCCAAGAACTTTCACCCAAATAACATGTTCTTCATGAAATTTCAAGGTTCCAATACCACATACTAGTCTATTTAACCACAAGAACACTTTATCTAACAAGTACATATCAAGTTCTAACTAATTTCTTCAAGTAATCTTAACAAGAACTTGGTATTAAACTTGAATAAAAACTAATTAAAACATGAAATTAATAATGTAGGTTCATGGTAAATACCTTAGATATGCTTGGAATTTTGCTTAGAAAAGATAGAAGTCCACTTCCTATGGTGGATTTGTTCCAATTTGAGAGATGAAAGTCCAAGAAATTTGAGAGCAAAAATGGGGAAAGAAGAAGAAAGGCTTGGCCGGCCAAAGTGAGAAGGAAAAGAGAGAGAAATAGGCTAGGAAAAATGAAAAAGAAAAGAAGAAAAGATGGGAAAAATGATGGTCCAATTAAATCCTTACAAGAGTAAAGTAAATAGTTAGTCATTTAATGCAAGAATGGCCACTTGGATTAATTTAATTGGTGAAAATTAATAACTCTTATCACTTATATATATTCAATAAATAGACATAAATTATTAAAGCAAATTAGGACAAAAATAGAAAGAGGAAAACCGGCCACAAGAAGAAAAAGAAAGAAAAGAATTTCGGCCCAAAGAAAAGAAGAGAAATTTCGGCCAAAAGAAAAGAAAAGAAAAAGAAGAATTTTCGGTCAAGGGAAAAGAAAATAAAGTGAGAAAATAATTGAGATTTTCAAGTAAAATTGAGCTAAAATTCAAGTAATCAAAAGACTAGAATATAATAAAATAAGCTAATCAAAATTTGAACACTAGTATAAATTAAATGGTCAAATGAAATTATTCTAACTTTAGTACTTAGGTATTCTTGCTTACTAATGAAACCTTTAATTAAGTAACCTAACTAATTCAAGAACTCTTCCAAGTAATAAATCAAGGTCTAACACTTAACCCTAATTAGAGAAAAATGTATCTTATGTGTGTATTTTCTAGGGTGTTACAGTAGGTCACTCCCATGGATGCACAAGTTGGCATGAATTTTTTAGGGTTGCAACTTGCATCCATTTCCAGCTGATTTTTGCAGATTATTCTAAAAAAGAGAGGGTTTTTGTAATTGGTGATTCCATTTAGCACATAATTGAAGACTTTTATGCCCATTTGGAATCTTAATGTAAATCTTCATCATTTCAATGTATTGAATGTAATTGCAAGTGAAAAACGATTTGAAGACCATTTGTCTATAAATAGGAGTCATTTGTAAGAGGATTATCATCCATTATCATCTATTAGTTAGTGTAAGAGTTAGTATAGTTGAAGAGAATTAATAGAATTCTCTAAATTTCAATAGAATAGCGAGCTTCATATAGTCAACTTCTTGTACTTCAACATTTCGAGAAAGAAATAAAAGTTAAAGACTTGTCCATAAACTTTTCTCAACTCTACCTTTTAGGCTCCATTTTGTTGGTAGGAAAGTAAAATTAATGTGGAATTAGATTCCAAGGAATTTAAATCCATGAAAAATGATTACTTTAATATGTTTGGATACTCCAAGGAATGTTGACAGGAAAGTTGTCTAGATTCTTATGACGATGTTTGGCTCACTATAATGTAAGAGGTAATGTAATGTATATTTATGCTGTGTTGTCAAAAATGACCCTTCAAACAATTGATATCCATTGCTCTTACAAACACAAGTAAATGCTTTATATTATAACCAATATTAAATTGTCATCACCAACAACTAGTTGCAAATGACGAAATATAATAAGCATATAAAAATCACAAACCATTGACCATTTCATCGCATAGAAAATATGAAATTTAATGAACTTAAGAAATCATCCCAAAGAACTGGGCCCAGGATTGGTTGGCAAGGCCTAAATATACAACTGTAAGTGGCAACTAACTTGGGCCAAATTAAACCTAGCAAAAACTAAAATAAACTAAATTCTCCTCAATTATTCTTCCTGAATGAAGGCTTAGATGCTAAGATCAAGAGCAAAAATCAATTCGACAAGTGTAAAATTTGTGTATATTTAGATATATTTTAGATGGTATTTTTAGTATATTTTTAGTTAAGTTATTATATTTTTTGACTTTGAATGACATGTTTTCATTTAGTAAGGTTTATTTTCTAAAATTAGGATTTTTGCATCTAAAACTATTATTTTGAGTAATTAATATCTATTTTTGCAGAAACATCAAGTAAGGCCAAGATCAAGGTGATAAAGTGATCAAAAGAGGGCAAAAGAATGACCTTGATAGAAGAAAAGAACAAAGGGAGGAAAAATAGAAAAGTCAGCAAAAATTCTAAAAGAAGTCATGAAAAAGGTATCAAGACACTTAGAGGACAACTCAGCAAAAATTTACACAAGTGGGACTCAGGACATGCGATCCGCGGCTGACGATATGCGGCTAACCAGCCGCGTATCTAGGCGTATCCTCCAACTTGCCAAATTTCGACTGTTGCAACTTGCTTCATCCCCCAGCTGTTCTTGTACACTTTTGAACTGTACCCAGGTTTTGCAAGTTGAAGATTGCATTGGAAGAGCAAGTGGAGACTTTTAAGCCTTCAACTAGGGTTTTTCATCATTCCAACTCATTAAATGTAAATTGCAAGTTGGAAAATGACTTGTAGTATCCATGTCTATAAATAGAAGTCATTTGTGAAGAGTTAGAGATATGCTAGGTTAGAGATTTTGTAGAGAATTGCTAGAATTCACTTAAGTCATAATAGAGATATTGTGAGTTAAGAGTGTTTCTATATTCAAAGACCCTTGTAGCAATTCTTGTTGAAGGAATACAAGTTCTTGAAGCCATTCCTATCATTGAATAAGCTTTCTTTAACTTTGTATCATTCATTTATCTTGATTGCTATGGATGGATGTTGTCAATTCATATGTTTTGATATGGAAACAATTATGTTGAGCTAAATCCTTATTTCTAGGGTTTTGATGAAACTAATGCATCTATATTAAGGCTTGTAGTTGGTTAACTTGCCATTTCTTGCTTGTGTCTTTTCAATTATTCAAGTGTTAATCTTTGTATATGAAAGGCCATCACATGCAAAGCATCATAGTTATTAGGATACAATTAAGTTTGATCTTAATAATGGAAAGTGAATAATTGAACTTAAGTACTAACACATGTAAATAGTGTTATGCTTAGGAGGACTTAATTAAGTAATTCATGCATACAACATCAATTCTATCATGGTAATAGATAGATTGAATCAATTCATTGTGAAAACAAGTTTTGATACAATTGAAATTGCACTCCTAAAACAAAGGCAAGCTCACTTTGGCAAGAGTTAATCTCTACACCTTGATTTCGATAATTAGTGACATCATTACCCTAGAACTTCTTCATTCATATTTTCCACACAAAATTCTTGCATTCATACAAAATTTCTCCTAGCGTAGTAGATACTAGCAAACCACTTGTTCAAATTTGTGATTGCTTAGATAATAAAGAAGGTGACAAAACTCTAGTAATTGCATATTAAAGTGGCTCCTTGTAGGATTCGACCCTAATTTTCATACTATAACAACCTGTATACTTGCAAAATAGTTGGAGATTAGGTTTTATTACTTGACCTTTATGCATATTTGACTTACTTTTCTATACCTAATCTACTCCACGTCAAGTTTTTGGCACCGTTGCCGGGGAACCACGGCAATATTAGGAGTAAAAACCAACTTTATTAATCTAAGTTTACTTTGTTCTATTAATTTAGTTGCATGCATAGATCCTTGAGAATTTTTGGTGCCATTTGATCCAGAAATCGAGAGAACCTGCAAGAAAGGCTAGGAGGACAAGCTCAAAATCAAGCAAGGATGGAGGAAATAATAGGAGATACTTCGGAGGTAAGATCACCAAGAGACACCATGGCTGAGGCAAATCCTAGAATTTTACGTGATTATGCTTTAGCCAGATAATACCGGTTCTCAAACAAGTATTTCACCACCACCAGTAAATACCAATAATTTTGAGCTCAAACCGGCTATAATTCAAATGTTAAGACAAGAGCAATTTGGTGGTAATGCAATGGAAGATCCCAACTCACACTTTGGCAAGCTTTTTACAAATATGTGATACAATTAAATATAATGGAGTAATCGGACGATGCAATTAAATTAAGATTGTTTTCATTTTCACTAAGGGACAAAGCAAAACAATGGCATTGATTCTTATGCGCCTAATACTTTCATCCACTTGGGCCGAATTATCCCTAGCATTCTTGAATAAATACTTCCCACCAGGAAAAACTGCACGATTGAGAATGGACATAACCAGTTTTACCCAAAGCGAAGGAGAATCATTATACTGAGGCATGGGAAAGAATTCAAAGAACTATTAAGAAGATGCCCTCACCATGGCCTCCTGGATTGGTTAATTGTACAGACATTCTATAATGGACTTAATTATCCTCACAAAAATAAATATTGATGCAGCTGTAGGTGGAGCACTTATGGGGAAATCAGCCAAAGAAGCTCAAGCATTAATTGAAGATATAGGCGTCAAATCACTACCAATGGGCAAATGAAAGAGGTAACTCTAAAAGAGTTGCAGGTATGTATGAACTTGATGCCATTAGTATGTTAAGTGCTAAAGTTGATTCGGTTTTTAACATGCTTAACAAATCAAATGGTTCTAGCTCTCATGTAAGTGTTGCATGTTGTACTTCTTGCGGTGGAAATCATGATGCAAGTGAATGTTATGAGCAAGTACAATATGTTAACAATTATAATCATCCATCTCAAGGTAATCCTTATTATAATACTTATAATTAGGGATGGAGAAATCACCCTAATTTTGGGTGGAAAGAACAAAAACCTACTAATTCTACCAGGTTTTCCTTCACGTAATAATGCTTCCGAATCTAAATCTTCTTTGGAATTAGCAATGGAAAAGTTTGTTAATGATACTCATGAAAGATTTCATAAACATGATGTAGAAAATTCAGAAAGGTTTAGAAAGTTAGAAGGAAAAATGGATACAAGATTTAGAGAGCTTGACTTCAAAATAGGGCAATTTAGCGAAAAATATGAACACTAGGAACCCGGGGGAATTACCAAGCAAAACAGAAATAAACCCTAGAGAACATCTTCAAGCAATTACCCTTAGAAGTGGAAAAGAGTTAAATGCACCAAGTGTTGAGATAGGAAAAGAAATTGAGAAAACTAAGGAAGAAAAGGAAAAAGGAATAGAACTTGAGGAAAAAGAACAGAATGAATCCATTGAATCGGTTCCTATTCCACCTAAAGTCCCATTCCCACAAAGATTGAAAAACGAAAGACTTGATAAAGAATTTGAAAAGTTTACTAAGGGTCTTAAGCAACTTCACATTAACATTCCTTTTGTGGATTATATCTTGCAGGTTCCAAAATATGCAAAATTTCTCAAAGATTTGATGTCAAGGAAGAGAAAGTTGCATGATTATGAAACCATAGCTTTAACGGAAGGAATGTAGCGTACGAATTCAAAACAAGTTGCCTCCTAAATTGAAAGATCTCGGTAGCTTTTCCATTCCATGTACAATTGGTAAGGTAGATTTTTCAAAAGCTTTGTGCGACTTGGGAGCTAGTGTTTCCTTAATGCCTTTATTAGTTGCAAGACAATTAGAATTAAATGAGCTAAAAAGTACCAATATTACCTTGCAATTAGCAGATAGGTCTATTAGACATTCATTAGGAATGTTAGAAAATGTGTTGATCAAAGTACAAAAATTTTACATTCCAGTAGATTTTGTGGTGTTAGACATAGAAGAAGATATCTCTATGCCAATTATTCTTGATAGACCATTTTTAGCTACTTGCAAGTACTATTATTGATGTCAAAAATGGGAAGCTCAAATTCCAAGTGGGAGATGAGGAAATAGAGTTTAATTTGAACGAAATGGAAAGATTTCCTTCTTTCACTAATCAAGTATGTTCAATCATAACAGAAGAGGAATTCAATCTAAGAAGACACACAAGTCTATCTTGAGAATGATGCTCTGGAAATTTGTTTGTCTTTGGCAGGAAAACTCATTGAAGAAAATGAAGAAATTGAAGAAGTAGCAAATTACTTGAATGATCAAGTGCCTTACAAAAGGAAAGATGTCTTCGAGGGCCTTGGACAAAGTAAAGAAAATCCACCAACTTCAATTGAATCAAGCACCAAAGTTAGAGCTTAAACCACTTCCTAGCCACCTCAGGTATGTATTTCTTAGGAGAGAATGAAACATTACCTAGTTATTGTTAATGCTAACCTTGATCGTGAGCAGCTAGACAAATTACTAAGAGTACTAAGGCAGCATAAAAAGGCAATAGGATGGACTATTTCTGACTTAAAAGGAATAAGTCCCTCCATATGCATGCATCGCATTCTATTGGAGGAAAATTGCAAACCCATTGTAGAAATGCAAAGGAGACTTAATCCAAACATGAAAGAGGTGGTAAGAAAAGAAATTCTCAAGTGGCTCGATGCAAGTATCATCTTCCCTATCTCTGATAGTGCATGGATTAGTCCAATACATGTGGTACCAAAGAAAGGTGGAATGACTATCATAACTAGGGAAAAATGATGAACAAATTCCATCTAGAATCATTAATGGTTGGAGACTGTAGTATAGATTATAGGAAATTAAATGCAGCAACTAGAAAAGACCACTTTCCTTTACCATTTCTTGATCAAATGATAGAAAGAGTAGCTGGACATGAGTATTACTGTTTTCTTGATAGGCTATTCCGATTATAATCAAATTGCTATAGCACCCGAGGACCATGAAAAAACAACTTTTACATGTCCATATGGTACATTTGCATTTAGAAGAATGCCATTTGGTTTGTGTAATGCACCTGCTACTTTTCAACGTTTGATGATGGCATTATTTTCAGATTATATTGAAAAGATTATGGAAATATTTATGGATGACTTTTTAGTGTTTGGTTCATCTTATGATCAATTTTTGCATAATCTTGAACTAGTGTTGCAAAGGTGCGAACAAACTAACCTTGTTCTTAATTGGGAAACATGTCATTTCATGGTTAGAGAAGGAATAGTGTGAAAACCCTAACTCGGGAATACTACCTTAGGGCTTTAGTATTCAAATTTTCTTATTACATGTCATTTGATGCATATTATTTTGAATTAATGCTAGTTGAGAAAGGTTTTCCATTTTTGGAAAAAAAAATCAGAAGAAGAGAGAGAAAACACCGTGAGTGTGTGTTAGTGTGTGTTTTGCGTAAAAATGGAGTTTTAAACCACTTTCATGATTTTCAAATATTTGACATTCTCAACTTTCACAATTTCAAGTATTAACTTGAAAATAATAATAATAATAATAATAATAATAATAGGTTTTACGCTAAAAACACTTTTGTGCAAAAAATTACGCGTTCGACGTTTAAACGGGTATTTCATTTAACGACTTCATTAGAAGACCTTAAACCACTTTTAAAAGCACTCAAACATGCCATGTGCTTGAGGAAACACAACCCTAATTTCACTCCTTGATTTAAGCTAAGCTTGACACCTAACCTTGCATTTTGGCCAAACATTAGCCCAGTAAAATGATTTCCATTTTCTTTCATTTCTTTGCAGCCAAATCTCTTCCATTTTTGCCCTCAAAATTTCGTGCCTTATAGCTCCATTTGCAGCTGAAATATCTCATTTTGCACCATTCCAAAAGCTCACAAAAGCTCAAGACAAAACACAACTTCTAGCAACCAAAACTTCACCAAGAAATTTCAGCTTTCTTCCTGCAATTCCAGCCTAGTTTCAGCAGCCTTTGGAGGGGTTGTTGCACCATCAATTGCACCGTAAAACTACCTAACATCTTGTGGTACATATCTCTTCAACTAACTTGTAAAATTGAGCCCTTAAATTTTTGTTTTTGGAGCTGAACAAAACTGGCAGCAAAGCTGTCAGAATTTCCAACTTTTCACTTCTTGTTTAGCTTCTTGTTTTGATAGTTGAATTTAGTTCTTTTGGCAGCATTAATTCTTGTATATTTTAGCTAACTTATAGGTTTATGATTACACCTTTGATAGCCTATAAATACTTGGTTATATTAGAGCTTAATTAGTGAAAGTTTAGCCATGGATTTCTTATGAAACTTTGCTGAAAATTTTCTGATTTTGGGAACTTCTTCTTGGACGAATTTTGTGGATTGTTTTAACTTCATTCATGTACCATTTATTTCCTGCATATCTTAGCTATTTAAGTGCCCTAATTGACCTAGAAAACTTGGTGCAATTAGTGGTTGTTTTGGCTAGTAAATTAGTTGTTAAAGTTGAGCTATGAAAGCTGAAATTTCTGTTTCTGTTTTTGGCTTCATGGCTGGCCAACTTTCTTGTTCATGTTGTTCTTGATATTTTTGCTTCATTTGTTGTTATTTGATCTTCCAAGACAAGAAGAATGGATATAGTTAATGTTTATTGCAATTTAGTCCCTCAATCTATTTGTTACATTTAATTATACCCTACTAGTTTCCAAATATTTCACTTGAGTCCAACAAATATCTAAACCCTAATAGTGTTTTAAAACCCTAAACCCTAATAGTAGATGTAAACCCTAAACCCTAATAGTGTTTCAAAACCCTAAACCCTAAACCAAAATAGTAGTTATAAACCCTAAACCCTAATAGTAAACCCTAATAGTGATTTTTTCAATTTTATACCTAATTAAGTTTCCTTTCTTTTAGAAACTAGTTTTTGATCCGAAACCTTAAAATGTTTACTTTAATGCTTTTAAACTAAAACTATGTTTATATAAGGTTTAGTTTTGAACTTTACTTATATTATTAAGATTTGGTGTGACTTAATTTGGGGTTTTAAAATCTAATTTCCCTAGGAAAAGTGCTAAACTCATTTTAACCATTTACTTTCGACGTATACATTAAGTTAACATATAACCTTCTAGTATGATTTCTCTTACTAATGTTTTGGAAACCTTAGTTAAATTTCCACAAATTTATGAATTTAACCTTAGAATAGTAACTAAACCTAGTTATTTTGAACTTCCAGGGTTCCAATCAAATACTTCTCCTTATCCCAAATTCTTGTGAAAATCTCTTAAGGTGAGTGTTCCTTTACTTGCGCCTACGAGTGTTTATTTGCTTTCCTATTAGATTCCATGTGTTATTTGCCTTACTTGAAAGCATGAGAATGTGGTTACAAGGGCGAATATGTACTTTATCGTATTCGACCCTAGCTTTCGATTATGAACTATATTTGACTCATTGATCTTGAACTATACTTGATTCATTGATATTGGACCATATAAGTAGTTGAAGGTTATAAGGTGTTGGGGTTAAGGGACTTTAAACTCTCTTCCTTAGGAATGTAAGTCCTGGAAAAGGCAATTCCTAGATTTGAGCTACCCTATCTTTAGCCCTCCATTATTGAGGACGATCTCACATGGAGTGGTGGTCTTGAGGAGGAAAGGTGAATTGGTGGGATAGAGAATTTCCTTGATCATTGGCAAGGACAAAATGAAATGTCCAAGCGCTATTGCCATTTGATCCAAAAGCAATGATGTGAATCTTATTTGACTTGAATTACTTGACTTGTATCTTAATTGAATATTTCTCCCTTTGGCAAAAGTTAACATTGTTTGCCAATGGTTGAGAAGATACTTATCCTTATACTTGAAATGATATTGAATTGTCCTTCCCGTGGTCGAGTGACTCCCACGGTTGATCCGTATCCTACTTTATCCTTACTTGTCTTTTACATACTTTAACGCTTTAACAAGTTGCTTGTATGTTTGCATGCTTTGGAACCTCATTGAGCTTCTAGCTCACCTTCTTTTATTCTTCTTTTTCTTAACAGGCTCCGATTGACGTGAAGGTTGGGACGGGTGTGAGTACTAGTCATCTAAGTGATTTCTCTTGATGTACATTTGGATGTTATAGGATTTTATCTTATCTAAGTTGAAGTTGTAATAGTTTGGGATTCTATATATTTGTGTGGCAACTAGTTTGAAAATACTGCGAGTTTACTTATACTTTGAAGTTTAGTTACGTGTTTATTACTTTAATGACTTGAGTCCTGACGAGAGCTAGGCAGGCAGTCCGCTAAACCCTTTGGTTCACCTTAGGGGGAGGTGGGGCTGTCACAAATAGTCTTGGGGCACAAAATTTCCACTAATGGAATTGAAGTGGATAAAGCAAAAATTGAAACAATCGAACAATTGCCCCCACCAAGTAACATAAAAGGGATACGAAGTTTTCTTGGACTTGCAGGCTTCTATAGGAGATTCATCAAAGATTTCTCAAAAATAGCAAAGCCATTGTGTGATTTATTATGCAAAGAAAGCCCTTTTAATTTTGATGATAGATGCTTAGATGCTTTCCAAAGATTGAAGAAAGAATTAGTGTCAGCTCCTATCATTACTTCACCGGATTGGTCACTACCATTTGAATTGATGTGTGATGCAAGTGACTATGCGATTGGAGTAGTTTTAGGACAAAGAAAAGACAAAAAGTTGCATGTTATCTCTTATGCTAGCAAGGTTTTGAATGATGCACAAATTAACTATGCAACCACCGAGAAAGAATTATTGGCAGTTATTTTTGCATTAGATAAATTTAGATCTTATCTAATAGGATCTAAAGTGATTGTATATACAGATCATGCAGCTCTTAAATATTTGTTAAATAAAAAGGATGCAAAACCCAGGCTAATTAGATGGATTTTATTATTGCAGGAATTTGATTTGGAGATTAAAGACAAAAAGGGTTCCGAAAATGTGGTAGCAAACCATTTATCAAGACTTGAGTACATCCCTACCAACAATCAAGTTCCAATCAAAGATGATTTTCCGGACGAATGGGTAATGGCTATTACACAATCTCCATGGTATGCCGATATTGTAAATTATATAGTAGGAGGCGTAATAACTAAGGATTTAAATCATCATAAAAAGAAAAAGTTTATGCATGATGTTAAAAGTTATTTTTGGATTGAACCACTTTTGTATAAACATTGTGCGAATGGCATGATAAGAAGATGTGTAGCTGAAAATGAAGTAAATGGCATTTTATATCATTGTCATAATTTAGAAACCGGAGGGCACTTTAGCACATCTAAAACTGTAGCTAAAATATGGCAATCAGGATTTTATTGGCCTTCTATGTATCATGATGCTAGAGAATATGTAAAACAATGTGACACGTGTCAATGAACCGGTAACATCTCTAGAAAACAAGAAATGCCACTTACTACATTTATGGAAGTGGAATTATTTGATGTTTGGGGAATTGATTTTATGGGACCATTTTCTAGTTCTTTTAATAATCAGTACATCTTAGTTGTAGTTGATTATGTTTCTAAATGGGTGGAAGCCATTGCTTCACCTACCAATGACTCTAAAGTTGTACTTAGATCCCTTAAAAAGAACATTTTCACAAGGTTTGGAGTCCCAAAGGCAATCGTAAGTGATGAAGGTAAACATTTTTGTAATAGGCAAGTTGACTCACTCTTGTCAAAGTATGGTTGCAGGCACAAAACTTCATTACCCTATCATCCTCAAGCAAGCGGACAAGCCAAATTATCTAATCGGGAGTTAAAGCTTATATTGGAGAAAACAGTGAATAAATCAAGAAAAGATTGGCAAAGAAGCTCGATGATGCTTTATGGGCATATAGAATAGCCTATAAAATACCATTGGGAATTTCTCCATACCGGCTAGTTTTTGGGAAAGCATGCCACCTTCCGGTAGAAATTGAATATAAATCATATTGGGCCATAAAGTCTATTAATTGTGACTTAAATCTTGCAGGTAGGAAGCAGTTGTTGGAGTTAAGTGAATTAGAGGAATTCTGACTCAATTCATATGAGAATGCCAAGATGTACAAGGAAAAAGTCAAATTTTGGCATGACAAGCACATAATTCCAAACCAATTTGAGATAGGTCAAAAGGTATTATTATTCAATTCAAGGCTCAAATTGTTTCCTGGAAAATTGAGATCTAGATGGTCGGGACCCTTTGAAGTAACCAAAGTCTTCCCATATGGAGCGGTTGAGGTGGTGAACTAAAGTGGCAAACACTTCAAGGTCAACGGTCAAAGGTTAAAGCCCAACCTTGCCGGACAATTGGTGCCTAAGGGAGCAATTTATCCTCTAGGAGAAGCCAGTTCATGAACAAAGAAAGGATAAAAGTCAAGCCTTTGACTATAACTAAAGCACTTGTTGGGAGGCAACCCAATATTTTTTATATTTTAAGTTATTTTGGTGTGATTTATGTTTTAAGTGTGTTTTTGAGTTAGTATGTTTGATTAATTTGGTTTGAATTTGAATTTGAAACATTTTGACACAATCCATGAAGTTTTATGTTTAAACTTGGATGTGTATTGCCAAATTATCATATCTCTTGTGTTTTGAAGATACATTTGGCTTAAACATCTTAGTTTTATCATTTGAAATATGTTTGAAGTAGGTTTGGAGGTTTGTATGAATAAGTAAACCAAATTGAAACATTGAAATTCCAAGTTACTATTCCATTAGTTACTATTCATAAAGCAATTTTGATTGAGGACAATGATGCTCATTTTGCAATTCATGAAATTTTGATGTATCAAATGGTTTTGAGCAACTTAGTTTTATCAATTGAAACTTGAGCAAAATGATTTTGAAGTTTAAAATATGATAAAAATCAAATTGAGCTTTTTGAGGAAAAAGTAACTATTCCATTGGATTATGGAACTTCAAAAGAAACTCTTTATGGTTTTGTTCATAAGTTGGAAAATTTTATGTTTTTGATGCATAAAAAGCATGTAGACAACCTTGTTTTCATCATTAACGCATGTTAGCAGCATTAAGATAGTAAAAAACGTGAAATCAAAAACTTTGGTTAAAGAGATTTAAGATGAAACTCAAGTTGCAGAAATTTTGTGAAGCTATTTTGAATCACTCCTCATTTGTTGAATGATCATGTTATTATTGAATGAAAAGCATGTGTCAAATTATGAAAGATATGTTTACATGTTTACAAAAGTTTGGCCAAAAAAAAGAAGCATAAATGGAATAAATTTGCTCATGAAAATGGCTGAAAAACCAACCTGAACATCAAAGACAGAACCACATACGCATCACAATGATACTCGAGTGGCAGCCGCATATCGTAGCCGCGTATTAGGTTCTGGGAGGTGTGGAGGATATGCGTCAACAGCGATACACAAGTGGCAAACGTGTATCCTAGTCGCATATCAGGTTCTGGGAGGTATAGCAGATACGCATCAACAGCGACATGCGGCAAACCAACAAGACACGCAGGCAACCAGGCGCAAGTCGCTTGAAAATTTTGGCAAATAACAGAGGCGCGAACAGGTACTCTTCTTCCCTCTTTTCTACAAAACTACTTCAATTCCCCATCCCAACTCCATCTACATCCCTTCTCCTTCAATTTAACCAAAAAACCTCACCATAAACACCACACACAACGCACGCTAGTCAAGATTCTCCATCAAATTTGCGCAAAAAGGGGACAAATCCACAAAAATTCGCCAAGAACCCTAATCCCCCTTTTCATTGTGGTTTCAAATCAACGCCATTCATGGACAAATTTCCACCTTTGACACATCATTGAAGCATTTGCATCACATTCAAGGTAATCTTTCATCATTACAATTCAAATTAAAGTCTTCAATTTCCACTTTGATGTTATATGCGAAAATTTATAGACATTGAATTTGTGTTATGCTATGTTAATTCTAAAGATGTAGATGCCTTATTTGCACTAGATTGAGCATGGGTAACACTTGTTTAGAGTAATGTGGAGCATGAACATGAGAATTTTGAATAGAACAGTGAATTTTTGGTTGAATAAGAAGGAAGAAATCACTACATTCATGTGCATAGAACTAAGGCTTAATTCTTGCATAAAAGGACATTAATGGCATGAACAAAGAGTAAAATCAAGCTACATTAAGTTAGCATGTCCAAATTGACATGCGCAAATTTAAAGAGGAACAAAGGTAATCATCCTAACCCAAATAAGAGTAAGTGAGGAAATTGTGAACCTAATGCATAAAGGGAAGACAAGATGTAAAACAACCATGAAAAAATAAAGTTACATTTTAAGGATGAGAAGTAGGGTGATAAAAGTAAGGGGTAGCAAACACCTTTAACGCATGCTAACTTGAAGA
Organism: Mitragyna speciosa; assembly: GCA_024721245.1. Taxonomy (NCBI): domain Eukaryota; kingdom Viridiplantae; phylum Streptophyta; class Magnoliopsida; order Gentianales; family Rubiaceae; genus Mitragyna; species Mitragyna speciosa. Next base: position 15,416,554 of record CM045556.1, read on the forward strand.
AAACTATAAGCAATAAACAAGGCTTGCTTGCATTCTTTACTCATGAGCTAAACTTTGGTGGCTGTTTTTAGGAGAAAAATGCCTCGAAAACGTGGTAGAGCATGGATTGCACAACAAGAAGAGGAGGAACCTCCACCCAAATTTGACACTCAGCGTTTCACATCCTTGGAAAATGAAGAATGGTACAATGCCCGAGTACATAAAGAATTGATCAAAGAGAAAAGCTTGGACAATGAGGTGGATCAATTCTTCCAAATCAGTGCCCTATTTGCACGAATGGGATGGGACCCAATCCTAAATCTACCGGAGCTAATCTACCCAAATTTGGTGCGTGAGTTTTTTGCCAACATTGATGACAATGAAGGACATAGCGAATCCTACCTACAAACCACAGTCCGGGGAAAAAGGATTGTGTTGCTCCAGTCTCGAATTGCGGAGATGCTCCATTATAGAAATGAGGGGATAGACGTAGACTATAAAAAGGAATTCAAGTGGGACGAGCAAACATGGAACATTCAAGCAGCCAAAAGACGGTTCGGGATCCAAGATGAAATAACTCGCCATGGCGATTATGAACGGACCGGCATCTTTACCAAACGGTTTGACAATGTTTATCATATTTGTATTTTCATTTTTGCTCATAATGTTATGCCTAAAAAAAGTAGCAAAAATGAAGTTAGGAATGCCGACTTGTATTTGTTGGACAAAATGGTACATGGGCAAGGAAACGACCTTCGTCGAATTCCTTTGCCTAGTATCATTATCAGTTACATGCGCACTATTGCATGAGCTCGGGTTCCGGAAACATTTTTTGGTTTTCCCAAGTTGTTGACTAGGGTCTTTGAGTTCTACGAAGTCAACACTCAAGGAGAGGCACCCCAACTAATTTCCAAAGCAGACATCATCACCATCTCGTTCCTCCGTCGTCTCCATTTGAAGGATCCAAGCATGTTGGAACAAATTCCAGGACAGCAAGCGGAAGCACAACCCGGGGAACATCAGGAGGATGTTGAGGAATCTTCCTATCATGCCGGGCCTTCATCATCTACACAAGCTGGCTCTTCTACCGCAACTCCTCCAAGGCGACGTACAACTCCATGGCAGCAATTGATGGAAGAAATGTAGCAAATCAGAAATGACCAAAGAGAAGCCTTCCAATCCATCACTCAATGTCTTGACACCATAGATGGACGACTGCACACCTTGGAGCAACGATGGAGCAGCCAACATGATCAGCCTCGCTCTACTTAGTTATTAGGATATTTTCTTTAGTGTTTGGTTAAAAAACAATTTCAGTTAACTTTGTCATTTCCTAGTAAGATGTTACATCAACTAATATGTTTCTATTTAGTATTATTCATATTAGTGACCTACTCAAGGACCGTGATAGCTTATTCGAACTACTCAAACCTATGTATAAGGGAGTTTTAATTGCTTTCATACTTTCATGTCTCTCTTTTCTTCATTTCTCTCACATTAAGGATAATGTGCAAGCTAAGTGTTGGGGGGGGGATAAGGTTATAAGGGTTATATTTGTAGACACCAAATTTTGACACACTATTTACTTTTCAAACATTGGGGAGGTGTTTATCCTTCTGGGGTCAAATTTTAATTTTTTCAATAATCTTAGGGGCAAAATAGTAATTTTTATCTGTAAATACTTTTTCATTAGTTTTGGGAGGTTTAAATTCACATGTTTACTTTCATACATATTTTAATTTTGTATGATTTTTCTGGATTTAATTGGTATTCTTTTACATTTTACCAGCGCAAGGGCAAAATGGTAATTTTGCCTCGCAAACACCATTTTAGCTCATCTTAAGTTCCAAATTCATTTTTCTAATTCTTTAAGCATGTTTCTAAAATTTTCTTGATTTTTCGAGGTCGATAACTATTTTTCTGTAAATTTTTATTGTCTAAGGGCAAAATCATCATTTTACAGTTTAAATTCATTTTTTGTCAATTTTGAGTCATAAATGCATTTTCTAGTGTTTTAAGCTTATTTTTAATTTTTGATAATTTTTCGAGGCCAATAGCTATTTTCTTTATATTTTCATTGTCCAAGGGCAAAATTGTCATTTCACATTCCAAACTCATTTTCACCGATTTTCGGGTCTCAAATTCATTTTTAGGTTTTAAGCATGTGTCTAAGTTTTTTTTGACTTTTTTAGGGTGAATTTCTATTAACAAATTTTTTATTTACATTTTCTTAATTTTTTCATTTTTGTGAGAGAAAATAGATTTTCAAGAAGGACAAAGTTGTAATTTTTGTAGTCAAGGGTATTTTGGTCTTTTAGTCATTTCTTGGAAGATAAGACTTTTGTGTACTATAAATACCCCCACTTGGGGATTTAAAAAAAGGAGGGGAATAAAAAGCCTAGGTAGAGTTTTAGTTTTTAGTTTTTAGTTTTTTTTTTAATTTTATCCTCTTACACCAAGAACACCAAAAACACACACTTTTTCCTACATTCATGTTCAAGTTTTCACCAAGAACACCAAGAACACCTACTAGGTCATAGTGTATCTTCAAGTTTTCACCTAAAACACCTAAAACGCACACTAGTGTATCTTCAAGTTTTCACTTAGAACACCTAGAACACACACTAGTACATCTTCAACCACACACCTAGAACACCAAGAACACACACTACTCACACTCTCTCACACGCACTACACACACTCTCTCACACACACTACATACACTCACACTCTCTCCCACACACTACACACACTACTCGCTCTTTTTCACACACACACTCTCTCTCACACACTGACACTCACTCTCACACACACATACCCCACTCATTTCGCACAAAGACACACAGTCTTTCACTCACTAAACATACACAGTAATTACACACACTATCACACACTTAACAAACACACAATCATTCACACACAAACAGATTCACACATTTAACACATCCCGATTCACACACAGGCACAATCCCTCAAACATACTTTCACACACTGTTCTCACACAACACTCACGATAGTCAGTTTTACACACCTTCATCCATTGAAACACACGCATAATCGCACACCAATTCACTCACAGATTCACTCAAACACACACAGCCCTCACACTCCACACTGATACACACGATTCACAAATATGCATACATACACACACATTTATACACACAGATAAATGAGCAGATAATACACACATAATCAAACACACAATCGCACAAACACATACAACACACACAATCCCACGTTCACCAAAAACATTTCAGTAGCCACTCCTTCACAATCGGAGCCCTGAAAATGCTACCACAAGGGTCACTACACACTCCATTCACCATTCAATTCCCACCAAAAACATTCCAAAATCACGTACTGTCAGTCAAGGCCCTCTTCAAGGCCACCTGCAAAGCAAAAACAAAAACCCAAAACCAATTCCAGTCATCAACAAAACCAAGCCTCTAGCTGCCCCCTGTTCTAACCAATTCCCCCACAGTTCCTCAATCACAGTCTCGTTCCCCAGTCAGCTAGTTACTGTCCTCGTAGCTCAAATCACCACCTCCCTTCTTCACACCACTACACATTCACGGTCACACACCATTATTCACGACCCTCACCTGCAAAGAAAACAAAGCAAAAACAACAAAGAAGAACAACCAAAACAAAACCCACACCACCTAACCACCACTACCCACACGGTCAGAAGCCAATGGCCACCAGAACAGTCACAGTCAACAACAATTGCAAAAAATTGCTATTTGATCATAACTGGAATCATCCAATTCCTCTAGTCCAAGTAAATTTTCTATTCCTTTCTTCCAATTTGTCCGGTTTATCATTAATCGGTGAATTTATATTTAACCATGATTTTGGGACTTTAAGAGCTTGATTTAGAGACAATTTCAGATTTCAGAATTAAAGGGATTTGAAAAAAAAAGAGAAAAAATAGATAAAGGAAATAAGAGAGAAAACCAAAAGAGAGATTCTGTTGGGAGAGAGAGGGAAAGAACGAGAGGGAAAAGGAAGAAGAAAACAAAGAAGAAAGAAACTGGAGTGAAATCAGAGAGGAGAATTGGAGAAGAGAAGAAGAGTGAGAGATCAGGGGAAAGGAAAGAAAGAAACAAAATAATGAGAGGGAAAATGAAAGAGAGAATCGAAAGAGAAAATAAAGAAAGTGAGCGAGAGGAGAGAAAAAGAATAGAGACGGAGGGAGTAGATCAGACGAGAAAGAACTGAAGAAAACGGAGGAGAAGAAGGAAAAAGGGCAAACGAATTCAGTTGGAAATTTTTGCAGAGGCTTTTGGGAACTTAATGAGAGGAATCTTTGTGGGGCCATTAGTTGTTTTGTTATATTGGATTGTCTGTATTTAATCAATTAGTAAGGCACGAGACAAAAGAAGAAAAATGGTCTTGGGGGTTTCTTCGGGTGTTGTACATTCATTAGTTTTGATTATTGCCTTTCTCCTCTTGTTCCATACATTCCACCGATTTTTTTTATTTAATCAATTGCTTCTTTAATCGGTTTTACTTTTTACCTTTGTTTAGTTTTTTAATTTGTTTAATGATTTTGGTATTACTCTATATAAGTTTAGTTTTTATGTAAGTAATGCATTTGGGTAATTTTAGATTTTTAAGTATTATCTTGGGACTTCTTGTTTTTTAACATAGGCATTTATCTTTTAGCACCCTTGCATTGTTGGAATTTACATTTTGGTATCCCACATTTACTAGAATTTGTTGTTTTGCTCACCTAATTCGCTTTAATTTGCATCTTTGTCCTTAGACTCGCGTACATTTTCAATTTTATGCCTTAAGATTTATAGAAATTTATCTATAAGTCCTTTTAGTTGCTGGACTTTACATTTTATCCCAGTTTATCAACATTTTATATATTCTAGGCTTTATTTATTTATATTGTGATATATTAACGTATGTATTCATTTTCTTAAGTATTGGTACCGGGTCTTCAAGAAGGTATCCCTATTTCCTGTTAATTCCCTTTTAAGTGTTCCAATGTGCTTCTATGTGACTTTTATGCATTTTCTTCATGTTTTTTTACACATTTTTGCGTATTTATTTGCTTCACATTGTTTAGTCTCGAGTTTTATTATTAAATGTCCCTTATTTTACAATATTTTTGTATTTAGTTAGTTAATGTAATAGTTAGATAATATTTCTCATATTTTTTTTACAAATATTTGTGTATTTAGATAGCAAGTGTAATAGATAGATCCCTTTTAATTTTTTTCCTAAAATTTTTAATTAAATCCCTCTGATGTAATAGTTAGGGCTTGTGTGTTTTTGCGTGCTTAAGTGCTTATTTATTTTACCCTTTTTAATTAGGATTTTTGCATCTAGAATAGCATGGTTACGTGTTATGTGCTCTTATGTGATCTTGTATGTCTTTATATGTTTATTTGCTTTAATTAATATTTTGCTATTTTAATTCATGCTTTTGTCAACTTTATTGTTCCGTCACCACACTAGTCCAATGCTAGTTGTGGTTTTCTCTCTCCCCCGCTAGTCTAACGCTAGTGGACATTCTTAGAACGGGCTAGTCCAACACTAGACTCTTAGGGCATGTTAGTGTTAAGTGTACTCGTGTGCATTTTTACATCCCACTTCACACTTTTTAGTTTTCTTTCCATTTGGCATGATTTTTATTATTATTATTCTTATTATTATTATTATTATTATTATTTTGACACATCTTTAAATACATGACATCTAGGTTGCATTTCACTTAGAATTTAGGACATTTGTATGATCTGACTAGAAATAGTCGCCTACTCACGTGGGAAGCGGTGGCGTACATGCCCTTCCCCCCTCCGTGAGTAGAAACATTCAGTCACGAGATATTAGTTCCCCGTACCCGTCATGTTGCATACCCACTTCCTTTCTTCACTTATTATCTATTATTATTTTCTTTTCCTTTTGCATTTCATTTTGCATAGATACTCATGACACCCTCGAGACCTCAACTCGGGTTTCGCAATTAATGAAATAATTTCGATCAAGTCTCAACGGAACATTTCGACCCTCCCGATATTCACATTTAGATTTAGGATTTGCATTCATGTAAATACATTCGAACATGAAAGAATCTAGGGTTAATTTAAAAAATTTTGATTAAACCTCGTAACTAGCCTCGACTAGGTTGACAGGGTGCCTTAGGCGCAAGCCTTTGCCTTCCCTTTCTTCAAATGTGACCCCCGGACCTTTTTCTCTCATTTTTTTCGTAGACCAGAGTCGAGAAAAGGTTTTAAATTATTTTTCTAAAATTTTACCTTTTGTTTTGTTTAAACGTTTTTTCGGGTGACTTGGTACACCCTAACTCAGTACCAAGTGGCGACTCCATTTTTCAAAATAAAACTCTTTTTCAAAATTAATTGACCAAAACTGTCGCACTTTTTTAGTCCTGGCCTTATTTTTATTATTTTTCTTAAATAACACTTTTTCAATGAAAACTCGATTTTTCACACACGCGCACGGTTTTCCCCAAAACTTGCTTTTTGAAAAGGGTTTCGGACCATACCGTCTTTTCGGGACGCGACAGTCAATGACCCCACTAGTACCCTTTATTTTACGATTTTCAAGATGCGACAATATTGGGAAGTTGATATGTGCTTATGTTTGACAGGGAGTTTAATCCTTTTATAGGGGAAACTTTGTCAAAATTTTTCAAAAATTGTTCCAACTTAATTTATTCGCATGATTCCAAAGTTTGGAAAGCTATCATGATCTTCATGATCTAATTTTGTTTTAGGCAAAAAGTTAGCTTGTTAAAATCTTCTAGTTGTTGAAATAATTACATGTAGTCCTTTGAAATAGCTTGATCCAGATAAAATGTAATAGTTATTATGTGATAAGCATTTTTGTTTTGAGGAAAGTATCCTAAGAGAAGAAGAAGTAATTATGCCTAAAGGGACACAAGTATATAGTAAGCTTCTTTTCTTTATTTGGTCTTACAAACAAAGCAAGGAGTATAGAAGGTTAAGGGGTCAAAATGCTTTATGATTATTAGTTTAAAAGGGAAAATAATTAGAAAAAGAAGAAGAAAGGAAGAAACCAATTGCTATCCAGTACTTAGTAACCGGGAATCTTCATCTAAAAATGTCAATTTTTGCGTCAAATGGTACTTAGAAAAAGAAAAAGCAAAAGCAACTTGAGAGTGGAGATTATTGGGTAACTGAGGGTTTTCATCTAAAAATGTCGATCTTCGCGTAAAAAGATGATTTGTCACTCTTAAGAAAGCAATTGCACAAAATAAAAAATAAATGAAGTGTTGAGTAATTGGGGATCTTCATCTAAAAATGTTGATCTTCGCGTAAAAAGAGAACTTCATAATATGACAAACGCATGTGAACTCTCCGTCTTTTATGGCATAATCATAAGGTGTAAAGATTACTTTATCAACTATTTGCATTGTTGTTTGCAAAACTTAGTAAGGCAAAGAAATTTACTCCAAACAAGTGAAAATTATGGTATAATTATTTTTCCTTCAATTAATAATATGAGTACCAGAACAACAAGATGTCACATAAGGATTATTTACTTGCATAATTTCGGACGAAACTATTTGAGGAACCCATATGAATTATCTCACGACTTGAATCATTATTCTGATCTCTTGATTTTCTAATTGCTTGAGGACAGGCAATGATTCAAGTGTGGGGGAGTTTGACAAGTGTAAAATTTGCATATATTTATATATATGTTAGATAGTATTTTTAGTATATTTTTAGTTAAGTTATTATATTTTTTGACTTTGAATGACATGTTTTCATTTAGTAAGGTTTATTTTCTAAAATTAGGATTTTTGCATCTAAAACTATTATTTTGAGTAATTAATATCTATTTTTGCAGAAACATTAAGTAAGGCCAAGATCAAGGTAATAAAGTGATCAAAAGAGGGCAAAAGGATGACCTTGATAGAAGAAAAGAACAAAGGGAGGAAAAATAGAAAAGTCAGCAAAAATTCTAAAAGAAGTCATGAAAAAGATATCTGAACACTTAGAGGGACAACTCAGCAAAAATTTACACAAGTGGGACCAGGATATGCGATCTGCGTTTGACGATACGCGGCTAACCAGCTGCATATCGCTAGACGCGTATCACCTCCAACTTGCCAAATTTTGGCTATTGCAACTTGCTTCATTCCCTAGCTGTTCTTGTACACTTTTGAACTGTACCCAAGTTTTGTAAGTTGAAGATTTCATTGGAAGAGCAAGTGGAGACTTTTAAGCATTCAATTAGGGTTTCTATCATTCCAACTCATTAAATGTAAATTGCAAGTTGGGAAATGACTTGTAGTATCCATGTCTATAAATAGAAGTCATTTGTGAAGAGTTAGGGATATGCTAGGTTAGATATTTTGTATAGAATTGCTAGAATTCACTTAAGTCATAATAGAGATATTGTGAGTTAAGAGTGTTTCTATATTCAAAGACCCTTGTAGCAATTCTTGTTGAATAAATACAAGTTCTTGAAGCCATTCCTGCATTGAATAAGCTTTCTTTAACTTTGTTTCATTCATTTATCTTGATTGCTATGGATGGATATTGTCAATTCATATGTTTTGATATGGAAACAATTATGTTGAGCTAAATCCTTATTTCTAGGGTTTTGATGAAACTAATGCATCTATATTAAGGCTTGTAGTTGGTTAACTTGCCATTTCTTGCTTGTGTCTTTTCAATTATTCAAGTGTTTATCTTTGTATATGAAAGGCCATCACATGCAAAGCATCATAGTTATTAGGATACAATTAAGTTTGATCTTAATAATGGAAAGTGAATAATTGAACTTAAGTACTAACACATGTAAATAGTGTTATCCTTAGGAGGACTTAATTAAGCAATTCATGCATATAACATCAATTCTATCATGGTAATGGATAGATTGAATCAATTCATTGTGAAAACAAGTTTTGATACAAATGGAATTGCACTCCTAAAACAAATCAAGCTCACTTTGGCAAGAGTTAATCTCTACACCTTGATTTCGATCATTAGTGACATCATTACCCTAGAACTTCTTCATTCATATTTTCCACACAAAATTCTTGCATTCATACAAAATTTCTCCTTGTCTAGTAGATACTAGCAAAACTCACTTGTTCAAATTTATGATTGCTTAGATAATAAAGAAGGTGACAAAACTCTAGTAATTGCATATTAAAGTGGTTCCTTGTGGGATTTGACCCTAATTTTCGTACTACAACAACCCGTATACTTGCAGAAATAGTTGGAGATTAGGTTTTATTACTTGACCTTTTTGTATATTTGACTTACTTTTCTATACCTAATCTACGCCACGTCACAATCCAATCCCACAAAAGTCTATTTATTTGAGCTTCAGAAATTAACAAGATTTAAATAGAATGAAACAACCATGATCCTGTGAAGAACAGATGTATAAAAATAACACTAAGCAATTCTTAATAAAAAAATTGCAACATAGATCCAAGAACCAGCAAAGAACTAAGCACAATCAAAAAAACATAATAGAAGCTACAAAATCCATATTTAGGATAATGAAAGTCAACATAGCAAATCGTTCATACTAATGAAAACATTGGTTTTACAAGACAAAACCCAAAACTAGGGAAAAAAATTCATCTGAAAAAAATCATTTAGGTGATGTATATCATTATCCAGATCAATGCTCGTCAGCATCATCTACATCACCTTCACCAACCTCATAATTTTCCTCCAAGGCTGCCAAGTCCTCTATGGCCTCAAAAAACTTCCTTTCTCCATACCCTCACCCACATACCAATGCACAAAGCACGCTTAGCACACACAAGATCAAACTTATGATCAATCCTACAAAACACTTTAGCAACACTGTTAGAGTTGAAGATCATGCAAACAGTCCTCTGAACCTTGGCCAAATTGCCACCACCATGGAAGACCAAGAATCTCTGAAGCCCGGTACAGCTATTGGCAAGCTTCCTAATCCTATCCAATGAAAAAATAATAGTCATCTTATGGGTACATAATCTCCACATCTACTTTTTTTCTTTTAGCCGAGTAATTAAAACAATAACACAAGTATACTGCTCCCATGTAATTAAAGAATTATTAAATTGAAGAATTGAATTTAGGGCAACAATTCACCCTAAAAACTACATATTGTCGTATAAGAGAAACCAATATTAGCATGTTGAAACATAAAATAATCACAATTAACAATAAAAATTATCACATGACAAACACAAAATAAGCACCGTTAACAATGGTACTTTTGAACCCTAAAACCTAATAAAATACAAAAGTAATTAACATAAAACAAACCAATGAAAACACAACTTTAATAGAATCACAACTAAAATATATAACTTGTTCTTAACTTGAAATATATGAAGCGATGATGTGAGAAGACGTCAGAGGTGAAGAGGCGCTTGTGAGATCTAGATAGAATTTGGAAATTTAGAGATTTACATTGTTGTAGGAGAGAGACGTTATTTTGTCATGAAAGGAGAGGGACGATTAAAATGTCTTGAGCATGTTTTTAATTAAATTCCCAAGGAAAGTAATCATAATACCAACATGTTCTAAGGATTTAGAATCCTAGTATTTGGGCACTACTTTCCTTGGTTTGAGGAAAGTTTTTACTTTCCAAGCAAGCCAAAAAATGAACCAAACATTAGAATTTAAAATTCTAGATTCATATTACTTTCCCAACTTAGATTCCTAGCCAACCAAACGAGGCCTTGCTTTCATAATTGAAGCATGAATTCTTGTATTTTGGTTGAGCTTTTTGTTATTTCATTAGTTATGATTCCCAAAAAGCTTCATCTAGAATATAGATGAAGCTAATGAATCTAAAAGTGTGACATAAATTATCTCAATTTGATAAGCTTGTTCTTGTTTGTTTACTTATTCAAGTTTAACACTTATTTTTATATGGCCAACTTAAACAAGTCATCTAAGTTGTTAATTGACATTGAGAAATGCATTTAATAATGGAAAATGAATAAGTAATTCTCATTTGTTATTTTGATAATTCTCATTTGTGTCTTCCTCCTATTTTCACGGAACTTTGAATTTTGAACTTGGTCTGCTCGGACGGCTTGCTACTTCTGGCCGGTATGGCTGGTTTGCCGGCTGCTCCATTGCCTGGCGTGATGGATCCGGCCAGAAAACCATCAATTGAACAGCGATCTTTTGCCCAATTATTTACCTCAACAGCACAATCTCCTATTGCCATAAAGAAACCAGCATCGCACAAGGGCTCTCCGGCTGTGTTTTTCAATGCAGACGACATTCGGAAGTTGGCATCCCCCTTGAAACTGGCTTTGATTGGGAAATTCTCCCATGGTCGTCCAAAGTTGGAGGAAATCAGGAAGTTTGTATCATCTCTTGATCTGAAAGATGCTTGTCATATTGGTCACTTGGATGCTAGACATATACTTATCCGTTGTTCTTCCGAATCAGATTTCCATCGGTTATGGGCTAGAGGGATTTGGTTTATTGGTAAATTTCAAATGAGGGTATTCAAATGGACCCCTAACTTTCATGTTAACAGAGAATCATCGCTGGTTCTTGTCTGGTTTTCTCTACCTGGTCTACCAGTTCATTTTTTCGATAAGCACTCTTTATTCTCCATTGTTAATGCTGTTGGAAGGCCTCTGATTATTGATTCGCCAACTCTAAATCTGACTCGTCCAAGCGTGGCTAGGATATGTGTGGAAATTGACCTGCTGAAAGTTTTACCAGAAAAAATTTGGATAAGGCTGGAAGACTCGGTGGAGGGTTTCTGGCAACCCCTTCAACCTGAGAACTTGCCTGAATATTGTTCACACTGTTGGCACTTGGGACATGCAAGGGAGTCTTGTCACAAGTTAGACAACATACAAGGGAAAACTAATCAAGGGCAGCCTCCACAGACGGAACAGGTAGTTTCCAATGGTGGGAAAGAGCAACAATGGGTGGTGGTTTCTAAGGAGTTGCCTAAACATTCAAGGGATGTGACTGACGGTGAAAAGGAGCAACACATAAGCACTTCGACTATTTCTGGAGTTGGGCAGTTGCCTTTGCAACAGGTTGAACACACAAATGCAGCAATTGTTGAAGTAAATAATTCACAACATAAAGAGAATAATTTAATGGGTATAGAGGAGCAAACTAAAGGTGAAACTGATGGTGAGCAACTTTACTCGAAGTTGAAGGGACCTACTAGTCCACAACCAGATCTGGAGACGTCAATAGTGCCATGCAAAACAAGAGTTCTGGGGGTACAACCTGATGAGGAACATGGCCTTCACGCTGCTGATCTTCTGCAGGTGATGGAGACTCAAAATACCCAGGTGGAGCTACCAATCTCTGCTGGAAACTTATCACCGAGAGGTCCTGTTGTGCTGGATGAAAATGTGGCATGTTTTGACAGAGAGGTTGCTTGCTTTAATGATGATTTATTTCAGGAGGTGAAAGCTAAGAAGAGAGGGGCTAGAGTGGTTACAATTTCAGATAGGCAGCTGCGATCATCTGTAAAAAATTCGGGTAATAGCTTCCTAATTTTATCCAATGATTAATACATTATATTGGAATATTAGGGGGCTTGCTAAGCCTTCCCATTTGAGACGGTTGAAAAGAATCATTAGACAACATAATATTGATTTGCTGTGTGTGTGTGAAGTAAGTGTTAGCTCTAATCAGTCTAAGTTTTTTCAAGCAAAATTACAATTTGATTATGTATACTGCAATGATGATGCATTTCTATGGGTGTTTTATAAAGATCCTTTTAAATGCTCCGTAGTGGGTGAAGGTGTGCAATTTTTGACTTTGGTTATTGAGCATAGTCTTTTTCGGTTCCTTTTTGTGTCTCATTTGTTCATGCTTCTTGTACTGCTAATGGAAGGGAAGACTTGTGGTTAGATCTTTTAGCTGGGAAGCCAACAACTGGTCCCTGGATGGTTTGCGGTGATTTTAATGTGATAATAGATCCTTCTGAGAAGAAAGGAGGGCATCCTTTTAATTTATTGGAGGCCAGGGATTTTTTAAACTTCATGTCGTCAGGGAATTTATTTGATGCTGGTTGTTCAGGGTCTTTGTTTACTTGGTGCAATAATAGATACGGAAGGGCTAGAATCTGGAAAAGATTGGATCGGTTGCTTATAAATACTGAATGTGTAGATGCGGGGTTGGATTTATTTGTGACACACTTGCCTAGGGATCCGTCAGATCATGCTCCTTTGCTAATGTCTGCTGTAACAAGACTGGATAATAAACCTCGGCCTTTCAGGTTTATTAATGCTTGGGTAACTGCCTCTGATTTTTTGGGGATGGTTCGGGAGTCTTGGCAACAGGAGTGTGGTGGTTCACCAATGTGTTTGGTTTGCACAAAATTGAACAGATTGAAGCATCGAATAAGGGCCTGGAATAAAGAGTGTTTTGGCAATATTCGTTTAGCTATTCAGTTGGCTGAAGAGAATCTAGCCCATGCTGAACTTTGCCTCCAACAAGACCATTCGGACAGTCAACAGGAACAACTTAATGCTGCTAAGGCTATCTTGAGGCGCTCCTTGGCTGTAGAAGAGAGTTTTTGGAAACAAAAGGCAAGAGTTAAATGGTTGAAGTCGGGAGATAGGAATACCAGATTCTTTCATGCGGTGGTGAAGCAACGCCGAGTTCAATCCATCATCCATAGAATCCAAAATTCTTCTGGTGACTGGTTATCAGATGAGTCTGAGATTTCAGCTGAGGCTATTAACTATTTTTCTTCCCTTTTTTCAGAAGAGAACGTTCATCACCTCGAGTTAGAAGACATCATTCCGAAATTAGTAACTTCTCATGAGAATGATGATTTGGAGAGTGTTCCTTCTTTGGAGGAGGTAAAGCAGGTGGTGTTTAGCATGGATGGAGATAGTGCGGCAGGTCCAGATGGTTACACGGGCAAATTCTTCACGACTGCTTGGGAAATCATTGGGGAGGACATTCATCAGGCAATTGTAAGTTTCTTTAGTGGACTTGATATCCCAAGGTTTGTCACTACTACTTCTATTGTGTTAATTCCTAAGGCTGTGAATCCTAAGGATTTCTCACAATTCCGGCCAATTAGCCTATGTAATTTTTTTAACAAAATAATCTCTAGAATAATGGCTGACAGGTTGAGATCTATTTTGCCTAAACTTAACTCTCCAAATCAGAGTGGTTTCGTTAAAGGCAAATTAATTGCTGATAATTATTTGCTAGCACAGGAGATCATAACTGGGTTAAATAAGCGAAATAGGGGAGGTAATGTGGCTATCAAATTGGACATGGCAAAGGCTTATGATAGGGTTAATTGGTTCTTTCTTATTCGAGTAATGCGGGCTTTTGGATTCGGAGAGAGATGGTTGGATATGATTTGGAGGTTGATTTCTAATCCTTGGTTCTCAGTAATTATTAATGGATCACCTTGTGGTTTTTTCAAAGGCTCTAGGGGACTAAGACAAGGCGATCCACTATCTCCATCACTTTTTATTCTTGGTTCTGAGGTATTATCCAGGCTTCTTAATCAGTTATTTTTTAAAATTGGTTTTCATGGTTTCAGGTTGCCCAGACACTGTCCCCAGATCAATCACCTGGGATATGCAGATGATATTATAATTTTTTCAAGTGGTTGTTCATCTTCATTGACATTAATTTTGGATGTTATTAACAAATATCAGTCTATGTCAGGGCAGAAAGTTAATGTTGACAAGAGTTGTTTCATGGTGCACCCGAGCATGTCGAGATCAAGAAGGATGTGTATTAAACAATTGTTAGGTTTTTCGATGAAAGAATTCCCTATCAAATATTTGGGCTACCCGTTGTTTGTAGGGAGACGCAAGAAGCATTTTTTTGCGAGTATAGGTAAAGTTGTTATTGGCAAGATAGCATCTTGGAAGAATAAGTTTTTATCGGTTGCGGGTAAAATTATTTTAATCAAGCATGTTCTTTCTTCTATTCCTGTCTATTTGCTTATGGCAGCCTCTCCCCCATTATCTTTTTTACACGAGTTGGAAAGTGTTTTTGCCAGGTTTTTGTGGGGGGAAGCTGATGGAAGAGCCAAACGTCATTGGATTTCTTGGGACGAGTTGTGTAATCCACAAGAAACTGGAGGTGTGGGTTTTCGGAGTCTTAAAGATGTTCATGCTGCCTTCTCCATTAAGCTTTGGTGGAGGTTTAGGCAGAATAACTCTTTATGGGCCCAGTTTATGATGGTTAAATACTGTTCAAAGGCTTATCCTTGCATGGTGGTTAATAATCAATTTTCCTCACATACGTGGAAAAGGATGTTAAAGGTCAAAGAAATAGCAGAGCAAAATATGGGATGGATAGTTCAAGCTGGCAATTCAAATTTTTGGTTTGATAACTGGATGGGCTCAAGCGCTTTAGCATCTAGATTAATTGATGTCTCCGATCATTTGGTGAACTTCTTTTGTTTGGAAGGTAAATGGGATGGTGATAAATTATCTCAATGGGTTCCTAGGCAAGTGGTGTCACAGATTCTAGCTCTTCCAGCACCAGAAGGTCAGAATCCTGATAGGATGATTTGGCAAGCATCACAGTCAGGTGACTTCTCTCTTAAATCAGCTTATAAGTTGACTCGTGCACCAAAAAATGTATCATTTATGTTAGACAAAATTTGGCACCCGGGAATTCCTGTTAAAGTGTCTTTCTTTATGCTGCGTCTTTTAAAAGATAGACTTCCCCTAGATTCTACATTATGTAAGCTGGGTTTTCATATGGTGTCAAAGTGCTTTTGTTGTCTAAACTCTCAAGTAGAAACTGTTAACCACATTTTTTGTATTGGAGATATAGCACAATGGGTATGGAAGTATTTTGGAAATGTTATTGGATTATTGTATAGGGGTGCTTCAATCCGGTGTTTTATTGCAACCTGGTGGTTCAAGAAGGCAGACAACAAGTTTTTGGAATATGTCTTTCGTTTGCTTCCATTACTTATTTGCTGGAATGTGTGGAAAGCAAGAAATCATACAGTATTTAATGGTATGATCCCGTGTGCACAGGTGATTTGCGTGGAAATTTTACAAGAAATGAATGATTTATTTAACTTGCAATTTCCAACTTGTGTTATTTCAGGTTTTACCTGGAGCTCTTTCTATGATGAACTTAAGGCACTCCCGGTGAGGTACAGGTACAAGCAAGTTATTTGGAAGATGCCAAGTCAAGGAGTTCTAAAGCTCAACATTGATGGATGTTCTAAAGGTAACCCTGGGAAGGCAGGTGGAGGTGGGGTTTTGCGAAGTAGTGTTGGAGAGATGATTTTGGCTTTCTCGATTAATCTTGGTGAACTAAATAGCATTCAGGCAGAGGCCCGCGCTTGTCTATTTGGTATTAAATGTTGTTTGCAACAAGGTTATATGTCTTTCGAAGTTGAAAGTGATTCACAGGTTTTGATTCAGATCATCAGTAGGAAGGCTAATTGTCCATGGTCCATTTATAGAGAAGTTCAGCAAATTCTGAAATTGGAACCACACTTCATTTATTTGAGTCATTGTTTTCGAGAAGCTAATCAGGTTGCTGATGCCTTGTCTAATATTGGAGTTTCTCATCAAAGTCACAGGATTTACACTCAGATTTCTCATTTGCCAACACAAGTTCGTGGTGCATTTAGATTAGATTTATTTCAAATTCCTTCAGTTCGTAGAATAATATTTTAATAACTGTAAAAGGAATAGTATTCCTGATTTACTGGATTTTCTTGATGTATTAGAGAGGTAAGGTCTATGTCCCCCTCATGTTAATTTGGTTTTAATTTAATAAAAGTTTGGGGTGGCGTCCCTCTCCGTGTACGGGGTTTTGCCAAAAAAAAAATGCTTAAGTTATTCATATGAGAATAATGAATGCTTAAGTGAATCATTGCAATTCATATCTTAGCAAGATTTCATCATGAGAATAGTTGGAGTATAATCATTTCGAAGTGAGAACTAGTTATGATTCAAATGGAATTGGATTTTAAACAAGGCAATATAACTGTTAGCAAGTCATTCATGCACCTCATGGTTCATTAGTGAAATCTATATTCTAGATATCTTGAATACTTGATTTTCTACAAGTTGGTGTTATCATTCACCTATTCTGTTGAATTTCATTTCATCTCATCATTAATTTTTGATTGTTTAGATAATAAATTAAGCCATAAAGCCTTAGTACTTGCAAGCTATTTGATTCCTTGTGGGATACGATATCTATATGCTCCTCGTACTACACTTGATCCATATACTTGCGATAAAGTTGGGAGATTAGGTTTATTACTTGATTTGTGTGAGTTTAGCTTCTATTTTCTATACCTAATCTACACCACGTCATTGTATGTGAAGCTGGGGTGAATGCTTGCTTAAGAGGGAGTGCAAGTGTGTCATAGCATTGTGGGGCTGAGAGTGAATGTATACTTTTGAGGTGGTGAATCTGTGGAGTAGGAATGAGGCAAGTGAGAGGGTGATTGCTAATAGTTTTGAGGGTTGAAGGTTTACATTGAGCAAGGATTGCAAATGAATAGATGTGATGCTGAATATTTTGTAGCTGGCTTATATATATATATATATATATATATATATTAAACGGCTAACCCCGTACACGGGAGAAGACGCCACTATATAATTTTATTAAAAATAAGAAAATGAAAGGGACATAAAACCTTACCTCATTTATTAAGTACATGAATGATAAAAATTAATGTATATATATATATTAAACGACTAACCCCGTACACGGGAGAAGATGCCACTATATAATTTTATTAAAAATAAGAAAATGAAAGGGACATAAAGCCTTACCTCATTTATTAAGTACATGAATGATAAAAATTAAAATAAAATTAATTGACTCTTGTGACAGCCCCACCTTACCCAGAGGCGCACTAAAGGGCTTAGCGGACTGCCTGCCTGACTCTCGCCAGGACTCAAATCACGCACTCACTCAAACATCCAAGCGTACTTAACCCAAAATAAAATACATTCATAAAGAAATACATTCATTTAATTCATTTGAAAATACAAATATCACAAGAGGTTTTACATCCCAAAATATACATAGTATTTACACTAATCGCCTAAACAATTAGGCTATCAAAATACATGAAACAAAACATTTACTACGTCCAAAATCAGCTCTCCAGCTTTAATATTTTGGAAAACCTGGTTAAAGAAAACAAATAAACGGGATGAGCTATAATAGCCCAGGGAGTGCTCAAGTCATGCAGCATACCAATAACAAATAAACCTTTAAGGATAATAATTAGCAAATTCAATAAATGATGAACAAGCAATGTGAAGTGTCATATAATCAATGGCGGATACAGGCTCACTACGGGAGCAAGCTCAACCGCAAGAGTATCAATCATGATCAAGATAACATGAGTATCAGGACCGAGGTAAAAGCTCAAGTCCGAGATACTTGTAAAAATTCAATCCAGAGTTACCCTCTTTGAGGAATGAAACTCATATAAGAAAGAATATCATGCACCTATAACCCCGAGCACCTTATATCACCCCAAACACACCAGGTTGACTAACCGTGGAGTAACGGTGAAGTTAGCCACGGAAGTCCAAGATCAAGCATAAAATTCAATCATGAGTTAGCCTTTTCCAGGACTTTACTTAGATATGAAAATTAACACGCACCGAATAACGCCTAGCACCTTATATCTCTCCCATACACACCCAATTTGACTAACCGTGGAAAACAGTGAAGTTAACCACGGAAGTCTGATATCCCTTTCGCTATACTATGGATACTTAGGCAAGTGCACCTATCGTTTCCAGTAGTACAGTGTACAGGAGTACCGAGTGTCGTATCCCACAGGGACTATGTGAGTACTAGTATTAACCTTCTTTCTATTATCTAACCTCACAAAGTGAATGACGAATTAAATGAAAATACAAATTAGCTAAAACTAATTATCTAACTAAATGACAATATAGAATATAGTAGAGAGAATGGACAAAAGTAGAGGTGAATTTAGATGAAGAATTCCCCTAAACCAACATGCCAAGACTCTAACTTGATTAATGATTAACCCAATTTCTTAGACCCCAGAGTCCCTTATGTGAATTATATCCTTTCTCAAGTGAAACAATTCCTACCTTCTCGGTTGATTAATTGGAATCTCTTCTCAATTAAAACCCCTAAAAGATGCAATTTCTAATCAATGGACTCCATTTGTGGTTGAGCTTTAATCCTAAAACTCAACTTAGGAAGAACTCATGTAATCCTATCTCTAGCAATTCATTCAAGTTCTCTCTATTCATGAAGTGATCTAATCATATGTGCAATCTCTCGATATACCCATACAAAATCAACACTTGAATTGAAGGATGCATGCAAATCCCAATCCAAAACACAAATAAACTCATGAATAAATCTAAGAACAAAGTGGGTCTTTCATTAAACCAAGAATAAAATCATAAACATAAGAATCTAGGGTTCATCCCATCTAAATCATAAACAACTCAATTCATAATTACAAGAATAAAATTAACAAAAGACAAGAAAGAAAGAGAAAGCTCATTCTCATGCAGCCCTCTTGAATCTTCCCTTGCATCTTGATAAAATCTTCTTGCTTTTACCATTGAAGCCCTTGAGTTGTCCCTCTACTCTTGCTTTCTCCTCCCTACATCACTCTAGATGTGCAAAATATGTGTTTTTGAGGTGTGTGCGGCGTGTGTGTGTTTTCTCTCGAGTTAGGGTTCTTTTTCTCGTCAAATGGCCAGTTTAGCTGCTAAATACGCTGCAGATTCTGTGAAGAAACCGCGGCATAAACCGCGCGCGGGTTGTCGCGCGGGTTGTTCACTTAACTTCTGAATGGAAACCGCGGCACAACTCGCGCGCGGGTTGTCACGCGGTTTGTCTACGTCAGATTTGGCCTCAAAGGCAGCCGAATTAGCTTTTCCTTAAAACACAAAAGTTGTAGCCCCTTGAGATAGCTTTCCAAAACATCAAAAATCATGTCATTTAGAGCTTTGTAGCCAGAGATATACTCAAAATACTAAGAACTGGTCGGAACAGCCTTGCAGTGCAAATGTGCTTCAGTAACTTGGGATTTTGGCCATTGAAACGTGAGAACTGGACTTTGATGTCTTCGTATGAATTGTAGAAAATTGTCTTAGCTTCAAAATACTTCAAGATTCATCCCAATCCAATGTCTCTAGCTCTAGATATGACCAAAACACTGAAATATGTCCAAGCTGCCAAAATGTTTCCATTCCAATTCTTCTTCGCCTATTTCTTCATTGCACTCCAATCAATTGAAATCGAGTTGAAGCTATCAAAACCCTACAAAATGGTGTAAAAACACTTTTAAATCATGCATTTACACAATTTGACATTAAAATCATAAAAGAGAAGAAATAGCTAAGAAATAGAGAAAAACTCATGGAAAACCCTAAAAACCTAACCTAAAAAAACTAGTTCACTTTAGCACTTATCAAAGTCACAAGCACAAATAACACGTTGGATAGTGAAAGCACGTAACACATTGCAGAATTGATGCGATAAAGTACACATCTTTCCTCAAGTAGCACATTTCATTAGATAATCATGTCAAGTATAACATATTATTTCATGCACCATGCACACATAGAAACACTCACCTGAAGTGCTTAAGAAAATATTTCGTAAAAGGGTCGTGATTCACTTCCGAATCCTGAAATTCAAAAGAAAATAGTCGTATAAAAACCAGATTAAAATCTAAGTAATTCGATAAGAAAATTCGAGAAATACCCCATGTCTTTCTAGGGTTTAATTTCTAGGGTTTTGGAGTTTAGGGTTTTACCCTAGGGTTTAGGGTTTTCAAAATTAGGGTTTTCTAACTTTTTAGGGTTTTGCTCGGAAAGGTTCAATTCACTACTAACTCATCTACGGAAATTTCTGCACGTTCAAATCACTAAATTACAGCTTATATAACTTTAAATCATAGCCTAATCACTTTTATTTCTTAGGTTTTACCGAAATTTCGGCAGCATTTCCCTTATAATCAGACTAACCCGAAATTTTTAACCAGCAAGGAAAACAGCCAAACAACCCAATCTCAAGTAGTTCTATCATTTCCATATCAAAATCAATTCAATTTCACCCAAATTTGTCATAAAAACACATGAACCTCTCCAAGGTTCTTCAACCAAATCATACTTAATTCTTGTCATTCTCAAGATTAAATCACTATCTACAAGTCATACAAGCCTATAAACATAAAAATCATGGAATAAAACTTCATTTTCATGGCTTAAATAATCATGCTTAACATCAAGAACATGGGTGTAAACCTACATAACTACAACTTAAACTTGGAAAGAATAAGAAAAGTTCATGGTGAATACCTTCAACAAGGCAAGATCTTTGCTTAGGAGGAAGATTAACTCACTTTCAATGGATGAAAAGTGATCAAATGGGAGAGAAAAGCTCTAAGAAAATGAAAGCAAATGAGAGGAAAAAAGAGAGAAGCAGGGCCGGCCAAGGTGAGGGAAAGAAGAGAGAAAATGGGCTAAGTAAAATGAAAAGAATTGAAGAAAGAATTGGAAAAGTAATGGCCAATCAAAGCAAGACAAACTTAAGGGTAGAGTTTTGACTTTCTTGCATCTTAGACTCCACTTGGCTAGGTATAATTAGAAGTAGGATTTTTAGTGTTTATCCTCCCATTAAATCTTGCAAGACTTCTAGGTACAACTCCTAAAGGAAGAAGGTACAACATGCTACTAAAAATAGAAATCATTTTCCTTATTTCTTTCAACTAATTTTGGCCCTCTTTTTTTTTCTACTAATGGACATAATACAAAATAAATGATTTTGCATGAATTTCTAGGGTGTTACAACTCTAATATAAGGGATCTACCTTTTATCTAACAAAAGTAATCCCAGAACATGTTTTGGAAGGTCAGA
Organism: Mitragyna speciosa; assembly: GCA_024721245.1. Taxonomy (NCBI): domain Eukaryota; kingdom Viridiplantae; phylum Streptophyta; class Magnoliopsida; order Gentianales; family Rubiaceae; genus Mitragyna; species Mitragyna speciosa. The sequence continues at coordinate 15,438,390 of CM045556.1, forward strand.
CAAAACAAAATGTTGATTAATTCCTTCACTTGCTAAAATTGCTAAAGAATTCGCTACTACATTTGCTTCCCTGAAAATATGAGAAAATGAAAAAGAATTATTTGGAGAAATTAGTTTAATCTTCTTGACTACTGCTTTGATCCTCCAAGGAATTCCCACTTCATCATTCAACATCCATGCCAAAATCTATGAATCCATCTCTACCTCAACCTATTTGAACCCTTGGTGCATGCAAAGTGTAATGCCCTCCATCAATGCCATACACTCAGCCTCCATATTCGTTTTTATTCCAAAGTAAGAAGAAAAACAAATAATAACCACTCCCTACACATCCTGGATTACCTTTAAATGAGCCATCCACATTGAGTTTGACATAATTCTTCGGGGGAAACTTCCATGAAACCAATGATGAGATTTCTATCTCGTTGACACCAAACATTTAACCAATCCCAAACTTACCAACCTCTTGTCTTCAAAAGAATGTTGATGTAATGGCCAAGCTTGAGTTATTTCCAATACCCTTTGTTGAATTTTACTGCAAATATGCCAAACTAAGACCCTAACTCCCTCATAGATAACCAAATTCCTTGACTTCCACAACTCCCAACAAATGATAGAAGGCAAAATCATAATCAATTCTCCCTTGCTATTGTGAAAGACAAAAGAAACCACCAAAATTGAAGTTTTTGCCTTATTCCTTGTAAAACTATGTTAGACTTCAAATCTAAAAGACCTTCAAAAAATCTCCAAACCAAATTAGCAACATTACAATAAGCAAAAACATGATCAAGTGTTTCCTCCTGAGTAACACAGAAATAACACTTCGAAGGCAAATGAAAGCCAAGAGTAAAAAGAATATTAGGAAAAGGCAAAAACTCATTCAACAATTTTCACATGAAAATAGATATCTTACATGGCAATCGACTCACCCATATCAACTTCCTAGAACCCAAAATTGCATGCTTTTTGTCTAATTTCATTCCATGTAGAAGAGATGCTAAAATTACTTGTTGAAGTGAGCTTCCAAACATTCTTCTCATCAATTACAACAATGTTTTCCTAGAATGTATGCTTAATTGCAAGCATCTTTTTCCAAGTATTCATGGCAATTTGATAATTATGAACACTATCCAAACCACGATATTTTGTAGCCAGAAACCCAAAAAGTATTATTCTGAAGAAGTTTCTAGCATAGCTTGAAACTGAAAGCTGCCAACATGTCTTCTAATCTCCGTAGCCCAAGCCCACCTTCAGTTTCTGGAAAACACAATTCTTTCCATGTTACCCAATGCTGCCTATTTTCCATCTCAGAATTGCCCAAGAAAAAATCAACCATAAGCTTCTGAATCCTTCCAAAAATCTACTTTGGAGGAGGCATAACGGCAAAAACATGAAGAGGAATAGTAGAAAAAATGCTTAATCAATATTAAACGGCCTCCTTGAGAAAGCAACTTATTCTTCGAACCTACAATTTTTGCAACAAATTTGTCAATTATAAATTTGAAGTATATAGCATTCTTCTTGCCTTTAAATAATTTACTACCCAAGTACATAAAAGAAAATGACCCATGCTTCACACCAATCAACCTCTCAATCATCCGTTTTTGACCTCTACTACACCGTCTTGAAGAAAAAAAAAAAAAAAAAAAAGCTTTTTGATTTGTTTATCTTCTGGCCTGAACCCTGTCGGTAACAATCAAGAAAATGCACTAAATGTTTGATTGACCTTCTGCTTCCCTTAGCAAAAATGATAATGTCATCAACGTAAGCGAAATGGGAGACAATCGGGCAGTCCCATGGTAATGCAAAATGCTTAATCTTTCCTCTGCCCATTTCTTAGTTCCTTTACTAAAAACCTCAGCCACAAGAATGAATAAAATGGGCGATAGCGGGTCTCCTTACTTTATTCCCCTAGATGTCTAAAAAAACCTACAAGATTTACCATTAATAAGAATTGAAAACCAGCATTGAAAAAGATTACCCAACACCAAAGAGATGAATTTTTCTGCAAAGCCAAAGCTTCTTAGAACCAACTGCAAAAATCTCCACGAAACCCTATCAAGGCCTTCATCATATCCAATTTGAACAAACAGTTATGCCCCCTAGTCCTCTTATTAAGTGATGCCACCATTTCCTATGCAAGCAAGATATTATTAGGAATTTTCCTGTCTTACACAAAAGAAGATTGCTTTGGGAAAATAAGATAAGGAAGCAAAGTCCTCATCCTGTTTGCAAAGATCTTAGCAAACACCTTATTGGTAAAGTGCCTAAGCTTATGGGCCGAAATCAGAAAATGATTGAGGTTTTTGCTTTTTTCGGATCAAAACAATGAGCGAGCTAGAAATACTTCTAGGCAATGGAACACCTATCGTAAAATCTCTCACTACATGTAACAAATCATCTGCAGTGATCTTCCAACAATGGATAAAAAATTCACCGGTGAAACCATCTGGGGTAGGGGCACTCCCTCTATCCATGTTAGCTACCGCACTATGTAGCTCATCCAAAGTAACTTCACACAATAATATCTCATTCTGCCACAATGTCACAAGGTTGGGGATTACCTTCAGCAATTCATCAGCTCCATGTACCATTTCCTCAGATAGTAAAAGCTTGAAGTGAGCCTCATCCTCCTTGCCAATACTATCTTCATCTTCTAACCAATGCCCTTCTGAATTTTTAATTCGAGTTATTCTCAATTTATTTCTCTGATCCTGAACAAAAGCATGGAAGAACTTTGTGTTATCTTCTCCCTCTTTCAAGCTTTTTATTCTACCTGTGACAGCCCCACCTTACCTAGAGGCACACCAAAGGGCTTAGCGGACTGCCTGCCTAGCTCTCGCCAGGACTCAAACACGCACTCTCTTAAACATCCAAGCGTACTTAACTCGAAATAAAATGCACTCATAAATAAATACATTCATAATATTTACTTAAAAGTATAAATATCACAAGAGTTTTTACAACCCAAAATATATAATATTTACAATAAAAGCCTACGCATTTAGGCTGTCCAGATACATTAAACAAAACATGTACTAGGTCCAAAATCAGCTTTTCCAGTTTTAGTATTTTGGAAAACCTGGTTAAAGAAAACAAATGAACGGGATGAGCTATAATAGCCCAGTGAGTGCTCAAGTCATGTAGTATACCAATAACAAATAAACCTTTAAGGATAATAATTAACAAATTTAATAAATGATGAACAAGAAATGTGAAGTGTAGTAAAATCAATAGCGGATACAGGCTCACTGCAGGAGCAAGCTCAACTGCAGGAGTATCAATCATGATGAAGATAACAAGGATATCGGGACCGAGGTAAAAGCTCAGGTCCGAGATACTTGAAAATTTCAATCCAGAGTTACCCTCTTCGAGGAATGAAACTCATATACGAAAGAATATCATGCACCTGTAACCCACAACACCTTATATCACCCCAAACTCAACAAGTTGACTAACCGTGGAGTAACAGTGAAGTTAGCCACGGAAGTCCAAGATCATGCATAAAGTTCAAGCATGAGCTAGCCCTTTTTAGGACTTTACTCAGATATGAAAATTAACACGCACCGAATAACGCCCATCACCTTATATCTCTCCCATACTCAACCATGGAAATCACATGCACAAATAACACGTTGGATAGTGAAAGCATGTAACACATTGCGGAATAGATGCGATACAATACACATCTTTCCTCAAGTAACACATTTCATTAGATAATCATGTCAAGTATAACATATCATATCATGCATCGAAATAATAATGTCAAGTATTACATGGCATTTCGTGCATCATGCACACATAAGAACACTCACCTTAAGCCTAAGAAAATATCTCACGATAATGTTGGGTCTCACTTCCGGATCTTGAAAATTCACGAGAAATAATCGTATAAAAATCCTGACTAAAATCTAAGAAATTTCAGAAGGAAATTCAAGAAATACCCCAAGTCTTTCTAAGGTTAAATTTCTAGGGTTTTGGAGTTTAGGTTTTACCCTAGGGTTTAGGGTTTTCAAAATTTGGGTTTTCTAACTTTCTAGGGTTTTGCTCGGAAAGGTTTAATTCACTAATAGCTAATCTACGAAAATTTCTACACTCTTAAATCACTAAATTAAAGCTTATAAATTCTTAAATCATAGCCTAATCACTTTTATTTCCTAGCTTTTACCGAAATTTCGGCAGCACTTCCCCTATAATCGGACTAATCCAAAAATTTTTAACCTGCAAGAAAACATCCAACAACCCAATCTTAAGCAGTTCTACTAATCTCATATCAAACTCACTTAAATTCCATTCAAATTTATCACAAAAATGCATAAACTACTCCAAGTTCTTCAAGCAAATCAAACCTAGATCATGACTTTTTAAGTTTAATATACTATCTACAAGGCATACAAGTTCACAAGCTTCACATTCATGGAATAAAACTTCATTTTTCATGGCCAAAAATCAATCATACTTAACCATAAAAATATAACTTAAGAGCTAAAAACTATGATCTTTCACTTGAAATTAGAAGAGAAATTCATGGGAAATACCTCTAGGTAGACAAGATTGTTGCTTAGGAGGAAGTTCCACTTAATTCCTATGGTTGAAAAATGAGTAAATGGAAGTAAAAGATCCAAGAAAAATGAAAGAAAATGGAGAGAAAAGGAGAAGAGAAGAGCCGGCCAGCAAGAAGAAAAGAAAAGAGAAAAATTGGGTAAGTAAAGAAGAAAAGAATTGGAAAATTTTTGACCAAGCAAAACAAGACAAAGGTAAAGTGATCTTGACTTTCTCTCCATGGAAGACTACACTTGGCAAGGGTTAATTAGAAAAGATTTTTGTGATTTATCTTATAATTATATCTTGCAAGAGATGCTAGGTACAATTTCTAAAGGTAAAGGTACAACATGGTAGTAAAATGGAAAATCATTTCTTATTAATTTTCCCACTAATTTCAGCTCTTCTTTTTTTTTTTGTTTTCCTAATGAACATAATACAAAATAAATGGTTTTGGCATGAATTTTTAGGGTGCTTTGTTGCCAATATTCCTCTTCATGCTTTAAACTCTATAGCAGCTGGGCTTGAGCCAAATGTAGCTCCACCCTAGCTTACTCAGTGTGCAATGCCTCATAAGTAAGTTCCTTTTTCTGCACCATTTCCTCCCAATGTTTAACATTTTGAAAAAGCTCACCAAAATACTACTTATTCCAAACCCTCAGGCAAGCTTTCAACCTCTTCAACTTAAAAGCAAAAGCATACATTCCATACCCATCAACAGGCAAACACCAGTTATACTTTGCTACATCACAAAAAAAGCAGGAGATATCCACATCTTCTGAAATTTAAAAGCTTTAGGTATAGAAACATTGCTTACCTTAGGCTTAAAAAGAAGTGGCGAGTGATCCGAGGTAGCTCTATTCAAATGATACACATCTGATTGAGGCATGAAGTTGAACCAATGTTGATTCCCAAGAAACCTATCCAACCTCTTCCATATATGAGAACTTGCTCTAACACTAGACCATGTGTACAAACTACCTGAAAAAGAAAATTCCAGCAACCCACACAATGAAATAGCATCAAATCAGCCATAGCACCTGAATCTTGCACAGAAGACCCCAAATACTCATCAACCAATCTGATCACATTGAAATCTCCCCCTACTAGCCATGGCTTATCATATTCATTTCCAAATCAACAAGGTCAACCCATAGATATCTCCTTTCCCCTCTAGAACATTTAGCATACACAAAGGTCACAACAATAATTTGATTCCAATCATCATACGCCAACATAACATGCAGCAATTGCTCCTTACTAAACACTACATTCACATGAAATCTAGCATTTCAAAATACCCAAATTTTATTAGACACATTAAACAAACCATAGTCAAAAGATAATCAAACACATAGATATTCCATATTTTCTACTGCAACTAACAGTTCAAACATAACCAATAATGAAATACCATGAATTTTAATCAACAATTTTAAGTGACGGATAGATGATTTACCTATTGCTCCCCTTATATTCCACATAAGTACATTACTCATTAGGAACAAAAGAGGAGAAATCACTGAATGCCTTGGAAGGTTGCTGTGTTAGGATATGATGAGGAAGCCTCAAAATAAGCCTTCTTCTTTCTGGATTTCTTTGACACAACCTGCATAAAACCCTCAGCATCAGCAGCCTTTGGTAATTTCCTACCAATATACTCGCTATAATCCTTAAAAGACTGAAGTGAAAAATCATAAGATTGAGAGACACATTGATGCTCCGAATCTAAAAATGATGAAGTGACAACATGCTCGTGCATTGGTTCCTCAAACCGAAGCTTGGAGTCATCAACAAATGCACCTAGCTGCTATTTCGTGGTTCCAACCAGTTCCATCTCTTGAATAGCTGCTAAATCCATCGCCTTGTCAGGGGTTCCCAGCTGCAGCGCTACAATTGGATTATGTTCCAGATAGACTGCATGACTATCTACTGTTGGTGTTGATTTCGATGTTGCATAATGAGGATCTTTCATGAGGTTCACAACTTTGTCTTAAGTATCGCCTTGTTTTTGCTGAGTATTGCCTTGTGCATCCCTTTCCACTTTGTGCGATGTTTCATGCATCTCCCTTGGCTGCTCAATTTTCATAACAATTTTCTTTCCTTTTTGCTGAACCTTATCAATTTCCTCTTGTAATTGGCGTTGTACATTATCTGTACAAACAACTGGAACATAGGCAGCAATAGACTTCTTTTGTTGAGGCTTGATTAACTAGTTTTGTTTGTCCCTTCTGTATTCATTATGGGCATGGCCTTGTCTACTACAAAATGTGCAAAAGGAAGGCATATCATCATAGCCAATTTTCTGCCAAAAACCATCTTGCCCTCCACCAATCCATACACGACTTGGATGTTCCTTTAAAAGATCCAAATCAACACACACTCAGACCACATGTGGTCTTGACAAACTCACAGTTGCAGCATCAATTTTTAGAGGGTTTCCAATGGCACTTGCAATGGAGAAAAGGTTTGCCTTATCAAAGAAATGGACAGGCAAGTGATCGAGAGAAATCCATACAAGAGCATGAGACGATTCAGAATTGAGTTTAAAGTTCGGAGACCACTTGAAGATCTATATTGGAAACTCAGCAATACTCCAAATTCCCTTGAGCCAACATCTCATATAATCTTCTTCTTGAGAAAACTTGATGAGGATGTGTCTTTGATCAAGAAGACGAATTGAAAAGTTAGCCAAGAAACCTATCTTCTAAAAATCTTTGCAAATAGAATCCAGATTCGACCTTCCTTGAGGGAACCAATCAACGCATGCTTGAAAGGAATAGCCTTCTTGTTAATTTCTTCAACTGTAAACACTACAGCAGTTCCCCTCAGCAATGCAATACCAACTTAAACTTGCAAAGAGATGTGACAGATACATCTTTCAACACCTCCGCAAAAGATTTGCTTGGATGTTGCCGATTGTTCTCCGGTTGCAAGTCAACCATGGATGGTTGGAACCTGGTAGTTGAATTAAAAATTCAAAAAGAACAACAAACCCAAGAGAGAAGGAAGAAGAGAGAAGAGAAAAATCAGCTATTGAAGAAATTATATTACACACATTATATATATATATATATATATATATATATGTATGTATGTATATGTATATATAGTGAGAATATGAGATAGAGAGAGCGTAATGTGTAGGTTGAATAGAAAGAACGAATCGAATCGTGTGCAAGTGGGACCATTGATATGACTGAGTGATACACTGATGGTAAATAAATGTTGAATGAGAAATATGTTTCCAAATTTTCAACTAACATTTTCTCTAATTTGTTTTTAAAAAAATTTTGGTAAAAAATACGTAAACAATTTCAAATATTATCAAATTTTTATAGAAAAATCTAAAATTATACAAACATGTTATATAAAAGTTCAATGGTAACGACACATTGGCAAATGTGCTAAAAGCAAGAAAACACAGAAATTCAAATAAATGTTATATCGTTACAAACAATTACCAAACTTTAATTAAAAATCTATTAACACATAAAAAAATTATTGACAAATTTTCATTTAGAAATTCTAACAAAATTCCTGCCTTTGTAAACGTGTAAAAAAATAAAATATTACCAAACTTCAACAAAAATCTATTAACACATGAAAATATTATTAAAATTTCATTGATTTTTTTTTAAAAAAAAAAACTGCCTCCAAATTGGGATAAAAGTGCAAAATTCAAATGAACACTTAATGACTTCTAAAAATTACAAAACTTTCACAAAAATCTATTAACCTACGAAAATATTACACATTTTTGCTTGAAAATTCTAATAGAAAGGCTAGCTTGGGAAATGTACCAAAATCTAGAAAAACACAAAATTCAAATAATAATAAATGATTTCAAACATTTATCAAGATTTCGTAAATTGCTTAAAAATATAAATGACAAATTTCAAAAAAAAGAGTGAAAGTTAAAAGATAATCATTTTGCTCCTAATACGCTAATCTTTGAAATTTTGATATAGAACTTGTTCGTGATTCACAAATTACAAAAATTTTATCTTTATAAAAAAAAAATTAGATGATAGGCCAAATTTGACGTCTATATAGTAACGGTGACAAACTAAATGGCAACAAAATTCAGATAGTAGGCCAACCCCTAAGGCTATGATCAACTCGGCTTTTCTTTGTTTTTACAAGTGATTTATACTTCTAACCTGGTTGTTTGATCTCTTGCTACAGACTATGCAGCGGAGATGCCATTGGATAATATGTTTTGCAACTTATTTGGATCTTCTACTAATGTAACATGATTTGATCAAGACTCAACTCAGATCACAAACACGAACCGAGCTAACTTGAGATTGGCAAACTTAGTGTAGTGGAGTCCTTGGCTTTATTGTTTATTGCAGATGAAATTCAATCTCCATGACTAAAACCCCTGTGGTCACATCTATCTATAACCTAAAAATTCAGCTCTACTTGTTTACGTTAAAAAAAAATAAAAAAATAAAACCCCTATATTGTTTGTAAGTGTAGAACGTCTACAGAATAATAACCGAGCCCACGTGAACTGAACTGCTGTGCGTAATGACCATTACAATACGAGGATTATTCAAGTAACAAATAATAAGCCCAATGGGTTTGCATGACAAAGAAACTGATCATTGGGTCTTGTAAAGATCAGAAATGGTAAAAAAGTTCGTCCCTTAGGTAGGTTTAATGAACGCCTGTGGTACTTGTGCAAAGATTTAGGTGCCCTACAATTAAAATCCGGCCCCATAACCCAATTCAACCATCAGCATCATTCTTCAGGAAATCAGCCGAATCCGAGTCAGTGTATAACCGCGGACGAAAACGTTTTAACATAATTTGTCACATTGGGCAAAAACTCCATTCAGCCACATCATAGAAATCGTGCCAAATAAATTTTTGCACCTGCTTCAGGTCACACCAAAAGTCTTTACTGCCCTTCACCCAAAGAGGTTTTAAAAAAAAAAAAAGATGCGGAGAGCAAATAAAAGCAAAAATTTATGTTCTTTCCTAGATGTGATAAACAAGTAAAGATGAAAAACAAAAAGAAAGGTAAGGGTTTTGTCTCTTCAATCATATTATTACACAAACCATAATAAGGGAAAAATCTGAAATGGTCCTGGCGCTAAAAGAATTTGAGAATTCGTTTATACTAAGATGAAATATAAACACACATGTCCTGAAGATAACTGAATACTCTCAGTGGAACTTCAAGTTCTAGGTTTTTTCTGAGAAGCCGCATCTCCACGCTCAGGTTTGCGTCTACCCAAGAAATAGTCAACCTGCAAGAGCAATAATAAATTAAGTTTCAAACCTGAAATCTTGTCAAGAATAAAAAACCAAAATAATATGACATAAATGCAACTAGACAATTTGCACAAGTACAAGAATCTAGGATTTGAGTTGCGATTCCATCATGTAAGCATAAAAAGAGGAATCCAAAATTCTTTAAAAACTAGATTCTGGAAATGCCAAATAGTAACATAGAAGCAAAACAGCACATACACACCAACTCAACAGACCTAAAAAGAAGTACGCATGAGTTCCCACGGGCAATTAAAGAAATCAAGAAGTAACATCCCAAAGCTTGGAGGAATATTGGAAATAAGTAGACATGAATAAAATAAAAAACTAGTAACACTTCTGTTGCAGCTAACCAAAACCATCTACTCCTTAAAATCTATTGCAAGGATTCAAATCAAGACAGTAGCATAGTTAAAAACATAGTTCCACGTGCTTATCTTCCATGTGCTCGTCTTCAATGTTATTAGTTCCAAGTGCTTGTCTTCAATGTTGTTGTTGTTGCCATTATATCGTTAGTGTGGTGGTGGTGGTGGTGCTGTAATTGCAACTACAACTACTACTATTATTATTCTTAATATCATGATCATAATTATTATTATTATTATTTCTACCACTAACATGACCATTACCGTTTATTATTATGAGAGCGAAAGCTTGTGAACAAGTTATAGCTACATAAGCAACAATAGTTCGTGTGTTGTACAAGTAACGGACAAAATTAATGTCCATTTCATAACCCCCATTATAATGTAAAAATTACAATATTGCATAGGTGCTTCTAACTAGCTAGCTACAAAATACATATAGTAATAGGTTCCAGTTTAAAAGAATCATCCCTCTAAAGATGAGAATATTTGCATGGAGGCACACACAAAAAGAACTGTAGAAGAGTTAAACAACACTCACCATTTTATCTCCAAGCATAGGAGTCAGGCCACCAGGAAGGTCCTTCTCAACAGTTGCAAAACCGCTTCTAGGATCACTCGTTTGCCTGGAGAAAACAAAATCCGATCTAAGTACACAGATGATTTTCAAGGTTAAAAGGGCAAGAACTTTTCATCTAACAATAATTTTACATATGAATAAGCAAGTTCACAAGCTTTATAATGTATGTGGAAAGAAAAAACCTAGTAGATTGCTCTAAACCCACCTAACTTGAAAGCAGAACACGCCTGAAACCATAAGCCCCAGAATAAGGACTGCTCTGTAATAAGAAAACAAATGAAGACCCCAAAGACCCTAACATTTAGTAATTTCCAATACCCTTGGCAAATAAAAACAAATTGAACTCCTTATCCTTCATAGACAACAATTGGAACTCTTTTATAAAAATTTACTGGGTGTTTTGAAAATAAAATATGCTGGCTACAAACTTCCTAATGAACTTAAACTGACAATTAGAGTAGTATTGCATACACCACAAGCAAGGTACCAGTTAGCACCTTAAGTTAATTAAATCACAACAAAATATAACTCCACGACCAGAAGAAAACCAAATTATACAGGCTTTCTTAAATGAAGAAGAAACAGCAACAAATATTTAAGATATAAAAAAAGGGTTTTAACCATACCCTGGTTTAACCTGCCCACTAAGAACAAGATAGGGTGTTTTGAGTTGAGCTTGAGCCTCCCTCATTCTCTCAACAGAAAGTGATGGTGTATCTGCATTTTTCATTTGCTTAACCTTCAACTCCTCCTGGTACTGCCGCATACGCTTTTCTTGTTTCATTTTTCCAGGCCCCTTGCCGTGGAATTTATGCGAAATTATTCGAAAAGCTTCCTTCGGAGTCAACTGGTAAACAAAGCATCAAATTACACTCATAAAATAATGCCAGATATCAATTGGCAGTTCAACCAATTAATAGACCGCTTTATTTCCTTGAAAAAGAAGCCAACTAATAGACCTTTATAGATTTCAGAGTATCAAGTTTCAAACACACACAAAATAATTGTTTTGCGGTTGCCATATCAGTCATGAACAGGGCAAAGAACTAAAATCTGAGAATCATTTGTAACTACTGACCTAGTCTAGTCTAATAATACTAGAAAACCTGCATTTTGAGAATCTTAGATCTCACAATAAAAGTCAAAAAGTGGTTCTCATCCTTTTCTCAATCCACAAGGAGGAGGTAACTCAAAGAAAACTCAAATTTATCAAGAACAAGATTCTTCTAGTTACGAAAACATATATATTTGACTTTTCAAGCCAGTTCTACAATTTATATGTATCGTGGCAAATCTCAGAAAAGAGGGGAAATTACACACACAGTTATGAACTTGTCTCTTACACTGGGTATCATATTTGACCCCCTTTGTTTGACAGCTCATAATCTAGTTCTTGATTATCATACATAATAGGCCCAAGGTGGCCAAACACATCCCCCCCCCCCCTTTTCTTCTCTCTCATTCTCTCCCTTCTCCCTCAACCGGCCAACACCCAACACGAAAAACCACCACCTTTAAAATAAAAATAAAAATAAAAAAGGCATTTTACCTTAGCATAATTGGACAATAATCTAACACATTCCAAAACCTTCACATTGCTCCCCTTCCAATTCTGTTTTCACTTGTATTGCCTACCCAAGTCCCCAATACCGATTAAAGACAAAATTACCCTTCTATTTGCATCATATCATGTTTTTATTTTTTTCTTTCCTTCTACAATTTTTCTTATAGTTTTTATTTATTCATTCTACTCCTTTTTTATTGTTATCATCCTCAACGAACCCAATTGAATATTAACTTCTTTTTTGGCATGGCTTACATTGATTGACTTACTTGAAAAATTTAGTGTGTTTTTCATTATTCGTGAGATCTAAATGAGGACGATGGATGAAAGAAATAAAATGTAAGAAAACTTCAAAAAAAAAAAAAAAAGAGATTAAAAACAGAAAAAACAAAGTGACTAAAATATGTCTAGAAAAGAGCTTAATCAGTCCCCAATATCAATTCATGACAAAATTGTCCTTTTATTCATGACAAATTTGCATTTTTATTTTAGACACTTCATCTTTTCTTTTTTAAATCTTTTTTTTTTTTTTGAAATTTTCTTACATTTTATTTCTTTTATCAGTCCTCCTCATCTAAATCTTATGAACATTGAAAAGCACTTTAGAATTTTCAACTAAGTCAATCAATGTAAGCCTGCCACAAAAAAAAAATAAAAAAAAAAGATAATATTCGGTTGGGTCCATTGAGGATGTAGATAAAGATAGGGAAGGAACAAAAGGAATAAATGAAAGATTTAAGAAAAATAATAAAAAAGTAAAGGAGAGGAAAAAAAATGATAAGATATAAATAGAAGGGCAATTTTGTCTTTAGTTGGTATTGGGGACCAATTAAACACTTATGTAAAAGTTGAGGGACTAAAGTTACACAATTAAAAGTACAGGGACTAAATTGAGACTCATTAAATAGTTTGGGGACTATTGGAGTAATTAACCCTAGAAAAAATTGATGTTTTTAATCAGGAAATAGGGACATTGAGATAACAAAGCTTCAGTTTGACAAATTTTAAGCCAAAGGAAACAGAAAAAATAAAACTTTGAAGTTGAGATTGGCCGAGTATGTTTGGTTATATCCATGGCAATAACAAAGTTAGAATTACGGCAACAAGTAAAAGGGGAACCTATAAAAGACTTCTCTTTCCTTCCCAAACTAAAAGTAGCCGTAAAGACATTCACTAATTCTCATTCAAATGAAGTATACCCTGGACAAACTAGACATTCACTAATTCTCATTCAAATGAAGTATACCCTGGATAAACTAGTTACTTGCTTCTTGCCAAATCCTCAAATTTTGACAAAGTCGTACACATGCTAAATCAATGTACAAAACCAAATGAATGACTAGAATGATGAAAGAGAACTGATCAATCCTATTTCCATCAATTTTAGACAGGGAAAACTGTAAAATTTATAGGCTAATTGTACATCAACTTTACACAGCAAATTCTTGTCCACGAAAAATTAAATATAGCAAAGCCAAGTGATTGACAATAGATGTAAAAAACTATAATTTCAAGAAGAGATTCATCAAAAAAAAAGAACTTACAATTCGCCCATATTCATCTGTCCTCTCAATGTGTATTTCTTTTGGTCCCTCATCATCATGAATGCCAACAAGCTTGCTCTTTTTTTTGTCCATGTTTCGACCACCCCATTCAACAGTCTCCTTGAGTGATCCCCGATCTTTCAAAAGCTTCAATGCCCCAGATAATCCTTTACCAACAGCAACTTCATGAATTGTGTCATCTGGAACTATCTCCTCTTCCTTAATTTCTGGAGTTTCTTCTTCCCTGCTTTCCATTACCTCTGACCAACCACCATCTTCTTTTGGCTCCAGCTCTGAGGCATCTGGGGCTACATCTTCCTCCATGAAAACATCTTCAGCATCGAGCTTTTGCGCTTCTGTGAGAGAGAGAGAGAGAGAGAGAGAGAGATGCAACAGTGAGAACTACAAACAGGAGAATTGCCAAAAAAAAAAAAAAAAAGAAAAAGATGCTCCAGATATCCCTCTGTAATCCAAAGGAGAAATCCATGAATTACTAAAAATTCTAAAAGGCTGCCACTGGTGCAATTCACATTCAAGAATTATAGCTGACATTATTCCAAACATACAACAGAATTATATAAGGAAACACCCCAATCCATCTTGATAATTCAAATAAAATATAATTGTAGAATTATAATGGCCAACTGAGCTATCACTAGATAAACATGATGTGTGCAAAGTATCAAGCCAAGTGTTCTAAAATCCGTCCACCTGCTCTGCACATAGTTAAATGGACACGTGATGTAGCACCCAAGGTAGTGGTTTTCTGTGCCAACAGATCACGAGTTATGTAATGAATCAAGGGCACGATCGGAGAGATTCTATCCTGGACTAGATCCACAGGCCCCACCGTTGACCCAACGGTCCATTTGAGAAAAAAACCGCACGATAGGAAAATAATTGCAGTACAATATAAAAAAGGAGAAAAATAAGGAAACCCTAAAGAATCACCCTTAGAAACTTATCTAACCCTGGATTGCATTACACAATCTCAAGCAAGCTTCCAACTGCTGCAGGATATTTTATCATCTCTTTAGTAAGTGAAATGCATTTCTACAGAACCTAAGGGCATTCGTAATCATTTATATTTAAATGATAAGATTCTAGTACTAATGCTAGTCCAAATAAGCAAAAGATTTCTATGGAAGCCTAATACAAGAAATAAGACATATCAAATGCCATAACTGGATAAGGTCCTAATAGAATAGTAAACAATCCTTCGTAACGGAGAAAGCCATAAAATACCCAAAACCCATGCAACTAATTCCTTCTTAAGGCACACTTACATTAGAGATCCTATGATACTTAATTTAAGCTTCAGAATAAATTTCTTACTTGTTAAGAAACAAAATCCCGCATCAGGATCCCAAGGGATTCTAAACTAGATAGTAAAGTTGACAGACCACTCCGCTCATTGACAATTGGTTTTGACATGGAAGCTTTGGTTCTTGAACATGTTATCTAAGCTCATAGTTAATATCTTGTTCTACTTATTGATAAGTAGTTTCATCTTAGCATTTGACCAGTGAATTATTATCTTCTTGGTATTGGACAATGGAGCCTGGAGTTATGCTGGGAATTTGGTGGTGTTGGACATGAAGCCTAGATTTAGGCTGATGGTCTAGTTTGTTTGGAAGCGAAGAAGAGGTTAGGATCCATATGTGAGCTGAGAAGAGTGGGCTTACATTAAGTAGTACTGTTGCACGTTTGAGAGTTTGGTTTCAATATAAGGGCTACTCGTGGAAGGGGAAATTTGTTAGGTTCATGTGTAAGTTAATGTTGTCCCAAATTAGTTTGTTTTATTTTAACCATAATCTATAGTTCCACACATTGTTCCTTCTAGCCGTTTCAATTCATAGGTTCGAACGCCCCTTCGTTTCATGGACTCTGTCAAGACCTTTGAATTTGTTTCATGGGCTCCAAATCTATCATGGTCTATTCTAATTCCATGGGCTCTCGTCAATCTCGAATCACATGTGAGGAGTGTTATCCTAAGTAATTCTAAACTAGCTAATAAAACTCATGGACCACTCCGGTCGTTGCTAATTAGTTTTGTGATGGAAACCTATGTTCAACATGATCTTCCAAGATGTGCCCAACTATGATTTGAAGTTTTCTTTTATTAACTCTCCTTTGATGAATCAATTCATCAGCAACTTCTTCACTGATGTCTATTACAGGAATATTTTCCATCATCACTATTAATATTTTTTTAGTGATCATTGACCTTTGAACAGAAGTCATATATCATTGAGAAACCAAAAAACCTGTCCTTGAAAATGAAACAAATTGTTGCATACCTTCATCAAGCTGCAAACCCCAGACAAATTCTTCCATCTCTGTGAAGACAACCTTATTTTCTTGCGACTCTGCTGACACTGAATTTTGGTTATCTGCAACTAAATCACTAGCATTGGAAGAAGCAAGGAGTGCTATTGCCTGTGGACCAGACGTCTCCTCATTTTGCTTTTTCAGAGCCAATTTTCTTGCCCTTTCTAGTGATTTTCGGAGGTCCTCATCGTCATCACCAAAAACAGGAGTATCATCTTCCTCCTTTTCAATTGTATGGGTCTGCCCAAGACGAAGTGCCTTAGATGCCTCCTCAGCCTTGGCTAAAGCTGATTGATATGCACTGCTTCTCATCTCAGTGTCATTTCTTTCCTGTTGCTCCTTAAGAGCCTGCCTTCTCCCATCACTTCGAGAACCAAGATCCCCAACACCCAGTCCTACAGATTTTGCTTCAGCCTCAAGGGCATCAATGTCCAGTTTCTCTTTCTTCCTCAGTGATTTCTTCTTCTTGGGCTTTTTAAAATGAACCATTTCTTCTTGAGTATAATAGTCCGACAATATCTTGCCAGAGGAATTGAGATCTTCAGCATTATTAATTTTTGAACCCCCTTGAAGCCTTCTCCGAAGCTGGCAACATAGAAAACAGAAAATAGAAAATAAATATATTGCTTAATAGAATTCCAATTACATTCAGCAGAAACCTCATTAACTAGAAAATTCCAGGAAAAGAAATACCTCTTCCAGTTTCTTCTCCGCTTCACCAGATACACGTCCACTTGCATCAAGAGCTATTCCCTGCAAGGAAGCATCTAATAAGTGAAATATGCACCATATTAAAACTAGACTTTCTTGGAAAAACAAGACATGAACTTGACCTCATCAGCAACTGGATCATCATATTGCGGGAGGATTTTCCTTTCAGAACCAGTCTCATCATTAAACCTGAATAGCAATATACGAGAAAAGTTTGTTATCTGGAATAAATAACCAATGCTCGTATTTGCCTCTATGGTTTACTTACTTGTCCTCGTAAATTCCTGTTTTCTTTTTTGCAGCTTTATAAGCATCATCCCTCCTTTTTTGCTCTCCAATTTCAACATTTTCAAGAACATCAACCTCTGACATATACAACGCAATTGTCACCTTAGGAATCTGAATTCAGAACAACCCCCATGGATGAAGAACAATAAAAACATGAAGACTACATCAAATGAAGGAAAACAAATATTAAAAATTACCTTGATTAACTCCACCATCAGCAAGTATGCTCTGGTCTTTGAGTGTCAAAACAACTGCACCACCCTCGAGTACTTTGTCAAGTCCATGCAGAACTTTAACCCCACCTAATTCATCTGTTAAGAGTACAAAAACCGTAGTTCAAATGGCCAATCAGATGATCCAAAAATTTAATTAGAAACCAAAGTTAATTCTCCATTAGCTTCACAATAGCAGATGCCTCGATAAGCAAATATGGTAAAACAATACACTTGACATGACCATGAGCACGATACAGCAGAAGTTCCCATATCATGACACTGGTGTTTCAATAAGATTGTGACAATATTGATGAAACAAAACCAGGCTGCTGCAATTTTATATAAAACTAGCATTTCCACCAATAAAACCTTTATCCATTAAAATTTCAATAGGTTGTGGACCTCAAAAGTAACTCAGCAAGTATCAGAAATCTGAAAGTGTTTAAATCTACAACTACAGGAAAACAAACAAACCATACCTGCAACATTATGCCTTGCATCCTCATCATCACTTTCTCTTTCATTCATGTTGTCCTACAAAATTATGATAAAATTCTCAAACACATATAGTAGCAAATAACACCAAATAAATCTAAACTTACAAATAAAAGAGCATCTGAAATTTATATTCCCTTGAAGTAAGAATAGAATATTGCTGAAAACTTGTAGACAACCTGCTCTTCAAAAATTTTTGAGAGCTGTAGGGCTTTCTCTCTCTCAGCATTCTTCCTCTCTTCAAGCTTGCGGCTCCTATTAACCCATGACAAAACCTCAGACGCAACTTCTGACTTCTTCAATCTTTCTTCCTTCATCCTGAGATCAAAGTAGAAACCTCCTCTTAAGGGATGGACTATTCAATGTTCAAAATATAGCAACACATATTGAAGAAAAAAAGCCAGCTGCTGGCTGTTCTATGCCTCTAAAAATTACAAGTTTACTTGCAGGATACATGACATACATACAGAAAGGCAACATAGTCAAACAGATCTGACAAACAAATATATCAGAACATAAGATGCACACCAAAACACAGAGAACTAAATGGAAACCTCATGCATGCTTTTATCCATTGCAAGGATTAGGAAGGATGAAGAGCAAACAAACTAAACCTGTGAGCAAAGGAACCTTTTTCTGTATATTTATCTCAAGATCTCCATGTTTACCACCATCCAAGCCTATGGGCCAAATGAATGATTATGATGTTCTCCAATTAGTGACAAACCGGATGTCTCATATCAACGACTTCCTTAATAAATTAACCATAAAGAAAATACTATTACTTTTCTACCAGCACAAATAAAAAAGATCCAACTTAAACTGTTAAACTTATTGAAGTGAAGTCATGGCCTAACATTTTCAATAAGAATCAAAACCCAACAAAACATATATTCAGCTGTGAAAAGAACGCAAACATAAAATTCTTAGTAAAAGTGCCAAGAACTAGGAACCATCGACCAAAGAAAAAGTGAAAGTTAAGATACCATGGGATACAAATAGAATAAATTTGCAACTCATATAGCCATTGAGAAAACTTTTGACTGAAGCTGAAATTGAATAGTTAAGGTCCTGATGGCTCAGATTAAGACCAAAATAAATCCTAAAACATCTACAAAAAATTCAACACATTGTGATTTATGCATGCATTCAGCTGAAATGCAGCTTCTTGTTGATTCCATATTTTGCAACAATAAACATCAATCATCTACAACAGAATCCATTCATTTGTTTGGTGGTGGGGGGGGGGGGGGGGGAATTGATAAGAAAAGCTACAATAAGAAACAAGAGGAACAGCTTTTAATTTTTCTCCTATTGAAACTCAATTCTTGATAGATGACATATTGTACTCCTCAAGCAGAAATCAGGATTTTCCATTCTGTTTCTCATAGCCTGCCTGCCATTTCTATTTCTGGTATACAAATAATTTGCAAATTCCAGTTCAATTGGAAGTCAAAGCCCTTTCAAAAACGCTGATAAAATTGGTGAAAATTTAAAACAGTTAACCATCATTCTGTTAGCTATAACATCGTAGATTGAGAAGCAAGCATGACAACTAAAAAATGCATACTTCATCAGATAATCCATCAGGAAAATCAGGAACTTCAAAATCATACTTATCAGATAATCTCATCAGGAAATTCAGGAACTTAAATTAAGGGCATCGAGGGGAAACAAGAATAATAATGCATCAAACACTAAAATATAGAGTATTCCGATGGGATAAAAATGGAAGAGATCGCAGGAGACAACAACTATCTCAATACCTTTGTCCAGTGTAGATAAAGGTGTTCAGAATCCTAATTTTCAGATGGTTAATCTTGACTCTTTTTAGAGAACTTTTCGTGTCAAGATAATTTCATTTTCACATAAACTCAATAGACAAAATAAGAAGAGCAGCAATTTGCTAACTTTCCATATAATTACTCCATCTAGAATATATTAGCCTCAACTTCTGAACAACTCAAAGTAATAACATGCTAGAATTCTATGTTTTCTGGAGGGAATAAAACAAAATTTCTGACATCATCAGAGAAGGAAAACACGGTAATGAAACATCAGTGATTAACTTACTTAATAATACGATGCTCCAGCTCTGATGCAGAAGGGTGTGATCCAGCATCTCCACCATCAGCATTTTGTTGATCCTTGAGAGCCACAGTTCTATCCTCAGAATCATGCAATCCCCTAACCAGCTTGATGGCATCCTGATCGTCTCCAGTATCCAATTCATACTTATCCTCCTTTCTCAAGTCCTTGATCCTCTCACGGCTTTCATCCCATTGCTTATGACTTCCCCTGTCTTTGTCCCTCTGCCTTTCCTTATCTTGATCTGCATCCCTCTCCTTCTCCCTAATTCTTTCCTTACCCTTCTCTTTCTCAACTACATTCCTACTTCTATCCCTATCACTGTCCCTTTCCTTTCCCTGTTCTTTATGCTTCTCTCTTTCCCTTTCCTTCTCTTTGTCTTTGTCGTTATCTCTATTCTTATCTTTTACCCTCTCATGCTCACGCTCTCGATCCTTTTCCTTTCCCCGTTCTTTGCGATCTTTATCACGTTCTTTATCTTTGTACTTGTCTCTTTCAATATCTCTCTCTCGAGCCTTGTCATGGCTCTTCTCTTTTTCATGCTTATCTCTATCTTCATTTTTCCTATCTCTACTAGATACCCGATCTTTCTCGTCCTTGCTCTCTTTCCCACTATCCTTTGAACCACGAATCACCTTGGATCTTTCTCTATCTCTATGCCTATGATCCCTATCTTCTCGTCGGTCGCTCTTGCTTTTTTCCCTACCACGATGCTTGCTCGACTCTCTCGATTTGTCAACCACATCTTCTTCCATGTCATCATATCCACTGACCCACCTTTCATGAGGAGAGGAATCATCTTGATCTCTATTCTCAACAGCCTTTTCACGCCTGGATTCATGCAGTTCCACATCCATCGTCATAATTGAAAAATTGTAGCTTGAAAGAAAACTTCAGTCTCTTTGGTCTGAATTCTGACAACCCCACAGAGTTTCTATACAGACCAAATATCTGACATAAGCAAAGTAAATAAACATACGAATGCTACATTATTTTACTCAGCAAGAAAAACATACTACAGGACACAAAATCTGGAAGCAGCCCACTGATACACGTGTAAATTTCAATAAGACAATCCATCCACGTAAAAAATCTGCAAGGGCACTTTTGAATGCACAACATTTTTGAATTATTTAAGTGGTCAGAAATTGCATTCAAATTTTATGAACAGAAACAAAACTCTCCAATAAGGTTATTAATTAGAAATAAAGTTAAAGCACACGTTTGAAACCATCAAAAGTTTTGATTTACATCAATCACAATAAGATTTGTCTCACTACTCTGAATTCATATATTATCTTCCCTTCTTCCATCATATACTTCTACCTTTGGCTTAGCACACTTGAGTCAAAGATCCTTCTATCTTAGATTTACTCAGCTTTCAAATATCAAAATATCAAACCACCATAAAAGCATGATCTGGTTAAATCATTTATGCAACAGTAAGCAATCAATTGAATTAGTCTCTGAAAAGGGCTAACTGTCCCTTTGGAGTAAGCTTATCAGTCAGTGATATAATTCAAGGGATACAACATGAAAGCTTTCCAGTTAGTTAACCATCCAGATTACATGCCTCCTCCATAACATTCTTCCTTTTTCTTCTTGAGATTTGTTTAATCTCCTCTCAGAATTTTTAACATAAACATAACCTGGTATCTCTTTCAACTTCTTTTCCCCGGTTAGATAAAAACTATAAAAGATATATGACAATCATCCATCCCCTAAAAACTCTGTTGTAATCTCTCTCAGAAAATATAAAAGTTCGTCAATACATTCATTTCTTATAGAAAACAGTATATTTTAGCAATGAGAAGGTAGCAGAAACTTGAACCTAAGAGAAGCTAAGTACGTGTGAATCTCAAGTTTGAAACAAGTGCCTCATCACTCAACTAATACCTCTGTTACATGGACTCGCCTGTTGATGGCAAAACACCGGTGTCGACACGAGTCGACACGGATCCGGGTACAAGATCCGGGTCAGACTCGGTCAATCTGAAGTGGATACGTTGACTGTTGATGCAGATTGAACTATCAGCCACTGCCGACACATGTAGAGGAAGAAGAAAGAGAAGAAAAGGAGATGGAGAGACAGAGAAGAAAGAGAGATGAAGAAGAAGAAGAAACGTGGATCTGGGTCTCTGGCCTGGTGGAGAACATGAAATTAGGAAGAGAGACAAGAAGATGGAGGGTGGAGACAAGGATTAAGAAGAGAGACACAGCGTCTGAGTTGCAGAGAAGAGAGGAAGAGGAACAGGAACGGCAGGGCTGGAGACCGAAGCGAGAAGAAGCAGGCCAGAAAAATCATGACTTTACCCTCATTATATTTTTCTTTTTTTTTTTTTTGAGAAACGTGGGTGGTGGGCTTTAGCCTTATATTTTATTCCTTTCCCTTTTAAATTGAAAAGTTATGTTTTTTCTAGTCCATGTCATATATATTAATTCTATCTTCCTGGAGAAAAATAAATTATAATTTTTAACTTTCTTTAATTTTTTCAATTATGGTTCATGAAATTATTTATGCCAAGTTAAACTTATGTAAGTATGTTGTCTCATCTGCAATTAAAATTTTCTAAATAAAATCTCAAGGATTTTATTAACAAGATAATAATTAAAAATTTTCTAAACAAATAGCACTAGAACTTTGAATTTGATTGGTTTGTTGTGAGAAGGAAAATTTTTGAAAACCAGTCAATCAAACAAATTTTAAAGGACTCCACATTTTACATACCATCAGTTGAACAACATGAAAGTAGTAGAAAACTCTATATTTCAAAAAATCCAAGGCAATAAAACTCTATGACACATACATGTATATATATGTGTCGATGTATGTATGTATGTATATACATATACATATGCATATACATACATATATGTAGATGTAAGCATATGTATACATGCATGTATATGTACAAATGTATGTATGTATGTACATACATATACATATGCATATACATACATATATATGTATATGTAAGTATAGATGTAAGTATATGTATACATACATGTATATGTATGTATATGTATAGATGTATGTATGTATGTATATACATATACGTATGCATATACATACACATATGCATATACATACATATATATGTATATGTAAGTATAGATGTAAGTATATGTATACATACATGTATATGTATGTATATGTATAGATGTATGTATGTATGTATATACATATACGTATGCATATACATACATATATGTATGTATACGTGTGTATACACAAAAATAGAAAGACTTTTATTTTCCTATTGAAATAGATGAAATAGAACAATAAATACATATACAATAAACTTTTCCTCATTTTATATGTATTTTGTTTAATTAGGAATTCAGTAATATTTTAGCTTGCCATAAATAGAAAGTGAAGAAAAAATAATAAAAGATATAAAGTACCCCCATTTCATGTGAGATCTAAAAATTTCCTTTTCGTAGTTGTAGAAGGAATTATTTTGTTGGAATCTTTATTTTTTTTTTTAAAGAAATAGTTGTAATGCTGTATATGTATGTATACGTGTGTGCAAATATGCATATATGTGTGTGTATAAATGTATATAGATATGTATGTACATATGTATAGATGTATGTATGTATGTATATACATATACATATGCATATACATACATATATGTATATGTAAGTATATGCATACATACATGTATATGTATGTATACGTGTGTGTACACAAAAATAGAAAGACTTTTATTTTCCTATTGAAATAGATGAAATAGAACAATAAATAAATATACGATAAACTTTTCCTCATTTTATATGTATTTTGTTTAAATAGGAATTCAGTAATATTTTATCTTGCCATAAATAGAAAGTGAAGAAAAAATAATAAAAGATATATAGTACCCCCATTTCATGTGAGATCTAAAAATTTCCTTTTCGTAGTTGTAGAATGAATTTTTTTGTTGGAATCTTTATTTTTTTTATTTTAAAGAAATAGTTGTGATGCTGTATATGTATGTATACGTGTGTGTACATATGCATATATGTGTGTGTGTATAAATGTATATAGATATGTATGTACATATTTATAGATGTATGTATGTGTGTATATACATATACATATGCATATACATACATATATGTATATGCAAGTATATGTATACATACATGTATATGTATGTATACGTGTGTGTACACAAAAATAGAAAGACTTTTATTTTCCTATTGAAATAGATGAAATAGAACAATAAATAAATATACGATAAACTTTTCCTCATTTTATATGTATCTTGTTTAACTAGGAATTCAGTAATATTTTATCTTGCTATAAATAGAAAGTGAAGAAAAAATAATAAAAGATATAAAGTACCCCCATTTCATGTGAGATTAAAAATTTCCTTTTCGTAGTTGTAGAAGGAATTTTTTTGTTGGAATATTTATTTTTTTATTTTAAAGAAATAGTTGTGATGTTGTATATGTATGTATACGTGTGTGTACATATGTAAATATGTGTGTGTGTATAAATGTATATAGATATGTATGATAATATGTATAGATGTATGTATGTATGTATGTATATACATATACATATCACGTGTATACGCATATGTACATACACATATGTACAGACATATCTATATACATGTATCTATCTATATACATATACATATATATGTGCATATGTATATCACGTGTATACGCACATGTACATACACATATGTAGAGACATATCTATATACATGTATCTATCTATATACATATATATATGCATATGTATACATGTATCTATGCATATACATATACACATACATATGCATAGATACATGTATACATATGCATATATATATATATGTATATAGATAGATACATGTATATAGATATGTCTCTACATATGTGTATGTACATGTGCGTATACACGTGATATATAGGTATGTATATACACATACATATGCATAGATACATGTATACATATGCATATATATATATATATATATGTATATAGATAGATACATGTATATAGATATGTCTCTACATATGTGTATGTACATGTGCGTATACACGTGATATATAGGTATGTATATACACATACATATGCATAGATACATGTATACATATGCATATATATATATATATATGTATATAGATAGATACATGTATATAGATATGTCTCTACATATGTGTATGTACATGTGCGTATACACGTGATATATAGGTATGTATATACAGATACATATGCATAGATACATGTCTACATATGCATATATATATATATATGTATATAGATAGATACATGTATATAGATATGTCTGTACATATGTGTATGTACATGTGCGTATACACGTGTGTGTGTGTGTGTATGTTGTATATACATACATACACATCTTGAAGCAATGGGGTTCGATGATGATCATGAGAGTCTGAGTGGAGAACTTGAAGATAACTTAAGTGATTAGGTAGCATAAGAAGTGAAATTACTGTTGAAGCCTATAGATCTTTTGTTTAAAGTAAACAACTTATGTGTATTTTTGGCAAACAACTTATGTATATTTTTTATGGTGTACAGTTGCTTATGTAATTTTTTGTATTTTTGTTAGATGTAAACTACAAGGTCTAACATATATTAAAGTGGTTGTTTTTAGTTTGTAATGCTTTTTCTCTGTTTATATATTCCCATATTTGATGGTTAAGATATGACTAAATTTATACTACTTCTTTAATTTTTCTTTGAGATGGATTCTTACAGAATTCAATTGATTCATTAATTAGTTATAGCAATAAGGAGCAGCAATTTTCAGGTTCTAGCACTAAGAACTAGATGATTATTGACACAAGAATTTCAAAAAACCTACAAGAAATTTATTCTTCAAGTTGAGAAGTTTCATATTTCTAAATGTCACCTGTCACTACTAAACAAAGGTATGCCCTTCAACTTTATATTCTTGGATCCTAATAGACTAATTTATAATTCTTAATTTTGAGTTTGATATTTGAATGAATAGTTAAGTATAAATTTGTTTAACTTTTGAATTGTTTGTTTTGCCTATAAAAGAATATAAACTTACATCTTTTGTAGAGTACATTTTTTTAGATTAATTATCATAAAAACTAGAAAAATATATAAAATTTAAAACCGTATCCCCGTACCCGTATTCGACTCTTTGGCAGTATCGCCGAATCCTAATTTTAGACAAATTGCCGAATCAGACATTTAGACACGTACCCGTATCTGACTCTTGTATCAGAGTCCGTGTAACTTAGACTAATACTAAACCACTGAAAAGTATTTCTTCCTCAAATTTAGTACATCTTCATCCAATTTCCCAATCCCAAAAATAATTACGACAAATTAAACATAGCAAAAAAGTAAAAAATGCAATTGCCAACTATAGAAATTGGGAACTAATGTACTTCAACATTTATTAACAGCTAACGGCTTAAAAAAACAAAGTAGCCATGGCGATATGGCCCTTCACAGTATTTTCCTCCCTAGTTAATTCCGGTTGCAAGCCCTCCTAGAAAATAATTTGTGGAAACTCTCGAATTTTCTAGGGATGATGACAGAGGATACCCTGAAATAAATGGATTTTGTGGAAACTTTCCGAAATGGGTTCAATCCAGTGGTTGCTCTACCCTGCTTTGTTTTTCTAGCAACAAAAATTAGGATGGAATGAAACTTAACTTCAAAATTACCAAATAAAGCTGATTCCTTATAAATAAAATGAGCATATCGCTGGGTTTCGAATTTTTCTTGATAACCAAATAAAACCTAAATCATAGATAAGTATGGGCGAAATAAACAATTGCAATTACAATTATCAATATCATTTACAAAGTGCTGCTTCCATGTAAATATAAGCAAAGAGAACAGAAAAGTACCTTTTCCCCGAATTTACGAAGAACCAGTTGCTACAAACGAGAATGACGTGGTAGCGATTTTATTTTTCAGCCTTTTTTTTTTTCCTTCTTTTTTCAATCTAAGAAGACCTAGTGCAGAATATATAAGCAAATAGGCTTAGGCTGTGGGTACGAGCTACTAGGCTTTGCTTATGGGTTCTCTTATTCAAATTTTATATCTTGACTAAGCAAATCATGGACAAGATTTGGAATTTATTAACTTTACAAGTTGAATCGAGTATGAAAGTTAAGTTACTGATATTCGCTTACGTGTGTGCATATATCAATAATTATTTTTATTCTTTTATAAAAAATTTGCATTTTAGAAGAAGTATATGAATTTCATTTGTGTATAGTACTTTTATTGATTTATTGATCTTTGGCAAGAGACTACATGAATAGTTAAATTAATTTTTAAATAGTCAAACACATTAAAAATAGGATTTTTTTTAAAAAAAATTTAAAAGAAAGAGACACTATAGACCAAAGGGTACTCTCTTTTTATACGTAGTAAGGTAAGATTAGTTAATAATGTAACATAGCAAGGTAGTTTTTAATTAATTATATATTTATGATTATTTTTTTATAAAATTGTTGCTTGTTATATGACTTTAAAGGGAGAGGGTAGATGAATATGCTAGTAGCTAGTAGATTTCTTATATAAAATATTTAGGTGATTCAATTTCAAATATTTTAGAAATTAATATTTTAGTAAATGTTGCCTACACTACAACAACTATGTCAATTTGTGATGCTAGAAAAATTATCGCTAAAATCATAATAGTGTCAACAAAAACTTTTGTGATGGCTTTACGACAACTTTTTGTGCATCGGCAAAAAAAATTGTAACAAAAGCTTTGTGATAGTATTTTAATTATCATAAATAATATTTATGATGATTTATAAGATTTTTTGTGGCACTTTTGAAAGTGTAATAAAAAGTATTATTAATGACGGTTTATAAGATTTTTTATGACACATTTAAAAGTGTAATAAAAATTAATATTTATGACGGTTTCTAAGACATTTTGGAATACTTTTGAAAGTATAATAAGAATATGCCTAATTAGACACTTCCTAGGTATTTAGCATGTCGCCAATGTTTTTTGTTACACATTGAAAATCCTCACAAAAAGATTCAAATTTTTTATGACATAGTTTTATAGTTTGATACATATCACCAATATGCTTTAGAAATACTATTCTTATAAGTCGATCCCATTGCAATATAAATATATACACCTAGATAAAATTGGCAGCATAAAACTTTGTCTAACTAATATAATTCTAAAAGGCATGAGTTAGAGAAAATTGACTTTCAAATTACATTATTGGGTCATAGATAAAGTTAATCAATACATGCTTCATATGAATACATCCAAACTACGAAAAGTGTAATAGCTTATCAACATAAATATTGAGACAAACTTTATTCATTATATAAAATAAATCTAAATCTTGCAAGTAAAAATGTGAAATTCTTCAAAGTTATTTCTTCATAACCTGCAAAACAAAATGATTTTGATAAATATAAGTTCACAAATAAACTTAATTTCAAAAGAATAGTATTGCAATTAGCTATACAGCCTCAATCCTCCTCATCAACCACAAAAAACAGCATCCACCAATATGTTAACAGTCACACCACCATCAATATCCAACCTTCTTCACCCAGCCACAACTAGGAACAACCACCATGCCCCAATATTGACCACCATTCTAGCTGTTAAACAATCAGTATTACAACCACTAGCATCACCAGCATCTCGCGTATTACCATCTATTCGCACCTTTTCCATAGCAAAGCAGCCTATCATCCATCACCAGATCAACAGGCCACCCACCACACTACAACACACATAATTAGGTGGCTCCCCACAAACCAATCGCTACCATCGCACAACCAAATTAGTTCTCATAATAGCCTTCTAGAGCCACCATCGCCACTAGAAATAACCCATAAATACATGCCAAAACCGCAGTAATTAAGCCCCAAAGTGCTGTCACATAGCCATCGAACACATCAGCCATCCACGATTTCCTCTTCTAACCAACTTGCACAACCCCTGCACAACTAACATGCACAGCTCTTATAGAAATCCACTATCATAATTAGCCAAAACAATCCTAGAACCACCACCACTACCATCCTTAACAACCACAACTCACACACTACACATAGTAGAAACACAAACTATCTAACATAGAGTACGCTAGTCACACATAATACACACATCACTCACACACATCATACAAAACACATAGTAATACACGACTGGAATACACACTTCACATACACCAAATTCATAGATAGGCACCAAATACACAGATTTATACAATTCACACTCACACACACACACTACCATAGACACTATTCATACAATTTTGCAAAACAGAATTCAACACAGTCCTACTACCCTGTACACATAATCGCACATAGCCACTCAATCTGACATACATTACAGCACAACCAGCAACATCTCCATCCCATTCACCGTCACAATTGCAATCACCTCCATCACCACCAGAGTCACACGCACCAGTCATAACCTCCATCATTATCAACTCTTCACTGCTGAACCATCTTGCAGTCATCAAACACCAGTCCCAGCCTTGCACTACCAGTCCTATTTTGACCACTATCGCCAATCATCATCTATAGTATAACACCATTGCTAGCATCGATTTCCTCGAAACCACCAAGTTCACGGTCTCTAAAACACCTCTGTGCAGCCACCTACGTCGCAAACAGTAGCAACACCAAAAACAAACCACGTTGTTGCCCACAAACCAGCCGCGATCGCCACCAGAAATCACCCTCTTCCTCAGCAAAAGAGGTATATTTGATAGGTCTTTTTCACTGCTTTTGTATTTCATCCAATCAATGATGTTTAATATGGATATTGCTTGATCTATGACAAATTTTTTATGGATTTGGTTGATTGAGAGTTTGATTTGGTATGGATTTGGGTTTAATTGAAGGATTTTGGAGTTGAATGAGCTTGAGGATTTTAGTGAGGAAGAAGACGTTTTGGGAGAAGAAGGATTTTAGTATTTGGTTTGTTTATTTTTGCTTTAGTTTCTATATTTAGTTAATGGTTTTGGCATATTTTTAATGTTTGGCTTAATTTAGACTAATTCATGAATTAATTTTATCTAACTGAGTTAATTTAACGAAATAATTTAATTTTTATCTTAGTTTAGTATTGTTATTTGGTATTTTTATTATAAAGTAATATTTGTGTTTAAGCCCTTGTTTTCTTTAGTGTTATTAGTATGATCTCATAGATTTTTGTTTTATGTAATTGAGTCCTTATTGTTTGTAGATTAATGTGTAATGGGTTTTTTTTATTTCTAGCCATTAGGATTGCTATAAATTACATTTTTGTATCCCTACATTTGCTTGAATTTACAATTAAGTCCCTTGACATGTTAGAATTTACAATTTTAACCTTTTAATTTGTTAGGAGTTATAATTTTATCCCCAATTCGCTAGAATTTGTGTTTTATCCCCCCAATTGTGGGAATTTACTTTTATGTTTTATTTATTTAAAATAATTATACCTTGATGTCTTTGTTTGCTTTATGAGTAAATTTTCACTAGCTGCAACAAACAGGTACTCCTATTATCCCTCGTTTTGTCCTTATGTGCTTCTATGTTTTTCTTACCTATTTTGTCGTATGTGATTCCTACTTTATTTATATTGAGAATTTATTTCATGTTTAGTTTATTTAGTTATTTATTTTATTATTATTATTATTATTATTATTATTACTTTGTGTATTTATTTATTCAATTTCAATTATTTGGAGGGATGTAATAGATAGTTTATAATTCATTTTACTTCGGTAAAAGTCTATATTTAGTTAGGCAAGTATAATAGATAGGTTAAATTGGTTATTTCATTTTTATCTTCCCTTGAGAGATTGTAGTAGGTTCCCTATATGTAATAGATAGGGTTTGGCTTGTTGTGTGTTCTATGTGTTATGTGCTTACGTGTTTACTATCTTTTCTTAAGATTCTGCATCTAGAATATTATGTTTATGTATTATATGCTCCTGTATGATTTGTGTGTTCTAATGTGTTTTGTTTATTTTTATTATTCTATTATTTGTATTTTTTTGTGACATCATCACACTAGTCCAATGCTAGTTGTAGTTTTCGTTTCGTTCTCTCGCTAGTCCAATGCTAGTGAAGATTTGTAGAAATTGGTTAGTCCAACGCTAGATGCTTAGATCCCTTGCACATTAGTTTCACTTGTGTGCAATTCCCCATCACATGCCTTTTTCCATTTTTAGGATTTTCTTTCACTTGCGTGACAAT
The DNA here is from genome assembly GCA_024721245.1 of Mitragyna speciosa. Taxonomy (NCBI): domain Eukaryota; kingdom Viridiplantae; phylum Streptophyta; class Magnoliopsida; order Gentianales; family Rubiaceae; genus Mitragyna; species Mitragyna speciosa. Next base: position 15,469,578 of record CM045556.1, read on the forward strand.
TTTCCCCTCTATTATCCCCTTCCTTGTAAATATTTTATGCACAACATTTAGATTGCATATCATGTAAAATTTTAGAACCTAGATAGGTCATTTGCTTGTTTAGGTTAGGAAGAGTTACCATTCAAAGACGGAAAATGGGTGAGCATGGCTTTCATAGCCTTAGCGCGTTATCTACCTTTGGTAAGAAGAAAAATAGTGTCCTGAGTCTTCATCCCTTGTGCCTATTATATTGCATTCCATTCCTTGACTCACTTATATATACATATATATATATATCTATATATACACGCGTATGTATGTATATGTATATATATGTATATATGTAAATCCTATTTTTGTTTTTGTTTTGAGTCTCACTTTGCAAAACTCGTAACAATTTGAGGCCATATTCTGGGTTTCCCAATTAATGCGCTAAACCCAATTAACCTTCAAAGAGATATTTTGCCTCGTTTGATATTCCTTTTTAGGTCTAGGATTCTGCATTCATAGAGTACATCCAAATATGATAAGTTTAAGGATTACATTAGGAGTATTTTGATTAAACCTCGTAAATAGTTTTGACTAAGTTGAAAGGGTGCCTTAGGCGTGAGCCTTTGCCTTCTTTTTCTTCAATTGCCACTCTCAAACTCGTTTTCTCTCGTTTTCAAAGATCTAGAGTCATATAAAAAAGGTTTTTTCTTAATTTATCTTACTTTTTCCAAAATGTTTTTTCTAAAATGTTTTTTTTTCTATTTTTTATCACTTTGTCTTCATTAAACTGTTTTTTTTGGTGACTCGGTAGACCAAAACTCAATATCAAGTAGTAACTCTTGTTTTCATAAAAAAAAAAAATAGTTTTTAGACTTATTTTTAGGCCCAAAACCATCGCGTTTTCAAAGCCCATTTTAGGCCATTTTTCTTTTGTTTTAAAACTAAAAATTATTTTTTCAAAAACTATTTTACAAAACCACACTCGACTCCACTGGGGATCACTAGTGAGTTTGAGCACTTGGTTTAGTTACTTTTCCTCTTCTAACCTTTTTACATATCACATTCAGATGTTTAGGCTGCATTTTTCCTTTTTAGGACTTTTGCATTTCACACACGTCTTTGCCCCTCGATTCCGTCTATGTTATGAATGGTTTATTTATGTTATTATCCATATTGCACTTTGTATTTGAGAAAGGAGATGTAATCACCTTAGAGCCTCATTGTGTGTTTAATGGTATTAGTTCCTCCTCTCTAAGGAGCACTTTCATACGTGCATACGATCATTTTTACCCTTTTTTTAGTGGTTGTCACCTAATCATGTTAGGATTAGAATCGATTTGCCTAGACATGCAGCCATCGCATGTGTGCATGTTGCGGTGTCAAGGGGATCACTCAAACCACTGACTTGGGACCTTGGAATTAACGAAATTGATACTTTTGGGTCCCTAAGTCAGAAGGTTTGGGATCCTTAAACCTTTCAAGTCTAGATGCATTTTTGAGCCTAACCTCATGCATCAATATAGAATAACTTAGGATAAAGTCTTTTCCACTTCAACTAGGTATAGTAGGCACAAGAGAGGGGTTCACCTTTTTGTTTGGTCCTTTATCTATATGTACAATTTGTTGTTTTAATGTGTTGGGTCTGTAAGGTAATAAGGGGAGTAACGTAGCGAAAAATTTAAAATTTTATTACCTTAGCAATGAATCTCTTTGATATAATATATACAATTAAAGGGTGTTTAGCACAAATACCTCAAGTATAGAAGGTTTCTATGTTTCAAAGGGCAAGATCCTATTCGATGAAGGTGTTGATCTACCATGAAAAGCCCTCCAAGTGTAGAGCCTCCAACGGTATCCACACAAACATGATCTTTAGGAATCTTTGGACTTGCTTGCCTTACCTTTTAAGTGCTAGCTCCCTTGAATAATTTATGAAGAACACAAGAAGAAGAAAGAAACCCTAACTATTAGGAAGAAGAGAGGTGACGTTTTTCTTGGGAAGAGAAATGCATCTCGTGCTCTCAATTTTTCTCTCTCTAGATTTTGTTTTGTGTTTCATCAATCTTCCAAGAGTCAAGGTATGGACTTATTAATAGATGTAGTATCCTAGTCTTTAAGGAAAAAAGAGCAATTGGAAATCAAGAAGGTTTAGGAAGCTTACCTTAAACTAATCCTATTCTTTTAGGAAACTTATTCCAAAAGGAAACTAAATAACTTCTTAATTCCTTTTAGGAAATTAATTTCCATCAAGACTTAGAGTATTTATAAATAAGTATTTTAAGTTAATTCATCACGTAAATTAACTCCGTAAGTATCTTATACTTATCTTAATAACAATTCAACCCAAAAACCATGTTCTTATTGTGTGTGGCTCATTAGGTTCCATTCACGTTGGCAATAAGTACAAATTATAACTCATTAATTAATTAATTAAGAGATAGATAAATTAACACGTTAATTTGTCATTAATTTACTAATTATTTAATTTACACTTATAGATCATGAGTGGCGTCTAGCAATGCATCATGACCACGCAAGTGAATAGGAAAGTTATTTGGTAGACTACACCTATTAATGGTAATATTACCGTGTAATTAATATCCTTTCACCATACTATATTCCAATTAGTCTAAGAGTATAGTGCGCACTCTTTAAATGACTAATTAATGATTTCTTGTTTCTGAAATATAATTGTTCATAAAAGTATAACCTTGAAACTCTTTTAAATCATACTTTCACTTTTGCGCAAAAGATTCTTTAAGTCATATTTCAACAAGTGGCCAATTCGGGATATACTCTCATATAATAAGGAGTGGTGAATCCCATATCGAATACTCACTATCCTTCTATGCTTCATACTATATCCAATCTCAACCGTATGGAGCGCCGAGCAATAGAGTCAAAGCATAGCAATCTACACTCAAAATACCATGATAATCTCAAATCTAAGAATCACTTATACCATTGCCATTAAGAGTATAATTCATTAGCACTATGAATAGTAACTCTTGGCGGATCAATCCAATGAACTTGTTCTCTAACAAGCATCTACATACTGGCTTACGTGTCACACACCATAGTTGACGAGATCAACTACTATTTACCATAAATAGAGGCAAAATATGTGCTAGTCTTCCCATATTAATGATGTCCAATTTCATTAATACTATGACTAGTGATATTTAAGAATATAACTTTATGTGTAATAAGAGTCTCATCATTGTAATTCCTACAATCTTTTATACATAGTTAATTTTCTATGAACTTTATCAAATAAATAAGTAATATTAATAACAAGTATTAAATGACAAAGAAAATGCCACATATATAAGTATAATACGAAATAAGCGTAATCAAAATCTCAAAAACCAATTTGGTTTTAGGGCATACACTAACAAATCCCCACTTGCACCAAAACCAATTACCTATAGGTTTTAGGCCATGAGCATGACTATCGTACCTATTCTGGGACAAGCCCACGGTGAAAGGATTAGTGACACTTACATTGTGGGAACTTCCTCTATCTTTTCATCATTTGTAACAAACTATTTCTACAAATAGATGGCGGCACGAACCTACACTTTAGGATCATGGATGAGACTTTAGTTCCTTGATTAAGCGATGGCACAATTATTTTTATAAAACAATAGAAGGAACTATTATTTGTCCAACAAAGAATCCCTTGATCCGTAGTAACTTCTAAAGCTACCATGTACTCGCTTTTGTTGTAGAATATGTTGTAGTATCTATCATAAAATGCTATTATACAATACAGTTCAACGTGAACACCAATTCATCTCATGATTTACTTATCATTCCTATTGGATTAAAATTTGTATCTTTAAATCTACACACTTCTTAAGTGTGATCTCTATAGTCAAGAATAGTCTTTTTAGTGCTACTCGAGTATTTAAGAAAATTCTTTGATAACCATCTAGTGACACTCATCAGAATTGCTCGTAACACTTAAAGCCAAAAGATATCGGGTCTCGTACATAGGATAGCATATACAATAGAACCTATTACAAAAGCATACGGGATCTATTAATGCTATCAACCTCAACAAGTGTCAAAGACACAAGTTTCTCAGAAGACTAATCTCCTATCACATACGTAAAACCCTTTCTTCGATTGTACTATGCTAAACCCTTTAGCATCTAGCCTATGTACGTAGATCTAGTGAGACCAAGCAACCTCTTGGATCTATCTATATAAATCTTAATTCCCAAATTATAGATTGTCTCTCCTTTATTAAGAAATTCTTGGACAACCATATCTTTACCTTTAAAGTATGTTGTTTCCATCAACGATATTTCATCCACATATAGTATCAAGAAAATGACAATGTTCCCACTCAACTTTACATTTACACAAACCTTGTCTTTGTTTTCAAGAAAATCTAAACTCTTTGATTATCTTATCAAAACAAATATTCAACACCTTGACGCTTGCAAGAATCCACAAATGAACCCTTGAAGCTTGTGTACCTAATAACTATCAATGGAAGTGAAGGACCAAGGGATGTATCATATACATACCTTTTAATTCCCGTTAAGGGATAAAGTTTTTAGATCCATTTGTTATAGCCATAAAAGTAGCTATTGCAAGTAAAATCTTAAATGGATTTAAGCATGGTCAATGGTGGAATGGTTTCTTTCAAAGTCAAGCCTTCGAATTGAATCCTTTTTCCATTAATCTTGCCTTATAGGCAACTACGTTACCATCCATGTTAGTTTTTCTCATAAAAACCTACTTGCATCCTATGAGTTTTATTTGATTAGGTGACTTGAGCAATATCCATACCTTATTCTTGTACATGGAATCAATTTTAGATTTTATGGCATCTTATCACGTCAAGAAGTTTACATTAGACAAAGTCTTTTCGTGATTGGTAGGTTTGTCATCATATATGACTGGTACATTATTGCTCTTACTAATGAGAAATCTATATATCTCATATGTGAGAAATTTGTATTTCTCAAGAGTATAACGCACTCCACCAGTCTTTAGAAAATTTTGTGCACTTTGAGCTTCCGTCGTGCCTCATCAACATGTGGTGTAAGCTTTAGTTCCAACTATTGATCTTTGTCAATTCATGGTTCTTGAATCTTTCAAGTTTTATCTTTCTCCCACTGTCAGTTTTAAGAATAACTGTTTTTCTAGAAAAAGACATTTCTTGAGACAAACATTTTGCTCAGGGGATTATAGAAGTGGTGCCCATTGTTTTCACAAGGATACCCCACAAATAGACATTAGTTGAGTGTATAGGAGTTGGTGTCTAAGACAAAAACCCTAAAATGAGGTTAGGAATTGTACCATGGCTCATCATGGTTTGCGCCATATCTCATAGGGTACAACATCTCCTCTTTCACACGTCATCAACAATAGTGTGCCAAGTGGAGACATTGAGAAAGAATCACATTCTTCTTTAATTATTTTGAAATGCCTTGACATTGAGTATTACCCACATAGAACAAATCTTAGTGTTTTAATACTCTTGTCAACTTGTTTTTCTTACTTCAACTTTAATGACTTAGAACATTTCAAAGGTCACGGATGCGTGTATCATTTGATACACATAATCATATCCCATATGATCATCCATGAAAGTGATGAAGTATGATAAACAACCTCTAGCATGGATCGACATTAGGCCAAAAACATTTATATGTTAAAATTCTATGAGGATCACTAGCACATTCACCTTTTTCAAATAAAAGGTGTTTTGGTCATCTTTCAAAATAAATGAGAATCACATGTTTCAAACGATTCATAATTGAATGAGTCCAAGTACACAACTATTATGTAATTTAGAAGTGCGTTTCTCATTCACATGACCAAGTCTATAATGCCAGAAGGATAGTTGTTTCAAAATATAGAGTTTTTGTCTATATTTGAAAATGGACTTATCAAGATTTAGGATTTGTAAAACGTTGTTTTAGTGATCTAATACCACAAAAAATACCATTACGTAAAAGAACAGTATATATTCTCTTTTGTAATGGTAAATCTTTTCACATTTAATGTGAATTGATTCCATGTTCTTTTGTAAGTATCACAACATAATAACAATGTTTTAAATTCTAAAACAAGCCCAATTGGTAAAGAATGTATAAGTCTCTACAGCTAGTGTAGCAGCCCTTGCTCCATTCATCATATGTAGTTTGACTTTCTCTTTCCTTATTGCCTACTATGCTTATGACCTTGCATATTTTGCAAATATGGGATCTAAATTCAGTATTTTATACCCAATGGTCTTACTTAATAGATGAATTTATCTCAAATATAAACATACTTAGACGTAAAAGTTTCACTAGGCCTCTTTATCTTCTTAGTATTGAAACGAGCCTTACAATTCCCTTTCCAATAGAATTGGAAACATGTGCCCTTAAACTTGTTCTTTTGATTACACCTTTAAACTTTGTCATAGCTACTTGGGTCTTCTCAAGACCACACTAGGATTTTCCTTTAACAAGCAATAAAGTGCCCCTTTCTTTCTTGACAGATTACTCCTTAGACATCTCCTATCTAATGGTCCTAGATTGTGTATCAATAACTCTTTGAGATGCACAATCACAAACAAAAAGATCTATCAATTTGTGCTACTTTTATAACTTAGAAATTATAGATGACATTATGATATAATTAGCAATATCATTATCATCTTTTATGCATCTTGTATGCACATTATTTCCTAATTATAATTGTCACTATAGGATAGATGGAAGTGGGATTCAAGGACACAACCAAATGTGCTTAAAGAACTATTCTCAAGTCTTACATTAGTTCAAGAAAATCGTATATCAATGGAGATATAGGGTGATAAGTGTGTTCATGTGTACATTTATTCTACAATAAATGAAAAGATAGTATAAGTATTTGTTTCATGTTATAATTGCAAACAAAAAATGTGGGATTCAAATTTATTTGGTTTGCTCCCGCTATTTTACTTCAAATCAATAACCCTCAAAATATTGATTCGGGAATCCGTTAGAGATTCCTAATGGGTTAGGATCCCATCTAATTAACTTTGGATTTGACGAAGGCCAATGCCCCAAAGTTAACTTCGATTAGGTAGATAACTTTTATTAATCACAACTCTTGTGACTTCTAGATAGTTAGATATCAACTTTTGATATTTATATCTTATGTGTTTCCCAACATTATCTCAAAAATATCATAACATTGACGGAGGCCAAACTCATTATGTATTTTTGTTAAGTCATACCCATTATTCAGAGATCACATCTCATAGCAAGAACATATTTCGAGAGGAGTTAGGTGGGAAGAGAATTACATGAGAGTAATAGAGAAGGCAGGACACACAGGCCCTATTTTAAAAACCAATACAAGCCAACCATCAAAATTGATAAAAATTCAACCATTCAATCACATTGGTTATAGTCCATAATCATCTACCATGCCATCATAATATTTAACAGTTAAATAAATTAATTTATTTAATTCTAATCATAAATCACATGGTCTAATTTAATTAGATTAATATTCTTGAATTTATTTGTCTAAAAAATAAAGTTATAGAAAGTGTAGGTTTCCAAAATTTAACTTTTTAAATATTAACAATTAAAATTGGAAAGTGTTTTATAGAGAAAATTTCAAAAATTTGCATTTTTGAAAAATTAGGAAAAATCCCGTTAGAACTTTACCAGCAAACTGTGGGACAAACCGTGTGGGGTTTCATCCGCGATTTGTGGACAGAAAGTACGGAATTTTAACTGCGGGTGAAATTGCGAGTAAAAACCCGCGGTTTGTCGCACGATTTGTCTGCAGAAAATACGTTTTTTAAAATTCTTTGATCTTTTTCAAAACTCTATTGAATCAAAACATGTTAATACCCATTTAGCACGTAAAAATAATTTAGAAACCTTGAATACAACCATAAGAACTCATTTTCATTATTTAAAACACTTTTAAACAATTAAGAACTTATCTTCAAAATCAAACTCTTGATTTTTCTAAAACAATTTTGAGACAAATTTCATCAAGAACAAACCATCCATATTTATGATAATTAAATAAATACAAATTATATAGATATAATCAAAGGAGGCTCTGAAACCACTGTAAGGTAATAAGGGAAGTAACGCAACGGAAAATTTAAAATTTTATTATCTTAGCCATGGATCTCTTTGATATAATTTATACGATTAAAGGGTGTTTAGCACAAATATCTCAAGTATAGAAGGTTTCTATGTTTCAAAGGGCAAGATCTTATTCGATGAAGGTGTTGATCTACCATGAAAAGCCTTCCAAGTGTAGAGCCTCCAACGTTATCCACACGAACATGATCTTTAGGAATCTTTGGGCTTGCTTGCCTTGCCTTTTGATTGCTAGCTCTCCTGAATGATTCATGAAGAACACAAGAAGAAGAAAGAAACTCTAACCATTAGGAAGAAGAAAGGTGGCATTTTTTTTGGGAAGAAAAACGCCTCTCGTGCTCTCAATTTTGCTTTCTCTAGATTTTGTATTGTGTTTCATCATTCTTCCAAGAGTCAAGGCATGGACTTATTTATAGATATAGTATCCTAGTCTTTAAGGAAATGATAGCAATTGGAAACCAAGAAGGTTTAGGAAGTTTACTTTAAGCTAATCCTATTTTTTTAGGAAACCTATTCCAAAAGGAAACCAAATAGCTTCTTAATTCATTTTAGGAAACTAATTTCCATCAAGACTTATAATATTTATAAATAAGTCATTTAAGTTAATTATCATGTAAATTAACCCCATAAGTACCTTATACTTATCTTAATAACAATTTAACCCAAAGACCATGTTTTTATTGTGTGTGACTCATTAGGTTCCATTCAGGTTGGCAATAAGTACAAATTATAACTCATTAATTAATTAATTAAGAGCTAGATAAATTAACATATTAATTTATCATTAATTCACTAATTAATTAATTTGCACTTATAGTTCATGAGTGGCGTCTAACAATTCATTATGTCCACCCAAGTGAATAGGAAAGTCATTTGGTAGACTACACCTATCAATGACAATGTTATCGTGTAATTAATATCCTTTCACCACATTATATCCCAATTAGTCTAAAAGTGTAGTGCGCACTCTTTAAATGACTAATTAATGATTTCTTGTTCTCAAAATATAACTTTCTATAAAAGTATAACCTTGAAACTTTTTCAAGTCATACTTTCACTTTTGCGCAAAATATTCTTTAAGTCATATTTCAACAAGTGGCCAATTCGGGATATACTCTCCTATAATAAGGAGTGGTGAATCTTATATCGATTACTCACTATCCTTCCATACTTCGTACTATACTCAATTTCTACCGTATGGGCTACTCTGTTATGAGCACCGAGCAATAGAGTCAAAGCATAGCAATCCACACTCAAGATACCATGATAATCTCAAGTCTAAGGATCACTTACACCATTGCCATTAAGAGTATAATTCATTAGCACTATGAATAGTAACTCTTGGCGGATCAATCCAATAAACTTGTTCACTAACAAGCATCCACGTACCGGCTTAGGTGTCACACACCATAGTTGACTAGATCAACTACTACTTACCATAAGTAGAGGCAAAATATGTGCTAGTCTTCCCGTATTAATGATGTCCAATCTCATTAATACTATGATTAGGGATATTTAAGAATATAACTTTATGTGTAATAAGAGTCTCATCATTGTAACTCCTACAATCTCTTATACACAGTTAATATTTTATAGATTTTATCAAATAAACAAGTAATATTAATAACAAGTATTAAATGACAAAGAAAATGCCACATATATAAGTATAATACGAAATAAGCGTAATAAAAATTTCAAAAACTAACTTGGTTTTAGGGCATACACTAATAGGGTCATTATTGGATAAACTAACCCTATTTCTTTTTTTCTCTTTGGATCCACAACCTTAGGAATAAGAGTACCAGCACGGTACTCTTTTAGAGAAAATCACCCTCTAGATTGGCTGTTACACATTTAAATTCTAGTTTATTGCATTTGTATATATGTATCGCATAGCATTTTAGGCTTACCCCAGTATTTAAATGGGGCCCCATTAGCTCATGTCTAAATTGTAGTTTGCACCTTTACTTGCTTTAATAAATTGTCATCTCGCATAAACCTTAGAGAAAATGCCATTTCGGGAATCCCATCATACGTTAGCCATCCTCTATCTTCTTGGGTATTTAACCCTAAAGAACATACACGTTTATATAGTACTATCCTAGTGGGTGAGACCCAATGTAAGGTAATCTAATGATAACTTTCTTTGTAATCAGAATGGGTAGCGAGTGCAAAGTCAACAAATCAAAGGAAATCTCCCAACTACTTATAAATTGAAAATATGCCATGCATCCTTCGGAACAAAATTTGATGTCACATTACTTGTGACATCTAGCATATCTGAATGATATAGAGCCTAATGAATCCATTATTAATGCGTTAGTCCAAGTTCGGGATCTTAAGCACTTAGCGTTTAAGTTTGGCGATTGCGAGTTGACCATTACTCCAAAAGAAATAGTCAGATTCGTAGGACTTTCACTTGATGGGAAAGGTCTAATATTTCCAACCATGAGCGATAGAAAAGAACTCAGTAATTTCAGAGGGTTGAAAGAATCGATGTTAGCTGGTCCAATACAAGCGAACTAAATTGAAGTCAAACGCTTGTATCATTATTTTGCTTCAAAATGCTGCTTTGCTGCACAGCAAAAGGATTTCTTTATCAACATTGAGGATGCATGGTCTCAGAGATGGATTTGGGTCTACGGTTTCGTGCTAGTTAAAATTTTTCTATTTCCAAGACTAGATGACAAAGAGAACATAAGGATCGTAAAGATGATGTCTGATCTTTTCATGGAGTTGGAGAGCGTGATCTCACCATAGTTCCTACCATTATTGCGGACATTTTTGTTGCATGCACTAAATGCAAAAAGAAGCCAATTTCTTTTATGGTCCTAGCATTATACTTCAAGTTTGGGCTATGAAGCACCTCCATTGACAATCAATAGTTCGGTTAGGACTTATTCTAAAGGATGTAAAAGGGGTTTAGTCTCAAAACAGAAGAATGGATCAAGTGCATAGATCAGAAGATGTCAAAGGATACTTAGAATTTTTTAACACACTAAGCTAGGAGGATATCTGTTGGGTTTTGGATTAGACTGAATGTCACAAGCCTCCATTACAATGTTTTTGAAGAAAGTTCATACCACTATTAAATAGTAACGGGATCGCACCTACATACTCAAGACACATCCAGGGAATCCCCCCAAAACTACAAACTGATAATTTTAATGTTGTTTTTTAGCATGGGGTCTATCACGATAATATTCCAAAGAAATTAGAAATTGCAGAAGCATGGGGGAGTCGATATATAGATTAGAATATTCCTTTTGACTAGATGACCAAGTTTTTCTTTGGAACCAATTCGGAGTATGATGCATGGCTTAAGGATCAGCATGTCAGGAAAGAACGAACTATGATGAACCTTGCAGAGGAGAACGATCGGTTAAGAGCACTGCTAGAAACAAGAGAGCAGGAATTAATGTAGTAAAAATGAACTTCAAGGAACAAAGAAGTATACAAGTCCCTTAACGAGGTCTATACAGAAACAAAATAGGACCAATGAGAAAAGAAGAGGAAGTGTTTGGAATTGATTAATGATATCATCACATGATGAATAGATATTCTTGGGAGTCAGATAGTAGTAAGGCTAAGAGATATCAGGATCAGTTGAAGAAGATTCTTGGTTGTAAAAGAGGGCTAATTGAGTGATGGAAAAAAGCGTATCTTCTATACTCAAACCTTTGATTGTAGTAATAAATAATAAAAAGAAACCCATTTTTCATAAAGAAGAGTATGCTGTCTGCATTGAGAATCTATCTTGCTTTTCTCATTAAAAGGGAGCTCTCACCTGAAAGAATTTCACTTCATACTAGACTAGCCTTGAGATAATAAGGGCTCTCCTATAGGACATGCATTCAAATTTATTGTGCGATTACTGGTTTTGTCTTTTTCATTTTCTCTTTCTTTTCTCAAAGTAGAGTTTGCTGGTTTAAATCAAGACCAAGTGTTTAAATAGTCTTCTTTTGATTTTCAGGTAATTTAAATATAACTTTCCAAAGAAGCTCCATTGTCACCAAATCCTGAAGTAAGGCTTTGAGATCTATAGACATGAGTGCACCTCCGGATTCTTCAAAAAAATTCACTCAAAATCTGTCACCAGATTTCACTACATTGGGACCTCAATTGATTGAGATGTTAGGTAAATTCAATGAATTGAGTATAGAAATGGCTGCGCAAAGACGTATGATTGACCAGCTTGTTACAAGCTGTAGTGGTGGGGTCTCTAATGACCAAGCACCTCCAGTTAATAATTCGCTTGAGCAAGGCAACCCATTGCCTCGTACTGTTAATGATCATACTACTCTTATTTCTGCCCTAACCTAGCTCCCTAAAGGTGTCTTTGCCCATTATAGTCCTGATTCTCCATATATGCACTCAAACTATATTCCATTGAATCCATCCAACAACCAAATTTCCTAAACCCATCCACAAATCGGATTGAGTATGCTGCTAAATCCTCAGGGGCCTCACCATCACAATGCAAAATGATAAGTGATAAATTTACTAAATATTATATATATATTATTATATGTTTTATATGTTATCTTAGCATAATTATAGTACTCTTGGCCACAAATGACTCATTTTTTAATAATTGCTAAGAATTAGGGTTTTTGAAGTGGAATCTTTACTTGAGTAAATTAATGCACAAAATTTGTGTAAAATTGTAGGTTCTTTACACTTAAACTCATTTTGGATCAATTGGAGTAAAGGAAAATCAAAATCAAAGGCGATTCAAAGAGTTAGGGTTGGATGAACAACTTAAATAAATAATTGTACAAAAATAAGAAAAAATCTAATTCTTCATCAAAACGTGTGGAAATACATGAAAAATTCCTACATGTGGATACCAGCTCGGCAAAAATAAAAAATCAAGTAAAGACCACAAGTTGTGATCCGCGGATGACTACCCGCGGATCTCCACCCGCAGATCGTAAGTCAGTTGGACGTCATCTGCGAATCCATTTGTGGATCGTAAATCGGCCGGATGTCATCTGCGGATCCATCTGTAGATCCTCTGGACTTTCTAGGGCATCAAGTTGCATCCTCATCCGGTTGGTTTTTGTAGACATTTTCAAATGAGGATAGGGTTTTGCAAGTGGGAGAATACTTTGGAAGCATAACTGAAGACTTTTGTGCCCATTTGGAATCCCCAAGCAAATCTTCATCATTTCCATGCATTAATGATTTATGCAAGTTAGAAAATGACTTGAGGAACATTTGTTTATAAATAGAAGTCATTTGTAAAGCATTCCTAACAAGTTTAGGTGTAGAACAAGTTTTAGTAGTAAGAAGTAGTTATAATCTCCATTTTATACTTAGTTTGGTAGAGAATTAGTAGAATTCTCTTAATTCTTCAATAGAGTTGTGAGAACCATTGTAAGAGACTTTTGTAGTACAACTTTTGAAGGTGAATAAAGAAGAGGAGTTTATTCTCATATTGGTTGAGCAATTCCCAAACTCTATCTCTTTTACTTTCAATTGTTGCCGTGAATTCTGTCTTTGATGTTGAACTTTAAGTTGTTTTACTAACCATGTTGAACTAAAAACTTCATCTAGACCATAGATGAAGCTAATGAACCAATAAACATGACTTAACTTCACTTGCACTTACTAAGCTTGTATTTGTTTGTTTACTTGTTCAAGCTTTAACACTTGTTTTTGCTTAGCCAACTTAAACAAGTCATTTAGTTGCTTCTTGACATTGAGAGATGCATGCAACAATGGAAAATGAACAAGTAGTGCTTAAGTAGGTTCATATGAAAATAATTAATAATTAAGTGAATCAATACAATTCATGTTTTCATTAGGTTTCATCATGAGAATAGTTGAAATCTTGTCATTTTATAGAAAGATCTAGTTATGACACTTACAGAATTGGATTCTAAACAAAGTAAGATAACACTTAGTAAGTCATTCATGTATGATTCATTAGTAGATTCTGTATTCTAGGCTTCTTTGTATTGAATTTTACAAAAGTTCTCAATCATATACCTACTCTATTGAAGGAATCCCATCTCTATCTTATTTTGATTGTGTTTAGATAGTAGAAGTTAGTGAAAAAGCTTTAGTAATTGCACATATTTGATTCCTCATGAGATTTGATACCTAATACTTCAAATACTACAACTGACTCTTGCACTTGCAGACTAAGTCAGGAGATTAGGTTTTTATTACTTGATTTGTGTGTTTTTTGTTTGTAATTGTTATACCTAATCTACACCGTCAAGTTTTTGGCGCCGTTGCCGGAGAATCAAGGCAATATTAAGGCTAAAGCTAACTTTATTAATCTAAACTTTGTATATATCTGATTGTAGATAACTATTTTTTTTTTGTTTTGTAGGTGTATGCATAAGAGTTTAAGAGTGGTGCTTCCATTAGATTCGGAAATTGAAAGAATTGCAAAGTAGGCAAGGAGACAAAGGCAAGAAGAACAAACTAAGGTGAAGGAAATTGGTAACACCTCAAGTGCATCTCAACCTCAAGAACATCCACAAGAGGTAGCTATAGAAACGGTAAACCAAAATCTTAACTCTCAAACTCGTTCTTTAAGACATTTTGCTATGCCGGATCCAACCGGTTCTCATAATTGTATAATTAAACCACCGCTAAATGCACATAACTTTGAACTTAAGCCTGGTTTAATACAAATGGTTCAACAAAACCAATTTGATGGTAATATAAATGAGGATCCACATGTACACTTGGCTAATTTCTTGGAAATATGTGACACACTAAAATTAAATGGTGTTTCCGAATATGCCATAAGGCTTAGACTTTTTCCATTCTCTTTGAAAGACAAGGCCAAGCAACGGTTTCAATAATTTCTACCAAATACTTTTGCAACTTGGACGGATCTTGCCAAAGTATTTTTGAACAAATATTTCCCACCGGGAAAGACCGCAAGACTTCGTATAGATATAACAAGTTTCAACCTATACAAAGGAGAATCTCTCTATGAAGCTTAGGAGCGATTTAAGGACCTAATAAGAAAGTGTCCGCACCATGGACTCCCTGATTAATTAATTGTACAAACCTTCTATAATGGACTTAATTATCAAATAAAAATCAATATAGAAGTAGCTGCAGAGGGAGCTCTCATGGCAAAGTCAGCGGAAGAAGCTCAAGAATTGATTAAGGAAATGGCACCAAACCACTATCAATGGGCAAATGAAACAGGTAATTCTAGAAGAACTCAAGGTATGTATGAAATTGATACTTTAGATATATTACGTGCTCAAATGTAAAATATGATGAATGTTTTCAGTAAGCATGTCTTTAGTAGTCAAAATTCATCAAGTAGTGTTGCATATTGTCATTTGTGTAGTGATTCTCATGATCCATCTTCATGTGCACAAGTTCAATATGTTAATAACTACCAGCTTTCTTCTTCTAATAATTCTTTTTCAAACACATACAACCTCTGGTGGAGAAATCATCCAAATCTTGGATGGAGAGAGCCAAAGATAATAACTCAATCCAAATTTTCACAAAACAAATCCTCTTAGGAAGTGGCTAATGAAAAGAAATAGAAAGGGGTTGAGCAATTTGAATCTAGAATTCTTGGAATGGACAGATCTTTAGAGAATCAAATTGTTAAAATAGAGGACCAAATGAACCTTAGGAAACCAGGAGAGTTACCAAGTAAAACCAAAATTAATCCTAAGGAACAAGTCCAAGCAATAGCATTAAGGAGTTGTAAAATGCTAAATGAACTAATCATTGAAGAATGTGGAAGTGAAAAGGATGAAAAAGAAGAAAAAGGAAAGAAAATAATAGGTGATAATGAAGTTGGCATGGAAACTATGAATTCTCAATCACAAAATATTCCTTTTCCAACACAAATTCCATTTCTACAAATGCTTAAGAATGAAAAGAAAGAAAAAGAATTGGGAAGAATTGTACAAATGCTTAAGCAATTATATGTAAACATTCCTTTTGTAGATGTATTTTTGCAGGATGCAGGTTCCCAAATACAACAAGTTTTTGAAAGACCTTTTGACAAGAAGGGAAAATCTTAATAATTTTGCAACCACAGCACTCACAGAGGAATGTAGTGCGAGGATCCAAAACAAATCGCAATCAAAACTCAATGATCCAACGAGTTTTTCTATTCCATACACTGTTGGTGATATTAATTTTTTCAATACTTTATGTGATTTGGGTGTTAGTGTGTAATTACTTCTCATGTCAATAGCTAGGAGGCTAGGTTTTAAGGAAATTCAAAGCACAAACATCATATTACAACTAGCCGATAGGTCAATTAGGCATCCACTAGGTATTCTTGAAAATGTTCTTATGAAAATGGACAAATTTATCATTCTGGTAAATTTTGTTGTTCTACATTTGAAAGATGACATTAACATGCATATTACACTTGGTAGACCTTGCTACCGCCAATATAGTTATAGATGTGAAAAAAGGTACATTAAAGTTGAAAGTAGGAGACGAGGAAATTGCATTTGAGTTGAATGATATGATGAAATACCCCCTTCTACTTTTAACATGTATTTACTTGATGATTTAGATGATAATGTGCCAAATAGATCATTTTTAGGGTTTAAAAGCACTAGAAGAAAGATAATGAAAAGAAAGGACCAATCACACTTCATTGACATATCTACACCCAAAGGAGTGGACGATTCTTTGGGTTATAATCCTCAAAAGTGAAGCTCACACCTACCAAGTCTAATTCTAGACTCTAAATGAAGCGCTTGTTGGGAGGCAACCCAATGTGCTTAATCTTTTTGTGAAAATGTAATTTGAGTTACTATGTATTATGTAGTTTTAAGTATGCTTATTATGTTTGTTTTGTAGATTTTCAATAAGGAACTCAAGGTGCAAGACTAAAGAAGAGTCAAAACCATGAGTTTGATTTCTAGACCCCTATTTAAATACATTTCATACTTAGAAGTATGTTGATAATGTTTTATGTAGAGTATGTTATGTATTTTTGTAGTTAAATGTTCATAGGAGTCACTATTTATGGTTAAAAACTTTTTGATCAAAAAGGTCATTTGGTGAACTATGAAAGTTATATGATGTTTGACCTTATTTATAAGCTTGATATACTTAAAGAAAAATGTGTGCATAGTTGGTTTGAAGGTTGTATTCAATTTTGGCAAAATATGCAACGTAAAGATTCAAGCTCATATCATGCTTCATGTTGTAATTTTGATCAAAAAATTAAAGGATTTATATTTGTACATGTGCATCTTTATGATTCAAACTTGTTCCAAGTGTTAATTTATTCATAAATATGTTAAAAGTAAGTTTGAAGTTACTGAAGAGAATTGAAATAACCAACGGAACAGTAACTTATAATTTTTTGAAAAATCACTACCTGTTACAGGATGCGATTCGTGGCTAGATCCGCGGGTTGACATCCGCGGATCCATCCTCGGATAAACTTCTGGGAGGTTAGTAAGATCCGCTGCATAGAGATCCGTGGACAATCTAGGAGAACCGTGGACTACCATCTGCGGATCACCAGAGGTTTCTGTTTTTTTAGACTGTTTTTAATGCTCTCTAATTGGTTCTTTTACAACTTTTTTTGCATGATTTGTGTATATGTTTTGAACATGTTACTTAACACTTCAACATGTTTCAATCTTGCATTCTTTATTGTTCCATTTACTTTGAAAATTTTGACCGAGTGGCATGAAAGGGTTGACTTTTGAATCAAAGCAACTTTAAGAAAGTTTCTTTAGCAGTTTACTTCATCTATACATAATGCAATTGCTCATATAAATTTTCTTACAAATTTTCACCTTCTTGAGCCACATTGTACAAACTAAGTGTGGAAGAATTCATGAGCTTCAAGTATGCTATGTTGATTGTTTATTTCATTAACTATTCATGCATCATCTCACATAGCATTCTAGTGTTTTGAACTTTGAAAGCAAGAATAATGAGCAAGTGGGGATCAAAAGAGGAACATGGTGAAGCATTGCAAAAAGAAACTTGTGAAGGCTAAAGGACTTCAAGGACAAACAATATCAACTTAAGGAATCATCAACCAAACAAGGGGAGTTTCCTTGTTTCATTTCTCTTTCTTAACTTTTCCTTTACACATTGAGGACAATGTTTCATACTAAGTGTGGGGGGAAGGTATAAGATTATGTTTGGCTGGGATTTGAAGAAAATAGTGTTAAGATATTATTTTGGTAAAACATGGCCAAAATTTTTTGCAAATTGCTTTAGTAACATGTTTTCATACCATAAACTTGTTGAATTGATTTATTCGTTGAAATAATTTATGCACTTTGCTTGAATGATTTTTACGAATATATAAAGAAGTAGTCATTATGTGGTTAGGAGTTTTATTTTTAGGAAAGTATATCTTTTAAAATGGTTGTAATTATGTTTTGATTGGGCATATTTGATTTTAAATTTCTTTTCTTTATTTAATTTTACATTCTTAAGTGGTAGATATGATCAAAAGGTATACTTATGTGAATAAAGGGACAATAATATTATGAAGTTCAATGATGAATATTTACTTATTACTACTCCAATGATTCAAATTGTTTAGTAACTGGGAATCTTCATCACAAAATGTCGATTTTCACGTGAAACAGTAATTGAATTAAGAGTATGCATAGCCAGTTTGATTGAAAGTGAATCGTTGAGTAATAAGGGGTCTTCATCACAAAATGTCGATCTTTTCATCAAAAGGTAATTTCACTTCTCAAACCAAAACTAAAAGGTGGTTAAACGGATCAAAGTGTTGAGTAATCGGAGGTTCTCATCTAGAAATGTCAACTTTCACGTCAAAAGACACTTACAAAATTATAAAGTTCCAAATGTCCCTATTGTGTGTAAATTGAGTTGTATATGAGGGTCCATATTGAATACTTAATGTGTGAAATTTTGTAAGGCAAAGGAATTTAGTTGAATAAGTTTTAATCTTGAGATAATTACTTCCCTTTTACTTGATATGATTAGTACTAGAAACTTTACAAGGAATGGCATAATGCCTATTGCTTTATGTTGTGAAATTGTATTCAACAATGTGGCATGTGTTATTTCAAGCCTTAAATAATGTTGTTGACCTCTTGATTTTCTAATTGCTTGAGGGCAAGAAATGATTCAAGTGTGGGAGAATTTGATAAGTGATGAGTTTACTAAATATTATATATATACATATTATTATATGTTTTATATGTTATTTTAACATAATTATAATTCTCTTGGCCACAAATGACTCATTTTTCAATAATTACTAAGAATTAGGGTTTTTATTAGAATTAGGATTTTTGAAGTAAAATCTTTACTTGAGTAAATTAATGCACAATTTTCGTGTAAAATTGTAGGTTCATCACATTTAAACTCATTTTGGATCAATTGGAGTAAAGAAAAATTAAAATCAAAGGCGATTCAAAGAGCTATGGTGGATGGGCAGCTTAAAGGAATAATTGTGCAAAAATAAGGAAAAATCTAATTCTTCATCAAAACGTGTGGAAATACATGGAAAATGCTTGTACATGTGGATACCAGCTCGGCAAAAATCAGAAAATCAAGTGAGGACCACAAGGTGCGATCCACGGATGACAACTCGCAGATCCCTATCCGTGGATCGTAAGTTTGCTGGACTTTCTAGGGCATCAACTTGCATACTCTTCCAACTGGTTTTTGCAGACATTTTCAGATGAGGATAGGGTTTTGCAAGTGGGGGAATACTTTGGAAGCATAAATGAAGACTTTTGTGCCCATTTAGAATCTCCAAACAAATCTTCATCATTTTCATGCATTAATGATTTATGCAAATTGGAAAATGACTTGAGGAACATTTGTCTATAAATAGAAGTTATTTATAAAGCATTGGTAACAAGTTTAGGAGTAGAACAAGTTTTAGTAGTAGGAAATAGTTATAGTCTCCATTTTATACTTAGTTTGGTAGAGAATTAGTAGAATTCTCTTAATCCTTCAATAGAGTTGTGAGGACCATTGTAAGAGACTTTTGTAGTGCAACTTTTGAAGGTGAATAAAGAAGAGGAGCATATTCTCATATTGGTTGAGTGATTCCCAAATTTCATCTCTTTTACTTTCAATTGTTGCTATAAATTCTATCTTTGAAGTTAAACTTTAAGTTGTTTCACTAACCATGTTGAGCTAAAAGCTTTATCTAGACCATAGATGAAACTAATGAATCAAGAAACATGACTTAACTTCATTACACTTACTAAGTTTGCATTTGTTTGTTTACTTGTTCAAGCTTTAATACTTGTTCTTGTTTGGCTAAATTAAACAAGTCATTTAGTTGCTACTTGACATTGAGAGATGCATGTAACAATGGAAAAAGAACAAGTACTGCTTAAGTAGTTCATATGAAAATAATTAATGCTTAAGTGAATTAATACAATTCATGTTTTCATTAGGTTTCATCATGAGAATAGTTAAAATCTTGTCATTTCATATAGAGATCTAGTTATGACACTTATGGAATTGGATTCTAAACAAAGCAAGATAATACTTAGTAAGTCATTCACGTATGATTCATTAGTAGATTTTATGTTTTAGGCTTCTTTGTATTGAATTTTACAAAAGTTCTCAATCATATACCTACTCTATTGAAGGGATCCCATCTCCATCTTATTTTGATTGTGTTTAGATAATATAAGTTAGTGAAAAACCTTTAGTAATTGAACATATTTGATTATTCGTAGGATTCGATATCTAATATTCCAAATACTGCAAGCGACCCGTGCACTTGCGGACTAAGTTAGGAGATTAGATTTTTATTACTTGATTTGTGTATTTTTGTTCATAATTGTTGTACCTAATCTACAACACGTCATAGAATCGTTCGTATGGGATGTAGCTTCTCAAGGGAAAGTAGCAGTTAATAAGCATGCCACACTCGTTGACTTGGGTTTATTAAGGAGGTTAGATTGATTTGATGCATTTATGAGAAAGAGTCAAGGGCTAAGTAAACATAGCATACTAGAATATGACGAACTGTGCCTTTTATCTGATGTTCAATTACTTGTGTGTTTTAAAATTTCCAAATTTAGCAAGTTCGATGGAACAAGAAATCTTAAGGCTCATCTTAGGATGTTTACCAACAAGTTGGGTAAGCCTTTAGATGATGAGAACCTACCCATGCGACTGTTCCTTGAAAGCTTGGAGAGGACGCTCTAGACTGGTACTTGAATCTAAAGCCTCAAGGATCAAAACGTGGTTGGATTTATCAACAACTTTCGCGAAACAATATGAATTTGATTGCAAATTGGTACCAACTACAACTATCTTGGAGAATACTAAGAGAAAGCCTTCGAAGTTCCACAAGACTTATGCAAAGTGGTGGAGGAAAATAGCTGCTAAGGTGGAACCCCCCATAACAGAAAAGGAGATGGTCCGTAGATTCTTCAAAACTCATGATCCACCTTATGTTAAGGAGATTTTTCGCATGACATGTAGTTCATTTGCTGTTATTATTAATAAGCTGGACGAATATGATGAGTTTGCTAAGGTGGGGAAGATAATCAATGTGATGGCACTGAAAATGTAGTTAGAGGCTTTGCAAAACCAAAACCAAAACCAAAACAACAATGGGAAGAAACCCCCGTTCAAGAATATAGAAGGAGAAATGGCTTTTGTATTGAACCAAGGCCCATCCTTTAGACCAAGAGCTCAAAATTACCTTCCATACTCAACCTCTTATCCAGATCTTCCCAATGCCCAACAAATTTACCATATCAATACACAGTTTTCTCATCCCCTAACTGGTTATCCAAACTTTCTTACTCCGCAACCAACCTTCTAAAAGTATCCTCATCCTTCTTTAGTTTGAGACTATATCCACAAAATAACACCAATCCCATTTGCAACCCTTTCCAAGCCAATGTAAACCAAACTCAGAAACCACCCTGAACTTTCACGAATCTTGGTCGTTCCTTTGATCAGTTGTATGAGTAATTAAGGGTAGCTAGAAAAATTGGCATGATGCCATCCAAAATTTACTCTAAGGTCTTCTTACTAACTATGATCCTCAAGGGATTTGTGCATACCACTCTGGAACCCCGGGTCATTCAATTGCCAATTGTTGAGTGTTGAAACACAAAATACAGGACATGAATGGGGCCAGCGATATTGTCATTAGAAGAAAGGGATAACTGATAGGGAATGGATTTGAGAATGGCCAAGATGCTTGAGAACCTAAGTGTGGAATCCGTTAAATCCTAGACCAATTTGATTCTTGAATCAAGACAACCTAAGCATGGGATTGTTTGTTTCAAAGTACACATTCTTCGATGAAGACAATCCTATAGGAGTCGAAGGACAAACCTAAAGGACCTTAATCAAATCAACAAGAAATATCTCTAAGCGAATTTGTTGGTCTTGGAATCACTCCAATAAGATTGAATTATTCTTAATCACCAAAGAAAGAAAGCTCTTAATGTTTAGAAAACTCACAAATATAAAAAAATCAACGTAATTTTTTTAAACAGTAAAAAGAATGCCTTTATATAAACTTACAAGGAATAATGTAGAAACTTACTAAAAACTATCATTAGTTGTAACTTATCACAATTAGACAACTACCATAAAACTTACAACTAGTAAAAAGTAAGCAAAATACTGAATGGAATACGAAACTCACAAATCTATTGGTATTCGTGAGCCTATCCATGTGCAAGTAGAACACATAGCACTAGAACGCAATCATCAGCATGTGACCATTCGGTCCTTATCTGCTTGGGCAATTTGCTAACAGTTAGCCAGTGTGGATAAGACCAGAATTTGTGATCCTTTTGTCATGCAGTATGTTCATAACCGCAGTTGCTTCATAGGCATGGTTAAGGCCAAAATTGAATTTTGCCCACCAATCTCTGCACAGGCCTCTTGCATTGGTCTAATTATTCCACACCAAACCCTCTCTCGGAGCCTTGACCTCTATTTAAAGCACCAAGCAAAAGAACAATGAACAATTATGATGAATTTCATGTGTGTTTAGGTCATACTTTGAGTCCTTGGATCCTTCTAATTGACGTTGGCTAATGGATATCATTGATGTAGCATCTAAGCTTAAGATGGGCACTACCACGCACATATCAAGAACAAGAGCCAAATGTCAACAGAAATACTCTCTAGGAATATGAGGAAACTGTGGGAGTAGTCTCTATTGGTGAAAAGTTTGACGGCCCTACTCTATACATTGTGGAAGAAACTAAGGTGATGGGTATGGTTAAAGATTTAGATGATAAACCTAGAGAAAAACTGAAGCCATCGGTGACTAAGAAAGATGAGCCTTTTTTGCTTGAAGCACAAGATGAGATGACTGATTCCAAAGACTATTTTGGAATCGCTTTGACTACATTATGGATACTTTAGATAAGTGCACATATCGTTTCTGGCAATACAATGTATAGGAGTACTGAACGTCAATCCCACAGGGACTATGCAAGTACTAGTACTAACCTTCTTTGTATTATCTAACCTCACAAAGTGAATGGCAACCTCAATGGCAATACAAATTAAGTAAAACTAATTACCTAATTAAATTACAATCTCAAAGTCAGTAGAGAAAATGAACAAAAGTAGATATAAATCTAGATGTAGAATTTCCCTAAACCAAACTTGCCATAACTCTACCTTGATTAATGAACAATCCAATCGCTTAGACCTTAGAATCCCTTAATTAGGTTTAATTTTTCTCAAGTATTATCCCCTATCCCCTTGGTTAATTAATTAGAATCTCTTCTCAATTAAAACCCCAAAGTGATACCTTAAGGTTTTATGGATTCTATGGTTTTGATTAGGTTTAAATCTAACTGAGAAGACTCGTATAGTTCTATCTCTAGCAACCCATGCATACCTCTTTATTAATGAGGTGACCTAATCATATAAGTGATTTCTTAATCTACTTATATTAAATCAATGTTAAATCAAGGGGGCATGCAAATTCCAATTCAACAATAACGACACTCAAGATAAATCTAAGAATAACATGGGATTTTCATTAATCAGGTTATGAAGTCAATAACAAAAGAATCTAGGGTTCATTCATCTAGAGTATAAACAACTCAATCCATAATTACAAGAATAAATTCAACAAAATACAAAAGAGAATAAGAAAACTCATTCTCATGCAATTTTTTTTAATCCTCTCTTGAATTCTGATGAAGCTTTCTTGCTTTTCACTATTGAAGACCTTGAGTTGCTTCTCTACTCTTATTTCTCCTCCCAACATCCTTTTAGATGTATGTGAAGGTGTGAGAGATGTGTGTTATGTGATGGTCTAATCTCCCTACTAGGGTTCAAAACCCCTCTGCTCTCCTTTTTGGGGAGAAGCCCTCTTTTGAGGCTTTAAAATGATAGCCCTAAGTCTTCCCATTCATGCCACTTTGTTGCAAAAAAATTGCAAAATCCCGCAAGTGAGACACTTCCGCGTCTTGGTCATTCGTGCCTGCAAATAAGCCAATCGTGGGTGCAAGGCAGTAAGACACGGTCGCGACTAAGCCCGCGGACAACCAGCCGTGGGTGGCCATCAGTGGCACTCTTCACATTCTGATCTTGGTCATGGCTCAATCCGTGGTGCAGCTAGAGACACAGCTACAATAAAAAATTTCACTTTTGTGTCCAATCGTGCCTCCAACTGCGGTCCAGTGACTCTACCTCCTTTGTAGTTGAAAAACCTTGGACTTTACTCCATAATTTGGCATGTTTTGCTTCTTTAATCGTTCACCATCATTGAATCAACCTTTAAACTTCATCTTTGCAACTTCATTTGATTGAATTCGATGATGAAGTTATCAAAACACTACAGAAACAACACAAAAACCCATGTAAATTGCACATTTACACAATTTGACATTAAAATCACAAATGAGAAGAAATAGCAAGAAATAAAGGAAAACTAATTAAAAAACCTTAAAACTTTAACCTAAAATCCTATTAAAAACTAGTACACTTTAGCCAATATCACCTTTCATTCTAGAAGTGCGTAATTTGAGTGAGATGTGCTGAAACCTGTAATGTTTGAATTTCCTGAGCAAATGCTTGTTGACAGGTCACAAGAGGTACTGTGGAACTACAAATAACCTAGCCTGCTAATTGAACGTAAGAAGGCATCAAATGAAGAAGTGTCTATCGTCACTGGGTCGGGAAGAATTGGAGGAGGGCCCGATGTGGGTGCCCAACTTAAAGCCATTGGGAATTCTCTGCCACCCAAGTCTCCGATATTTGAGAAGGATGTCATGGATTTCCTGAGATTGATGAAGATAAGTGAATATATAGTGATTGAACAGTTGGATAAGGCGTCTGCTCAAATGTCACTTTTGAGTTTGCTCTTGACTTCCGAGTCACACAGAGAAGCCCTGCTCAAAGTTCTCAACAAAACTCAAGTACCAAAAAGTATCCTAGTGGATAAGTTTTCTGACCTTATAGGAAATATTTTGGCCTCCAATCATATTTCATTCTCTGATGATGATTTGACTTCTGAAGGAATCAGACACAATATGGCATTATACATAACAGTACGTTATAATGGAAAGTTATTGCCAAAAGTCCAAGTAAATAATGGATTAGTTTGAATATTTATCCGTGGGGATCTCTTGTCAAACTTGGCCAATCTGACGTTAAACTTTGCCACTAATAGTCGTGGTACGTGGTTTTGATGGAACAAAGAGGGAAACAATGAGTGAGGTTGATTTGATGATGAAGGTAGGACTTGCACAATTCCAAGTCGTTTGCCAAGCCATGGATTTTTCTAGCGCTTATGGTCTCTTGAGGACAAATCACATGTTGGACGAGAAGCGTTAGAGGCAGAAGCAATGGTAGCCAAGGAGATGATCCAAGAAGGGTATGAAATGGGAAAAGGTCTTGGGTAAGATTTGTAAGGGATCCTAGAACCCACTGAGTTCCCAATGCAAAAAGACGCTTTTTGATTAGGATTTTGCCCAACTGCAAAGGATAAGAGGGAAATGAAAGTGCGCAAGCACGCTGAAAAGGAAGGGAGGCAAACTGGCATGCACATTCCACCATTGCACTACACCTTTCCTCGCATGGATCCTATTAACGAGATTGATTTGGGTATATCTAAGTTGTTTGTGGGAGTCACTTATGAAGCTGAATCATTAGGGGTTGCTGAGTTTTCAATAATTCCTTAAGGAGTTATTCAAAATTGGACGGCTGATTATTTTCCCTCCCGAAGGGAATTTCAATAAACTAAGGGGATTGTCATTTGTAAGAGTCTTTTGTTTTTATTAGTTGGTTTTATTCTTTGCATGTCTTTAAATTGCATTTCAAGTTCTTTAGTATGTTAGAGTCTGTCACCTTATCAGTACAAAAATCTGAGACGGATATGCCTTTGAATAAAGTTTGTCCATGGAATTGCCGCTTCGCTAAATTTCCTTTTGTTTCTAAGTTTAATGAAATAAAAGACTCCCCTTTCATTTTTAATCACTTTTGTTAATTTATTGCATGTTTGTTATATTTTTAGATGGCCATCGATAAAACCATTTGACTCTTTGAATATCAATATTCTAAATGTTGGTGATGGCGATCTTGATATCCCTTATGAGTATGAAATCATGCAATCTAATATTCAAAACGGGAGTGACACCGAAGAAGAATATGAGTTTGTTTTTAGAATTCTGGAATAATATGAAGAGAAACCCAAACTGAACTTAGAAGAAATAGAAATCATTACTATTGGTACTAAGATGGAGGTTAATGAAGTCAAAGTGAGTATCCATTTGAATAAAAAGCAAAAATAAGAAGTGATTGAATTGTTGACATTATTCCAAGACATTTTTGCATGGTCGTATATTGATATGATTGGGATTTCTAAAGATATAATAGTCCATAAATTAACGACTAACCCGAATGTGGCTCCAGTAAAACAAAAACCTCGAAAGTTTAAACCAGACATGAGTCCTAAGACAAAGGAACATATAACGAAGCAACTCCATGTCGGGATTATCATGGTGACTTATAATCCCATGTGGCTTTCAAATTTGGTGCCTGTTCTAAAAAAGAATGGACAGGTGAGAGTTTGGATTGATTATAGGGATTTGAATAAGACTAGTCCGAGGGACGACTTTTCTCTATTGAACATTCACTTCCTTTTGGACAATACTGCGGTGCATGAGGTTGTGTCCTTTGGAGATTGTTTTTCAAGGTATTATCAAGTTTTAATGGTGGAAAAGGATAGAGAGAAAACTGCTTTTGTCATCTTTTGGGGAATGTTTTGCTACCGAATGATGTCTTTTGGGTTGAAAAATACTAGGGCCATTTACCAAAGGACCATGACCACTTTATTTCACAATATGATCCACAAGGAGATGGAGGTTTATGTGGATGACATTATCATCAAATCCAAGAAAGTGGATGATCACTTAGTTGATTTGAGAAAATTGTTTGAAAGACTAAGGAAATACAACTTGAAGCCGAATCATGCCAAGTGCACTTTCGGGGCTCTGGCCGGCAAATTATTGACTGTTATTGTCAACAAAAAAGGTATAGAGATAGACTGATACAACCCCTTGGACACCTATACAAGTTCTTGGCGAAAACTTGATGATGCTTGGATGAGTGAACGAGTTAGGAGAATTTCTTCAAAGACGTCACACGATTTTTATGTTCAACTTGGGCTTGGAATTTATGTTTATGTTGCTGAATGTTTGGGCCAAGGTGTGAGCTATTATTTGTAGATCAAGTTTGCATTCAAAGAGGTTAATGAAGCTTCCTTGGAAACCATGAAGCCAGTTCAGACCAAGTCAAGTTACCAAGCCTCTATTGGGCTTAGAGAGACCCTAGTTGGACTTACGTTTAAGTTTTCATGTTTTAGTACTTTTCTTTGAGTTTTATTATATTTTAGTAGTTTACTTAGTCTCCAAGTTGTAAGACTTGCTAGATTTAGTAGAGTTTATGTTAAGTAGGAAGTCTAGTTAGTTTCCCATTAAAATTATTTCCTTATTATGATGTTTTGACCCTTTGATAAAGGGGAGTTACTGTTCATCCGAGATTATGATGATTAATGATAATTTTCAGCACTTTGAGTGTTTTTCTCGTGATAAGATCTTGTTAGTTCTTTAGTGATTAAGAACTACCCTTGTTTTTAATGAAGAGATTTTGTTAAGTTAAAGTTTTCGCTTAGACTTTATTCAATCGGTTTGTTGTTAGTCTTTTAGGTTTGTCTATTTAGGAATCTACATCACAAATTGGTTAGGTATCTAGAGTTCTAAAAGGAGAACATTCCACGAAGTTTGATAGAATCAAATCAGCCAATTCGTGATTCTTGGAATCTTTGAACGGGGTTTCAAAGGAGTCAAGCATTTGAGTTGTTCAACCTAGAATTTTCAAGGCTTTCTTGGCATTCACTACTTCTGCGCATGTCATAGACCCTGCCAAAATCAAAGCAATCCGGGATATGCTGATCAAGGAGATATGAATTGGGCAACATCAATTTCATTGGTAGATTCATTGCTTAGTTGACTTCCACTCTCAAATCTTTATTCAAGCTATTGAAGAAGAATGCACCAACGAGATGGGATGAAAATTGTCATACAACATTTGATAAGATTAAGAAGTAGGTCTTAGTGCTATCCTAGCTTGGGAGACCAGTAATCATGTATTTGTCTGTGCTCGACGAAGCCATAGGATTTGTTCTGGGACAACATGATGAGCTAGGGAAGAATGAGCCGGCCATTTGCTATCTCCGTAAGAAATTTACGGGGTTTGAGGTGAACTATTCTTATTT
Source organism: Mitragyna speciosa (assembly GCA_024721245.1). Taxonomy (NCBI): domain Eukaryota; kingdom Viridiplantae; phylum Streptophyta; class Magnoliopsida; order Gentianales; family Rubiaceae; genus Mitragyna; species Mitragyna speciosa. The sequence continues at coordinate 15,498,375 of CM045556.1, forward strand.
TGGAAAAGAATTGTTATGCACTAGCCTGGACAGCACAGAAGCTGAGAAATTACTTGCTAAGTCACACCACCTATCTTATCTCATGTTCTGATTCTCTAAAGTACCTATTAGAAAAACCAATACCAATCGGATGCATGGCCGAGTGGCAAATGATCCTTTCTGAGTTTGACACTGTCTTCACTACTCAAAAGGCAATTAAAGAGTAGCCATAGCTGATCATTGGGTAGAAAACCCAAGAGAGTATGATTACAAGCCACTTAGTACTTATTTTCTAGATGAAGAAATTCTATTCATTGGAGCAACTGAGGATATGAGCGAGCAATATCCCGAATAGAGGTTATTTTTTGATGGTGTTTCTAATGCTTTTGGAGTCAGGATCGATGCATTTCTTGTGCCACTAGAAGGAAAGCATTTCCCATCAACTGCCAAGCTATGCTTTCTTTGCACTAATAACGTGGCTGAATATGAAGCTTGCATATTTGGATTGAAGATGGCTTTGGAGATGGAGATTAGAGATTTAGTAGTACTTAGTGACTCTGACTTGCTTGTGCATCAGACACTTAAATAATGGGTAACTCGAGAATTGAAAATCATCCCTTACTATTATACCTTCCTTGAACTAGCTTTTAAGTTCAAGAGTTTGGAGTTCAAACATATTCCTAGAATGCGCAATATTTTTTCAGATGCATTAGCCATATTGTCTTCGATGATCAAACAGCCGAATGAGTGGACAATTAACCCATCCAAATTCAACTTTGAGAGGTACCTGACCACTATTTGGTTACTGAAGAAATGGTAGATGGTCATCTGTGATACACTAACATCAAAGAATTCATCAAAAATGGGTCCTACTCTCTTGTTGCGAATACAACCTCTAAGGTTTGTTGCGCAAAATGTCTTCAAGGTTCTTTTTGAATGAGGAGGTATTGTAAAAAAGAACACCTGGCCTAGGTCATTTAAGATGTGTTGATGAAAAAGAGGCTTATCATATGATGAAAGAGGTTTATAGTGACGTGCGTGGATTGCACATGAAAAGACATTTACTGGTCAAGAAAATCATGAGAACCAGATATTTTTGGCTTACCATAGCATGACTGTGTAAATTTTGTCCAAAAATATGTTAAATGCCAAATGCATGAAGGATGTGATACACATTTCTCCTTCGGAACTACGTAGTATGACCGCTCCTTTGTCGTGTTCAATATGGGAAATGGATATGCTCTGAGCCATTGATCTGCCTACTTCGAATGGGCATCGATTTATCTTGGTTGTGATAGAGTACTTCACTAAATAGGTTGAAGTTGCTTCTTACAAGCATGTGACTAAGAAAGCGGTGGTTGATTTTCTGAGGAATCATGTCATTTGACGTTTTGGGATGCCGGAGACACTGATCACGGATAATGCCAAGAATCTCACTAACAACATGGTAGATGGGTTAGCAAGCAGTTCAAAATCGAACATCAAAACTCTACAATTTATAAACCCCAGACTAATAGAGTTGTAGAGATTGTGAATAAGAATATGAAGAAGATTATTCGCAGGATGACTGACACACATTGAGATTGGCATAAGAAGTTGCAATATGCATTGATGGCATATAGGACTACCATAAGGACTTCAATTGGAGCAACTCCTTATTCTCTTATGTATAGGATGGAAGCAGTGTTACTTGCAAAAGTCGAGATTCCATCTTCGCGTATCTTGATAGAATCCCAGTTAGAAGAAGTTGAATGGGTTTGTAAACCTCATGAGCAGTTGTCACTGATTGATGAAAAGGGATTAAATGCTTTGTGCCATAGATAGTGCTATCAACGGCGAATTGCTAGTGCATATCAAAAAAAAGTTAAGCCTCACCAATTCGAAGTAGGAGATAAAGTTTTGAAGTGAATTCTCCCAATTCAAGAGGATGCAAAAGTAAAACTCGCTCCAAATTGGTAAGGACCATTCATTGTTAAAAAGGTGTTACCCCAAGAAGCACTCATTCTCATGAAAATGGATGGATGAGTTTTTCCTTAACCAATCAATTCAGAATATGCAAAAAGTTTTGCATTTGATTATAGAAAATTTCTCTAAGATTACTATGAAAAGAAAGCCCTATCTCTTTCATGCAAATATATCATTATAAATTCCTCTGCCCAAACTTTCAAGTTACCCTATTTTCCTTAAGTATTCCTTGAGTATTGCAAACCTAAATTAGGACAAATCTTAAAAAAAAAAAGAAGAAGAAGAAGAAGAAAAAAGAGAGCCTAGTTTAAACATAAATTGGGGCAAATTTTAGTTATTATCAACCCCATGGTGAGCAAATTCGAAGGAAAGGAAGCCACAAAACTACTTAAAATGTCTAGCTAAATCGGCTTTCATGTCCTCCACATCTTTCTAAACACTATTTCGCCTTGTCACGAGATTTAAATCTTACCTGCCTTTGCTTCTCGCAGTAATTCTTAGACAAGTTTTAAAATCAAAGGCAGATGATGTAAAGGTGTCTTTTCATAAACTTGCAGGAGAGGACGTCTCACTAATGCTATTGACTTGCAAAAACATATCTGATCAGATTGGGTCTGAGAATTGATTTGCTCATTTCATTTTGTGGGTTTCCTTTTTCTCTCTAGGTGAAAACCTAAAAGGGCACGATAAAAAAAATATTAAGGTAAAAACTCGAAAGGGCACCTTAAAAATAAAAACTCAAGCTGAAAACCCAAAAGTGCACCTTAAAAAAAAGGTGGGGTTATATCTTAGTGAAAACCTGACAGGGCACTAAGATAGGGATTCCAGAAACTCAAGAGAGTTGAATGCAAAAGATAAAGTGGTGAAGGTTGAAAAGGCTAGTGACTATGCTCATTTGGGTCTTCTCTTCATATTGTTCATTCTGTGGCCAACATTAGTCTCTAGATGGATGACATAAAAAAGGGTCATATGTGTCATTTTTCTTCATCAATGGCCATCTTTGAGCAATATGTCTAATTTCTTATGATTCGGCCAATGTTTCTTATGCGTCATTATTTGGTGTAATCAATATAAGTAGTTAGTGTTTCGTGCATGTTATTTGTTCATTTTTTTTAATGTTTTGCTTATTTTTTGTATTTCTCTCATTGCATAAGTATCTTGCCCCATTCATCTGGTTACATGTCACTAGTAGACAATCCTTATAGTTTACCGAAAAAGATCACTAGCCATAGGTGTTATGTGATAACAAAGGGTTGGTTGACAGTACTGACGAGCCATAAGGATATGGAATAGACTATGAAAATAGTATCAAGATCGGTTATTTGGCTTTAGACACTCATGCTTATATGATTCTCAAGACCTATGGGATCACACGATGGCAGCTTTATTTTTAGTCATGACTATTTTCTTTTTTTGCATGAAGAATTATGTGATTATTATCGTTGATGCACAACAACATAAGAAAATTGGGGCAAATATTTTATTGATAATGGTGTATATTATGGTAAATTTTCAAAAAAATTAAAAAATTATGGTTTTTTGTGAACTCTGTACGCTGGGGCACATTTTTTAGAAAAAAATTGATTTTCTAGATTTTGAGAAAGATTTTGAAAATTTTGTTTCAAATTGATTTGTGAGCTATTTTCAAAATTTTTATCTTCCCTTACATCAATGCTGGCAATCCAGGAACATGCATCCGTCTAGTAGTTTGGACGGCATAAATTTACTGCGTTCAAGTTTGACAACCCAAAATTTGCATCTTTCATAAATTCGGGCACCCCAAGGTGATGCATCCGTTTAGTAGCCTTGATGGTATAAATTTATCTCTTTTCAAGTCTAGCAATCCAAAATTTGCAATTTTCATAAATCCTGACAACCCAGGAACATGCACCCATCCAGCAGCTTGGACGGCTTAAATTTATCTCTTTTCAAGTCTGGCAATTCAGACTTTGCATTTTTCATAAATCCTAGTAGCCCAAGATCATGCATCTATCCAGTAGCTTGGACGTTATAAATTTATCTCTTTCTAAGTCTAGGAGCCCAAATTTTGCATTTTTCATCATCTTGGCAACCTAGGATCATGCATCTGTCCAGTAGCTTAGATTGCGTAAATTTATCTCTTTCTAAGTCTGGCAACCCAAACTTTGCATTTTTCATAAATCTTGATCACCCTGAATCATGCATCCGTCTAACATATTGGACGGTATAAATTTATCTCTTTTCAAGTTTGGCAGCCTAAACTTTGTATTTTTCATAAATCATGGCAACCTAGGATCATGCATTAGTCTAGTAGCCTGGACGGCATAAATTTATCTCTTTTCAAGTCTGGCAACCCAGACTTTGCATTTTTCATAAATCCTGGTAGCCTAGGATCATGCATCCGTCAAGCAGTTTTGACAACATAAATTTATCTCTTTCCAAGTCTGGCAACCCAGACTTTGCATTTTTCATAAATCCTGACAGCTCAGGATCATGTATTCATCCAGCAGTTTGGACAACATAAATTTATCTCTTTTCAAGTCTGGCAACCCAAATTTTGTATTTTTCATAAATCCTGGCAGCCTAGGATCAAGTATTTGTCCAGTAGCTTGAACAGTATAAATTTATCTCTTTCGAAGTCTGGTAGTTAGACTTTGCATTTTTCATCAATTCTGGCAACCCAGAATCATGCATTCGTCCAGTAGCCTAGACAGCATAAAGTTATCTCTTTCTAAGTCTGGCAACCCAGACTTGTATTTTTCATCAATCCTATTAACCAATAATTATGCATCTATTCAACAACCTGGACAGTATAAATTTACTACTTTCAATTTTGGTAGCCTAGACTTTGCAATTTTCATTAATCCTGGCAACTTAGGATCATGTATCCGTCCAGCAACTTGGACAGCACAAATTTATTGCTTTCAAGTTTGGCAGCTAGACTCTATATTTCTCATCAATCTTGGCAACCTAGGATCATACAGTCGTCCATCTTCCTAGACAACATAAATTTTATAAATTTCAAGGCTATTAGGCCAAACTTTGCATGTCTCATTAATTCTAGTGGCTCAGGATCATGCATCCGTTTAGTAGCCTAGACTCTGACAGTACAGACTTTGTATTGTTCATCAACCCTTGCAGCCTAGGGTCGTGCATTTATTTTGGTTTAGTTCCAACTAGTTCGTTGGACTTTTACATCCAAGTTTTAATTAATGCATTTTATTTGGTTGTTCATCATAATGTAAACTATGTTCAACCTGATTCCCTTAACTGGAATACATAGGTAGTTCCTAGAGAGTCCGGTCATTGCTCCTTGCATTTTTGCACATTCATATTCTCATGGGGGTCAACGTATTTGTGTTTCACATATAGGTGAGTCAAAATTTGATTTCGTTTACGTCTTTGTCTGGAACCTCTATGAGCTTCCCGATAAAGAGTGTCAAGATGTAGACACTAAATTTTGACACACCACTTAGATTTTTTAATATTTAGGGGCATTTTTTATTTTTCAGAGTCAATTGTAATTTTCTTGTAAAACATACTTAATTAGTCAAGTCAGGTTCAAAATGGCCATTTTGGCTTTTAAATACCTTTTCTTTTACTTTAGTGTCTAATTCATATTTTTACACTTTTGAGCATTTTTCTTAGTTTCTGGTGATTTTTAATTGTTGTTCGATATTTTTTAGGATATTCGTTATTAAATATTTTTTGTCATTTGGTTGTCTTAATCGTTAGAATTTTTATTTTTTCCAATTTTATACTTAAAAAGAAAAAGAATGGAAAAAAAGAAAAAAAATAGGGAAAAAATGGAGAGAAGGAAAAACGAGATATTTTTGGTGAAAATTTGATCTAACGAAAAAGGCCAAAAGGCCTAATAGTCAAGGCCCAATAGTGTATTTTTATTTTTATTTTTCATTTTTATTTTTTTCCTTGGATTTTCTTGTTGGGTCAAACCTAATTTGAGAGTTTTAGAGCCTTCCTTTGTATAGTTTAAAAACACGTAACCCTGGGACACATTCATTCAAACAAAGGTTCACGTTTCATTCATCGTGGTAGACACTTTCACAGATAGACAAACTTTACACACGCAAAACACACTATTCCTGGCACAAACAGATCCACTATTGACACTCAGTTCATCTCAACTTCAACAGCTAAGAGACAGCCTCCATCCTCCTCCTCATCAACCACAGAAAACAGCATCTACTAATCTGTCAACAGTTAAGGCGTCATCAAAATCCAACCTTCTTCACCCATCCACAGCCGTGAACAACCACTACACACCACTGTTGACCACCATACCAGCAGTTAAACAATTAATATTACAACCACCAGCATCACCACCATCTTGCCATTGTATTACCATCTACTCACACTTCTTCCATACCAAAGCAGCTATCATCCATCACTAGATCAACAAGCCACCCAGCACACTTCAACATACATAATCAGGCAGCTCCCCACAAACCAATCACTGCCATTACACAACCAAATCAGTCCTTATAACAGCCTTCTAAAGCCACCATCGCCACCAAAAAAATTGTACCAGAAGCAACCCATAAATATGCACCGAAACCGTAGCAATTTAGCCCCAAAATGTTGTCGCACAGCCACCAAACACATCAGCCATCCATGTTTTCCTCCACCAACCAACTTGCACAACCCCTGCCCAACTAACATGCACCACCTCCAGTCTCATTTTGACCGCCACCGCCAATCATCATCCGTAGCACCACCGCCAGCCTCTATTTCCTCGAAACCACCAGGTTTACGGTCTCTAAAACACCTCTGTGCAGCCACCTCTATCGTAGACAGTAGCATCACCACAAACCAGCCACGATCACCACCTTGATCGGCACCAGAAATCACCCTCTTCCTCTGCAAAAGAGGTATATTTGATAGGTCTTTTTCACTGCTTTTGTATTTTATCCAATCAATGATGTTTAATATGGATATTGCTTGATCTATGACAAATTTGTTATGGATTTAGTTGATTGAGAGTTTGATTTGGTATGGATTTAGGTATAATTGAAGGATTTTAGAGTTGAATGAGCTTTAGGATTTTAGTGAGGAAGAAGACGTTTTGGGGGAAGAGGGATTTTAGTATTTGGTTTGTTTATTTTTTCTTTAGTATCTTCATTTAATTAATGCTTTTGGCATATTTTTATGATTTGGCTTAATTTGGACTAATTCAGGAATTAATTTTATCAAACTGAGTTAATTTAGCTAATTAATTCAATTTTCATCTCAGTTTAGCATTTTCATTTGGTATTTTTATTATAAAGTAATATTTGTGTTTAAGCCCTTGTTTTTCTTTAATGTTATTAGTATGATCTCATAGAATTTTGTTTTATGTAATTTAGTCATTATCTTTTGTAGATTAACTTGTAATGGGTTTTTATTTCCAGCCATTAGGATTGTTGCAAATTATGTTTTTGCAACATTTGCTTGACTTTACAATTGAGTCCCTTGACGTGACTCTTTTAATTTGTTAGGAGTTATAATTTTGTCCCCAATTTACTAGATTTTGTGTTTTATCCCCGAATTGTTGGAATTTGCTTCTATGTTTTATTTATTTAAAATAATGATACCTAGACGTCTATGTTCATTTTAAGAGTAATTTTTCACCAGTTGCAACAAAGAGGTACTCCTGTTATCCCTCGATTTTTCCTTATGTGCTTATATGTTTTTCTTACCTGTTTTATCATATGTGATTCCTGCTTTATTTATATTGAGAACTTTTGTTTAGTTTATTTATTTATTATTATTATTATCACTACTCTTACTACTATTGCTACTACTACTTTGTGTGTTTATTTATTCAGCTTTATTGATTTGGAGGGATGTACTAGATAGGTTGTATTTCATTTTATTTCGGCAAAAGTTTGTATTTAGTTAGGCAAATGTGATAGATAGGTTAAATAGGTCATTTCATTTTTATCTTCCCCGGTTATATTGTAGTAGGTTACCCCCTATGTAATAGATAGGGCCTGGCGTGTCGTGTGTTCTATGTGCTATGTGCTTACGTGTTTACTCACTTTCCTTAAGATTTTGTATTTAAAATATTATGTTTATGTGTTATGTGCTCCTGTGTGATCTATGTGTTCTAATGTGTTTTGTGTATTTTTATTATACTATTATTCGTATTTTCTTTGTGATGTCACTACACTAGTCCAATGCTAATTGTGGTTTTCTTTTCGTTCCTTCGCTAGTCCAATGATAGTGAGAATTTGCAGAAGTGGGTTAGTCTAACGCTAGACCCTTGGGTCCCTTGCATGTGAGTTGTACTTGTGTGCAATTCACCTCATTACATGCATTTTTCCATTTTTAGGATTTTGTTTCATTTGTGTGACAATTTTCCCTTATAGTATCCCCTTCCCCAATAAATATTTAATGCATAACATTTAGATTGCGTATCATGTAGAATTTTACGACCTAGATAGGTCATTTGCTTGTTTAGATTGGGAAGAGTCACCCTTTGAACACAGAAAATGGGCGAGTATGGCTTTTATAGCCTTAGCGCGTTATCTATCTTCTATAAGAAGGAAAATCATGTCACGAGTCTTCATTCCTCGTGCTCTTTATATTGCATTCCCTTTCTTGGCTCACTTATATTTATATAAATGCTATTTTTTTTTTGTTTTGAGTCTCATTTTGCATAACTTGTGACTCCTTTGAGGTCTCATTTTGGGTTACGCAATTAATGCATTAAATTAAACTTCGAAATGATATTTTGCCCCATTCGACATTTCTTTTCAGGTTGATAACTAAATAATTTACTAAATATTATATATATATTATTATATGTTTTATATGTTATTTTAGTATAATTATAGAACTTTTGGTTACAAATGACTCATTTTCCAATAATTGCTAAAAATTATTTTTTTTATTGGATTTAGAGTTTTTTAGGCAGAATCTTTACTTGAGCAAATTAATGCACAAGTCTTGTGTATAATTGCAGATTCATCATCCTTAAACTCATTTTGGATCAATTGGAGTAAAGAAAAATCAAAGTCAAAGGTGATTCAAAGAGCTAGATTTGGACGAACAACATAAAGGAATAATTGTGCAAAATAATAGAAAATATCCAATTCTTCAACAAAATGCTTGAAAATATGTGGAAAATGCTTACACACATGAGGTCTAGCTCAGCAAAAATCAGATATCAAGTGGGGGCCACAAGAGTGTGATCCGCGGATCCGCGAATGACAACCCGCGGATCTCTATCTGCGGATCGTATGTCGGCTGGACTTTCTAGGGCATTAACTTGCATCCTATTCCAGCTTGTTTTTGCAGATATTTGTAGATGAGGATAGGGTTCTGCAAGTGGGAGAATACTTTGGAAGCATAAATGAAGACTTTTATGCCCATTTGGAATCCCCAAGCAAATCTTCATCATTTCCATGCATTAATGATTTATGCAAGTTGGAAAATGACTTGAAGAACATTTGTCTATAAATAAAAGTCATTTGTAAAGCATTGAAAACAAGTTTAGGAGTAGAACAAGTTTTAGTAGTAGAAGATAGATATAGTCTTTGGAGAATTAATAGAATTCTCTCAAACTCAATAGAATAGCGTTTTTCGTATAAAAACTCTCTTGTACTTCAACATTTTGAAGGAGAAATAGAAGTTGAAGACTTGTCCATAAGCCTTTCTCAACTCTATCTCTTATTTTCGTAATTGAAGCATGAATTCTTGTATTCTTGTTAAGTTTCTTTGTGTTTCACTAGTCATGATTCACTAAAAGTTTTATCTAGAATATAGATGAAGCTAACGAATCTTTGGCATGACTTAAATTCTCCAAGCTAGCTAAGCTTGCATTTGTTTATTTGCTTGTTCAAGCTATCACTCTTTTTTTTGCATGGCCAACTTAAACAAGTCATTTAGTTGTTACTTGACATTGAGAGATGCATGTAACAACAGAAAATGAATAAGTAATGCTTAAGTCTTTCATATGAGAATAATGAAAACTTAAGTGAATCATTTTAATTCATGGTTTCATAAGATTTCATCATGAAAATAGTTGGAATCTAATTATTTCATAGTGAGAGCTAGTTATGATTTAAATGGAATTGGATTCTTAATAAAGCAAGATACCACTTAGCAAGCCATTTATGCCTCTTTTGATTCATTAGTGGATTCGATATTCTAGATCCTCTTGAATATTGGAATTCTTACAAGTTGTTGTCATTATTTACCTATTCTATTGAATTTCCTTTTTACTACACATCTTGATTTTCAGTTGTTTAGATAATAAAGTAAGCTATAAAGTCGTAGTACTTGCAAAGAATTAATTCCTTGTGGGATACGATACCTTTATACTCCCCATACTACCCTCGACCTGTATACTTGTGGTAAAGTTAGAAGATTAGGTTTATTACTTGATTTATGTGTGTTTCACTATATTTTCATATCTAATCTACACCACATCACAGGTCCAGGATTCTATATTTAATACATCCAAACATGATAAGTTTAAGAGTTACATTAGGAAAATTTCAACGAAACCTCGCAACTAGTTTCGACTAGATTGAAAGGATGCCTTACGAGCAAGCCTTTGCCTTCCTTTTCTTCAATTGTGACTCTCGAACTCATTTTCTCTCGTTTTTAAAGACCTAGAGTCGTCTAAAATGGGTTTTTCTTAATTTTTCTTATTTTTTCCTAAATATTTTTCTAAGAGTTTTTTTTCTAGTTTTAATTCACTTTGTCTTCATTAAACAGTTTTTTCTGGTGACTTGGTACACCAAAACTTAATACAATGTGGTAACTCCTATTTTCATAAAAAACCTTTTTTAGACTATATTTTAGGGCCCAAAACCATCACGCTTTCAAAGTCGCATTTTAGGGCCTTTTATTCTTTTGTTTTAAAACTAAAAATCATTTTTTCAAAAGCCATTTTTACAAAACCACACTCTCTTTTTTAGTTTTCGAAAAATGGGGCACGACAAAGTAGATTGAGAAATTGCTTCATGAATTAGATTCAAACCTAACCACCTAAATAAAATCTATAGAACTTGATGCGTTTTATTGGAAATTTAATTAAGAAAAGATTCTAATTAATCAACCAAGGGATAGAAAGAAAGAATATGATTCAATCAAGAGATTTTACGGTCTAAGGGAATTAGGTTGATCATTAACTCAAGTTGAAGTTATAACATGTTTTGATTTAGAGGATTCTACACTTTGATCTTGTCTTTACTATTGTTTGATCTCCTTATGGATTGTTTAAGTTTGTTATTTAGTTTAAGTAGTACTTTAGTTAATTTTACCATTCGTATTGGTAGGTTAGATAATAAAAAAAGAGTTATTACTAGTGTTCATAGTCTCAATAGGATGACACTTCGTACGCACATACATTATTATATAGGAATGATAAGTACACTTGCCTAAAGAACCCATAGTGTAGTTGGGTGAATACCAGCAGTTTGACTAGTGTACAAGTGGAAGCTAAGACATTACTTTTTGGAGTGCATCTTTGCTAGGATTGGGGATTCACAACATTCCAAATAGAGTTAGACTCTTTATTGATGATTAAGGTTTTGCTTGGGCAGATTAAATGTCTTGGACTATTCATCAAGAGATTCACGTGCTTATGCAATTATCTAAATATTTTTCTTCAATGTCTCACTATTATCATCAAGCTAATAGGCTGGCAGATGCTCTTGGTAACATTGGCTACTCTCTTCAATTTTGTTCGATATTAGTAGAATTAGACATCTTCCACGAGTCAACTAAAGAAGAGTTACGTATGGATAGTTTAGAATTTCCTACAATAAGATTTTGTTGATAAATTCTTTATAAGGGAGTATTACTCCATCTTTTTAGTATTATAATTTATTGTGTATGCTGGAGTAAAATTTATGTCTCCCTCCTAATTTTGATTATTTAATAAAATAGGTTTGGTGCCATCCTTGTGTATAGGGTTGGCCAAAAAAAAAAATAGGTAAGAAGATCTTTTTTTTTTTAATTAAACCTACACTATTACATGGGAGAAGGGGAATTTGGTGTTGGTGGGATTTGAACCCCTAATCTCTGGGGTAGAGTCGTAGAGTTCTAACCGCTTGATTATCTATTCGTTCTCAGTAAGATGATCTTGTGTTTGGATTTGGGTCTTGGAACCCACGGCAATAAACCCAAGCAACTTGCTTTAAGATTGACTTCCTCTTCAAAAACTCAAGTCTCCAAAAAATGTTCTGTGAAGCATGTTTGGAATCAGTAGATTGATACCACAACAAGTTTCTATTTTGCAGCATGGGGAAAATAAGATTCTCATTTTTTTTTGTGGAAGTGGAAGGCAAAAAATAAATTGTATTCTGAATATGCAAGTTTCTTTGAATAGATTCTTGAAACTTTGGTAATTGTTGATAATCCAAATGACAAAATGTAAAAGAGAGAGAATTTAATTGTTAAAAAATTGCTTTACAAATTCTCAATTCTTGAGTGTTTCTTTTTCTTAAAAAATTATTTTCTTATTCTAGATTCATAAATTAATTATGTAGTTTAATGAAAAAACCTAAAAAGCCATTGATAAGATTGTTAATCTTGTGGTGTGATAAGCGTCTAGTTTGCATATTTCTTAGTGTGTCTAGATTAGTATTTTATGCTAGCTTTTAGCGTTTAAATAATGAACAATAGTCACTTTCATGTCTATTTCTTCCAATCTTAAGTTTGTAGCTAAAATGTGCAAATGTGTGGTTTAATATGCAATTCTTTGTGTTTTGTAGGTTTTAGCTATAACGATCATCACTTTGGATCAAATGAAGTATATTGGGATGATATTAAATGTGATTTGAAGTTGATGAGAAGTGGCAAGAGAAGAGGACCAATGATGTGGCGTGATGAAGCAACGATAGAAGAAGAATTGGTGATGAAAGGATTTCACTACACCAACATGTTTTGGTAGTTTGGTCAGAACCGGAGCTAGAGAGAGTGAATTGAGATGATTCTTGAAGAAATTTAAAGCTAAGAGAATTATCTACAATTCTTATGAGACCTCAAAGTCTGATTCTCATGTTTACAATGGCAAATTGCCACATTACTGAAGCATTCTTGTGCAACGATGCTCTTCCAACCACATCTCGGTTTTTTGGCCATATCTTTGTGTACACAACTCCAAACGACTTGGTTTTTTATGCTCTTGGAAGCTAACTCAAAGGGCTATAACTTTCATGTTCAGAGTAAAAGCTAGTTTGGCCAAATTTCTGACCGAACCCGCGGCTGAATACGCGCCATGGGTTGCACAGCGGGTACAGTCAGAAAGTTGTTGATGGAAGCCGTGGTTGTATCCTTGCCACAGGTTCCGGCGCGGGTTCGGGGCGTAGATGTACGATTTTGAGGCGCTTTGGGGCTATCTTTCAGAGGATTAATTCACACTCTTCGTGGATGGTTAGAATAGATCTTTGGAGTGATAGAAACACAAGAGAGAAGCGTAGCATAGTATAGAGAGAGATTAGAATAGAGATTAGCAAGAGTCTCTCTTAGAGAGATTTTCTCTCTTTGAGAGAGCCACCCCTTTAGATTAGTAAATCTCTCTATAGAATGGTGCTATTTGGAGGAGTCTCTTGTACACATCAAGATTGGAGGAAGAATAGAAGATTTGAACTTGTTCATCAATCAATAAGTTTTCTTTATTCTATTTTTATCTCTTTCTTGATTTATATGGATTTGTGTATTAAAGTTTTGATCTTTTATGTGAAATCCACCATGGGTATGTGCTAAATTGTTAATCTAGGGTTAGAGAAAACTAATGAATTCATGCATATGACTGGTTTGTGATTATTCATGTTATCTTGTGCATGTTTGTTCTCTATTTTGGTTTGCATGGATTTGTAGTTGCTTGATCACCAATTATGAATTGATAGTTGTTATTATGCAACGAGAGTTGGTAATAATAATGGAAAAGGAATAGTTGAAGTCTAGGTTGCATGTCACACGAGAGTAGTGGTGCTCCTAGGTGGGTCAATTAGGCAATTCATGTGGCTAATGAACCAATACTAGTATCTTTACCACGAGAGTAGGAAAGAGCTAGTAGGGAGGTAGTTGTTAACTTGTCACGAGAGTGAAGGTTAAGTATAATTGGAATTGGACTCTAAACAAGACGAGAACCAATAGCATGAGTAGATCCTTTCATTTACATGTATAGTCATTAGTTAACTCTATTCCCTAGTGTCTTAAGATTACGAGTTTCCTCTTGATATCGTTATTCTATAGAGTTAGTTAGTTTAGTTGTTTATTTTCTACTTATTTCTTCACATTGTTAATTGGTTGTTTAGATAATAAAGTGAGCAATAAAGCCTTAGTATTTCAAAGACCTTTTCCCTGTGGGATCGACCCTGTTGCCCTATACTCAATACGATCTGTGCACTTGCAGTATATAGGGTAATTAGGTTTTATAACTTGATTATTTGTGTGTGATATAATTGGATTATTTGCTATATTTTTAGACCTAATTACACGCCTATCATGGTGCTCTTATTTTCCTTTTCTAGCTGCATAATTCACGAATTAGCCTATAAATTGAAATAAGTAATGCTATCTCACAAGAAAAATTTTTTGAACCACCCATTACCACCTTTTCTAGAACATCGATAATTAGGTTGTTTTCTTTTTTCCATTTTTGGGTTACTTGTTGCCTTCTTTTAGAGCATTGGTATTTGTTTTTCTTTCTTTCTTTATTCTTAAACAGGTAATATTGGCAAGGCAAGAATACACAAATTAATTATGGAAGAATGCACTATTAAAAAATTCAAGAATCTAAAAGCCTAATGAGAGCACTCATTTCTTGAAATTCCACCAATGAGGAGAGGGGCATGATCAAATGGAGAACAAGCTAAATGCTGCACGGAGAACTTGGCATTAATCTCCTCCATTGAATGATTAATCAACATTCTGTCTAAACACTTCCAGACTCTAGAATTACCTTCCCTGTTATTACTTCAAGTGAAAGAAGAACCTAAGAAAGCCACCTCAAACAACTGAACATCAGACAAAAATTAGAGAAAATCCATGGCTTCATATGGGTGAAAAGGCCTTCCCCCCAGTTTTTCATCCTGGTGAACTATCACGTTGAAGTGCCCACCAACCGTCCACGGACAACCAATTGAGAATTCTCTCCTCAATGAATTCCATAATTCCTGTCTCTCTATAGCTGTGCAGTTCACATGGACAAAAGAAAACTTACAAGGAATAGCAAAACCAACATAACTTGAAAGCAATAATAAATGCTGAGAATTCTCCCCTATCACTGAACAAGACAAGCTTTTTTGGCAAAAAATTGAACTGAACCTACACTATTTGAGAAGCTGATTTCCACACCAATCTTATTTCGAATAAAGTTCATCCTTAAAACATCCGTTTTAGGTTCACAAATAGCTACTGCATAACTTTATGTAAATCAATCAACTTTTTTAATATTTGTAAATTAGGGGATTTGGAAATACCGCTTATGTTCCAGAAGATCATATTAATCATGATGAAGTGGATGAGAGGAGCTAGTGGATGGTTTAACTTGTGGCCTCGGAATTCTTTTAGAATCAAACTGCAGCCAAATAACCTTCTTTTGACTTATTTTTGAAGCATGAAGAAATTGCTGATCCTCTTCTTTTTTATGTTGAATGATTTCAAGATTGTAATATTCCAATCTGTTAGCACCCACTTCATCCACAGTAGTCCTTCCCACCTGCAACCCTCGAGGAGATAAGTTGCCAATATTGCATTCTGCTTCTCTGATTAACACCTGCTGTAAGTTCTCTGTGTGAATATAATCCTCACTATGACCATTGGGCTAGCATTCCTAGACCTCATGATCTATATGATTCTATTAATTCTCCAAGCCAAGGTTCTACAATATATTGGTTTCACCATTAACATCAGAGTGATCCATCTTCTATGATTCTGTGGCTTCTTTCTCATCATTCCTTGCTTCTAATTGTCTTTCTAAGATAGTCTGTTGTGCTTCATCCCTTATATGTATCCTTTGGACATTAGATACTGCATGAACGAGGTCATCAAGCATCTTCGTTTTCTGCATTCCCTTCACATAAGTTGCATTGACAGCAAACAAGGTTGTGTTGGTTTCTTTTTAATCACATACTGCATCGCATTTTTTTCACCATGTTGATTTGTAGGCTACCTCCACTTTTCTTCATTAGGGTTTAACATCTTGCATGAAGATATTTCATGCCTTTGTTGCTGACAATAATGACAGTATTTCAGAAGATTTTCATAGCCCATCTTCTACCAAAATCCTCCCTCTTCAAACCCAATACATATTCTAATAGGTAGCTATTTATTTACATCCACTTTAATGCAAACTCTGGTAACATTAGGTCATGATAGTGTCGAAGTTGTAGAATCAATCTTTAGAGGAACTCCAATCGTACTCGTAATCACAAAGAGAGCAACTTTGTCAAAAAAGTGAATTGGCAAGGCTTCGAAAGAAATCCAAACAAGAGTGGTAGTAGATTCAGGATCTAATCTAAATTCAGGCAACTATTTGAAAACCCTCATTGGGAACTCTTGGATCATCCACGATCTTTTTAACCAACATCGAAGAAAGTGTTCTTCCTGAGAGAATTGAATGATAATATGCCTTTGATGTAAAAGACAAAATGAGAAATTTCCCACAAAACCAGTAGAAGAGAAAGCTTTTTCTCATCAAATCCTTATTTAGATATCCATGTGAAAATTTACCAAAAAGAGCAAAGTTGAATGGGGCTGCTAGTTTTTTTATCTCATCTTGAGAAAACTTTACTGCTGGTGCACCCTTGAGGAGCTGTAATTTTGAGAGGCGAAGGAGTTTGGTCCGTGAGGACTTTTGCAAAGGATCCATTCAGTGGAGGATGTTGCCCTTATTACTGGATTCCTAACATAAGGGCTTAGCTAATCCATTGAAAACCAAAAGAAGTAATCCATCTTTACCATAGCCAAAAACTCAGTTGATTTGCCAAAGAAAGTTGCTAGAAAAGGCAAAAGAAATTTGAAATTTGCATTCCCTGCATTAAGGAAGAAGAAGGTTGGAGGGCATTTCTTGAAAGGTTAATTTCTGCTTGAGCACTTCTTCCAGACCTTTTTCCTAATTATCTAGAAACATTTTCCAATAAGACTTGGATGTATATAAATAAGTCCTTTAAGTTAATTTATCTCATAAATTAATCCCATAAGTATCACATACTTATCTTAATAAGAATTTAACTCAAAGACCATGTTCTTAATGTGTGTGACCCATTAGGTTCCATTCACGTTGGTAATAAGTACAAATTATAACTTAATAATTAATTAATTAAGAGCTACATAAATAAACATTTTAATTCACTAATTAAATAATTTGTCATTAATTCATTAATTAATTAATTTGCACTTATAGATCGTGAGTTGTGTCTAGCAATGCATCATGACCACCCAAGTGAATAGGAAAGTCATATGGGAGACTACACCTATTAATGATAATGCTACCGTGTAACTAATAGTCGTTTATCGCACTATATCCTTAATTAGTCAAACAGTGTAGTTCGCACTCTTTAAATGACTAATTAATAATTTTCTTATTTTTGAAATATAACTTCTAATAAAAGTATAACCTTGAAACTATTTCAAGTCATACTTTCACTTTTGCACAAAAGATTCTTTAAGTTATATTTCAACAAATGGCAAATACGAGATATACTCTCCTATAGTAAGGAGTGGTAAATCTTATATTGATTACTCACTATTATTCCATGCTTCACATTACACCCAACCTCTACTCTATGGGCTACTCTTTTATAAGTATCGAGTAATAGAGTCAATGTATAGTAATCTACACTCAAGATATTACAGTAATCTCAAGTCTAAGGATCACTTATACCATTGCCATTAAGAATACGAATCATTGGCACGATGAATGGTGACTCTTGGCAGATAAATCCAATAAACTTGTTCTTTAATAGGCATTCACATAATAGCTTAGGTGTCTCAATCCAATACTATGAGATACTTAAGAATATAACTTATGTGTAATAAGAGTTTCATCATTGTAACTCTTACAATCTCTTACACACAGTTAATATTCTATGGACTTTATCAAATAAACAAGTATGATAAATAACAAGTATTAAATTTTAAAGAAAATGCCACATAAATTAGTATAACATGAAACAAGTATTAAATTTTAAATTTTTAAATGCCACATAACAAGTATTAAATTTTAAAGAAAATGCCACATAAATTAGTATAACATGAAACAAGCCTAATATATTTAAAAATTAACTTGGTTTTAGGGCATACACTAATAATTATTAGATTCATCACTCCTCATGACGGGAGAGTATAACCTTGTTCGGCCACTAATTGGAAATATTGACTTAATAAATCTTCTACAAAAGTGATAGTACAACTTGAAAGGAGTTTCAAAGGTTATACTTCATGAAGAGTCATGTTTTAGGAACAAAAAAATATTAATTAGTCACTCAAAAAGTGTGCACTACAGTCTTAGACTATTTGGGATATAGTGTAGTGAAAGAATATTAATTATACAGTGACGCTGTCATTGATAGGTGTAGTCTACTATTTCACTTTCCCATTTATTTGGGTGGTCATGATGCATTACTAGACGCCTTCCACTCTTGATCTATAAGTATGAATTAATTAATTAGTTGAATTACTAATAAATTAAAGTGTTTGATTTATCTAACTCTTAATTAATTAATTAATGAGTTATAATTTATATTTATTACCAACGTGAATGGAACCTAATGGATCACATACAATAAAGACATGATCTTTGTGTTAAATGGTAATTAAGATAAATATGAGATACTTACAAGTTTAATTTATGAGATAAATTAGTTTAAAGGATTTATTTATAAACACCCAAGTTTTGATGGAAAAGGTTTCCAAAATAATTAAGAAAGCTCTTAGGTTTCTGTATAGAATAGGAGTGGCTAATTCTTATTTTCTAAGGTTAAGCTTCCTAATCCTATTGGTTTCCTGATAGTCTTATTTCCTAAAGACTAGAATTCTTCATCTAAATAAGACTTACCCTTGACTCTTGAATTATAGCAAGACTGATTGTAAGGTTTAGTAACTATCAAAATTTAGGCAAAATTCACACAAATAAGTAATAAAATTTATAACCTAATACCCCTTTCTACAAGTGCATGGGTCAAATGTAGTAGAGGAAGTATTAGGATTGATCTCACCATGAAACAGGATATAGCAAGTACCAAAGCTACTAACTTACTCTATTATCCAGACAAAACATCAAATAGGTGGTGGGCAAAGTAAGAAAATTCATATACTTGAAGTAAAACAAATAGAAGAAATTCACAAATGCAAATAAGAGGGTTTAGAATCCACTAATTGTCACTAATATAATTGAGTGGACTAACACCTTGCTATATTAATCTTGTTTTGCTTAGGATTGCAATTCCAAATGAAATCAAAACTTGTTCTCACAATGAATTGACTAGAGTTCAACTATTCGCATGCTGAACTCTTATGAAATGCTTGAATTGTGGTATTAAACTGTTAGTGTATGCCCTAAAACCAAGTTGATTTTTGAGATTTTTTATATTACGATTATTTCGTGTTATACTTGTACATGTGGCATTTTCTTTGTCATTTTATACTTGTTATTAATATTACTTGTTTATTTGATAAAGTCCATAGGACATTAACTGTGTGTAAGAGATTGTAAGAGTTACAATGATGAGACTCTTATTACACATTAAGTTATATTCCTAAATATCCCTAGTCGTAGTGTTAATGAGATTGGATATCATTAATATGGGAAGATTAGCACATACTTTGCCTCTACTTATGGTAAGTAGTAGTTGATCTCGTCAACTACGGTGTGTGTCACCTAAGCAAGACACCTGAAGAGGCCCAAGAATTAATTGAAGAGATGGCCATGAATAATTATCAGTGGCATTCTACTCGTTCAAGGCCAAGTAAAGTCCCCGGAGTGTATGATGTTGATGCAATCACTGCACTAGCAATCCAAGTGGAAGCCTTGAGCAAAAAAATAGATGGACTCTCTAGTGCACAACAAAAGAATCAAGTTTTGCAATGTGAAATGTGTGGGGGAGGCCATGGAACGAACGAGTCCCAAGTCAGGGCACAAGTATCCTACATGGGAAATGCACCTCGTCCCCAACAAAATCCCTACAGCAACACATATAATCCAGGGTGGAGGAACCATCCGAATTTTTCATGGAGAAACCAAGGGCAAAATCCTCTACTTGGGTATCAACAGCAACCTTCTCAGCAAGAGAGCAAGTCGAGCTTGGAAGAAATCATGACAAAATATATAAATAGTTCAAAGGCTCGCATGCAAATTGTGGAACAAACTCTAAGGAACTAGCAGGCATCTATTCATAATCTGGAGACACAGATTGGGCAGATCACGAAGTTCTTCTGGGAAAGACCACAAGGAGGATTACCTGCTAACACCGAGCTGAACCCGAGAGAGCACGCAAATGCCATCTTACTGAGGAGTAGGAAGGAGCTCTTCTCTGGTTACAAGGAGAAAACACTTGAGAAGGTTGATGAACCAACTTCTACAGAAAATGGTGTTGCAAGGAATCAAACGGAAAGAGAAGAGGTGTCAAGGGAGGAAGAAATCCAGCAACAAATGAAGAAACAAGTGGACATCTACACACCAACCGTGCCCTACCCACAAAGGCTAAAAAGGGCCATTTTTTATTCTGAGTTTTCTAAGTTTATCACAATTTTAAAATTATTGCATATTAACATTCCATTTATTGATGCTATCTTGCAGGTACCATCTTACGCAAGATTTTTAAAGGAAATCCTTACACGTAAGAGGACGATTGAAGATGTCAAGAAAGTAGCATTAACTGAGGAGTGCAGTGCCTACATCCAAAATGTTTTGCCACCCAAGTTGAAGGACCTAGGGAGTTTCACTGTTCCTTGCACCATAGGTAGTTTCACTTTCCCTAATGCTTTATGTGACCTAAGTGCTAGTGTCTCTTTGATATCCTTGTCAGTAGCTAAGAAGTTAGGGCTCACCAATTTAAAGAAATCTACTATGACTCTACAGTTGGCAGATAGGTCAGTTAGACATCCTCAAAGGATTATTGAAAATGTATTGGTCAAAATTGACAAATTTATTATCCCAGTGAATTTCGTAGTACTTGATATGAGTGAGGACACTAATGTGCCTCTGACTTTAGGTCAACCCTTTTTAGCCACTGTTGGAGCCATAATAGATGTAAAAAGGGGTAAGCTCAGGTTTAAAGTAGGAGAAGAAGAATTTGAGTTTAATTTGCACTCTAATTTTATAAATTCATCTTCTACTAATGATATTTATGCTGTGGAGGCAACTCATACCAAGAATCAAGAAGAGTGTAGTCCTCTTGGGGTTCCTTTTTATAATGCAGGCTCTGATAAGAACAAATATGCGAATGAAGATTTAAAAGTGGCTGGGAAACAAGAGATGTCAGAAATGGAGTTCAAAGGAGGGCAGAGAAAAATCCCAAGGCACCGAAGGAAGAAAAGGAAGTCTTGGCTAAGATCAAGCGAGGTGATCAAAGTGATAAAGTAGGGATTAATGAAGTAGATTCCCAAAACCAAGATGGGTGGAGACAGTAGTCCTAAAGGAACCCTCAATCCTTTAGGCGACAGTGTTGAGGTTTGATAAATGCATTGAGGATGTCGAGCTAACGACGCTAAAATTAGCGCTCGTTGGGAGGCAACCCAACCTTTATTTTAGTATTTTGTTACTTTTAGTTGCTTCTAAGTTGAGTATGAGTATTTTAATTAGTTTGTTTCATTTGTGTTGTGCATATCTAAAGAAAGAGGATGGAACTCGCAATCACTGCTGTAGAAGTCCACTTGAGAAAGAGGGAGTTTTCAATTAATTTTTGGTGTTTTATTGCACATCTTTTATAATTTTCATGTTAATTCCTTCTTTGCTTTGTTCTAAAGTGCATAAGAGTGTTTGGGGTTAGATTGTGTGCTGTGCTAGAAGTAAAGTAAAAAAAAAAAAAATTGTGAGCCGCGGGCACACTAACCGCGACTCGAAGCCGCGGCTCAACTCTAGACGCGTGTTATTTCAGACGCGACCTAACTTCTCCTTCATTCTTTTACCCAAAATTTTTCTTCTTTCTCCCAAACCCTTGCATCCCCTCACTTTGATCCTTCATTCCACCTTAATTCCACACCAAATACACTTTACCCCCTACTAGGTACCTCATTGAGAGCAAAATATCCGAATTTGGTGAATTAAAACTTCATCTTTTGGTGGGTTTTGCTCTCCATCCGAATTTTGTATCCAAATTGGTGGTTTATGCTTGGCGAAATTTGGGGTTGTTTTTTGGACATCATTTGGCTTCTCACTATACTAGTCATTCACTCATTGCATATTTTTGTGGTAAGATTTCCATATTTTATGGTTGTTTTACTTAGTTATGTTGGATATTACTTCATAAATTATATGACAATGTAGTGAAATTTTGTTAGAATTATGAGCTTAATTTGTGTTCTTGGAGCTACTTGAGTATGATTGTGCCATGGGTTTAGTGATTTTTGGTCTAATTGTACCTATGGAATTGTTAATTGTGCTTAATGTAGTTCTTGGACTTTTGGGATAATTGGTGCAATTCATGGGAATGTATGAGTTTAATCTATGTTATTTGACCCTATGACATGATTTGAAGGTTGAATTAGGAGTTTTATGCATGCAATTGCTACATTAAAAAGTTAAATTCTTAATTTTGATTATTTGAGGATTAAATGTCTAAAGTTTATTCTTTGACATTTATTGGGTTGCATAAGTGTACGTTGTGATCTTAGAATGGTTATAATGTGTTATAAACTCTACTTTTGCAGAAATTTAGTTAAATTTGGAGGTGATGACTTCTTTGTTATAAAGGATGACTTACAATTTCAAATCTTGCTATGAAGAATTTTCGGGCATAAATAATTGCAGAGTTTATTTTTATATCATTATTATGTCTTTCTAGCCTAATGATGATCTTCATATGTTAAATGTGGGTGTGGTAGTGCATGTGGATTATAAAGTGGTATAAGGTGTGAATAATATTTTGCTTCGCTTTGGTATACTAGTGAGCTACTTTAGCATTCATTAGTGCATATTAATTTGTTAGTTGGTTTGTAGTTACTACTTTTGAGTGAATTTGGTGATATATGTTCGTTCTCATTCACTTGCTAATTAGCAAATTGTACTTTTCATTGCTTGAATAGCAACTTATATGCATATTTAGGTACTTTTTTTAGGGGTTCACTATTATTCAATTTGGTATTGAGATTAAGTGTGGGAGTAAGTTATAGTTTCATTTGCATGTGTTAATTTCTTTTGTGCTTGCTTATCATAGGGAGAAATGCCTTTCGTTGTGCCTTGTTTTAATGATTTATTTTCTTTACGTGTAGGTACAATGGCACGAACTCGAGGTGGGACGTCCATAACTACTAAGAAGAGAAGGACCGGGCCATCATCTTCTAGGTCTCAAGCTTCTTTAGATTATGACCATACGCGCTTCACCTTACAAGAAAATCAATTGTGGTACGAGGAGCGAAAAAACAAAGGACTAATAAAGGAAAGAAACCTAGCACCGCAAATTGAGGCCTACTTCCACGTGTCTGATTATCTAGCAAGATTGGGGTGGGCCCCAATACTTTCTCTCCTAGATGTCATCTACCCTGAACTAGTGAAAGAGTTTTATGCGAATGTGGTGAACTGAGACCAATTTAGTGGTAACTTTATAGAGTCTTATGTTCGAGGACAGTACTTGGAGATATCTAGGGAGAGTTTAGCTAATGCTCTAAGTTGTGCGAATGAAGGACCAGACGTGGAGTTTAGAAAGTACTTCATCTACCCGAGTGATTGGAGCATGTCAGATGTAGGTGACCGGTTCGGAGTGAAGACCATTCCTTTGAGGACTCCAGGGAAAATAATCTATATTGCTTGTGATTTTACGACCTTTCAGCATATCATTCTCTATCTCTTTGGCACCAATGTTATCCCGAAGAAAAGCGGGAAAAATGAGGTCCGCCATAGTGACTTGTTCTTTCTTGACACAATGTTCCATAGACCTCAGACTCAACACATTTCCCTGCCCAGTATTATCATTAGTCACCTAGGCATTGTAGCAAGGTCCAAGACAAAGGAGACTTGTTTTGGGTTCCCACGTCTCTTGACATTATTGTTTAGGGCTACCGAAGTGGATCTCGCAGGGATTAATCACATTGGGTTGGCAACCAATGACACTGTCACTCCTAGATTACTCAGATAGATTCGAGTCGATGATGAGATTATATATGAGATCTGGGGGCATTCTAGAGATGAGGAGGAGATTGGGGGCGATGATGGGGATGATAACATTGATCAAGATGATGAAGGGGACGTAGAGTCTTCTGCTAGGCCATCTATTTCTGCTAGACCATCCACCTCTGCTAGGCTGTCTATTTCTGCTAGACCATCCACCTTTGCTAGGCCATCCGTATCTGACTTGCCGCCACCTCATATCTCTGCGAGTTCCTCTAGGTCTAGATCACCATGGGATTGGATTTTTCAAAAAATTTGTTGTATGGAGACCAGAGTGATGCACGGATGGACCAGATAGAGGCACGAGGTAGAGAGCAGTTTGCCCAGCACCTAAGTGGGGACGTGAGAGCTCTATGAGAGGAGATTCGATCAGCATGTCCATCTTCGGTTACTGGTGGTAACATAGGAGGGGGTAGAGAGCATGCCTTATAGATGGCGGATGTTTCGACTTTTTTCACTGTTTTATGTCATTTTTCTTTATTTTCCTTTATTTCTTTCTTTCTGGGTCTGTACTTATTATTTTTAATTTTTCAAATTATTTTAAGTCACTTTGGCCTATATCTAACGAATTGGATTATGTAGTTATTTTTCATATGATGTGGCTGCAGTTGAGCTCGATTCTAGATCTCTTACGTGTAACTGGACCATAGACAGCAACTACTACGGAATAGGGGAGTATTAGTTCCATCTTTAGTTGTTTATTTTATCATTTCTTTACTTTGTCACACATTGGGGACAATGTGTGCTTTAAGTGTTGGGGGGTCAGAATACTTCGTAGTAATTGTTGCTTGTTGAATGATATTTGAAAAAAATTTGTTTGGCTGTTGTCTTGGCTGGATTTTTTGTTTTAACAGGTGGTTGGCTCAATTTTAGGGGGAACTCTGTCAAATTTTTTTTCAAAAATTGTCCAACTTATTTGAGTTATTAAGTACTACTATATCCAAGTTGTTAGTTTTTCAATTTTCCCCGCCCAAATAGAGTGATTATGCACATTTTTAGGATTATCTTCTTAATTGACTAGGGTGATGTGATTGTGTGATTTTGAAGTTTATTTTGAAGAAAGTATATTAGATAAAGTAGATTGAATTATGCTAAAATTTTTTGTGAATTTAGTAAAGTTTTTCTGCTTTATTTGTTTTTCGTCCTGAGTTAAGTAGTGAATTAGCTTTTTGGTATGACTTATGCCTATGATTGGTAATGTGTTAGGGAAAAAGGACTAAATGAGCTTATCAGAAAGAATTTTTGAAAAAAAAAAGAGTAATTAAGTTTAGGTTCTACTCTACTAGTTTTAGTACTGAATAACCGGGGGTCTTCATCTGGTCAATGTCGACTTTTGCGTAAAAAGGTGCTAGAATTATGAGTATGCATAGCAGCTTAGACAGATGAAGTGCTGAGTAATCGGGGATCTTCATCTGACCAATGTCGATCTTCGCGTAAAAAGGTAACTTTATGTTCTAAGTAAAGGCTAAGCTTAAGAAGAAAAAGTCCCTAGTTGAGAAATATGAATGGATCATGGGCATATAGTTGTACTTGTTTGCTATAGGATTAACTTACTTATGAATTTCGAATAATGTAGAGAAATGGAGCTAAATTTGTTTAATTGACGTATAATTCTTTCTCCTTTGTTTAACATGATGAGTATTTAAAATAAGATGGATGATTACATAATTGTGTTCCATAGTTGTTGAGAAGTTATTCTTAGATGTGTATGTTTTCCTTTTATTTTGGTTAAGTCAATGTTTAAGCTTTGTATGGTTCATTGCTTGAGGACAAGCAATGGCTTATGTGTGGGAGAGTTGATAAGTGCTAAAGTAGGCTTTTAGATTAGGTTTTAAGATTTTTTATGGGATTTTCCTATAATTCTTAGCTATTTCTTCTCATTTGTGATTTTTATGCCAATTTGTGTAAATGTGTGATCTGTATATATTTTTGTGCTATTTTGTAGGTTATTGATAGCTTCGTCATCGAATTTAATCAATTGAAGTTGCAAAGACGGAGTTTGGATGGTTGATTCGATGATGAAGGATGATTAACGGAGTAAAATACGTCAAAATATGGAGCAAAGTCCAAGGGTTTTGAGCTATAAAGGCATTAGAGCTACTGGACCACAGTTGGAGGTGCGATTGGACGCAAAAGAAAAGTTTTTGACCTCGGCCGCACTCTTATCCGTGCCGCGGACTGAGCCGCGGCCGAGATCAAAAGGTTGAGAACCTCAGCCGTGGGCTGAGCCGCGCCTGCGGCTCGCTTGAGATCACCCGTGACTCACCAGCTGCGAGTCTAGACGCGACCAAGGCTGGCCAGCTTCTACCCGCGGCTTATCCAGCCGTGGGCGCCGCTTGGGCAAACGTGTGGGCGGCTCACTTATGGGATTTTGCAATTTTTTAGCAGTAGAGTTGGCGTGAACAGGAAGACCAAGGGAGAACATTAAAAAGTAGAGAGGGGGTCTTCTCTAGGGCAACAGGGGACGAGAGAGCAGAGGAGATAAAAGAAAGAGGCAAGAACAACGAGAGAAGAGGGGTAGCAACTACGGGACAATCTCTGCAGCAACACAAGCAAAGAATTGGTGGCTTTATGAGAATGAGTTATCCTATTTTTGCTTTGTTATTTGTTGATCTTTCCTCTATAATTATGAACTAAATAGCTTAGGAACTAGATGGGTTGAACACTATTTCACTTATTATGGATCTTTTTCCTTGATTAATGAATGGAATTCGCGTTGTTTGGATTTATTTGTGAATTTACTGCTTGATTGAATTGGGTGTTTGACCTTTGATTTAATCATTGATTTCATTTAGGTTTATTGAGAAATAACCTAACTGAATAGATCCCTTCACAAATAAGGAGATTTGCATGGGTTGTTAGAGATAGAACCACATGATTCTTCCTGGGTGGTTCATACCTTACCCACACAATAGAATCTCTGAATTGTAACTTTATCTCTTTGGGGTTTTAATGGTAAAAGAGATTCTCATTAATCAACTAGAGAGATGAGGGTTATGATGCTTGAGAGAGATCATAACCTAACATAGGATTCTAGGGTCTGAATACTTGAATTCGTTCATTCATTAATCTGGAATTGAAACATAATAAGGAAAGAATTAGGGGAATTCCACATCTAGTTCCTACTTTTGATCATTGGTACTTTCTCTTGTTCGACTTATTTTGTTTGCTAATTAGGTTTATGTAAGGTAATAGCATAGGTAACGCAAAGGAAAAACAAAAATTTATTACCTTAACCATGGATCTCTTTGACATATCTATATGATTAACAAGGGGGTTTGCATGAAGATTACCTTAAGCACAAAAGATTTCTATGCTACTAGGCAAAGATCCTTCGAAGAAGATATTTGATCTACCATGAAAAAGCCCTCCAAACGTAGAGCCTCTAACGATATCCACACAAACAACTTCTTTGGGTACCTTGTAGGCTTGCTTGCTTTGACTTTTGAGTGCTAGCTCCCTTGAATTATTTAAGAACACAAGAAGAAGAAAAACCTAACAATTAGGAGAGAGAGAGAGAGAGAGGCCTAGAGAGAGAATGAGGCATGTCTTCTTCTTTCAATTTTTCTCTCACTAGTTTTGTTTTTGTGTTGCAATAATCATTCAAGAGTCAAAGCATGAACCTATTTATAGAGGAAGTATTCTAGTCTTTTAGGAAATAAAGCTAATTGGAAACCAAGAAGGTTTAAGTAACTTACTTTAAGCTAATCCTTCTCCTTTAGGAAATCTATTCCATAAGGAAACCAATTAGTTACTTTATTTCTTTTAGGAAACCA
Source organism: Mitragyna speciosa (assembly GCA_024721245.1). Lineage (NCBI taxonomy): Eukaryota > Viridiplantae > Streptophyta > Magnoliopsida > Gentianales > Rubiaceae > Mitragyna > Mitragyna speciosa. Next base: position 15,526,362 of record CM045556.1, read on the forward strand.
ATTTCCTGCAAGACTTAAAATATCTATAAATAAGTCCTTTAAGTTAATTTATCTCATAAATTAATCCCATAAGTATCTCATACTTATCTTAATTACATTTTAACCCAAAGATTTTGTTCTTTATGTGTGTGACCCATTAGGTTCCATTCACATTGGCAATAAGTATAAATTATAACTCATTAATTGAGCTAGATAAATTAAACACTTTTAATTTATCATTAATTCACTGATTAATCAATTCATACTTATAGATCATGAGTGGCGTCTAGCAATGCATCATGACCACCCAAGTGAATAAGAAAGTCATATGGTAGACCATACCCTTCAATGACAATGTTACTGTGTAATTAATATCCTTTCACCACACTATATCCCAATTAGTCTAAAAGTATAGTGCATACTTTAAAATTGATTAATTTATATTTTCTTGTTTCAGAAATATAACTCTCCATGATGTATAACCTTGAAACTACTTCCAAGTTATACTATCACTTCTGCAGAAAATTTATGAGTTAATATTTTCAACAAGTGACAATATAGGGATATACTCTCCTATTAAGGAGTGGTGAATCCTATATTGATTACTCACTACTTTTCTATGCTTCAAACTATACTCAATCTCTAACCTATGAGCTACCCTTTTACGGGCACCGAGGAATAGAGTCAAAATATAGCAATCCACACTCAAGATACTATGGTAATCTCAAGTCAAAGGATCACTTACACCATTGCCATTAAGAGTTCAACCATTGGCACTATAGTTGAAACTCTTGGCGGATCAATTCAATGAACTTGTTCTCAAACAAGCATCCACATACCAGCTTAAGTGTCACGTACACCATAGTCAATGAGATCAACTACTACTTACCATAAGTAGAGGCAAAGTATGTGCTAGTCTATCCGCATTAATGATGTCCAATCTCATTAATACTATGACTAGGGATATTTAAGAATATGACTTTATGTATTAGAGTCTCATAATTGTAACCCTTACAATCTCTAATACACAGTCAATATTCTAAGGACTTTATCAATCAAATAAGTAACATGGAAACACAAGTATAGATGATAAAGAAAAATACCACATGGATAAATATAACATAAATAAGCATAATACAAAACACCTTAAACTATCTTGGTTTTAGGGCATACACTAACAGTTTAAGTAGTTAGTTTATTTTAATTCAATTATATCGATCTTTCGACTTTGTGGGTTAGATAATAGGGAAAGTGTTAGTACTAGTATTCATATAGTTTTCGTGGGAACGATACCTAATACTTACTTACCCTGTACTACCAGAACGATAGGTATACATGCCTAAATAACATGTAGTGTAGCGTGGTGAACATTAGCTGTGTCCTTGATACCCATTTCTAGTTGTCCTATAGTGACAATTATAGTTAGGAAACAATGTCCATACAAGATGCAGAAAAGATGCATAAAAGATGATAATGATATTGCTACTTATATCGTAATGTCATCTATAATTCCTAAACTATAAAAATAGTACAAATTGATAGATCTTTTTGTTTGTGATTGTGCATCTCAAAGAGTTGTTGACACACAATCTAGGACCATTAAATATGAGATATCTAAGGAGTAGTCTATCAAAGAAGAAAGGGGCACTTTATTGCTTATTAAAGGAAAATCCTAACATGATCTTGAGAAGACCCGAATAGCTATGACAAAGCTTAAAGGTGCAATCAAAATGGACAAGTCTGAGAGCACATGTTTCTAATTTTATTGGAAAGGAAATTGTAAGGCTCGTTTGAATACTAAGAAGATAAAGAGGCCTAGTGAAGCTTCTAAGCATGTTTATATTTGAGATAAATTCATCTACTAATTAAGACCATTGGGTATACGATACTGGATGGATCCCATATTTGCAAAAATGTGTAAGGTCTGAAGCATGGTAGACAATAAGCAAAGAGAAAATCAAACTACGTGTGATGAATGGAGCAAGAGTTGCTACACTAGCTGTAGAGACTTATGCACTCTTTACCAACTGAGCTTCTTTTAGAATTTAAAACATTGTTATTGTGTTTCTAAATACTTAAAAAGGAACTTGAAATCAATTCACATTATTTGTGAAAAGATTTACCATTACAAAAGAGAATTTATACTGTTCTTTTGCGTAATGGTGTTCTTTGTGGTGTTGGATCATTAATGCAACGTTTTACAAATTCTAGATCTTAATAAGTCCATTCTCAAACATAGACAAAAACTCTATATTTTTAAATAACTATCCTTCTGGCATTATAGACTTGATCATGTGAATGAGAAACGCGATTCCAAATTATATAATAGTTGTGTGCTTGGACTCATTCAATTATGAATCGTTTGAGACATGCGATTCTCATTTACTTTGAGAAATGACCAAAACACCTTTTATCATAAAAGGTGAATGTGCTAGTGATCTTCATAGGGCTTCAACATATAGATGTTTTTGGCTTAATATCGATCTATGCTAGAGGTTGTTTATCATACTTGATCACTTTCATGGATGATCATATGGGATATGATTGTGTATCATATGATATACAAATCCATGGCTTTTGAAGTGTTCAAAGTCATTAGGAATGAAGTAAGAAAAATAAGTTGATAAGAGTATTAAAATACTAAAGATTTGTTCTATGTGGATAATAATCAATGTCAAGTGTTTCAAAATAATTAAAAAAGAATGTGATTTTTCTTAATGGTCTCCACTTGACACACCATTGTTGATGATGTGTGAAAGAGGAGAAATTGTACCCTATGAGATATCGTACAATTTATGATGAGTCATACAACATTTCCTAACCTCATTTTAGGGGTTTTTACCTTAGACGCCACTCTCATATACTCAATCATGTTCTAACAAATGTCTATTTGTGGGGTATCCTTGTGAAAACAATGGATACCACTTCTATAATTGCCTTGAGAAAAATGTTTGTCTCAAGAAATGTCTTTTTCTAGAATAATAGTTTATTCTTAAAAGGGATAGTGGGAGCAAGATAGAACTTGAAAGGTTCAAGAACCACAAACTGACATAGATCAATAGTTGGAATTAAAACTTACGCCACATGTTGATGAGATGCAACGGTAGCTCAAAGTACACAAAATCTTCAAAAGACTGGTAGAGTATGTTATACTCTTGAGAAATATAGATTTCTCATACATGAGAGATATAGATTTCTCAGTAGCAAGAGCGATAATGTACTTGTCATATATGATGACAAACCTACTAGTCACGAAGAGGATTTGTCTAACGTAGACTCCATGACGTGGGAAGATGCCATGAAATCCAAAATGGATTCCATGTACAAGAACAAGGTGTAGACCTTGCTCAAGTCACCTAAAGGGATAAAACCCATAAGGTGCAAGTAGGTCTTTAAAAGAAAGACTGACATAAATGGTAACATAGTTACCTATAAAGCAAAGGTTAATGGAAAGGGACTCAATTCGAAGGTTTGACTTTGAAAGAAACCTTTTCACCAATAGTCATGTTTAAATCCATTTAAGATTTTGCTTGCAATAGCTGCTATTATGGCTATGTCAAATGAATATAAAATCCCATTCTTTAACGAGAATTAAAAGGTATGTATATGACACATTCCTTGGGTTTTCACTTCTATTGATGGTCATAAGGTGTGCAAGCTTTAAGGGCCCATTCATGGACTCATGCAAGTGTCAAGGTGTCGGAGCATTTGTTTTGATGAGATAATCAAAGAGTTTGATTTTCTCAAAAACAAAGACAAACTTTGTGTAAATGTAAAGTTGAGTAAGAGCATTATCGTTTTCTTGATACTATATGTGGATGACATATCGTTGATGAAAACAACATACTTTAAGGGTAAAGATATGGTTGTCCAAGAATTTCTTAATAAAGGAGAGGCAAACTCTAATTTGGGAATTAAGATCTATATATAGATAGATCCAAGAGGTTGCTTGGTCTCACTAGATCCAAGTACATAGGCTAAATGCTAAAGGGTTTAGCATAGTGCAATCGAAGAAGGGGTTTTACCTATATGATAGGAGATTACTCTTTCGAGAAACATGTGTCTTTGACACTTGTTGAGATTGATAACATTATTCAATCCCGTACGCTTTTGCAATAGGTTCTATTGTGTATGCTATCCTATGTTCGAGACCCGATGTCTTCTGACTTTAAATGTTACGAGCAATTCTAGTGAGTGTCACTAGATGGTTATCAAAGAATATTCTTAAATACTCAAGTAGCATTAAAAAACTATTCTTGACTATGGAGATCACACTTAGGAACTGTGTGGATTTAAAGACTCAAGCTTTTAATCCAATAGGGATAATAAGTAAATCATGGCATGAATTAGTGTCCACATTGAACGATAGTAGATAAAAGCGTTTTATGATAGACGTTACAACATATTCTACAACAAAGGCGAGTACGTGGTAGCTTTAGAAGTTATTATGGATCAAGGGATTCTTTGTTGGACAAAGAATAGTTCCTTCAATTGTTTTATGAAAACAATTATGCCATCGCTTAATCAAGGAACTAAAGTCTCATCCATGATCCTAAAGTGTACTTTTGTGCCACCATCTATTTCTGAAAATAGTTTGGTACAAATGATGAAAAGATAGAGGAAGTTACCATAAGGTTAATGTCACTAATCCTTTCACCGTGCCTTGTCCCAGAATAGGCATGATAGTCATGCTTATAGCCTGAAACCTATAAGTGATTGGTTTTAGTACAAGTGGGAGTTTGTTAGTGTATGCCCTAAAACCAAGTTGGTTTTTGAGATTTTTTATATTACGCTTATTTCGTGTTATACTTATATATGTGGCATTTTCTTTGTCATTTAATATTTGTTATTAATATTACTTGTTTATTTGATAAAATCCATAGAATATTAACTGTGTATAAGAGATTGTAAGAGTTACAATGATGAGACTCTTATTACACATTAAGTTGTATTTTTAAATATCTCTAGTCGTAGTATTAATGAGATTGGACATCATTAATATGGGAAGACTAGCACATACTTTTCCTCTACTTATGGTAAGTAGTAGTTGATCTCGTCAACTACGGTGTGTGTCACCAAAGCTGGTAGTAGATGCTTGTTAGAGAACAATTCATTAGATTGATCTGCCAAGAGTTATTATTCATAGTACTAATAAATTATACTCTTAATGGCAATGTTATAAGTGATCCTTAGATTTGAGATTACCATGGTATCTTGAGTGTGAATTACTATGCTTTGACTCTATTGCTCGGTGCTCGTAAAAGAGTAGCCCATACGGTAGAGATTGGGTATAGTATGAAGTATGGAAGGATAGTGAGTAATCGATATAGGATTCACCACTCCTTATTATAGGAGAGTATATCCCAGATTGGCCACTTGTTGAAATATAACTTAAAGAATATTTTGTGCAAAAGTGAAAGTATAACTTGAAAGAGTTTCAAGGTTATACTTTTATGAAAAGTTATATTTCGGGAACAAGAAATCATTAATTAGTTATTTAAAGAGTGTGCAATACACTCTTAGACTATTAGGATATAGTGTGGTAAAAGGATATTAATTACACAGTAACATTGTCATTGATAGGTGTAGTCTATCACATGACTTTCCTATGCACTTGGGTGGTCATGATGCATTGTTAGATGCCACTCATGATCTATAAGTGCAAATTAATTAATTAGTGAATTAATGATAAATTAAAATGTTTAATTTATCTAGCTCTTAATTAATTAATTTATGAGTTATAATTTGTATTTATTGCTAACGTGAATGGAACCTAATGGGTCACACACAATAAGAACATAGTATTTGGGTTAAATTGTTATTAAGATAAGTATAAGATACTTATGGGGTTAATTTATGTGATAAACTAACTTAAAGGACTTAATTATAAATATTCTAAGTTTTGGTGGAAATTAGTTTCCTAAAAGGAATTAAGAAGCTATTTGGTTTCCTTTTGGAATAGGTTTCCTAAAGGAATAGGATTAGCTTAAGGTAACCTTCCTAAACCTTCTTGGTTTCCAATTGCTCTTATTTCCTTAAAGACTAGGATACTACATCTATAAATAAGTCCACGCTTTGACTCTTGAAAGATTGATGAAACACAAGATAAAATTTAGAGAGAAAAATTGTGAGAGGCAATTTTCTTCTCCAAGAAAAACGCCACCTCCTTCCCTAATTGTTAGGGTTTCATCTTCTTCTTTCTTCTTGTTCTTGTGTTCTTCATGATATTCAAGGGAGCTAGCACTCAAAAGGCAAGGCAAGCAAGCCCAAAGGTTCCTAAAGATTGTATTCATGTGGATACCGTTGGAAGCTCGACACTTGGAGGGTTTTTCATGGTAGATCAACACATCCATCGAATAGGATCTTGTCCTTTGAAGCATAGAAACCTTCTAAGCTTGAGGTATTTGTGCTAAACACCTTTTAATTGTATAGATTATATCAAAGAGATTCATGGCTAAGGTAATAAATTTTTAAATTTTCCGCTGCGTTACTCCCCTTATTACCTTACATAAACAACCTCAATTCACCTACCTACACCACTATTTTCATGTGTGTACATAATAGGTTTCGTCTACCATTTTCTAATGTTATAAGTATTTCTTAATGACGAATAACACTTAAATGATTTGCAATAGGTGATCAAGCTACTACAAATGTTAAACCTTGATAGATGAACAAGCAAATACAAGTTGTAACAAGTATAATAACATTCAATTCATATCATTAGTTTCAACTACCCCTTAGACAAATATTTAGTCAAGCATGGAATTCATAACTTGAAACTATAAGAATTCAAGGAAGTAATTCATAACAAGTAAGGAAATAAAGAGAAAGAGATAGAAATTCTCATTTCAATGGCTCCAATCCTTCATTTCTTCCTTGAATATGATGTGGTACAAGTGAATTCTCCAAGAGTTTTCTTACAAGTATTGATATTTTCTATAAAACTACAAAGAAAACTATTAAGCTAACTACTTTGGGAGTACTCCTCCCTTCAAGACTTGGTTTTCATCCAACCAAGCATATCTTCAATGAACTACAAAAGCATGTATTTATAGGAAAAACCCTAACTCAAGTCATTGTTCAAGTTGAAGATGATATGACGAAAGTTGATTCCAAATCTTGGAAAATATTGTCTTGAACTTTGCAATATTCCCATAGGGCTATGTAGATGCAGTTGGACATTGAATTTAGTTGTAAAAGTTGTGTGAATATGCTGCAAATTGCAGCCAGCTGACACCTGCAAGTGGGCTTGATCGGTGGGTCATCCACGGGTTAGCTGACCTGTGGATGTGACCCGCAGATTGCTTCATGAAGATGGTCGAATCAACTTTTTCTCAAAATATGAACGTTGTAGCCCATTGAGTTAGATTTCGAACACCATAAGAATCAGGTCAGTTGGAGCTCTAGATGCAAAGATATGTCCAAAATACTAAGAGGTTGTTGGAAGGTCTTAGCAGCACAAATTTACTTCAATAATTTGGCATTTTGGCTATGAAGATGTAAGAACTAGATTTTGATATCTTCATAAGAAATATATAGAATCATCTTAGCATCAAAATTCAAGGAGAATCATCTCAATACAATATTTGTATCTCACGTTATAGCCAAAATACTAAAATGTGTCATTGTCACCGACCCCTAGTTTTCTCTATTTCTTCGCTTCCATTACTTTTTTGCACCATATCTTTCATTGGCTATCCCTTTAATACCTTTGAGAGGTCTTAAGCTTTTTATCATCCTGGCGTCGAGCTATTTTTCAGCAGGACCTCCTCTGAGATGTTAGGATTTTTCAAAACTCCATGGACATGCAGAGACCTTTTTGTGACGTTTATCCTTTAATTCCATGGTGAATTTGTTGAAGAAAATTTCTCAAAATTTGAGCAAAACAATCCTCCAAGTTTGAATGCAAACTTTGTGCCATTGAGCTCCTAATTCAATCATCCTTGAATCTTCTATGAATGTGATAACTTGCATTCCAATTGATCCAAATTATGATTGAATGTATAAAACCTATAATATTGTATAAAAATTATGCATTAATTTGTTCAAAATATAAATTTTGCTTCAAAACCATAAAAATCAGGTAAAAATCCTAATTTTTGGAAAAAACTCCAAATGGAAGAAACTTAATCAATTGAGCCAAATTTTGGCTAAAAATACTAAAAACACATAATAATACATATACTAAAATCAGTAAAATTATCTTTTATCAAAGACACAAAATCTAGAAAGAGAAAAATTGAGAGTAACTAAAGAGAAAAGAAGGCATCACTTTTGAAGAACTTTCTCTCCCTCTATCTCCTAATTGTTAGGGTTTGATTGTCTTGTATTCTTCAAACTAATTGAAGGGCACTAGCACTTAAAAGACAAGGCAAGCAAGTCCATAGAGGTTTCCACAAGATTGTGTTCATGTAGATAACATTGGAGGCTCTACACTTAGATAGCTTTACATGGTAGCATCAACATCTGTTTCAAACAAGGATCTTGTCTTTGAAGCATAGAAACTATCTATGCTTGAGGTATTTTCACTAAAACTCCCTTAGTCGTATAGCTTATATCAAAGTGATCCTAAGCTAGGATAATAAAATTTTAAATTTTCCCTGTGTTACCTTCGTTACATAGAGTTATGAGTATGCATAGCAACTTGGGCAGATAAATTGTTGAGTAACCAAGGGTTTTCATCTACCAATATTGATCTTCGTATAAAAAGGCTACTTCATGTCCCAAGGAAGGGTTGAGCTTATGAAGTAAAAGTCCCTAGTTGTGAAAAGTCAATTAATAGTAGCCATATGGATGTATTTATTAATTATAGAATTTAGTTGCTTGTGAATTTTGGGTAGAGTAGAGAAATGGAATTGAACTAGCAAAATTGATGTATTATTCTTTTTCCTTTGCTTAATATAATGATTATTTGAAGTAAAAAGAATAATTGTGTAGCAGTCTTATTTAGATGTTGAGAAGGTGATTCTAAAGATGCATGTGTTATTTTCACTTTGGTTAAAGTCATTATGTAGAGTGTTATGATTTCATTAATTGAGAACAAGAAATGACTGAAGTGTGGGGGAATTTGACAATTGCTAAAAGATAGTAGTATTTAGGCTAGCCATTTTTAGGGATTTTTCATGAGTTTTTTTTTCTATTTTCTTGCTATTTCTTCTTATTCTTGAGTTTAATGATTAAACTAGGTGTAAGTGCAAATTATTTGTGTTATTTTTTCACTTTTGTAGGATTTTTGATAGCATTGTCATCAAATTTGGTTGATTGAAGTTGCAAATAAGACATCTTGATGGGTAATTTGATGATGGTGAAGAGTAGAGGCCAAAATATGCCAAATATAGAGCAAAAGTTCGAAGGTTTTAAGGTAAAAATGCTGAGAGAGACATGATGATGGCTGGAGGCACAACTAAGCAAAAGGTTGAAAGTCAATGAGAAGTAGAGGCCTCAGTTGAGGAGATCCCACCTGCAGTTGGCTTCTGGAGAGGCCAGCTATGGATGCGGCTAAGGGGAATCTGATTCACGGCTGGTGCATCTGTATCTCGCAAATTTTTATCAGCAAGTGTCATAAATTCACAAAACCTAGGCTATCTTTTAAGAGCCTTATACAAGGCACTCCTTATGTACTTTTGAGGATAGAAAACCCATAAATAGGGAAATTGAAACCTTAATTAGACATCTTATGCACAATTTAAACAGACCTAGAGAATGTACTAGATAGAACAAATAGCATATTAGAGAGAGCAACTCAAGGTGCTTTCAAGAGAATCAAGAGGCTTCATCAATTTTCAAATGAAGATTCAAGAACGTTGCATGAGAATGAGTTTTTCCTACCATTTCTTGTTTATTGTTGAGTTAAATCTTGTAATCATGAACTCAATTGCCTAAGATCTAGATGGGATGAACCCTAAACTCTCTTGTTATTCTTGATTTAATGAAAAATTTATTCTTAGATTTATTCATGGATTATATTGTGTTGTGAATTGGAAGTTTGCATGCATCCTTCAATCAATAATTAATTTCATATGAGTAGATTGAGAAATTGCACATATGATGAAATCTCTTCATGGATTAGATTCAAACCTAACCACCTAAATAAAATCTATAGAACTTAATACAGTTTCTTGGGGTTTTAATTAAGAAGAAATTATAATTAATCAACCAAGGGATAACAATTATATTACTCGAGAAAGAATATGATTCAATTAAGAGATTTTAGGGTCTAAGTGAATTGGGTTGATCATTAATTCAAGTTGAAATTATAACATATTTTGATTTAAGAGAATCTACATCTACATCTTGTCTTTTCTAGTGTTTAATCTCATTATTGATTGTTTAAATTTGTTATTTAGTTTAAATAGTACTTTAATTAATTTCATCATTGTATTGGTAGGTCAAATAATAAAAAGAGCGTTATTACTAGTACCTGAAGTCTCTGTGGGACGACACTTGATACTGACATACACTATACTATAGGAATGATAAGTGTACTTGCCTAAAGAACCCATAGTGTAGCTAGGTAAATATCAGTAGCCTGATTAATGTACAAGCGGAAGCTAAGGCATTACTTTTTGAAGTGCATCTTTGCTTGGATTGGAGATTCACATCATTCCAAGTAGAGCTAAACTCCTCGTTGACGATTAAAAATTTGCTTGGGCAGATTAAATGTCTATGGACTGTTCATCAAGAGATTGACGAGCTCATGCAATCATCTAAATATTTTTCTTCAATTTTTCACTCTAATCTTCAAGGTAAAAGGGTGGCAGACACCCTTGCTAACATTGGCTGCTTTCTTCAATCTTCTTAGATATTCACAAAATTAGACATTTTCCCCAAGTCAGGTAAAGGAGAGTTATGTATGGATCGACTAGGATTTCCTAGAATAAGATTTAGTCGATAAAATCTTTATAAAGGAGTCTCACTCAAACTTTTCAATATTATAATTTATCGTGTATGCTGGATTAAAGTTTACTCCTAACTTTGTTTATTTAATAAAATAGGATTGGCACCATCCCTGTGTATAGGGTTAGCCGAAAAAAGAAAAAAAAAGGCAAGAAGATCTTGTGTTTGGATTTGGGTCCAAGTCACTTGCTTTAAGATGACTTCCATCTCAAAAGTTCAAGTCTACAGCCATAGAACCAAGTGACTTGCATTAAGTTGATTTCCACTTCAAAAGTTCAAGTCTCCAAAAATGTTCTGTGAAACATGTTTGTAATCAGTAGATCGATACCATAGCAAGTCTTTATTTTGCAGCAGTGGCGAAAATAAGATTTTTATTCTTTTTGTGGGAAGAGGAGGAAAAAAATTAAATTGCGGTATAAATACGCTGGTTTCTTTGAACAGATTCTTGAAACTTTGTTGGGTGTTGATAATCCAATGACAGGTTTTAAGTATAATTTAAAAGAGAGAGAATTTAATTGTGAAAAGTATATTGCTTTAAAAAATCTCAATCCTTTCTTGAGTGTTTCTTTTTCTAAAAAATGACTTTCTTATTCTAGATTCTTAAATTCATTATGTAGCTTAATAAAAAAAAAACCTAAAAAGCCATTGATAAGATTGTTAATCTTGTGACGCATTCCTCAAAATTAACTAGCAAGTTAAATCAACGTAAAATTTAATTCAACATATCAATAAACACAAATGAATTATGGAAGAATAAATGAATAATTAAATGTTTAACAAGTTAATTACATTAATCCTCAGATAACTGATGTTATCTATTTATCAATCGAAACATGATGACGAAATCATAATTTAGATCATTATTTGGTACTTTTTAATTAAATGCTAATTATAATCTATAGACCCTCTTATCATTTAATATGTTTATATTTAATATAATATAAATAATTAGTGGACCCAAGCAAATTATGTTGTTTATAGATTATGCAAAAGTATACAAAAACATCATTATTTAATTTTTATGGTACAAAAATGGACTACTGCCATCATCACAACTTGATTTGGGAAACAATTATTCAATTTTGGAGGGTAAAAAATTTTTTTTGGGTGTTTTAGGGGTGACGATTTTTTATTTTATTTTATTTATTTTATTTGGGCATCGTTTGGTGGGACAATCTAGCACGGAACTGAATACAAACAAAAAAGGAATTTTGGAGATTATGAAAATGGCGGCTGCCGGACCCTGTACCCCCATGTTCCTCCTGTGTTTCGCGGTTAGAATATTTTTGTTCTTCTTTAACACTTCCAAACAAGTGCGTGACCTTTTTGTGATTCTTGTGTTGTGGCTGCAAATTGTGTGATGACGTGTCTGCTACGATCACTATGGGAAAATTTATTCTGTTCACGTCATGCCAAATGTCGACAAGATAGACAGCAGGAGAAGAGCCCTACTTGAAAAATTCATTCGTCAAATGATATTTAAGGGAGTGTTTTATAAGTTAACTTGATATTAAAAATTAACAGATTAAGAATTTTTTTAATTCATCATATTTAATAATAATTATTTTTATCATTTAATACATTAAGTACTAGTTAATTTGTATATACATTTTTAATGGATAATTTTTAATTTAATTTTCTGAATTTTGAATATATAATATAAAAAACTCTTAAACACTTCCAAACAAATGCGTTGTCCTTTTGTGATTCTTATGTTGTGGCTGCAGATTATGTGATGGCGTGTGTGCTACAATCACTCTAGAGAAATCTATTCTTGTTCACACCCTTAGGTCAAGCCAAATATCGAGAAAGATAGACCACAAGAGGGGAGCGTACTGGAAAAATAATTCTTCAAAAGTTATCTAGGGTGTTTGATAAGTTATTTTAATGTTGAAAATTAATAAAACAAGAGTTTTATTAATTCGTCATATCGAATAGTAAATTTTTTTTATTATTTAATATATTAATCACTATTTAATTTATACATAAATTTTTAACTGATAACTTTTTATTTAATTTGCTAAATTTTGAACATATATAGCATGTTTCTTCTCTCACACACATGCGTATATACACATTCTCATACACTTGCATGCCCCCCCCCCCCAACACACACACACACACATATCTTTCTTTGTCACACAGCTCTCTCTCTCTCACACTTGAAAGTGTAAACACGCATCCTTTTTTTTCACATACATAGAATTACATAGACTTTTATCCTATCACACGCATACTTTTTCTCACAAGAACACTCTTATTCTTTCTCTCTCTCTCTCTCTCTCTCTCATACACATGCATGCTTTCATATAAATCCCACACATTCTCTTTCTCACTCTCTCTCACACACCCATTTTATAAAAAAGCATATTTTTTCTTTCACACACACAAACACACTATCCCATGTATACAATGTCTCTTATTTCCCATGTATACAATGTCTCTTACACATAGATACATCCCTCATGTATACATTCACATGTATATATACATAGATAAAGATGTTATTTTTTCTAACATCTACACATATACTTTTTCTCTCTCGTACACCTACATACATAATTTTTGTTTTCTTCTTGTACGTTCTTTCTTTTAAACACGCACATTGTTACACACATAAACAAATATACTCACACTTTCTCACACAAATGCATGCACACACACCCTCTCTTTGTGTCTCTCACATACACACATTATTTCTAAACTGTTTTATTAATTTAGGATAAAATTATTACATTTTGCAAGGTGAGATATTAAGTTCAAAACACAAATTCAGTTAATTATCAAATAGATAAAAATTTATTAATTCATAAACTTAATACTTTCAGTATTTAAATTTCAAATTTCATAATTCAGATTTCAGGCTTTAGTTTTATCAAACGACCCCTAAATCTCTAATTGTGCGTTGCTAAATAATTTGGTTAAACCAATTATTTCCAAAGTATAGCTTACCTAAATTATTGAAGTAATTTTTAACTCTAAACTCGTGAATATAGGAGTGCAAACGCATAACTACGTCACAGACACCTGTGTGCCCTTCAAAATATAAAATTTCAATTAGTCAATAGATGAAGAAATAAAGTCTACCAAAAAGGAATTAGTCAAACAAGTTAATTAAGCCTATTTTTACACTTGTTATTTATACAAGCTCCTCCATGTGAGTGTCAAATTCATTTAGTTACTTGGATGTCTTAACTTTAATTTGGTAACTTACTAATTTCTTTTAAAAAATTGCACTAAGATCTACAATCATCATTTGCCAAATTATAATAAGTGGTGAGAAAGGCATACGCTTGATATATCTGCAAATTGCAAAAATAAAAAATATTTGGTACAAAACACATAATTTTTCAATTTTTTAAAGTAGATTAAGGTTCTAGAAAAGGTTGAGGATATTTTAGGTATTTTTCTTTGCAAATGTTATATGTTGGTGGCCAGTTGTTTAATTATCCATGACACATAATATCCTAAGATTGTTACAATTTGATTTTTTTTCCACTAAAAAAAGCAATGTAACATAAAGGGAGAGACATTATTGTAGACACCAAATTTTGACACACCTTTTGTAAAAATATGTGTGTCACTTTATTTTAGGAGACATTTTTCATTTTTCGGGGGCCAATTATAATTTTTGTGTATATTACGTCTAATTTGTCACATTAGGGGCAAAATTGTAATTTCACCATGTAAATATTATTTTATTTTATTTTCTTTCCTAAACATACAATTTTACTATTTTTATCATTATTTATAATTTTAATAATTTTTAGGAATCATTTATTATTTATTTAAAATTTTAGTATTTTAAACTTAATGGCACGTTTTTCAATGCACTTTTTTTTAACGAGAATTTTCCAATGAAAAATTTTATATATGTATTTTGTATATTTATAAATTTTTTGTAAAAATTACATAATTTTTAGAAGTCATTTGGTGTTTATTTATTTTTTGTTTTTTTTTTGTTTATTAATAGCACGTTTCCCAATGCATTCTTTTTATGAGAATTTTTCAAGTGAAATTTTTTTTATCCATATCTCATATATTCATGAATTTTCTGTATAAATTCCATAATTTTTAGAAATTTTTAATATTTATTTTAATACTTTATTATTATTATTATTTGTTATTATTATTTTTCTATTAATCGCACATTTTTAATGTATGTTAATTTTTGAATTTTTGCGGTAAATTTTATTTATTCGTTTTTATAACTATAAATTTCAATATTTTTCTTAGTGATTTTAGAGATCCCAATATCTTTTATTTTATTCTATTTCGTTTTTGTTTTCCTTTATTTTCCTCCAAAAAAAAAAAAAGTAGTAGAGCAGGCTGCAACTATAGCAGTATGGCTGCTACCAGAACAGCCTCATGGCCATACTTCCAGCTACACCATATTACCAACTCCCCTCACCACTTTTATTTTCATTCACCAGATTTTAGAGGATTTGTTCAGGATTTTTCTTGACTCACCATCTCCACCATTCTTCCTCACTTGACCTAAAAAATCCTGCACATGTTTTCCCTCACTTCCCTCGGCTCACTTCCCCTCACAATACACCTCCCTTTCATTCATACACCTTCCTTTCATTCACTCTCACCAGCACACACCCCTCCCCCTCACTTCTTTGGCAAACACAAACACACAACAAACACAATTCACAAGCCTGAAAACTCTCACATTTCCCTCTCTGTACTACCTCACGCCTCATTCTCTCAGCCTTCCCTCTCATTGCACCTGCACACACTGGAACTCACAAACACATTCAAACACACACCTGAGCACACCTTTTACACCCACACCAGCACATAGCTCACACCACCTCCACAGGCACAAATACACACTTCACACACATCGCACACCACGGGCACAAACACACTTGCACATCTCCATCTCCACAAACACACACATCACGCACCACATTCACAGATTCCAGCAAAACACATCTCACTCACGTTCAAGCAAATTACACACCCCTGCATACACAATTCCAGCACACACACAACACACAAACAAAACACACACATACGCACAAACACACACACTACACACATCTGCACCATTCACAAACACAGCCATAAGTGCACGCATACACCTACAACAACACATACACAAACACTCACGACCAAATCATAGACACCACACCCGATTCAAACGCACACACCCATAAGCAATTGCACACAAATACATCCAATCACACACGCACGCACAATATACATAAACACATCACACACCCCTGCACGAAAAAAAAAAAAAAAAAGAAGCAAGCCTACAGCCTGCAGCTGGAACATCAAATTCTATCGGCACACCACCACCCACCATCCCACAACCACCGTCGGACCCGCCGCGCCTCCTTGGTCCAAGTAAAAGATCTCCATCCCTCTTTCATTTTTCAACAATTAATTGGTGAAATTCAATAGGTAATTTAGGGATTTCGGATCAAGAGGAGAGAGAGAGAGAGAGAGAGAGAGAGTTCGACAGACAGAGAGCCGGAAAGAGATTCGGCGAAGAGAGAGAGGTAGCAGAGGAAATCGGAGAAGAGAGAAGAAAAAAAAAGAAAAGAGAGAAACCGGGGAAGGAAGGAGAAGAGAGAAAAAGAGAAAAAAAAAAGAGAAAAAGAAAGAAAAAGAAAAAAAAAAAGAGAAGAAAAGAAAACCGGGTAAAAAAAAAAAAAGTTTTTAGTGAAACTACATCGTTTTGACGTAGTTTCACTCAAAACTACGTCGTTTTGACTAGTTTAGTTTTTTAATTTATTTTAATTAATAATAGGTAATTATTTTATAGTCCTTCTACTTTCATTAATGTCACTGTGGCCCCGAGAATTTCTTATTTGTGCATTTAAGTTTCTATTTTTTATAGATTGACCCTTATAATTTTATTTTCTTTTCAATTAGGTCCCAATTAATTGCATTTAGGTCCCCCAACTTTTATATAATTATAATTTTGGCCCCTATATTTTTCAATTTTTCATTTTGACCGCTATATTTTTATAAAATTATATTGTTACCCCTGTACTTTTCTGAAATTACATTTTACCCCTAAATATCTCTGAAAATTTCGTTTGACCCCCTTTTATTTGTTGGATATTGCAAATTGGTATTTAATGTGGCTATAATTTACAAATTGAACCTTGAATGTTGCTTAAAATTGCAATTTGGTTTTAAAAATTGTTGGAAATTGTATTTTGCATATTTGAACTTGCTGGAATTTTATTTTGTACCCCAAAATTGCTGGAAATTCTATTTTTGCCCTAGAATGCTTGCTGGAATTTCATTTTAGCCCTCCCAACCTTGCTGGAATTTTATTTGAGTCACTATACTTGCTGGAATTTTATTTTTTCGCCCCCTATTGTTGCTGGAATTTATATTTTGGTCCTTTATGTTGCTGGAATTTGTTTTAAGACCTCCATTAACTGTTAGAAATTGTATTTTAGTCTTTTATTTGTTACTGGAATTTGTATTTTAATACTTACAGTTGCTGGAATTTTTATTTTAGCTCTTTTATATAGCTGAAAATTGCAATTTGACCCTATACATTGCTGTAAATTATGTATCATTTAATGACCTTGCTGAAATTATATTCTTGGCCTTAAGTATTGCTGGAAATTTTTATTTTTGGGCATTATAATTGCTGAAAATTATATTTTAGCCTTTAAATTTGTTGTAAACTATGTCATTACCTTAATTAGGGGTTAAAATTATAATTTTACCCTTTTGCTTGTTGTAAATTACATTTTTTACTTTAAAATATTGCTTAAATTTTCATTTTTAATCCAAATCTTATAATATTTTATTTTTTGCAAAAAAAAAAAAAATTAGTTAAGTCCTCAAAGCTTTAAATTATTTCTTTTCACATTTTCTTTATTTATTTTATCAAATTTATAATTAATGTTCTAAAATTGGGTCTTGTTAGTCTAATTAATGTTCAAATTAGTTTCTTTATTTCCCTTTCAGTTATTTTGATAATTCTCATTTGGGTGTTAAAAGTTTAAGTATGTATTATTGTGTTTTATCTTCTACTGTTTTTTTATTTTTTTATTTATTTATTCATTTTCCTTGTTTTACTTTATTTATTTATGCACTTATTTATTTTTACTTAACAAACTTTCATTTTTTTAATACTTAATTATTATTATTTTAATTTTGTCTATTATTGCTATAATTGTTTGAATTATCATAGCATGTTCATAGTGATTGGTATGAAATTATTTAATTAGTAGTTTATTTATTAAATAGTGATATTTTTGACATGTTTGTTCATGTTAGTAGCGTTTTGTACCGAGTTTACGAATGGGAGGTACCTCGATTACCCTTTTTAATTTCTTTTTGTGTGCTCCTATGTGCTCCAATGTGTTTTTTTCTATGTGTTTTCATGTATCTTTGTACTTATAGTTTTTTTTATCCATGTATGAGTGTTTATTCATTTATGTCATATTATTTGCTCGAATTTAATTTTTGATTATTCAAAGAAATGTAATAGATAGGTAATATTCTGTTTAGCAAAAATTTTTGTATTTAGATAGTTAATGTAATAGATAGTTTATATGTTATCTATTTAACAAAAATCTTATGTATTTTAGATAGAAAATGTAATAGATAGGCTAGATAGGTTACCTTTTATTTTTATTTTTAGATTGTAATTAGGCTTCTTCGGTGTAATAGTTAGGGCTTTTGTGTGCTATGTGTTTATGTGTTTTATTTGCTTTCTTTAGGACTTTGCATCTAAAATATCATGCTTATGTGTTATGTGCTCCTATGTGCTATTATGTGCTTTTATGTGATTATTGCTTCAATCTATGCTTTATTTATTTACTTGCTTTATTATTATATATGTGTATCGTCGCCACACCAGTCCAACGCTAGTTGTGGTTAATTTCGGTTTCTTCGCTGGTCCAACGCTAGCGGAGAATTTTTAGAAAATAGGCTAGTCCAATGCTAGGCCTTTAGGTCATTTTAGTATTAGGGTCATTTCTCGCGTGTTCATTCCATGCCATTTCACACACATTTTTTGTTTTAGGCCTTTTTCCATTTTGTATGATTTATCTATATATATATATATATATATATACTCTATCATTTATTATCTATTTTTAAAACACATGTTTGGTGCATGACATTTAGACTCCACTACACATAGAATTTTAGGTTATTTGTGTGATTTGATTAGAAATAGTCATCTATTCACGTGGGAAGCGATAGCGTACATGTCGTTCCCCTCCTCCATGAGTAGGAATAGTTAGTCACGAGTCCATTCATCCCCCATACCCGTTATGTTGCATCCCACTTTCTTTGTTCACTTACTATCTATACTACTATTTTCCTTTTCTTTTGCATTCCATTTTTGCACCTATACTCGTGACTCCGTCGAGGTCTACATTCGGGTTTCTCAATTAATGCGATAACTCCGACTAAACCTCAATGAAACATTTGGTCCCTTAACGATATGCATTTTAGGACTAGATTTGCATTCATATAGTTGCATCCAAATGCGATAAAATCTTAGGGTTATATTAGGAAAATTTAGACTAAACCTCGCAACTAGTTTCGGCTAGGTCGAAAGGGTGCCTTAGGCGCGAGCCTTTACCTTCCGTTTCTTCAACTGTGACTCCCGAACTTTTTTCTCTTGTTTTCAAAGACCTGGAGTCGTCTAAAAGGGTTTTTCTTGTTTTTCCTATATTTTTCCAAAAATCATTTCTTTAAATAAATCATTCTTGATTTTCTCATATTTTATAAAATATTTTTTGGTGACTTGGTACACCAAAACTCAATACCAAGTGGCGACTCCTTTTTCACTAAAAAAAACCCTTTTCAGACTCTATTTTCGGGCCCAAAAACTGTCGCATTTTCAAAGTCCCATTTTAGGCTCTTTTCTTTTGTTTTCAAAATAAAGCATTTGTTTGTCACATTTTATCGAATTATCTTTTATAAAGTACTTTCTAAAAATTATTTTTACAAAAATTTACACGCTTCTTTATTTCAATAAATAAAATCACATTTAATTCTTCCTTTTTCTTTTTCCCGACTTCACTCACCACACTATATCATTTATTTGCCTTTTCGAAAAATGGGGCGCGACAATTATAAACCAAAAAGTTCTTCCCGTTGTACATAATTAGTGATGACACTTTATCTGTGTTATTTTTTAAAAAAGATAATAATTATAAATTTAATTTGATAATGCAACACAATAAGGTTGTTTTTAGTTAACTACTAAATTTATGGGTAGTTTTTACTGATAACAAGTGGCAATCTTATTTGAGAGGGAGAGAGCACAGGCAAATCTTAGAGAATCCTTTTGCATAGTTTTAAAAAATGAGAAACCAACAACAAAATAATACCCCATTCTCTAAATGTCTTAGTTTGATTAATCACGAATATTAAGGGAGGGAGAATTGAATTTAATAGTTTAAATAGTTAGTGAGAAACATCAGTCCACTGTGTTATTTGATTGAAAAGTTTGGAGATAATATGAAAAATGTGAGTCCACTTACAATTGTAGTGTATAAAATATTTAAAAGAGATGAGTATTTTAAAGCTAAAGTTCCATTTATGGAAATTAGCCATGGTTTTCAGATGGATTGAAAAGGCAACTAAGATATTGAGAAGAGCATTTTAGAATTTAGAATTCTATTTAAAGAAAGATGACCGTTATTTTTTGATGGACTAAAAGGACAAGTAAAAGCATTTAATTTATGACAAAAGGGAAAAGAATCTCAATTTAGCATCAAACACTTTTTTCCATATAGAAATATTCCTTATCCTTTTACGCGCGGTTGATCATGTGATGCAAATTAGCTACTACCATCAAATCCTTATCATCATATGCGCGGTTGATTATGCGACATATTATAAATTAGCTTGTGTTTAACAAAAACATTATATCATCCCAAGCACCGTTGATTATGCGATACTTTTATTAGTATGTATCAAAAAGAAAAAAAAAAAAAGAGTATATGTGTCACGCCTGAGCCTATGGGCAATTGATTATGCAATACATACATGTATCAGCAAAAACAAAATGAGTATATCTGTCACACCCGAGCAACTTTACCCAACCACACAGTGTATTTGGTTTTCGTCCTTTCCATATGGACAATGATATTCCCACACCAACATTAGCTATTTCTAGACGCATCCATACACACTAGCTACACACACCATAGCATGTATCCACAAAAACAAAATTAGTATGTTTGACGCCCTGAGCCCCTAGGTCTGCGAATAAAACCATTGTGCAAAATATATATTAGCACGTATCAGAAAAAGCGAAGTGAATATATCTGTTATGCCTTGAGGCCACAGGTCTACAACACTACTTGATGTGGAACAACACAGACCCAACATAGCGTAGTCTCACCTCATCCGAAGTTAAAGTCGTGATGTCCTTGTCATGACACGATACATGCCCAATCTCACCTCTTGCATAGACTACATGAGTTTTACTTTGATGCCATAATGTCACACCCGAGCCTACCAGCTAGGGAAACCTTGCAGCCTAGCACTACTTAATTGGTTTTCCTCTTCACCTTCCAAATTTGATATTCCAAGCTGCAATGAGTAATTTGAATCTCACCTATAATTCAATTTAAAATTTCATGTCATCTCGATGTGGAATATCATAATATCATTTGTTTGCAACACTGAGACCTAAACAACAAATTACAGTCTAATTGATAAAACACTTTAACAGCAACTTATAGGTTTTGGGGTTCAAATTACCGAAGAATGGATTTCCAACTATAGTCATCCTTGAAAGAAAAATATCGTGTTGTATAGTTGTCTTTAAGAAAGAAAAAGGAAAAGGCAAATACTTAGGTAAGTCTAATCTACAGACTCACTTATAGATCATGTTGTGATTTGATAAACAAAATACATAAATTAATATGCCATATATTCATCGTGATGTATGAAGATGTAAGAAAAGTGATAACATGTGATGTCACCATAAGTTACCAAGATCATGTATCTTTAGAATTTTCTGCAAGTCTATTTAATTATTTTCCAATTGGACAAGGGCCCAAGATATGGGAAAATTATAATAGTTTAGCCACGATTTCTATTATGCCCCTGAAAAATAGTTATGCTTTTTAATCAAAATTATAATACTTTAGCCATGATTTCTATTATGCCCCTGAAAAATAGTTATGCTTTTTAATCAAACCTTGAGATAATACTTTATAAATATTGGTTCCATTCTAAGCTACAGTGAAGCCAGTTCAGTCCAAGAACTCGAAATGATCAGCTTTGTCACTTTTTTTCGGGGCATGAAGCAGTCTTTGAACAGCACAAAAACAAAACTGACATACTTATACAACTCCCTTTTGCATCTTCTTCGTGTTCTAATTCTTCAAGTCAACCCATTTTGGATTGAGTTAAGTTACTTTCTAATCCTTTCCATCATTAGTTTTATTGTTTTAAAGATCTCAAATCCCAGAAATGCCTCATATAATCCGACGGACTTTGATATATATTTCATGTCTGTCTCTGCTGCCACAGTTTCAAGTACTTCAACAGTCGAAATGGAGGTTTTCTCCAATGCCCAACTCATACTTTTGACCATTTTGATGTTTGCTGGTGGAGAAGTTTTCACATCCTTTCTTGGACTTCATTTGATGAAGTTCAAGTACAGTCATAACCAAAGCCACGAAAACAAAATGGACTCGTGTGACACAAATTTTGATCACTTGAAATCAATCCCCACTGATATCATAAATCAAACCGAGCTTGGTGTGGTTTTTGAACATCAGCAATTAACAGATGAACAGAGCAGAAAAAGTTTGGCGGGTCAGGAATCGCTCAGAAATTGCATTCAACTCCTGGCTTATGTGGTTATGTGTTATCTCCTAGTAGTCCAATTATTTGGTTATACTTCGATATCTATCTACATTAGTATTGTCCCGAGCGCAAGAGAAGTGCTCAAGAAAAAGGGCATTAATCTTCTAACCTTTTCGACATTTGCAACAGTTTCATCATTTTCCAATTGTGGATTTCTTCCAACAAATGAGAACATGATGGTTTTCAAGAAGAATTCAGGATTTCTCCTCATTCTAATTCCACAACTCCTCATGGGAAACACACTATATCCTCTCTGTCTGCGTTTCTTTATTTGGATTTTGCAGCACATCACCAATAGAGCGGAGTTTACTTTCATGCTAAACAATTCAAGAGTACTGGGATACAATCATCTTCTCTCTCATGTTCATTCTATTTTTCTAGCAATTACTGTTTTGGGGTTCATTATTTTACAGTTTTCACTTTTCTGCATCTTGGAATGGGAATCAGATTCCACAGCTGGCCTAAGCTTTTCTCAGAAGCTGGTTGGCTTTTTATTTCAAGTTGTCAATTCAAGGCATGCAGGGGAATCTGTTTTTGACCTATCCTTGATCAGTCCAGCCATGGTGGTGTTGTTTGTGCTAATGATGTAAGTGTCACTCTCAACTTATTCTGAAATTACCTTATGGACTTCATCATGTTAGAACCATGCACTAAATTGACACAGCTTAAGAAAGGTCTTCCTAAATCGTAAAAGAATAATGTTATATCGAATCAAATAATAGTCAATGCTATTTCATGTTTTTAAGTAGATGCAATGATGGAAAAAAAAAATTCAACATATTTACTACGATTCTGAAACTTACAATCACGTGATTGATTGAACAATTATATAATATTGATACGGAAACCAGATAGGTTGAAGATGACATTTTGTTGGGATCAATGAGTATCTAGTTGATATGGCGGACTAAGAAAGGCATACTTCACCTTTCATAATTGAGTACTATCGCTTTCCCGTTCCATTAACATCATGAATGAAGCCTGTAGTCTCTTAGATTTATAGTAGTTACTAGAGTTCCTTCAACTTCAAGTGTTGGTCACTACCTTAGATGTGGTGCTGGTTTACATGGTTTATGTGTTTTTCCATCTTATGTTATCCTATATTCCATGATCTCTTCTTGATTTCTCATGGAATATTTTCCCTTGCATAGACGTGTGTTGTTCTTCTTATAATTGGAGCCAGTAAGCAGAGAGAGAATAACCTAATCGACGATAAGGACTTTCAACACAAGAACACACTGTGAAGATGCGCTTTTTACTCTTAATGCGTGTTGCTGTTACTTGCCTATAAAAGATTTGGTTCCAGTGTGTCACTAAAGTCTAGTTTCTAAAAGCAAGATCTTGTCACGTTACACAAACCTGGTGCTCACTACCAAGTTTTGTCAGATGTAATCAACAGGCCAATAAATTCCACAAGATGCGTTTGGCAAAGCTGTTTCAAAGTGGATCTTAGAAATTATAATTTGAACCAAAATTATGACAGTTAAAAATTTTTCCATTTATTTGGTCACTTGCACAGGTATCACTTGATCGGATTAGGGTAAAATTTTGGCAAAACAGATCAATAGAACTAAATTTGTTGAAAAATTAAAACATTTGATACTACATTTATTTTTATTCAAATTTTAGAAATTGAAATTGCCGATATCCCAAATATTTGGTATAAAAATTACAATTTTCTCTTGAAAAAGATGTATTTAAAGTTGTGTTGAAACTTAGTACTTTTATATGCAAACTTACCATTATTGTTGAGAGTTACGGTATTTAAAAAGTTATTTTATCATTATCCATGCCACACTTGCATTCATGGATTGGTCACTAAATCCCATCCTTATTCTTGGATTTGTCACTAAATCCCATCCTTCAAAAATTAGATTGGCATCAAATAGATATCTTCCAAGACTGCTCGCACATCTTTAAAAAAAAAAAAAAAAAAAAAGCTTCCAAGAACTTGGCATTAGCTTCTACTGTACCCCACTTTTAGCAAAGATTCGAATTAAATTCCTCTATGGTTCCAGAATATTGCTTTAAGACCTTTGGTTGTGTAAGCCCCTCTTACTATTCCGGATAAAATCATGAAAATTTTGCATAAGGGGCATGATTCAAAGCCTAATTCATGAAGGGTATAGTTTGAGTAATTTATTATGATGAAAGTTTGTATGGAATTTGGTGTGAAATATCCAACTAAATATACAAAAAAAAAAAGTGCATTGTGTAAAAAGAAATATAAATGCCCTTAATAATGAAAATGAACCGCTCAAGAGCTTGCAATCCGTGTGAATTAAAGCCTGCTGTTTTCACAAATTCTCACAAAAAATAAAAATTTTCTTTCATTCTTTTAGCATTAATCATCTGTGTGTGTTTTCAGGTATCTGCCTCCTTATACTTCCTTGGTACCAGTTGATGAGGATGCAAATGGTGCTTCAACTAAGGAATTAAAGATCGGAAAACAAAGAAAGAACATTGCTGATGGCCTCTTATTCTCTCAGTTGACATATTTAGTCATCTTCGTTATTCTAATTTGTATCTACGAGAGAGATAAAATGAAGGAAGATCCACTCAACTTTAACCTATTGAGCATTGCAGTTGAAGTTATGGGGTAAGTCCCGTAACTTTCTCCTTCCATTTATGCCAAACTGCTGGTGTTAAGATCATTCGTTTTTAGCATTATGCTTGCAGTTGAATTTTCTGAACATAGAGCAAATGAACAACAGCATACATATATGTAAATGAACAATAGAATCTTTATGCCTTTTTTTCCCAGGAAGTATAAGTATATACCTTACAGAGTAGAACGAAGACTAGTGTAATTTTTATTTTGGAGATTCCCTTCTGCATTAATTAGCGAAACTCCTGCAGGTTTTGGAAGTAACTATTTAGGAGAAGGTTAATAGCTCGAATTTGTTAAAAACAAATGCGGAGGATAAGTCGGATTCTTAATTAGGGGATAATAAGAAATGCCTTGCTTAGATTAATGAGAGTTGTAATAATAAAGTTTTCTTTGTGAAAGATTTGCACTTGTAGATAGGGATGAGTGTGTAAACGAGCTGAGACGCAACCCACCCTAAGGGATGATAGCTGTATTGATAAGTCCGGATCTAAATTTATGGAACAAGGTTTGAAGCTAGATGAAAATCCATGTCTTCTCTAATTCCCGTAATTACGAACTTGTTGACATAATCTCAACTTGCGAATATATGAATTAATGAACTAGAATTATGGTAAAAGGTGCCACAATCAATGTTTTTCTTGATAGACAAGCCAAAAGAACATCTAAGAGACCAATTCTAAAGTATTCAAAAGAAACTTTCGTAAAAGCCAAGAGAATGAACTTCAATTTTATAGATCAACGTAACATCTCAGTTGAAAAAGATGTAAGAATATGCCTTCTCTAAGTAACAAGTTACTATAGAAGTCCTACTCGAATGTTCTATGAAAAACAATAAGAAAAACCATAAAAAAAAAAAAACTAAATCTGTAACCTAGCAGCAAGGCAGCCGCAGGCTTGTTCGAAGACCAACTGAAGGTGACTGCTTAAAATCCCAATCGCGGCTTAACGTACAACGCACTAGTTGCGGGTGGCTCAAGTCGTGGCTGTCCTGCGGCTATTCTCTGTAATCACAGCCATGGATACCTACTTCAACTCCAAGCGCGACGAAGGCGGCAACTTTCTGTCCAACTTTGTAAGCACTTCATTTTGAGCGACTTCTTTCATCAAATAAGTGCGCCATCCATTGCTCCTTTATGTTGGTTTTGTACTAAAACCAATTAATTCTATGATTATAATTTATATTTATTGGGTTAAATTGATTCAAATAATTATATGATAATTATGTGATTAATTTGTGAGATAATTAATTCTAAATACTTATTAATAAATAGAAGAATTATAGTAGTAGAAGAATTTCATTTTTAAGGAAATTAAAACTTACTAAATATGATATCCTAATAGATAAGGGTTATCTATTACCGAATTCTTGTTGAACAAGATGTCTTAATTATTGCTCTATAAATAAGTCCTAAATACCAAGACTTGACATTAGATTCAATACAACGTAACGTTAGAAAATTAGAGAGAGAAAGTTTTTTCTTTATGCAATTTTCTTCACGTTGGCAACATGATCAAATTGATCTAGCATATTCACTTGGTGTTGATCAATCCTGATGAGGATCGCAAGAAAGTGTTCGTGTGGGTACCTTAGAGGCCGGATAGATGTGCAGCTGTTGTTAACATTACGTATCTTTGTTCAGGTTAATTCATTTAATTACATCGTCAAAAGGTACGTTTTTTATTTTGTATAGATAATCAATGATTTTAGTTAGAAATCAATTTTAAATTCTGTTGCGTCAATTGTTTATTGGCATATTAATTTCTTAATTGTGGTATCAGAGCGATGTGTTTGATTTATCTATACAAAATATGTTGTCATGTATTATTTACATGTATATATGATTTATTTGATAAATTTGAGAATTTATATTTTGAAAATTAGTTTCAAAATATTTAAACGAAATTTTCTTGAAATTTCGTTTCATTTTATTGAATAGAAAAATTTTAATGAAAATTATATTTTCTTAAAATTTTTGGGGGTTATTGTTCACAAAAATAATTAATTTCTTGAAAATAGTTTTCCAGAATTTTATTTTTAATTCCTATTTAATTTAAAAAATTTGTTGGGGCACTGCCGAAAACTGTTTTCGGCAATATAGACAAATAAAAAAAAAGGCGGCAGCGCTCTAGGCTGATTAGCCAGATCACGACTGGCTATGTCGAAAACGTTTAGGCAACGGTTGGATTGTGACTCTGGTTGATCGTCTTGGATTTCCGGATGCCGGAGCAAAGTCCAGAGCAAGGATTCAATTCATGAGCTTCTATTTTCTGGTGAGACCACATGTCTACCAGAGGTGTTTTGGTTATCCCACAGCCACGATAGGTCTCATAGATCGAAAGGGAAACGGACAGATCTCTTGAAGCCGGAGCAAAGCCGGATCAAAATTCGAGCTCGTTGCGGCGGCGAATCATTGCATAGTCGAGGCTTAGGACTAGTCAAACGCTGGTTCGATCTAAAGCTCGTTGCGCCGGGAAAGGAAGACCGGCCATATCTTGCCGGACAAGGGCCAAAGAAGGTGGCCGGAAACGTCACCAGAGAACGAGAAATTTTTGCAAAGAAAAAGATGGACAGGCGGCACACAATTGGGTGTGAAAACACTAATGTCCCAAACGACGTCGTTTGACGACGTTAAAAAAAAAAAAAAAGGTTTTTTGTCACTTAGTCAACAGGCGTTTTTGACCACGTTAGGTACACCAGAGAACAATGTTGTTTGACGACGTCATACAAAAAAAAAAAAAAAAAAAAAGGGTTTTGGTCAAAAAGGCGCGTTTGACCGCTCCTGAAAAATGGGAAAAAGTTCTCCTTTTTGCGATTAAGTCCCCGATTTTCTTCCTTTCTTAATTTGACTGCCCCAATAATTTTTGTTTGATTATTTTTACCCAAAAACTTCTCAAATTATGCAATTAAATCAATTCTAATGTAATTAGAATTAATATACATATAGATTCCTGACTGAAATTTTATATTTTTTTAATGTGATTATTTGAATTATATATGTGATTTATATTAATAAAATAATGAGATTTATTTTATTTGAATAACATATCATATGTGAATTTTATATTTGACAAAATAATGTGATTTATTTTATTGCATATTATATGCTTTATTTGATCAAATATTTATTTTCATATATGATATATATGCACGATGAGACCATAATTTATCCCTCAATTAAAAATATAAATATAGATCATTTCCATTATTATAGTATAAATAATTCTTGTTAGGATAACTTGTTGAGCTAACTTAAGATTATTCTACTAGGAATATTTGTTACTATGAGATATGATATCAAAATAACAAATTTGATTTAAATAAAAAATATATATCATAACTATTATTGTAATTTAAACAATTATTGTTAGAATAACTTGTTGAACTAACTCAAAGTTATTCTACCTAGAATATGTTTACGATGAGATATGATCTCTAAATAATAGTTTTGATTAAAAATATTAAATCATGAATAGTTGCCTTCCATTATTATAGTTTAAACAGTTCTTGTTCCGATAACTTGTTGAGCTAACTCAAGGTTGTTTTACCTAAAATATGTTTATACTATGAGATGTGATCTCTGAATAATAGGTTTGATTTAACAAAGGCTTATGGCTTGTTGAGCTAACTCAAAGTCATGTGTCTTTGAGGCAAGGAGTTAGGAGAAATATGTGATATGTGTATCAAGAGTTGATATCTAACTATCTAGGAGTTACAAAAGTTATAATTGGTAATTGTTGCCTACATATTAAAATTATTTTTGATTTCTTGAGCTAACTCAAGATTAAAAATAATCAAAATGGGATCCTAGCCCACTAAGAATTTTATGAAAATTCTTGAATCAAATTTTGAGGGATATTAATTTGAATAAAATAGTGGGAGCAAAACCAAAATTTTTATGTCCATATATATTTTTATTTGGTTTTGTTTATTGCAGAAATATGAAGTCATATTCTTTATCTATTTTCATGTTGTAGAATGTATAATCATGTGAACACATTACTCGCCTTATAGGACTCCATTTTAATATAAATTCCTAGACCAGTATAAATCTTGAGAATGGTTCTCAAGCACATAAATATAGCCTATGTTTTTGATATCCCAATTCCATTTGTCTTAAGTGACAATGATAAGCAGGAAATAAAAGATGCATACGAGATGCATAAATACAATAATGATACTGCTACTTATATCATGGTGTTGTATATAACTCATAAGTTATAAAAACATCATAAAATGATAAATGCTTAGTCCATGATTGTGCATCTCAAAAAGTTGTCTGATACACAATCTAGAACCAATAGATATGCAATATCTAAGAACAATTTGTCTAGGAATCAAGAGACACTTTATTACTTGTCAAGGGAAAACCCAAGGCTAGTCTTGAGATGGCCTAAATAGCCATGACAAAGTATAAAGGTATGATCAAAGTGGGAAAGTCTATAGGCATATGTTTCCAATCCAAAACAATTGGTATTGGAAAGGATATTGTATGGCTCATCTTAAGACTTAGAAGTCGATAAGGCTTGGTGAAACTTTGACTTCTAGCATGTTCATGATTGAGATAAAGTGGTCTACTAATCAAGATTCTTGGGTATTAGATACTAGATTTGGATCTCATATTTACACAAATATGCAAGATCTTGAGAATAGTACATTTTTTGCAAAGGAAAAAGTCGAACTACATCTAGGGAATGAAGCAATAGTTGTTGCATTAACAGTAGGGACTTATACACTTAGGTGCCATTTGGTAAAACTGAAATCTGAAATGTGAAGTCTGAAGTTTGAAATTTAAGTGCCGAAAGTATTAAGTTACTGAATTAAAAAAGTTTTACTTGTTTGATAATTAACTAAATATATGCACTAAATTTAAATATCTCCTCTCCTAAATATAATTATTTTATCTTAAAATTTAAAATAATTTATTAATAATGTATATGAGAAAGAAATATATTGTTTGTTTGTGAGAGATAGAGAATAAGTGTATTTATGTATGAGTAAGTGTGCGAGAGCAAAAGTATGTGTATATATGGAAAAACATAAGTATGTAAGAGGAAAAAAATTAAAATATGTGCACGTGTATATGAGAGATATAAAATATATATGTGAAAGTATGTGTATGTTTGTGTAAAAGTATATGTGCAAGAAAGTATGTAAGCAATTGTGTGTGGGAGGAGAGAGAGAGAAAGAGGGAGAGTGTATGTGTGTGTGTGACAGAGAGAGGGAGAGAGAATATGTGTATTTGTGTGAAAGTAGGTGTGTGCATGAGAGAGAGAGAGAGAGAGAGAGAGAGAGAGAGAGAGAGAGAGAAAGAGTGTGTGTGTGTGTAAGAGAGAGAGAGAGATTGTGCACGTATGTGAGAAAGAGTATGCATTTGTGTGTGCACAGGTGAGTGTGTGAGAGTGAGTGTGTGTATATGTGTGTGCAATAAGAGGAGGGGAAGAGTATCAAAATTCAGCAAATTAAGTGAAAAATTTTCACTTAAAATTTTGTGTACAAATAAAATAAGTGCTTAATGTGTTAAGTGGTATAGGAATTTTGTTATCAAACACACTGAATTCAAAAAGTACTTAATCCATTAATTTTCAGCATTAAGTTATGTTATCAAACACCCCCTTACTTTGCCAAATGAGCTTATTCTAGAATTAAAGAATTGCTATTATATTCTAGTGCTTACAAAGAACACAATATCTATATTTGTATTAGATGTGGATAGATTTACCATTACTCAAAAGAATAAACGTTGTTCTTTTTGCGTAATGGTGTTTAAAGTAATACTAGTTTATTAAACAACGGCTTAAATATTCTAGGTTTTGATAAGTCCATACTCAACATAGACATCAAGAGACAAAACTTGATATTTTGAAGCAATTTTATCTTTGGCATTTTAGACTTGGCTATGTAAATAAGAAACATATATCCAAGTCACATAGAGATGTATACTTGGACTAATTCGATTATAAATTCTATGAGCTACGTGAATCTTATTTACTTGTTTAAATGACCAAGACACCTTTTATTAAAAATAAAAGATGAATGTGCTATTGATTTCTCTTGGGCTTATTTTTATAGCCCAATATCGATCCATACTAAAGGTAGTTTCTTATATTTCATCACTTTCACGAGTAACCATTTTAGATATGGTTGCATGTATCTTATGAGATACAAATTTGAGATCTTTGAAAAGTTCAAGACCTTTAGAATTGAAGTAGAGAAACAAATTGACAAGAGTATTAGAACACTGATATCTGATCGAAGTAGGGAATACTTGAGTCACAAGTTTTGAAATATTTTGAGGAGAATGAGATTCTTCCTCAATGGACTCCACTATATACACCATAATTGAATGGTGTGTCTAAAAGAGGAGAATTATGCCCTACTGATATGGTATATTCCGTGATGAGTCATGTTACACTTCCAATATAGTTTTAGGAATTTGCCTTAAAAATCTTCTTTCATACACTCAATTGAGTTCCAACTAAAATTAATCGATACCGCCTCATATAAGATATGATATGGAAGGAAATTAATTCTTAGTCACATGAGAATTTGGAGATGTTTTGCTTATGTGAAGCATCACATTAGACAAGTTTGAGACTGAGTCTTGTAAATGTTCGTTTGTGGGGTATTCTAAAGAAAATTTAGGATGCTATTTCTACAATTGCCTTGAGCAAAATTGTTTGTCTCAAGACATGCCATCTTTTTAGAAAAAGTGTTTATTCTTTAAAGAGGTAGTGGGAGTAAAGTAGAATTTAAAGAAATTCAAGAGCCACAAACTAACAAAAATAATAGTTGGAACCTGAGCTTAAGCCATATATTGATAATGCACAAATGGAAGCTCAAGTTACACAAGATTTTTGTAGTTTAGTAAAGTACGCCATTCTCTTTAGAGATATATAGATTTCTCATAAATGAGAGCCATGATGCGATAGTCATAATTGATGACGGTTTTACTTGCTATGAAGAGGCCATGTCTCATGTAGATTCATTGAAGTGGCGTAAAGCCATAAAATCCAAAATGGATTCCATGTCTGACAACAAGTTATGGACCTTGGTCAAACCACCTAAAGGGGTAAAACTTATACGGGGCAAGAGGATCTTTAAAAGAAAGATTGACATGGATAGTAATATGATTACTTACAAATCAAGGAGTTAGAACATTCATTTTGGTGAGATGTAAAAGAGTTTGATTTTTCTCAAAAACGAAGATGAGCCTTGTGTATACAAGAAAGTGATTGGGACCGCTGATTTTTCTTAACACTTTATGTGCATGACATATTGTTATTAAGAAACCATATATCTATGCTTTAAAACAGTAAAAGGTGTGACTGTCTAAGAATTTGTGCATGAAACATTAGGAGAGAGACAACCTATTTTTGAAAATTAGATCTATAGAGATAGATCTAAGAGCTTGCTTGGTCTCTCAGTTTATGTACATAAACAAGATGCTAAAGAAGTTTAGCATGGAGCAATCAAAGGAAGGATTTCTTTATGACATGGAATTACCCTTTCAAGAGACATGTGTCCTAAGACACTTGTCGAGATTGAAGCATGCAAAAGATCCCTGAGCTTTTGCAATAGGATCTATAAAGTATGTTATGCTATGTAAAAACCTAATGTCTCCTATGCTCAAAGTGTTATGAGCAAATGTCAACCTAATTCTGGTGAGTGCACTGGATAGTTGTAAAAAATTTCCTAAAGTACTTAAAAAAGGAACTAATGGATTATTCTTGGTTTATAGAGTTTACACTTTAGAAGTGTATGGGTTTATAGATGTAAATATTTAATTATTTAAGAATGATAATAGATTGCAATCTATACTTGTGTTCACGTTGAATAGTAGTATTGCTAGCTAGAAGTGTTCTAAGCTAGAAACTACAACAAATTCTACAACAAAGGCCAAGTGCTTTGTAGTTTTAGAAGCTAATTTGGACCTAGAAGTTCACCATTGAACTTACGGTCTTATCTAAGATCCAAACAAGTATTTTGACTATACCATTTATTTAAAGAAATAATTGGTAAAAACGATATAAAGATAGATGAGATTCCCATTGAGAATAATGTAGTTGACCCATTGACTAAAGTATTATTTCAAAAGAAATATGATAGTCATGTGTATTCATTCAATATAGAGTATATGAATGATTGGTTTTAGTCAAAGTGGGAGAGTGACTTATTTCACAAACTACTTGTTTGGTTGTTATTTATGTAGTAATAATAATATGGCATTTTATTATTTTGAAATTTATTTATTTTCTTAATGATAAAGTCCTTAGAATAATGTTTATTATTATTCTTAAAGCATCCCTAATCATAGTATTAACAATATCTAGGACATTGTTAATGCGGATAGACTAGCATATATGTTGATATATGGGTGGATTGTTGAAGAACAAATTCACTTGATTGATCAGCTTAGAGATTTCTATAAGGTTAACTATTTGAGTGCCAATGGTATAATCTCTACGTGACAATAGTGTAAGTGATCCTTTGACTTGAGATCATAAGAGTATCTTTAGTGTGGATTGTTGTATTTTAACTCTATTAATCCATAATCCATAATTAGTTATGCGTACAATAGAAGTTGGTTACAATAAGAAACACGAATTGATAGTTTATGATCAATATAGGATTCACCACTCCTAATAGTGATAGAGTATAACCCTATTGTGGCCACACTTGTTGAAATATCAACTCAAAAATGTTTGCAAATGAGTCAATAATTTAGAAAATTTCTAAATTTATTGAAAAAGGAGTTGAATTTTGGGAACAAGAAAGAGTAATAATTAGTACATTAAGATTAAGCATTTACACCTTACTCTTGTATTAATTTGGGATATAGTATGGAGAAAGGTTGATAATTACACGGAATCTGGTTCATGCATAGGTGAAGTCATTCACTTGACTTTCCTAACACTTGGTTGGTCATGATGCCTGACTAGAGGCCAATCTTGATCTGTAAATATAAATAAATTAATTTTGATTAATGATAAATTAAAGTTGTTTAATTTATCTAATCCTAGAATCCTTGTGACTAAATTGACTTTAATCCAAGTGGGAGTTTGTTGGTTTTGTACTAAAGCCAATTAATTCTATGATTATAATTTATATTTATTGCCAAGTGATTAGGAACCTAAAGGGTCACACACAATAGAACTAATTCTTGGGTTAAATTGATTCAAATAATTATATGATAATTATGTGATTAATTTGTGAGATAATTAATCCTATGGACTTATTAATAAATAGAAGAATTATAGTAGTGGAAGAATTTCCTTTTTAAGGAAATTAAAACTGACTAAATATCTTATTTGGTAAGATATTCTAATAGGTAAGGGTTACCTGTTACCGAATTCTTGTTGGACAAGATGTCTTAATTATTGCTGTATAAATAAGTCCTAAACACCAAGACTTAACATGAGATTCAATACAATGTAACGTTAAAAAATTAGAGAGAGAAAAATATTTTTTCTTTATACAATTTTCTTCACGTTGGCAACGTGATCAAGTGAATCTAGCATATTCACTTAGTGTTGATCAATCCTAATGAGGATCCCAAGAAGGTGTTAGTGTGAATATCTTAGAAGCTGGACATGTGTGCGACTGTGCTTGATATCGCGTATCTTTGTTCAAGTTAATTCGTTTAATTACATCGTCAAAAGGTACATTTTCGATTTTGTATAGATAATCAATGATTTTGATTAGAAATCAATTTTAAATTTTGCTGCGTCAACTGTTTATTGGCATATTGTTTTCCTAATGCTTTCGTGGCAATGTCTTCAATTGAATTACTCTTTCCGAATTGCCCTTGAATGTCTTAACTAAATATTGCACTCAACACTCTTGAGCTACTTCTCAAAGACCAACTTTTGGTGGACTTATACAAGATACTTGGGTTATATTGAAGCTATTGAGTCTTTAAACCCACGTTCAATGCTGCAAGAATGGCTTGATTGCTTAAAATCCTCAAGTGTCTTCAAAATTGTGAACTATTGGTGCAACTTGGTTCGCATCCTTCCCCCTTCTTGAGAAATATTCATCCTCAAATCGAATACATCATAAGAGAGTAAATAAATAATAATGAAAGCAATCTCTACCGGGCTAATCTTACCTATCAAACTTGAGTTTGATCTATCAATTTTGACTCCATTCAAGTTTCCCCTGACTTGCATAGGTACAACATTGTAAGTTACCTCATCTTCATGTCTCCCAATCTTGAATGACGCAAAGGCTTGCTTTGACAACAGTACCTCTCCATTATTATTCAATCATTAGAGCTTATAAGGCTTCGAATGGTCAATACTAGGTAGTTCAAGTTTCTACACCATCAATGTACTTGCAATATTGGCACAACTACCGGTGTTAATGACGAAACTACACACCTTATCCTTGATGTGGCAATGAGTATAAAGGATGTTCTCTCTTTGAGCTTCGTCCTCCTTCAATTGTGTAGTTAGAGCTTCTCTCGTTTCCAATGCTACTTGCTCATTAGTAGGAATCTCTTCATTAGTACGATTATCCTAATTCAATGGCAGTATTCCCTCGTACTCCTTCTCATCATTAGTGACAATCTCTCCGCTAGGCGAGCTAACCGGTGTCCTCTAGTTCAGGCATTGACTTGCAAAATTGCCTCTACTTTGGCACTTAAAAGCATCTATGTCATGATTTTTGTCCCATAGCTTAATCATTGGCTGATTTCACATTGGCCTAGCTTTCAATTTTAATTGATCAACCTTTGGCCTAGAGTTGGTTGTAGGAGTTGACTCCTCCCCTTCCTTTCTTGGTCGGGATGCTCTCACATCTATGGCTTGATAGCTAGCACTTGGTCGAACTTGACCTCACTTCTCCAGCTTCTGCTCAATTTTTAGAGCCTTGTTCACCATGTCATCAATTCTCACATAATGTTGAAACTCTAACACTTTAGCTATCTTAGGCCTTAGTGCACTCAAGAACCTCGCCATGGTGGTCTCTTTGTCCTCTACTACATCAGCTTGTGGAATCCTTGTATTTCTCAATTGAAGTCTTCTCATGCCTACTCCTTGAACGTCTTTGGAAGTTTTCCACTTTATCCATCACTCATAAAGTGGCTCTATAGATCAATTCACTTCTTGCCTGATTTCCCCTTTATGGCCTCTATCATCAACTAAAAATCAAAGGGTTGTTGAGAATCTCCTTCCTTCAACTTATTTAATTCAATTATACCTACAAGAAAACATTAGCAATGAAAGATCCTCACACACTCTCCTTGCCTGACACACGTAAGGAAGTAACCTCTCAACTCTCTTGTTTTACTCAAGGCACTTGTGTCTTTCCGCTAATGGTTGTGTTCAAAAACAAACTCTAATGCTCTTGCCAAATTCTCTTTGGCCTTTTGATCCCTTCCCTTAAGAGAGTTTAAAATCAACCCTCAAAGGTGCACAATCACCCCACAAAACCAAAACCCACTCAAGTGTATCAAGAGAGACTAGGAATAATAACAAAGACTCGACTCTAAGAGGTTCACAAAATAAAGACTCCCTTGGAGAGTTGTGAAGAATTTCATAATTAAAATCCCAAATACATTGCATAATATTTTTCTTTAATTTCACATTAAGAAGCATACTACAACAACTATGAATTATTGAAGATTATAACAGTAAAGGAATGTGATTTGTTTGAAAAATATAAACATTTTGGAAAACTTTATACATACATGCATACACGTGTGTGTGTGTGTAAAATTACACAGACACACACATGTATAAACATTGAAGATTATAAAAGTAAAGGAATGTAATTTGTTCGAAATGTATATACATACATGCATAAATGCATGTTTATGTTTGTGTAATTACTCACACATACATGTGTGTATGCGTGTATGCGTACATGTATGTATGTCTGCATGTATGCGTATATGTGTGTCTATATATATGCATACACAGGATGTGTGTACACACACATATGTACATGCACGCACATGCCCATACATTTCTTGACAAGCAGAATAGAATATTAGAATGCTCAAGACCGGCTGGTCAACTTAATGAGCCATTTGAATTCAGCTCAAATTCGGCTTAGTTTCAAATCTCACGAGCAGCTGGTGAGTGGACTCATTCGTTGCCGCCTTGGATGTCCAAAATAAGTTTAGTAAATCTATTATCATTCATGTGTTCGCCTTTGAATGGGAAAATTTGTGCAAGTGGCCTTAGGGCTTATTATCAATAGGTTATTTTACTTGATTTTTGAAAAATCTATTTTGTGATGTTTTCAATTTTTTTATTATATTTTTAGATTTTTTAAACTAAAATCTGAAGCAACTGATTTTCAGTTTTTCTAAAATCAGTTGTTATAAAAATTAGAAGTTATTAAAAACAAGCCCTTAAAATCCTGACATTGTTCATGTCTTGGATGTTTCTAACATATAATGAAATCTTAAACTTTTGGTTTAATCCAGCCCTTGTAAATTAAAAATAGAATTACATGTACTTATGCTATACTTTCACTTTAAATTGAATGTAAACTCGATGTCCGAATTGGTAACTTACGGCACAACTGTTTTTACGTAGTAGTAAAACTATTTACAGATTATTAGGAGAAGATGCTAGCGAACTAAGATTTTAGTTCAAGATTTTTGACAATGATTTATGTTTTTAACTAAAAACTTTACAAGTACAAAATGTCATGGTTTAGGCAAGGACTAAAGTGACACAAACGCGAAGCTCTTTGTTTGTTCGGCATTGTTTTTTAAAATTCTTTAGAAAACTCTAAATATGTTTGGAATAATCTTTTTATCTCAAATATACATTTATCAAAGAGAATTTTCAAAACTATCATTGTAATGTCTTTCAAAAAACAGCCTAAAAAATAACCATCTAATTGCAATTCAAGTACTACTTTTGAAGTTTCATGGGCATGTGCTACAGAAATTTTCGTGTCTATTTTCAGTCACTTTGAATAGACATCCAACATTACTCTTATTAAACATCTAATTAAGGAATCCGCAGAAATAAAAAAAGAGAGAAAGGGTTAAATATCTTTTCCTTTTCTTTTAAATAAAAATTGAAATGTCTTCATTTGTAGGGCGTACAGAAATGTTGGCTTCTCAATGGGTTATAGCTGTCAAAGGCAGATTAAACCTGGTGAGAATTGCAAAGATGCATCATATGGGTTTGCCGGAAGATGGGGCAACAAAGGGAAATTTGTACTTATCATTTTGATGTTCTTCGGAAAGGTTAAGAAATCTGACATAAAAGCCGGTAAAGCTTGGAGATTTTCATAGTTGCGGGACAAGTAATAAATTGTGTAGTGAGCAAAATTCTGCATTACAAGCAGTTGTTATTACTTTTTTGACAATTCGGGGAAAGGGGGAAGGGAAACCCAACCTACTCAACCCAAACTGAAAGCCAGAATGGGAGAGAACCTAAACTTTACCCCACAAACCCACTCCAAAAGCCATGGTAACTTTTAGAGGGGCCACAGGAGCTTAAGTACTAACCCTAACAAGCAACTAGTACCGATGTGGGACGTTTTGTTTTGTTAGGGTTAGTACTTAAGCTCCTGTGGCCCCTCTAAAAGTTACCATGGCTTTTGGAGTGGGTTTGTGGGGTAAAGTTTAGGTTCTCTCCCATTCTGGCTTTCAGTTTGGGTTGAGTAGGTTGGGTTTCCCTTCCCCTTTCCCCGAATTGTCAAAAAAACAAAACGTCCCACATCGGTACTAGTTGCTTGTTAGGGTTAGTACTTAAGCTCCTGTGGCCCCTCTAAAAGTTACCATGGCTTTTGGAGTGGGTTTGTGGGGTAAAGTTTAGGTTCTCTCCCATTCTGGCTTTCAGTTTGGGTTGAGTAGGTTGGGTTTCCCTTCCCCCTTTCCCCGAATTGTCAAAAAAAAAAAAAGCAGTTGTTATTACTTATTAGTAATATTTTTAAATGCAATCCGGCCAGCAAACCAATCATCTGACAGATTTTTCAGCTGACTTGTTTGACCAGTCATGTCAATTGATTTTTTTTTAAATTAATATTTCCAAAAATTTTAACATAAAGATGAAAAATATATATTATTCCTGTATCATATAAAATGTAATGCTATGTTTTTTAAAATTTAAGACGTTTTTTTATAATTTAACTTATCCATTAAATGTGCACTAAAATATAAAAATCGCGAAAAGAAACATAAGTTAGGGCAAAATCTATTTTGCCATCTAAACTATTCTCAAAGTTCCAATTTGCCATTTTTTATTGTTTTAATTTAATTATTAATCAAATTGGGATTGACATCCCCGCCCCGTGTATGGGATTTGTGAAAAAAAGCAAAGTTCTAATTTGCCATCTAAACAAAACTTTTTTCCAAACTACCATCCCAACTATAAAATACCAACTCAATCTCCTATATCTCTTAACGTTTCCATTAAATTGTTTAATGGGTTACCTTAAGACTAATATATTAGCAAAGTATTAATTAAATGACCATTCTACCCTTTAAATTTTAAACGATACAAGTAAAACCACATTTGGCTATTCTTTTTCAATGCTTGTAAACAAGCCATACTTAGTTTTGGCTAATTTAATTCTCACAACCTTGAGACAAAGCCAAGCATGCATTATGCTTAATAATCTACCTAATTGTTATACAGCATAAAAATTAGAAATTGAAGTCATAAAATCTAACATAAATTTGAAAAGTTAAAAATATTATTTTGAACCACCAAACTAATGGTAAACATCAACAGCTCGCAACATATCACTCCAATCACACATTAAGACATTGCTGCAAGCTGTTTGTATATGCCATCAATTTGGTAGTTAAATACATTATTTTTAACTTTTAATATTTATATTTAGACTTTATAACTTCAACTTATAATTTTATGCAATATAATTATTAGGCAGATTATTGAGCATAATCCATGTTTGGTTCTGTCTCATGGTTGTAAAAGTAAATTGTTCAAAATTAATGTATGGCTTGTTTACAAGCATTAAGAAAGAATTGCCAAGCGTGTTTTCACTTTTCTAATATCATTTCAAAATTTGAAGGGTAAAATCATCATTTACTTAATATTTTTGCAATATTACTCTTAAAGTCGCCCCATTAATGGAAATGTTTCAATATTAAGAGACATGGAAGATTGAGTTTGTATTTTATAGTTTGGATGGCAATATAAGAAAAAATTTAGTTTAGATGGCAAAGTGAATTTTACCCTAAAATTTGTTAAAAGAGTAAAAAAATAAAAAAAATAGAAAAAGACTAGTCTAACCGGTCTTGTGTAAGTCGACTGATTTCTCTGGTTTTAAAGTCAATTCCGATTTGGCAACGAATGAGATTAACCTATTAGTCATTTCCAAATTGAACTTGATGGATCAAAGTCCGATTCTACAAATACCGCTTACTAGTTCCTTTAACTACTGCACATTTTCTTTTTGTTTTAATTTTTTGGCAAGAAAAATGGCGCATTGGCGTGCAAGTTTAGGTTATATGAAAATATATCAATAATCCAAATTATATTCACACAAACAAGTTTTAATAAACCAATACTCATTTTGCAAGTGTATAGGTCATTTGTAATTGTGATGAGTATTAGGGCCGATCCCACGAGAAAACAAGAATTGGCAAATTCCGAAGCTACTAACCTTTCTATTATCTAAACAACTAAACTTTGGAGGTGGTAAAATGGTATGAAAATCAAATTCAAGCGAACAAACAATGAAGAAACTTGTCAAATTAAGTTGACTAGATTTAAGATTCCACTAACAGTCACAAAATATGAAAGCTAAGCTGATAGCTAATTTTAATTTCCACCCTTATTTAGGATTCAATTCCATTTGTACTCCAAACTAAATTCCTCTACGAATGGAAGACTACTGCAACATGAGCTTTCCTACATCCTGATTATGAGTTTAGATTACTATCAAAATAAAACACAATTCACACAAACAAGTAATAAAATTTATAATCTAATGCTTGTTTTGCAAGTGCACGGGTCAATTGTAGTTGTGATGAGTATTAGGGTTGATCCTACGAGAAAACAAGAAATAGTAACTACCAAAGCTACTAATTTGCTTTATTATCTAAGCAATCAAACTTAGAAGGTGGTAAAATGGTAGGCAAATCAATTTCAAGTAAACAAAAAATGAAGAAATTAGTTAAACAAAGTTGATTAGGTTTATAAATCCACTTTATATGCAAGTTAAGTTTATGGCCATGGTGACTTTATTCAAGTTTTGGATTCAATTCTATTTTTACTCCAAACTAGATCTCTCTACGAATGAAAGACTACCAATACATGAGCTTTCCTATTCTCGTGGTCAAGTCTAGCATGCATTAGTTATTAAACTCATGAATTGTGACTTTAAACCTTAATCCACCTTTGTGAATCACTACTCTTGTGAGATTCAACATAAGTTCCATTTACTCTTTCTTGTTAGGTGCAAATCTCTTTGTCAAATAACAACTTGATGAATTGAAGTTGGTAGCTAATCAACAACAAGTGTTAACACCAAGTAAATGAACAAGCAAGAATAAATTAGCCATAAACTAATTAGAACATATTAGAGATTCATCCTAAACCTAGTAGGAGTCAACTTAGGGGGCGTTTGGTTTAAATTCTTCAATCACTATCACTATGGGTATCATTAACCCTACTATGAGTATGGGTTTTGATGATTCCCCCAAACATGTTTGGTTTAATAATGGAATGGGTATCATTATAAAAATACTTGTTTGGTTTTCTAGGATGACTCAAGTAAATTTTAAAATTTTAAAATTTTTTATTTATGATGTACATATTTTTAGATTTCTTATTTTGTATTTTTTAAATAAAATTTCTAAAAAATTTCTTCAATTTTAAATATAGCCATGTTCTAATTTGAGTTTTATGCAAATAATAACCTTAAAAAAAGGCCATTTTTATTGTAGTAACAAAGAGTACTATATATCTTTGATTTTCAGTTCAAATTTTTATAAAAAAAATTAAATTAAAAAGATTTTAAAAAGAATTTTTATAAAAAAATTATATAAAATACTAATAAAAATTATTTAAAATCAAGAGAGAGAGAGAGAGAGAGAGAGAGAGAGAGAGAGAGAGAGAGAGAGAGAGAGAGGAATAGTATATTAGAAGTGGGTAACTCAAAAAATATATATTTTTTTAGTGGGTGTGTTTTTGCCCTTAATCATAAGGGTTAATGCGTTTGATAGACTAGTATTTTGGGGGGAATCATTAACACCCTAATTAATCACTATCATTCCCATTGAATGATAGTGATAGTTGTTTAACAAGTACCAACAATGAGTATCATTACTTATGATACTCATTCCTCTCCATGATTCCCCTTAACCAAACACCCCCTTAGTTCAACGTGGTAAGGGTAATATTAAGCACATCAATGAATGTAAACAAGCATGGATGAATGAAACTAAAACGAATAAGGTTAGAGATGCTCATTTTGTGGTTGAACTTGGCTCCAAGACTTGTTCTTGTATTTCATTAAACGTGTTGAGTACAAAGTAGTTCCTTCAAAGTATTGTTACAAGAATATGACTTTGCATACTACAAAACTATGAAAGAAAATCTACTCTAAGTATTTATAAAGAGTTCTCCTCCTACCAAGCTTTGGTTCTAGCTTTATCAAGCATAAAACCAAGCATACCTTTCATGAATACAAAGGCATGTATTTATAGAAATAAACCTAACTCAAGTCTCTTTCCAAGTTGGAGACATAAAGATCAAATTTGATTTCAAATATTGTAAAAGTCTTCCTTGAGCTTTGTTTTATCTTCTAGGGCATCCCAAATGCAGCCGGACATTGGTACTATCTGAAAAAGAGGTATGAACAAGCTGCAAGTTGCAAGGAGCCAAAATGTCACTTTCTGTCCAGGATCCGCGAATGGGATCCGAGGGTCCATGGATTGTACCAACAAGACCTATGAATCAGCTTTTACTCAAAACATGAAAGTTGTAGCTATTTGAATTAGCTTTCAATCACCATAAGAATTAGGTCATTTCAATTTCTGTATGCAAAGATATGGCTAAAATACTAAGACATAGATGGGAGAGCTTTGTACTTCAATAATTTGGATTTGTGGCTATGAAGACGTGAGAACTAGATTTTGATGTCCTCATAAGAATTATAGAGCATCCTCTTAGGTTTAAAATGAAAGAAAAATCATCTAAAGCTAATATTGTTAGCTCAAGTTATGGCTAAAATGCTGAAATGTGTCATTGTTATTGACCCCTTATTTTCTCCAATTCTTCACTTCCTTTGCTACTTTGCTCTTCTTTTTTGTTGGTTATTCCTTTGATGTCCTTGAGACCTCTTTCCACTATTTGAACCATAATTCTTTCATAGAATTTGATGAAGAAAAATTATTCTGAAAATTGCAAGTTTAAGTGATACAAAGGTACAATCTTGAATCAATATTGAATTTGATATTCCTTGAGCTTCAATTGATCCAAATTATATTTAATCATCATTTTCCTGCAAAATCACATAAACTTGTGTATTAATTTTCTCAAAATAATAATTCTACCTTAAAATCCTAATTTCCGGTCTGAAAACTCTAATTTCTGGTCTAATGATCAATTCCACAAAGTAAAGTAAATAGAAATTATGTGATTCCTTGTAATCCTTCTAATACTAATCGTAACAAGTAAACGGAAAGTAATTATATCAAGATCAAAACTAGTTTAACAACATTTCTATACCTTAAAAAATTTCATACCATAAGTTTTTAATATGAACAATCAAATATAACTCATGCTTATGTATGTTTTCACACAATAAGGACATGTGGAATTTATAAAGTTAATAAGTGTCTTTTGACGCGAAGGTTGATATTTTTAGATAAAAACCCCCGATTACTAGATACTTTGATCATGTTAACTACAATTCAATCTTTAATTTGAGAAGTAAAAATTGTCTTTTGATGAAAAGATCAACATTTTGTAATGAAGATCTCTTATTACTCAACAATTCACTTTTAATCAAACTTGCTGTACATAGTTTTAATTCAAATGCTGTTTGATGTGAAAATCAATATTTGTTGACGAAGATTCCCAGTTACTAAAAAATTTGAATAATTGGAGTAGAAACAAATAAACATTCTTCAATTTTCCTCATAATATACTTGTCCATTTATTCAAATA
The DNA here is from genome assembly GCA_024721245.1 of Mitragyna speciosa. Lineage (NCBI taxonomy): Eukaryota > Viridiplantae > Streptophyta > Magnoliopsida > Gentianales > Rubiaceae > Mitragyna > Mitragyna speciosa. Next base: position 15,570,796 of record CM045556.1, read on the forward strand.
ATGCTTCAAAAGATAAATATTTTAAATAGTTTAACCTTGGGGATCCTTCTGTTTCTCCAAATCACATTAACAAAATATGAGAAAATTGTCATTGAGAAACATTAACACAACATTGTTTTTTCACCACCATCAGGAAACGCATTTGCAAACCAACATTATGACTAAGTGAAAAGCCCATAGGACTAAAAAAGGATTGATTGCACAATCCCATTATCATAGTTAAAAATTGTAAAAGCATATTCTAAGATCTTCAAAAGAAAGCAAGATATCAATTGTACAAAATTCAATTACACCAATACTTTTGCAATATTCCATAACAAAAGCCAAAAAGGAAAGACATCAATGTAATATTACCATGCCTACAACTGTTAGACTAAATGCAAGATTGACGAAGAAAAAAAGCATTGCCAGAAAAAGGAAAGAGAAAAATCTCCTCCCACAACATTCAACTAACACAACCGTATTTAGTTTTAATTAGTTTCATTAACTAATATAGCACACAAACATAGTAAAATATGAACAAGCATCATTGTCATTTTGACAGATGACAAACCGGCTTTCCACTTCACAAATTCATCCAATCATTCTTATCTTGACCACCATTGCAACTAAAAAACTCTACTTTCTAATACCAACTCATTATATTATCCATCAAAAATTGTATTTTTTGCCCTCAACTGTAGCTAATCAATTACTATTATCTCTACATTTAAGCACCAACTAACAAACATAATAGATCTTGAGTAATTATAAATCAAAGACGCAATTTTTCCTTCTTTTTTTTTTCATGAACTTCTTAGAGAAAATCCAAGAAATAAGAATAATTTCTTTAACACCAAAGAACAAAAGTGTTTTATTTAATGCATAAATTAAAATATAATTCATGATGAACATCCCAAGCCAAACATAAAAATACAAATTGGATTCATTCTGGGCTATTAAATCAAGCTATGAATAAATGAAATCCTACTAATCCATAAAACTCAAAAAAAAAAAAAAAGAAACTAAACAAGATGCATACCAAGCAAAATCATTTTCCCAAGCTTTCACTTTTAAAGGAATATTTTTACTGCCATAATCATTTATGATCTATCGACTGCCAACCATCAACTATTTTTATATAGTTAAATCTTTACCTGTATAAAAGTCTTTCGTTTGAGCAACCAACTCTTCATATAGCACTCTTGTCTCAAGTTGTTGCTCTTACATGTTCTTAATTAGCTCTTTTTGGGCATTGAATTCTTTAGCCATTATTGTAGCTTGTTCCTTTGCCACATCTGCCCTTTTCCGATGCTCCTCAATTTCACTTCTCAAGTGGTCAAGCTCAACTGATTGTTTCTTGGCTGCATTGTGGCTATGGAGCTGTCCAGGTATGTAACCAAGTTGTTGTTGACAAATTTCCTTGCTAGTCATTGAAGTTGTTTCTGCTAGCTCTTTCAGTGTTGCCTAGACAAGTAAAGCATTATAATCTTGCAATGTTAAGGCATGTCACAAGTAGGAAAAATTAAATATAAATAGATTGAAATATCTTACCAAGGTATTTGTTGCTACATTATTTACCAATGACCTTGTCTTCTTCGATGTGCAACTGAGCTCAAATAGATCTATCTCTGAAAGTTCTATACTATCCTTCCTTTTCTGTCAAAATAATCAAAATGCCTTTTTTTAAACAAATGCATAAGAATGAAAATAATGAACATCTCCAAACAAAGGAACTAGATTACCTTTTCTTCAACAACTCTTGCATGAGACTTTGTCCCCATAGTAGTATGGCTTTCATTCTTGGCCCGATTTATTTTGTTATGGTCACTAACTTTCTGTAATAGACAAACAATTAAGAGATTACTAAATATTTGAATCGAATTCAAATGAGTAATATAAATGATTCAAGTATGAAATTATACCTTGAATTCTTCACTTCCAAAGTAGTTGCACAACCATTTCCAATCATCAGGTGGAAAACCTTCAAGAACTTGACTTACTGCTTCTTTCTTTGTATCAAAAGTCAAGAAATACTTGTGCAACTGACACCGGTGATTCTGGTATAAAATGCTCAACTGCCTATTGACAGTAGCTTTAGAAGTGGCATTTTCCTCAAACCAAAAATCATCCTACAAGAATAATATAACTTGATAATATTCAAATAAAAGTAAAGTCATCCTACAAAAATAATGCAATCTAAGAATATTCAAATAAAAGTTTACATTACAAGTTATATGCAACTAAGTACATTAGTAAATTACTGGAATATAAATAGCAAATTGATGCGTGCCAATAGTAATTTAAGAAAAAGCCACAAGTACCATAACCGTCTTATATATGCTATCTCAATCCTCAGACGGCATATGTGCCCATTCGTCAGCATTTAGCTTTCCAAACTTTCTAACAACACAATCACTCTCACTAATGAAGTATTGGGAATACTTTCCTACTATACGCCAAATATAAGGATCAGCTGCAATAGTGAGAGTCTCATTAGCCTCTCTCATTCAAGCCAATGTAACGTTCCTAGTATGCCCCCCTTTTTTGATAGTTGCACATCTGTAATAACATTTAATTCAAAAAATTTAGTTGACTATTTAAACATATAATAGGTAAAATAACTTAAACAAAAAAAAAATGCAAGTTAGAGAAAAATACAGAATTAGAAAAGTCATAAAAACTTGGTACCAGTGCTACCATTTTGACCATCATTAGAAGATAAAATGGTCTCATTTTCAACATATGCATGTGTTTCAGAAGTTGGAGGGTGCATAATATTTGAAGCATTTGGTTGACCTCGAGGGGAAGATGTTGGAGTCACAAATACAGTAGTGCCATTTGAACTTGTACCTCCAGAAAAAGTATGTTGCTGATTGCTTCCACCTAAGTTTGCTTGGACAAGTTGTTGCTTATTCTAGATTTGTCTTCTAAGCGCCTGCCCTTTTTTCCTAGGTCCAGCATCTAAAACCAATAAACATAAAAAAAAACCTGATTAGAAAAATCATTGTAGTGTAAATATAGTATTCTTATCTACCGTAATAAGCAAAATCCAATAAAAAAAGAAGACAAAGGCATATCGAAAAATTAATGAATTGCCTAATTTTGGAAAGCTTACTATTATTTTTCTACCACTTGTGTTCTAAGATATGGTTTGCCCATCTAACTAGATTATATATGGTTGTTCCTGAACTTTTATTGTTGATAAATAAACATTTAAGATGCTGCTATAGATTCACATACCTTTCAAGTTTACACATCATTTTAGAAGGATGGGTTAGTAATGTTAGTGTATGCCCTAAAACCAAGTTAATTTTTGAGATTTTTATTACGCTTATTTCGTGTTATACTTATATATGTGGCATTTTCTTTGTCATTTAATACTTGTTATTAATATTACTTGTTTATTTGATAAAGTCCATAGAATATTAACTGTGTATAAGAGATTGTAAGAGTTACAATGATGAGACTCTTATTACACATTAAGTTATATTCTTAAATATCCCTAGTCGTAGTATTAATGAGATTGGACATCATTAATATGGGAAGACTAGCACATACTTTGCCTCTACTTATGGTAAGTAGTAGTTGATCTCGTCAACTATGGCGTGTGACACCTAAGCTGGTATGTGGATGCTTGTTAGAGAACAAGTTCATTGGATTGATCCACCGAGAGTTACTATTCATAGTGCTAATGAATTATACTCTTAATGGCAATGGTGTAAGTGATCCTTAGACTTGAGATTACCATGGTATCTTGAGTGTGGATTGCTATGCTTTGACTCTATTGCTCGGTGCTCGTAAAAGAGTAGCCCATACGGTAGAGATTGGGTATAGTATGAAGCATGGAAGGATAGTGAGTAATCGATATAGGATTCACCACTCCTTATTATAGGAGAGTATATCCCGGATTGGCCACTTGTTGAAATATGACTTAAAGAATCTTTTGCGCAAAAGTGAAAGTATGACTTGAAAGAGTTTCAAGGTTATACTTTTATGGAAAGTTATATTTCGGGAACAAGAAATCATTAATTAGTCATTTAAAGAGTGCGCACTACACTCTTAGACTAATTGGGATATAGTGTGGTGAAAGGATATTAATTACACGGTAACATTGTCATTGATAGGTGTAGTCTACCATATGACTTTCCTATTCACTTGGGTGGTCATGATGCATTGCTAGACGCCACTCATGATCTATAAGTGCAAATTAATTAATTAGTGAATTAATGATAAATTAAAGTGTTAATTTATCTGGCTCTTAATTAATTAATTAATGAGTTATAATTTGTACTTATTGCCAACGTGAATGGAACCTAATGGGTCACACACAATAAGAACATGGTCTTTGGGTTAAATTGTTATTAAGATAAGTATAATGATACTTATGGGGTTAATTTATGTGATAAATTAACTTAAAGGACTTAATTATAAATATTCTAAGTCTTGATGGAAATTAGTTTCCTAAAAGGAATTAAGAAGCTATTTGGTTTCCTTTTGGAATTGGTTTCCTAAAGGAATAGGATTAGCTTAAGGCAAGCTTCCTAAACCTTCTTGGTTTCCAATTGCTCTTGTTTCCTTAAAGACTAGGATACTACATCTATAAATAAGTCCATGCCTTGACTCTTGAAGATTGATGAAACATAACACAAAAATTAGAGAGAGAAAAATTGAGAGCTTGGTGGCGGTTTTTCTCTCCAAGAAAAATGCCACACCTCCTTCCCTAATTGTTAGGGTTTCAACTTCTTTCTTCTTCTTGTGTTCTTCATGAATCATTCAAGGGAGCTAGCACTCAAAAGGCAAGGCAAGCAAGCCCAAAGGTTCCTAAAGATCATGTTCGTGTGGATACCGTTGGAGGCTCGACACTTGGAGGGCTTTTCGTGGTAGATCAACACCTTCATCGAATAGGATCTTGCCCTTTGAAGCATAGAAACCTTCTATGCTTGAGGTATTTGTGCTAAACACCCTTTAATCGTATAGATTATATCAAAGAGATCCATGGCTAAGGTAATAAATTTTTAAATTTTCCGCTGCGTTACTCCCCTTATTACCTTACAGTGGTATCAGAGCCTACTTTGATTATATCTATATGATTTGTGTTTATTTAATTGTCATAAATATGGATGGTTTGTTCTTGATGAAATTTGTCTCAAAATTGTTTTAGAAAAATCAAGAGTTTGATTTTTAAGATAAGTTCTTAATTGTTTAAAAGTGTTTTAAATAATTAAGATGAGTTCTTATGGTTGTATTCAAGGTTTCTAAATTATTTTTACGTGCTAAAAGGGTTTTAACATGTTTTGATTCAAAAGAGTTTTGAAAAAGACCAAAGAATTTCAAAGATCGTATTTTCTGGACACAAACCGCGCGAAAACTCGCGCGCGTTTTTACCCACGGTTAAAAACTCGTATGTTCTGTCAACAAACCGCGGATGAAACCGCGCACGGTTTGTCCCACGGTTTGTAAACCGCGGATGAACCCGCGCACGGTTTGTCCCACGGTTTGCTGGCAGAGTTCTAGCGGGATTTTTCCTAATTTTTTGGAAAACACGGATTTTTGAAATTTCTCTATAAAAACACTTTCCAACTTTAATTGTTAATATTTGGAAAGTTAAATTTTAGAAACCTACACCTTCTATAACTTTATTTTTGAGACAAATAAATTCAAGAATATTAATCTAATTACATTAGACCATGTGATTTATGACTAGAATTAAATAGAGTAATTTATTTAATTGTTAAATATTATGATGGCATGGTGGATGATTATGGACTATGACCAATGTGATTGAATGGTTGAATTTTTATCAATTTTGATGGTTGGCTTGTATTGGTTTTTAAAATAGGGCCTGCGCGTCCTGCCTTCTCTATTATTCTCATGTAATTCTCTTCTCACCTAACTCCCCTCGAATGTAACTCGAGGTTTCTTAGTCAATACATGTAATGTACATTGTGTATGTTAGAGTTAGGTTTTAATTTTCTAAATTGTTTAGAACTAGAATTACATGTGTAATGTACAAAGAAGATGGAGATGGAACCAAGGAGCAACCATGGAGGCTTATCAAGAGTTGAAGACCTCCCAAGGAATGCATCAAGGAGTTGATCACATCCCTTAGGAATTTGACCATATATTTTCCTTAAGGCTCGAGGAAAATATCTTAGTAAAGTCCATAATCATCCACGGTTTAATTATGCATGTTTTTATTTTATATGTCGATATATTTTAATTACATGCTATGATGAGACTAGTATATTGTATAAATTAAAATAAAATCCCTCAAATAAAATATTAAGTCACTAGCCTTCCATTATTGTAGTAAAAATCATTGTTTTTGTTAAGTGTTGACTTGTTGGCCCACCGTCAAGGTCACCTTACCTAGAGCATGTTTTTACTATGAGATATGATCTCCAAATAATGGGTCTGACTTAACAAAAATGCATTAACTTGTTGGCCTCCATCAAGGTTATAATATTTTTGAGGCGAATATTAAGTCAATATATGAGTTGCCTTCCATTATTATAACAAAAACGAAGAGTTCCTATTAAGTGTTGACTTGTTGGCCGACCGTCAAGGTCACCTTACTTGGAATATGTTTTTGTTATGAGATGTGATCTCTGAATAATGGGTCCGACTTAACAAAATGCATAACTTGTTGGCCGACCGTCAAGGTTATGGCATTTTTGAGGCAATGTTGGGTAACGCATTAGATGTGAATATCAAGAGTTGATACCCAACTATCTAGGAGTCACAAGAGTTGTGATTGGTAAAAGTTACCTACCTAATCGAAGTTAGCTTTGGGTTGTTGGCCGACCGTCAAGCTCAAAGTTAACTAGATGGGATCCTAGCCACTAGGAATCTCCAACGGATTCCCGAATCAATAGTTTGAGGGTTATTGATTTGAAGTAAAATAGTGGGAGCAAACCAAATAAATTCGAAGCCCACATTTTTGGTTTGCAATTATAACACGAAACAAATACTTATACTATCTTTTCATTTGTTGTAGAATGAATGTACACATGAACACACTTATCACCCTATATCTCCATTATATGCGATTTTCTTGGACTAGTGTAAAACTTGAGAATAGTTCTTAAGCACAATTGGCTATGTCCTTGATACCCACTTCCACTTGTCCTATAGTGATAATTATAGTTAGGAAACAATGTGCATACAAGATGCATAAAAGATGATAATGATATTGCTACTTGTATCGTAATGTCATCTATAATTCCTAAGCTATAAAAGTAGCACAAATTGATAGATCTTTTTGTCTGTGATTGTGCATCTCAAAGAGTTGTTGATACACAATCTAGGACCATTAGATATGAGATATCTAAGGAGTAATCTGTCAAGGAAGAAAGGGGCACTTTATTGTTTCAAGGGAAACCCTAGCTGTGGTCATTAAGAAGACCCAAGTAGCTATGACAAAGCTTAAAGGTGTGATCAAAATGGACAAGTCTAAGGGCACATGTTTCCAATTCTATTGGAAAGGGAATTGTAAGGCTCGTTACAATACTAAGAAGTTAAAGAGGCTTAGTGAAGCTTCTACTTCTAAGTATGTTAATATTTGAGATAAATTCATCTACTAATTAAGACCATTGGGTATAAGATACTGGATTTAGATCCCATATTTGCAAAATATGCAAGGTCATAAGCATAGTAGACAATAAGGAAAGAGAAAGTCAAACTACGTGTGATGAATGGAGCAAGAGTTGCTACACTCGTTGTAGAGACTTATACACTCTTTACCAACTGGGCTTGTTCTAGAATTTAAAACATTGTTATTATGTAGTGATTCTTACAAAAGAACATGAAATCAATTCACATTAAATGTGAAAAGATTTACCATTACAAAAGAGAATATATACTGTTCTTTTACGTAGTGGTGTTCTTTGTGCTATTAGATCACTAAAACAACGTTTTATAAATCCTAGACCTTGATAAGTCCATTCTCAAACATAGACAAAAACTCTATATTTTGAAACAACTATTCTTCTGGCATTATAGACTTGGTCATGTGAATGAGAAACGCACTTCTAAATTACATAATAGTTGTGTACTTGGACTCTTTCAATTGTGAATCGTTTGAGACATGCGATTCTCATTTACTTAGAGAGATGACCATAACACCTTTTATTATAAAAAAGGTGAATATGCTAGTGATCTTCATAGACCTTCAACATATAGATGTTTTTGGCCCAATGTCGATCTATGCTAGAGGTTGTTTATCATACTTCATCACTTTCATGGATGATCATATGGGATATGATTATGTGTATCATATGATACACGCATCCATGGCCTTTGAAGTGTTCAAAGTCATTAGCATTGAAGTAAGAAAAACAAAGTTGACAAGAGTATTAAAACACTAAAGATTTGATCTATGTGGCTAATACTCAATGTCAAGTGTTTCAAAATAATTAAAGAAGAATGTGATCCTTTCTCAATGTCTCCATTTGAAACACCATTATTGATGATGTGTGAAAGAGGAGAAGTTGTACCCTATGAGATATGGTGCAAACCATGATGAGTCATACTACAATTCCTAACCTCATTTAAGGGGTTCTTGCCTTAGACGCCACTCCCATACACTCAACCATGTTCCAACAAGTATCTATTTGTGGGGTATCCTTGTGAAAACATTGGACACCACTTCTATAATTCCCTTGAGAAAAATGTTTGTCTCAAGAAATGTCTTTTTCTAGAAAAATAGTTTATTCTTAAAAGAGACAGTGGGAGCAAGATAGAACTTGAAAGGTTCAAGATCCATGAATTGACAAAGATCAAAAGTTGGAACTACAGCTTATGCCACATCTTAATGAGGCGCAACGGAAGCTCAAAATACACAAAATCTTCAAAAGACTGATAGAGTGCATTATACTCGTGAGAAATATGGATTTCTCACACATGAGAGATATAGACTTCTCATTAGCAAGAGCAATATTGTACTTGTCATATATGATGACAAACCTACTAGTCACGAAGAGGCTTTGTCTAATGTAGACTCCTTGACATGGCAAGATGCCATAAAATTCAAAAATGGATTGCATGTACAAGAACAAGGTGTAGACCTTGCTCAAGACACCCAATCGGATAAAACCCATAGGGTGCAAGTAGGTCTTTAAAAGAAAGACTGACATGGATGGTAATGTAGTTACCTATAAAGCAAGGTTAATGGAAAAGGATTCAATTCAAAGGCTTGACTTTGAAAGAAACCATTTTACCAATAGCCATGCTTAAATCCATTTAAGATTTTACTTGCAATAGCTGCTTTTATGGCTATGACAAATGGACATGAAGACTTCATCCCTTAACGGGAATTAAAAGGTATGTATATGACACATCCCTTGGGCCTTTACTTCCATTGATAGTCATTGGGTACGCAAGCTCCAAGGGTCCATTTGTGGATTCTTGCAAGTGTCAAGGTGTTGGAGCATTTGTTTTGATAAGATAATCAAAGAGTTTAGATTTTCTTGAAAACAAAGACAAGCTTTGTGTAAATGTAAAGTTGAGTGGGAGCATTGTCATTTTCTTGATACTATATGTGGATGACATATCGTTGATGGAAACAACATACTTTAAAGGTAAAGATATGGTTGTCCAAGAATTTCTTAATAAAGGAGAGGCGATCTCTAATCTGGGAATTAAGATCTATATAGATAGATCCAAGAGGTTGCTTGGTCTCACTAGATCCAAGTACATAGGCTAGATGCTAAAAGGTTTAGCATAATGCAATCGAAGAAGGGGTTTTACCTATGTGATAGGTGATTACTCTTCTGAGAGACATGTGTCTTTGACACTTGTTGAGGTTGATAGCATTAATAGATCCCATATGCTTTTGCAATAGGTTCTATTGTATATGCTATCCTATGTACGAGACCCGATGTCTTCTGGCTTTAAGTGTTACGAGCAATTCTGGTGAGTGTCACTAGATGGTTATCAAAGAATATTCTTAAGTACTCTAGAAGCACTAAAAGACTATTCTTGACTATGGAGATTACACTTAAGAAGTGTGGGATTTTAAGATACAAGCTTTTAATCCAATAGGGATGATAAGTAAATCATGAGATGAATTGGTGTTCACGTTGAACTGTAGTGGATAAAAGCGTTTTATGATAGACACTATAACATATTCTACAACAAAGGCGAGTACATGGTAGCTTTAGAAGTTACTATGGATCAAGGGATTCTTTGTTGGACAAAGAATAGTTCTTTCTATTGTTTTATGAAAACAATTGTGCCATCGCTTAATCAAGGAACTAAAGTCTCATCCATGATCCTAAAGTGTAGGTTCGTGCCGCCATCTATTTGTGGAAATAGTTTGGTACAAATGATGAAAAGATAAAGGAAGTTCCCACAATATAAGTGTCACTAATCCTTTCACCATGGCCTTGTCCCAAAGTAGGCATGATAGTCATGCTTATGGCCTAAAACCTATAGGTGATTGGTTTTAGTGCAAGTGGGAGTTTGTTAGTGTATGCCCTAAAACCAAGTTAGTTTTTGGGATTTTTATTACGCTTATTTCGTGTTATACTTATATATGTGGCATTTTCTTTGTCATTTAATACTTGTTATTAATATTACTTGTTTATTTGATAAAGTCCATAGAATATTAACTGTGTATAAGAGATTGTAAGAGTTACAATGATGAGACTCTTATTACACATTAAGTTATATTCTTAAATATCCCTAGTCGTAGTATTAATGAGATTGGACATCATTAATATGGGAAGACTAGCACATACTTTGCCTCTACTTATGGTAAGTAGTAGTTGATCTCGTCAACTATGGCGTGTGACACCTAAGCTGGTATGTGGATGCTTGTTAGAGAACAAGTTCATTGGATTGATCCGCCGAGAGTTACTATTCATAGTGCTAATGAATTATACTCTTAATGGCAATGGTGTAAGTGATCCTTAGACTTGAGATTACCATGGTATCTTGAGTGTGGATTGCTATGCTTTGACTCTATTGCTCGGTGCTCGTAAAAGAGTAGCCCATACGGTAGAGATTGGGTATAGTATGAAGCATGGAAGGATAGTGAGTAATCGATATAGGATTCACCACTCCTTATTATAGGAGAGTATATCCCGGATTGGCCACTTGTTGAAATATAACTTAAAGAATCTTTTGCGCAAAAGTGAAAGTATGACTTGAAAGAGTTTCAAGGTTATACTTTTATGGAAAGTTATATTTCGGGAACAAGAAATTGTTAATTAGTCATTTAAAGAGTGCGCACTACACTCTTAGACTAATTGGGATATAGTGTGGTGAAAGGATATTAATTACACGGTAACATTGTCATTGATAGGTGTAGTCTACCATATGACTTTCCTATTCACTTGGGTGGTCATGATGCATTGCTAGACGCCACTCATGATCTATAAGTGCAAATTAATTAATTAGTGAATTAATGATAAATTAAAGTGTTAATTTATCTGGCTCTTAATTAATTAATTAATGAGTTATAATTTGTACTTATTGCCAACGTGAATGGAACCTAATGGGTCACACACAATAAGAACATGGTCTTTGGGTTAAATTGTTATTAAGATAAGTATAAGATACTTATGGGGTTAATTTATGTGATAAATTAACTTAAAGGACTTAATTATAAATATTCTAAGTCTTGATGGAAATTAGTTTCCTAAAAGGAATTAAGAAGCTATTTGGTTTCCTTTTGGAATTGGTTTCCTAAAGGAATAGGATTAGCTTAAGGTAAGCTTCCTAAACCTTCTTGGTTTCCAATTGCTCTTGTTTCCTTAAAGACTAGGATACTACATCTATAAATAAGTCCATGCCTTGACTCTTGGAAGATTGATGAAACATAACACAAAATTAGAGAGAGAAAAATTGAGAGCTTGGTGGCGTTTTTCTCTCCAAGAAAAACGCCACACCTCCATTCCCTAATTGTTAGGGTTTCAACTTCTTTCTTCTTCTTGTGTTCTTCATGAATCATTCAAGGGAGCTAGCACTCAAAAGGCAAGGCAAGCAAGCCCAAAGGTTCCTAAAGATCATGTTCGTGTGGATACCGTTGGAGGCTCGACACTTGGAGGGCTTTTCATGGTAGATCAACACCTTCATCGAATAGGATCTTGCCCTTTGAAGCATAGAAACCTTCTATGCTTGAGGTATTTGTGCTAAACACCCTTTAATCGTATAGATTACATCAAAGAGATCCATGGCTAAGGTAATAAATTTTTAAATTTTCCGCTGCGTTACTCCCCTTATTACCTTACACACCAATGTCGTCATTGATTGATTCAACGGTGATGACATACACATGTTATCACTAATAACTGGTCTAGTTGAGCTTATTTGTGATGACACCAAATGTTGTCATTAAAGTGTGTCAATGATGACAAGTATTATGTTGTTACTAATGACAAGTCTACCCGAACTCATCTTGGCACGGACGTCGTCACAAATGTATTTCAATTGTGACGACCAATTTTTCTTGTCAGTAATGACAATTCTACTTAAGCTTATTTGTGATTACATTAGATGTCATCACAGAAAGTCTCATTTTAATGACAACTATTTTTATGTTGTCTCAAAATCAATTTCCCACCATGCTATCATTTGTGCACCACACCATTATGTGACGATTGAACCTATGTTGTCACTAATGACGAGTGTATTCGAGTTCATGTGTGATAACATTGAATGTCATCACCAAAGTATATCAACTGTGACAAATTTTGTGTTGTCTCTGGGAATGTTGTCACAAAAATTCAGTTTTCTTGTAGTAAGCTTGAAGGAAGTAGTATGCAAGTATTTAGGATATAGATTCCACTAGTGACTTTAGGATAATGCTAATTAACTCAATTTATGCCTTACTCTTGCCTTGTTTAGGGCCCAATCCCAAGCGTACTTAACTTTCACTCTCGTGACAAGTTAACGACTACTTCCCTTAGTGCTTTCCTATTCTTGTGGTAAAGATATTAGTATCAGTTCATTAGCCCCATAAATTGCCTAATTGACCCATTTAGGAGCATCACTACTCTCGTGTGACATGCAACCTAGACTTCATCTATTCTAGTTCTATCATTATCACAAACTTTAATTGCCATAATAATGATTGAGACTCTGCAATTGATAGCCAGCCAATCATAGATCATGATATGCAAAATAGTGAATGAACAAGAATAAGGCAAAGCATGAATTTTTAGGCAATTAACACATATTCCATTAATCACTAGTTTTCTCTAAATCCTAGACAAATAGATTAGTTACCCATGACAAGGCAAACAATAAAAATCAAATATTTGCAATAGAATTCCACAACAAAACAAGAAAAATAGGAAAAGTGAAGTTATTCTTTATTAATGGACAAATATCCTTTCACAAACTGCAAATTTTCTCTTCGTCTTTAGTCATTACAAAAGTCCCTCCAAAAGCTATGATATTCTCTCTACTCTACTGGCTATTCTACACCACATAAGAAAAAATCCTAACTAATTATGATATTCTCTCTATTCTATTTGTCTATTCTACACTACATAAGAAAAATTCCTAACTAAGTTAACTCCAAGAGAGTATATTACCTATCTAAGACAATAATGAATAAAGAAGGTGATAAGCAAGTGAAAACCCAAGCAAAGAGATTTATTCCCCATTGAAAACCTTCTCCCATCTACTACTTTCTATGGACGGATAGAATCGCGACTACTACTTTCTCACTAAAATTTGCAAATTTCTTCTTGGCTAGTGGATCTATCCATACCCACGAGTGTAACTCTTCTCTTCCATTTTTGGCAAAATTCTCGTCTTTACTTCTCCTTCTAAGACCAACTTCTACCACCGTCAAGTCAATAGCAAATCTTCATCAATATGCTAATGATTGACCTCAATTGATGATGAAATGCCCAAAATCCTAAAAAAAGACAATAATAGCATAAATATCAACTCAATTAATCACAACTCAAAAGTAATGAAAAAGCCACTTTAACCTAATCTAATTTACCTAAATTCACAACTAAAGTACTACTTAACTATAAAATACTACTCTACCTAAACACTTATCAATATTCTTAAATATCCCTAGTCATAGTATTAATGAGATTGGACATTAATAATATGGATAGACTAGCACATACTTTGCCTCTACTTATGGTAAATAGTAGTTGATCTCATTAATGATATTTTGTATGACACCTAAACTGGCATGTGGATGTTTGTTAGAGAATATGTTCATTGGATTGATCCACCAAAAGTCACCATTCATAGTGCCAATGGTTTTGTACTTTTAACAATAATGGTGTAAGTGATCTCTAGACTTGAGATAATTATACTATTTTGAGTATAGATTACTATGCTTTGACTCTATTACTTAGTACTCATAAAAGAGTAGCCTATATGATAGAGATTGGGTGTAGTATGAAGCATGAAAAGATAGCGAATAATCAATATAGGATTCACCACTCCTTATGATAAGAGAGCATATCCTGGTTGGAAATATTAACTCAAGAAATCTTCTACAGAAGAGATACTATAATTTGAAAGAAGTTTCAAGGTTATGCTTTATGAACAGTTATATTTTAGGAATAAGAAAAATATTAGTGCGTACTACACTCAAAGAATAATTGAGAGGAGAAAGGATATTAATTACACAATAATATTGTCATTGATAGGTACAAACTAACATATAACTTTCTTATTCACTTGGGTGGTCATGATGCATTGCTAGATGCCATTCATGATCAGTAAGTGTGAATTAATTAAATAGCTGAATCAATGATAAATTAAAGTGTTTAATTTATCTAGATGTTAATTAATAAATTAATTGATGTGATTTTCCTTGAGACACCTCGATAATCACCTAATGGGAACTTCACAACGATCGCCAACCACAGGGATAACCCTCCCAAAGGATTGTTCTAGTATATCTAGGAACAAGCTAATCCCAATCCTACTTGAGAATTGAAACTAGTTTGATAAAAAATCCCAAACCCTAACCCCCACGTGTGGTTAGAACTCAAGGATATTGAACGAATTCAATGAATCACTCGTAAAATTTCAAGTTTCACAAAGAGAACCAAAGAGGAAAACCCTCGTAATATTATTAAACTTCAATGAATAATGAAATACAATGATAAAAGTCTGACTTATATATGTAAAAATGCCCTAAATAACAAAACGGATGGTAAATAGTTTATTACAACCAAAAAACTAAGTAAAAAAAATAGAAAACAAAAAAAATCATAAAGCTATAGACTAAGGCCGTGGGGCGGCCTTCGAAGTGGCCTTGATCAGAACATCACTTTGCCTTACCTTTTGATGAAGCCTTTATCAGAAGCTTTCTTTTGGCCTTTTCCTTGCATTGTCTTCTTAACTTTTGCAAGTGTATTCTTCCCAGCCTTACATGGCCTCTTTCTCCCACTCATTTACCCCATCCTTGACACCTATGAGCCTCCATTTTGGGTAGCTAAGGCCCTATGCATTGGTGATTCCCTAGTGATGACTTGAATGCCTCTATCTATTTGAGCTTTCGCCACTTGGTTTGTATTATTTCCCTCCTCTTCAAGAAGATTTGTCCTCAAATCTTGCTTCTTCGTGACTCCAACTGAGGGAACATCATGTACCTGCACAGAAGAAATATGTGAAAGAGAAGAATAAGAATTAATTGAAGTTGCCTTCACCATTTTCTTTTTTCCCTTCACAACCTCAAGCTTCTTAAACAGCTTCACATAGTCCCTATGAGTTTCCAACGGTGTCAATGGCATAAGAGTGATGTCCTTTCTATGCCAAGCAAATGAATACTGATTTTGGAACCCATCATACATCACCTTGCAATCAAATTGCCACGGATGCCCCAGAAGTAAGTGACATGCTCCCATTGACACCACATCGCATAAAACCTTATCTTTATATTGACCAATTGAGAACTCAACTAAAGCCTGCTTCGTCACCTTCAGTTCCCCACTATCCCTTACCCACTATAGACAGTAAGGCTTAGGATGATTCATTGTTTTCAGACCAAGTTCGTCTACTAACAACCAATTCACAAGGTTAGTGCAACTACCAGAGTCAATAGCAATGCTACTTACCTTTTCGCCAATGAAACCCCGAGTGTGGAAGATTGACTCCCTCTGCAAGTTAGACCCGGTTTCCTTAGGCATCTTATTTGAAACTTTCCTCGCAAATAGAAGCTTACCTTTGTTAGCTTCATAGCTAATAGGACCTTTACTATCACTACCTCCCTCCAATGGTGGCATCTTCTTATCATTTGAAGAAGCAGTCTTAATGTCGCCACCCTCAAGCACGATCATGGTTCTGGCATTAGGACACTAGGATGCCACGCGACCTCGTCCTTGGCACTTGAAGTACTGGATGTCACGAATCCTCATAGGTGTATTTATCTGCCCTCTGCTGTCACCCATGCCCTCCTTTGGGCTGACAACATCTCTTGGCCTCATGTCACCCTAATCCTCTTGCCTTATGGACAGTCTATCCTGCCATCTTGACCTCTTATAGAAAGAACCTGCGCCATCTCTCCTCCTTGCCTTGGGTTGCTTCTCCACTGTCTCAACTTTTTGAACCAGCTCATCAATATCAACATAGGACTACAGCTCAACCTTGTCTCTGATTTCTTGATTTAAACCAGCTAAGAATCTCGCCATCTTGGCCTCACGGTCTTCTACCATGGACTGTAGTTTCTGATGCAGTTCCTTGTAGTAGTGGCCAAGCATGAACCTCCTCCACATGTTTGTCTTATCTCTTCCCATGTGCGGATAGGTCGTTCTATACATCTTCTTCTAGTGGTGGCCAACTGGTCCCACCACACACTAGCATAATTAGAGGATTCCACTATAGCAATCTTAACCTTCTTCTCTTCGGTGTAGTGGTGGCAGTCAAAGACGTGCTCCACATTTTGATCCTATTCCAAGTACAACTCTGGATCACTTCGGCCTTGGAAAGTTGGGATCTTCATCTTGATGCTCCCAATGTTGCCATCACAAGCCAGCTCTCCTCTTCTATGCCTCCTATCAGCCACCATTTTATCATTAGAATTCCCGGACTCAGCCAACAGTAATCTCCTCCA
Source organism: Mitragyna speciosa (assembly GCA_024721245.1). Classification (NCBI taxonomy): domain Eukaryota; kingdom Viridiplantae; phylum Streptophyta; class Magnoliopsida; order Gentianales; family Rubiaceae; genus Mitragyna; species Mitragyna speciosa. The sequence goes on from CM045556.1 coordinate 15,587,816, forward strand.
GTGACTTCTATGACTACTCCTTGATCTAGAATGGAAATGGCCTTGCCTCTCTATTCACTCACACATAGCTTCCATTGTCCACCTCATACCCTGGATGCTAACATTTATTGTTTTAGTAAAGTTTCTAAGGTCAAATGCCTTGGATTCTCCCTCGTTAGACATGATGGATTTTTGAGTAAAACAAATGGACCTAATGGAAAAAAGGGATATAGACTCAACTAAGGTAAGAATTACTACGACGAGAAAGCTACCCAACACTAACACTCACAACCCAAGACAAGAAAAAATTTGATAAAACAATTTCAGATGAACAATACTCTATGAATAATACAATGAATAGTGTCGCTACAATTACGATGAATAGTACTTTTTTTTGGGGAACAATAGGATGGGACTTTTGATGATTTTTGTTAATGAATAGTCGACAAATCACCAATAATTAATAACCCAATCAACAAAGAGACAAAAGACATGAACCTTTTAAGATTTCTAGACGCCCTGAATCAAAGGTAGCACCAAGAACACAAAGAAAATTGCAGGAATTGCACAAAAATAGTGAAAAATTACAAAAAAATACAAGAAAATTCAATTAGGGCACCAAGAATTTTGCAAAGCAACAATCCCCAATCACGATAGATAACAAAGCACAAAAACCCACAACAATAGAGTAACCTTAAGAATGAAATTGCTCAACAAGAATTACTGCAGGAATTCGACAAAAATAAAGAGGAAAAGATATATCCAATCTTAAAGAATTGAAATTCAAGGGATGGATTGAATACACCTTATACCAAGAACCCAGAAGCTCTGATACCAATTGATGCAATCTGCCCCGAGACCTCTCGTTAATCACCTAATAGGAACTTCACAACAATCGCCAACTACAGTGACAACCCTCCCAAAGAATCGTTCTTGTGTACCTGAGAATTGAAACTAGTTTGATAAAAAAATCCCAAATCCTAACCCCACGTGTGGTTAAAACTCAAGAATATTGAAGGAATTCAACAAATCACTCATAGAATTTCAAGTCTCACAAAAAACCAAAGAGGAAAACCCTCATAATATTATTGAACTTCAATGAATAATGAAATAAAATGATAAAAGTTTGACTTATATATGTAAAAATACCCTAAATAACTAAATGGACAGTAGATAGTTTATTACAAGTGAAAAACCAAGTAAAAACACAAAAAACAAACAAAATTGTAAAGTTGTGGACTAAGGCTGTGGGGTAGACCGTAGGGTGGCCTTTGAAGTGGCCTTGATTAGAACATTGCTTTGCCTTGGTGCACTTTTTAACAGAGGCCGTGGGGAAGGCGGTGGCCCGGCCTTGCCCACGGCCTTCATCAGAAGCTTTCTTCTGTCCTTTTTCTCCCAATGTCTTCTGAACTTTTACGGGTTTACTCCTCCCAGCCTTATATGGCCCCTTCCTCCAGCTCATTTTTACCATACTTGATGCCTCTAAGCCTCCATTTTGGGTGGCTAAAGCCCTATGCATTGGTGATGCCCTAGTGATGACTCGAATGCCTCCATCTATTTGAGCTTTCACCGCTTGGTTTGTATCATTAATGAGTTATAATTTGTATTTATTGTCAACGTGAATGGAACCTAATAGGTCACACACAATAAGAACATGATTTTAGAGTTAAATTGTAATCATATTAAGTATGAAATACTTATGGGGTTAATTTATGAAATAAATTAACTTAAAAGACTTATTGAATAATATCCAAATCTTGTTGGAAAAGGTTTTCAAAATAATTAGAAAATCTATTTAGTTTTTTTATGGAATAGGAGTTGCTAAATCTTATTTAGTAAGGTTAGGCTTCCTAAACTACTGGTTTCCTAAATATTCTATTTCTTAAAGACTAGGATAGTACACCTATAAATAGGTTCATGCATTGACACTTGAATTATTATAGCAATATAAGACAAAACCTAGAGAGAGAAAACTCCAAGAGAGCTACCGCCCTGTTTGTGCCGTCCCTCTATTTTTTTTTTCTCTTCCTAATAGTTAGGCCTTTTGGCTTCTTGTTTTCTCCATAATAATTCAAGAGAGCAAACACTCAAAAAACAAGGGAAGCAAGCCCATAGAGGTCCCCATGTCAGTGTATGCTCCAAAACCAAGTTGGTTTATGGGATTTTTATTACGCTTATTTCGTGTATACTTATATATGTGGCATTTTCTTTGTCATTTAATACTTGTTATTTATATTACTTGTTTATTTAATAAAGTCCATAGAATATTAACTGTGTATAAGAGATTGTAAGAGTTATAATGATGGGACTGTTATTACACATAAAGTTATATTCTTAAATATCCCTAGTAGCAGCGTTAATGAGATTGGACATCATTAATACGGGAAGACTAGCACATACTTTGCCTTGACTCTTGGAAGATGGATGAAACATAACACAAAATCTAAAGAGAGAAAAATTGAGAGCTTGGTGGCGGTTTTTCTCTCCGAGAAAAACGCCACACCTCCTTCCCTAATTGTTAGGGTTTCAACTTCTTTCTTCTTCTTGTGTTCTTCATGAATCATTCAAGGGAGTTAGCACTCAAAAGGCAAGGCATGCAAGCCCAAAGGTTCCTAAAGATCATGTTTGTGTGGATACTGTTGGGGGCTCGACACTTAGAGGGCTTTTCATGGTAGATCAACACCTTCATCGAATAGGATCCTACCCTTTGAACCTTCTATGCTTAAGGTATTCGTGCTAAACACCCTTTAATTGTATAAATTACATTAAAGAAATCTATGGCTAAGGTAATAAATTTTTAAATTTTTCACTGCGATACTCCCCTTATTACCTTACAGTGGTATCAAAGCCTTCTTTGATTATATCGATATGATTTGCATTTATTTAATTGTCATAAATATGGATGGTTTGTTCTTGATGAAATATGTCTCAAAATTGTTTTAGAAAAATCAAGAGTTTGATTTTTAAGAAAAGTTCTTGATTGTTTAAAAGTGTTTTAAATAATTAAGATGAGTTCTCAAGGTTGTTTTTATGGTTTCTAAATAATTTTTTATGTGCTACAAAGGTTTTAACATGTTTTGATTCAAAAGAGTTTTGAAAAATACCAAAGAATTTCAAAGATCGTATTTTTTGGACACAAACTGCGTGAAAACTCGCGCGCGTTTTTACCCGCGGTTAAAATCCCTTACTTTCTATCCATAAACCACGAATGAAACCGCGCACGGTTTGTCCCACGGTTTGTAAATCGTGGACAAAACCGTGCACGATTTGTCCCACAGTTTGTTGGCAGAGTTCTAGCGAGATTTTTCCTAATTTTTTGGAAAACGCAAGTTTTTGGAAATTTCTCTATAAAAATGATTTCCAATTTTAATTATTAATATTTGGAAAGTTAAATTTTGGAAACTTTCACCTTCTATAACTTTATTTTTGAGACAAATAAATTCAAGAATATTAATATAATTAAATTAGAACATGTGATTTATGACTAGAATTAAATAAAGTAATTTATTTAATTATTAAATATTATGATGGCATGGTGGATGATTATGGACTATAACCAATGTGATTGAATGGTTGAATTTTTATTAATTTTGATGGTTGGCTTGTATTGGTTTTTAAAATAGGGCCTGCGTGTCTTGTCTTCTCTATTATTCTCATGTAATTCTCTTCTCACCTAACTTCTCTCGAATGTAACTCGAGGTTTTTTAGTCAATACATATAATGTACATTGTGTAGGTTAGAGCTAGGTTTTAGTTTTCGAAATTGTTTATAGTAGAATTACATGTGTAATGTACAAAGAAGATGGAGATGGAACCAAGAAGCAACCATGGAGGCTTATCAAGAGTTGAAGACCTCCCAAGGAATGCATCAAGGAGTTGATCACGTAACTTAGGAATTTGACCATATATTTTCCTTAAGGCCCGAGAAAATATCTTAGTAAAGTCCATAATCATCCACGGTTTATTATGCATGTTTTTATTTTATATGTCGATATATTTTAATTACATGCTATGATGAGACTATATATTGTATAATTAAAATAAAATCCCTCAAATAAAATATTAAGTCACTTGCCTTCCATTATTATTAGTAAAAATCATAGTTCTTGCTAAGTGTTGACACGTTGGCCTCCGTTAAGGTCACCTTACCTAGAGCATATTTTTTTTTACTATGAGATATGATCTCCAAATAATGGGTCTGAGTTAACAAAAATGCTTAACTTGTTGGTCTCCATCAAGGTTATGGTGTTTTTGAGGCAATATTAAGTCAATATATATATATATAAGTTGTCTTCCACTATTATAGCAAAAATGAAAAGTTCCTATTAAGTGTTGACACGTTGGCCTCCATCAAGGTCACCTTGCTCGGAATATGTTCTTGTTATGAGATGTGATTTCCGAATAATGGGTATGACTTAACAAAAATACATAACGAGTTTGGCCTCCGTCAATGTTATGATATTTTTGAGGCAATGTTGGGCAATACATAAGATGTGAATGTCAAGAGTTGATACCCAACTATCTAGGAGTCACAAGAGTTGTGATTGATAAAAGTTATCTACCTAATTGAAGTTACCTTTGGGGCATTGGCCTCCATCAAACCCAAAGTTAATTAGATAGGATCCTAGCCCACTAGGAATCACCAACGGATACCCGAATCAATAGATTGAGGGTTATTGATTTGAAGTAACATAGTGGGAGCAAACCAAATAAATTCAAAGCCCACATTTTTGGTTTGCAATTATAACATGAAACAAATACTTGTACTATCTTTTCACTTGTTGTAGAATGCATGTACATATGAACACACTTATCACCCTATATCTCCATTTATATACGATTTTCTTGAATTAGTGTAAGACTTGAGAATAGTTCTTAAGCACAATTGGCTATGTCCTTAATACTCACTTCCACTTGTCCTACAGTGACAATTGTAGTTAGGAAACAATGTGCATACAAGATGCATAAAAGATGATAATGATATTGCTACTTGTATCGAAATGTCATCTATAATTCCTAAATTATAAAAGTAGCACAAATTGATAGATCTTTTGTCCATGATTGTGTGTCTCAAAGAGTTATTGATACACAATCTAGGACCTTTAGATATGAGATATCTAAAGAGTAGTCTATCAAGGAAGAAAGATACACTTTATTGCTCGTCAAGGGGAAACCCAAGCGTGGTCTTGAGAAGACTCAAGTAGTTATGACAAAGCTTAAAAGTGTGATCAAAATAGACAAGTCTAAGAGCACATGTTTCCAATTTTATTGGAAAGGGAATTGTAAAGCTTATCTAAATGCTAAGAAGTTGAAGAGGCCAAGTAAAGCTTCTACTTTTAAGTATGTTTATGTTTGAGATAAATTCATCTATTAATTAAGACCATTGGGTATAAGATACTAGATAAAGATCCCATATTTGCAAAATATGCAAGGTCTTAAGCATGGTAGACAATAAGGAAAGAGAAAGTCAAACTACGTGTGATGAATGGAGCAAGAGTTGCTATACTAGCCGTAGAGACTTATGCACTCTTTACCAACTGGGCTTCTTCTAAAATTTAAAACATTGTTATTGTGTTTCTAATACTTAAAAGGAACTTGAAATCAATTCACATTAAATGTGGAAATATTTACCATTACAAAAGAGAATATATACTATTCTTTTACGTAATGGTTTTCTTTGTGGTATTGGATCATTAATACAACGTTTTACAAATTCCAGACCTTGATAAGTCCATTCTCAAACATAGACAAAAACTTAATATTTTTGAAACAGCTATCCTTCTGGCATTATAGACTTGGTCATGTGAATAAGAAATGCACTTCCAAATTACATAATAGTTGTGTACTTGGACTCATTCAATTATGAATTGATTGAGACATGTGATTCTCATTTACTTTGAAAGATGACCAAAACACCTTTTATTTTAAAAAGGTGAATGTGCTAGTGATCCTCATAGAACTTTTAACATATAGATGTTTTTGACCCAATGTCGATCCATGCTAGAGGTTGTTTATCATACTTCATCACTGTCATGGATGATCATATGGGATATGATTATGTGTATCATACGATATACGCATCCGTGGCCTTTGAAATGTTCAAAGTCATTAAAGTGGAAGTAAGAAAAACAAGTTGACAAGAGTATTAAAACACTAAGCTTTTTTCTATGTAGATAATACTCAATGTCAAGTGTTTCAAAATAAATAAAGAAGAATGTGATTCTTTCTCAATGTCTCCACTTGACACACCATTGTTGATGATGTGTGAAAGAGGAGAAGTTGTACCCTATGAGATATGGTGCAAACCATGATGAGCCATGCTACAATTCCTAACCTCATTTTAGGGGTTTTGTCTTAGACACCAAATCCCATACACTCAACTAATGTCTATTTGTGGGGTATCCTTGTGAAAACAATGGGCACCACTTCTATAATCCCCTGAGCAAAACGTTTGTTTCAAGAAATATCTTTTTCTAAAAAAATAGTTATTCTTAAAAGAGACAGTGGGAGCAAGATAAAACTTGAAAGGTTCAAGAACCATGAATTGACAAAGATCAATAGTTGGAACTAGAGCTTACGCCGCATGTTGATGAGGCGCAACGGAAGCTCAAAGTGCACAAAATCTTCAAAAAGACTGGTAGAGTGCGTTATACTCTGGAGAAATATAGTTTTCTTACATATGAGAGCTATAGATTTCTCATTAGCAAGAGCAATAATATACTAGTCATATATGATGACAAACCTACTAGTCATGAAGAGACTTTGTCTAATGTAGACTCCTTGATGTGGCAAGATGCCATAAAATCTAAAATGGATTCCATGTACAAGAACAAGGTGTAGACCTTGCTCAAGTCACCTAAAGAGATAAAACACATAGGGTGCAAGTAGGTCTTTAAAAGAAAGATTGACATGGATGGTAACATAGGTACCTATAAAGCAAGGTTAATGGAAAAGGATTCAATTCGAAGGCCTAACTTTGAAAGAACAATCCTTTTTCACCAATAGCCATGCTTAAATCCATTTAAGATTTTGCTTGCAATAGCTACTTTTTGGCTATAACAAATGGATATGAAGACTCCATCCCTTAATGGTAATTAAAAGGTATGTATACGCCACATCCCTTGGGCCTTCACTTCCATTGATAGTCATTAGGTATGCAAGCTTCAAGGGTCCATTTGTGGACTCTTGCAAGTGTCAAGGTGTTGGAGCATTTGTTTCGATAAGATAATCAAAAAGTTTAGATTTTCTTGAAAAAAAAAGACAAGCCTTGTGTAAATGTAAAGTTGAGTGGGAGCATTGTCATTTTCTTGATACTATATGTGGATGACATATCGTTGATGGAAACAACATACTTTAAAGGTAAAGATGTGGTTGTCCAAGAATTTCTTAATAAAGGAGAGGCAATCTCTAATCTAGGAATTCAGATCTATGTAGATAGATCCAAGAGGTTGCTTGGTCTCACTAGATCCAAGTACATAGGCTAGATGCTAAAGGGTTTAGCATAGTGCAATCGAATAAGGGGTTTTACCTATGTGATAGGAGATTACTCTTTCGAGAGACATGTGTCTTTGACACTTGTTGAGATTGATAGCATTAATAGATCCGGTATGCTTTTGCAATGGGTTCTATTTTGTATGCTATACTATGTATGAGACCTGATGTCTCCTAGCTTTAAGTATTACGAGCAATTCTAGTGAGTGTCACTAGATGGTTATCAAAGAATAGTCTTGAGTACTTGAGAAGCACTAAAAGACTATTCTTGACTATGGAGATCACACTTAGGAAGTGTGGGATTTAAATATACAAGCTTTTAATCCAATAGGGATGACAAGTAAATCATGAGATGAATCAGTGTTCACATTGAACTGTAGTAGATGGAAGTGTTCTATGATAGACACTACAACATATTCTACAACAAAGGCCGAATGCATGGTAGCTTTAGAAGTTATTATGGATCAAGGGGTTCTTTGTTGGAAAAAGAATAGTTCCTTCTATTATTTTATGAAAACAATTGTGCCATCACTTAATTAAGGAACTAAAGTCTTATCCATGATCCAAAAGTATATTTAGGTGTCACTATCTATTTATGGAAATAGTTTGGGTCAAATGATGAAAAGACAGAGGAAGTTCCCACAAGGATAATGTCACTAATCCTTTCACCATAGTCCTGTAGGTATGATAGTCATGCTTACAGTCTACAACCTATAAGTGATTGGTTTTAGTACAAGTGGGAGTTTGTTAGTGTATGCCTTAAAACCAAGTTGGTTTACGGGATTTTTATTACGCTTATTTCGTGTTATACTTATATATGTGACATTTTCTTTGTCATTTAATACCTATTATTTATATTACTTGTTTATTTAATAAAGACCATAGAGTATTAACTGTGTATAAGAGATTGTAAGAGTTTCAATGATGGGACTGTTATTACACATAAAGTTATACTCTTAAATATCCCTAGTCGTAGTATTAATGAGATTGGACATTATTAATATGCGAAGACTAGCACATACTTTGCCTCTACTTATGGTAAGTAGTAGTTGATCTCGTCAACTATGGTGTGTGACACCTAAGCTGGTATGTGAATGCTTGTCAGAGAACAAGTTCATTGGATTGATCCGCCAAGAGTTACTATTCATAGTGCTAATGAATTATACTCTTAATGGCATTGGTATAAATAATCCTTAGACTTGAGATTACCATGGTATCTTGAGTGTGAATTGCTATGCCTTGACTCTATTGTTCGATGCTCGTAAAAGAGTAGTCCATACGATAGAGATTGGGTATAATAGGAAGCATGGAAGGATAGTGAGTAATTGATATAGGATTCACCACTCCTTATTATAGGAGAGTATATCCCGGATTGGCCACTTGTTGAAATATGACTTAAAGAATCTTTTGCGCAAAAGTGAAAGTATGACTTGAAAGAGTTTCAAGGTTATACTTTTGTGGAAAGTTATATTTCGGGAACAAGAAATCATTAATTAGTCATTTAAAGAGTGCGCACTACACTCTTAGACTAATTGGGATATAATGTGGTGAAAGGATATTAATTACACGATAACATTATCATTGATAGGAGTAGTCTACCCTATGACTTTTCTATTCACTTGGGTGGTCATGATGCATTGCTATATGCTACTCATGATCTATAAGTGCAAATTAATTAATTAGTGAATTAATGATAAATTAAAGTTTTAATTTATCTAGCTCTTAATTAATTAATTAATGAGTTATAATTTGTACTTATTGCCAACGTGAATGGAACCTAATAGGTCACACAGAATAAGAACATGGTCTCTAGGTTAAATTGTTATTAAGATAAGTATAAGATATTTATGGGGTTAATTTATGTGATAAATTAACTTAAAGGACTTAATTATAAATATTCTAAGTCATGATGGAAATTAGTTTCCTAAAAGGAATTAAGAAGCTATTTGGTTTCCTTTTGGAATAAGTTTCCTAAAGGAATAGGATTAGCTTAAGGTAAGCTTCCTAAACCTTCTTAGTTTCCAATTGCTCTTGTTTTCTTAAAGACTAGGATACTACATCTATAAATAAGTCCATGCCTTGACTCTTGGAAGATGGATGAAACATAACACAAAATCTAAAGAGAGAAAAATTGAGTGCTTGGTGCTTGGTGGTGGTTTTTCTCTCTAAGAAAAACGCCACACCTCCTTCCCTAATTTTTAGGGTTTCAACTTCTTTCTTCTTCTTGTGTTCTTCATGAATCATTCAAGGGAGCTAGCACTCAAAAGGCAAGGCAAGCGAGCCCAAAGGTTCCTAAAGATCATGTTCGTGTGGATACCGTTAGAGGCTCGACACTTGGAGGGCTTTTCATGGTAGATCAACACCTTCGTCAAATAGGATCTTGCCCTTTGAAGCATAGAAACCTTCTATGCTTAAGGTATTTGTGCTAAACACCCTTTAATTGTATAGATTACATCAAAGAGATCCATGGGTAAGGCAATAAATTTTAAATTTTTCGCTGTGATACTCCCCTTATTACCTTACATCCCACAAAGTCATGTTTATGTGGATACCATTGGAGGCTCTACACTTGGAGAGCATTATGTGGCAGATCAATCCCTTCTACGAATAGGATCTTGCCATTGAAACATAGAATTCATCTGTGCTTAAGGTAATTTTCGATAAAACCCTCTTTAATCTTATAGCTTGTATCAAAGAGATCTATGGTTAAGGTAATAAATTTTAAATCTTTTGCTACGTTACCTTCGTTATTGCCTTACAGTTTTTATACTTCAAGCAAGGTTCAATTACATGCTCTCTGGGGTGATAAAATGGTCTATTATCATTTATAATCTTATAATAATTCCCATTTCTTTCAAAGCTATAGTTTTTACTTGGATAAAGCCACATCAAGGATAGATAAAGCTTACTTGGAATGTGATATCACGTGACTAGATTCTCATAAGAACCGATCAATAGAACTAAATATATTGAAAAGTTAAAATATTTGTAACTGGATTTGCTTTCGTCCAAATCTTAAGGAATAAAACTATTGATACCCAAAACATTTGGTACTAAAACAAATCCCTCTTTTCAAAATTAGGGTTTTGACTCAAAATTTTTATTTTGAACAATGAATCACATTTATGGCTGATAACTGCAAAAATGAAGTATCTTTAAGTGGATTTTTTAATAGAGGTTTTTAGTAACTTTCATTAGTTTTTATTTATTTGTGATGCAATTTCTCTTACTTTTGAGTGGTCAAGTTATTTTAGAAGAAAAGCTATTCATTTATGTTATTTCTGTGATCTTGCAGGTAGTTGTTGAAGAGCTCATGCATGGAGTTTTAGAAGAAACTAAAATGCTCAAATAGCTGATTAGAAGTAAAAAAATGGTTCAGAGATGAAGGCCAAGAAGGTGGTGCAAGAATGAAGTGAGAAGCAAGGCAAAGAATTGAAGAAAAAAAAAAAAGCTTCTGATCGTACCTGCGCCCGTACACGCGCCGCGGGTACGTGCCGCGGGTACGATCAGAGAGTCCGCTTGATGAATCCGCGCCCGTATCCGCGCCGCGGGTACGCGCCGCTGATGCACACTTTTGAGGCATTTCGGGAGAGAAAAGAACTAGAGGCCTGCAACTCAAAAGGGGGTCAATTTTTAGTCTTCTAGAGAGAGTTTTTAGAGTAGAAACAAAAGAGAGGAACAAGGTTTAAAACCCTAGTTCCATAGATCTATAGAGGAAGCTTTAGATAGATGAATGTGAGGAGACTAATCTGAAGGGAATCATTTGTACTACTCAAAAGGGGAGAATTGCAGCAACTTGTGGTTTTTATGATGCAATAAAGACAATAAGTTTTCTGTTTACATTTCTTGCCTTTTATCTCTATGTCAATTGATTGCAAAGAATTTACTTTTATTGCTTCAATTATGAGTACTTAATTTGCATGTCTAGGGTTTAGATGAACTTGTGATTGAAGGGAATATGGAGTAATTGGTGATTTTATGATGTTGAACTACTTTGCCTATTCATTGTTCTGATTAATTGAATTGTAATTGCTTGATCACCAATTATAATCTTTAAATTACTATTATTCAACGAGAGTTGATTGTGGTAGTGGACAGAGACCAATTGAAGTCTAGGTAGTATTTCACACGAGAGTAGTGATACTCCTAGGTGAGTCTTGATCAATTCATACAGTTAAATTAACCTGCACTATAATCTCTACCACGGAAGTAGGAGGGGTTTAGTAGGGAGGTAATCGCTAGTTTATCACGAGAGTGAAAACTAGGTACATATGGAATTGGACTCTAGGTAGAGTAATGAGATTGAATAATTGAAGCAATTGCTCCTTTCTCTTAAATCATGAGGGATTCTAAGTCCTAGATACTCCTCTCACCAGTGTCTCTGCATTTCTATTTTGGTTTCTCTAGGGTCTAGTGTTAACAATTTAGTTTTAGTTTTGATCTGGGTAATTGGTTGTCTAGATAATAGAAAGCTTTATAAAGGTCTAGTAATTCTTCACCTTTCCTTGTGGGATCGAACCTAGTTCTCTATACTCATTAGCGATCTGTCCTCTTGCAGATATAGGTGAATTAGGCAATTTTAATTTGGTGGGTTAATCGTACCAAGAGCCTTTTCTTAGCCTAATTAAAATCCTTACCAAGTTTTTGGCGCCGTTGCCGGGGAACTCGGTGATTAGAATATTAGGTCTTGAAGTACTCTATTAATCTAGGCTGTACTTTTTCATTTTTGTTCAGATTTTATTTTCTTTACTTTAGGAGTGAATTCTTAGTGAGTAGGGCAGTTTATGCATAGAGCTTTAAAGCCAGTGCTTCCTCTTGACCCTGAGATAGAGCGTACTGCTAGGAAGCTTAGGAAGAAACGAAATAACTCAGTAGTGGAAGAATTGGAGGAAGATAGGAGTATAGGACTTGAGTTAGAATCTGAAGCAGAAAACTCCGAATCTTATAGTCCCCAAGTGCAAATGGCTGAGCAGAGAGCATTAAGGGATTTTGCTTTGCCCGATGGGACTGGCGCCCAATCAAGCATCGCAAGACCCGCGGTTAATGCCAATAATTTTGAAATCAAGCCAGCCTTGATTCAGATGGTCCAACAAGAGCAGTTTGGAGGAACTGCCATGGAGGACCCAAATGCTCACTTAGCCAATTTTTCTGAAATCTGTGACACCCTGAAAGTAAATGGAGTCACAGAGGATGCTATAAGGCTACGTTTATTTCCATTCTCTTTGAGAGGGCAAGCTAAGCTTTGGCTTCATTCGTTTGCACCTAACTCTTTCACCACTTGGGCCGAACTATCTAGAGCATTCCTAAACAAGTATTTCCCACCTGCTAAGACTGCTATGCTTAGGATGGATATTACAAGTTTTAGGCAGTCAGAGGGAGAGTCATTGTACGAGGCTTGGGAGAGGTACAAGGAATTACTTAGGAAATGTCCTCATCATGGACTACCAGAGTGGCTCATTGTACAGACATTTTACAATGGCTTAGCATATTCTACTAAACAGAATGTAGATGCCGCAGCGGGAGGGGCTTTAATGGGTAAGTCTGCAGAGGAAGCCCAAGATTTGATAGAGGAAATGGCAGCCAATAGCTACCAATGGGCCAACATTAGGGGTGGTCAAAGAAGGGGAACGACCATGTCTATTTCTGACCATGATACCCTAAATGCATTATCTTCCCAAATGCAAGATGTGCTTAGTCTTTTGAAAAATGGAAGTGGCCCTAGCTCACTAACTGTCATGGCATGTTGCACTATGTGTGGTGGTCAGCATGAAACAGCTGAATGTGTTTCTAACGAACAAGTGCAATATGCCAATTTCAATAGTCAACCTCAGAACAACCCTTACTCCAACACTTACAATCCTGGTTGGAGGAACCATCCAAATTTTGGATGGAAAGAGAGAGGTGCACAGCAAAGGCCAGTTAACCCGCCAGGGTTTTCTGCCTAGACCTGCCCAACCTGCACAGAAGCCAGATTGGGAGATAGCTTTTGAAAAGCTGTCTCAAGATATGGATAGGAAAATGGCGAATATGCAGAGGAACATTGATAATCAAATAGGGCAACTAGCTGAAGCCATTAGGACTAGGAACAAAGGTGAATTGCCTAGTCAACCTGAGGTCAATCCCCGAGAGCATATAAAGGCTATCACTCTTCGTAGTGGGAAGGAATTAGAGGAACCTGAGAAAAAAAATGATGAGATTAGGGTAAGCAATCACAATGGGAATTTAGAGCAATTAGGGGATGATATGAGAGAGGACGAGTAGAGAAGGAAGTTAGTAAATCATCTGTCAATGCCAAGACACCCCCTATACCCTTTCCGCAAAGGCTACAAAAGGAAAAAAATAATGCAGATTTTGAAAAGTTCATGAATATTTTTAAGAGTCTGCATATTAATATTCCATTTGTGGATGCTATCATGCAAATTCCCTCTTATGCAAAGTTCTTAAAGGAACTTATGTCTCGCAAAAGGAAGTTAGTGGATAATGAGATTGTTGCTCTCACTGAGGAGAGCAGTGCTCGTATCCAAAACAAATTACCTCCTAAGTTAAAGGATCCGGGTAGCTTTTCTATCCCGTGCACCATAGGGGAGTTAGAAATTGCTAAAGCTTTATGTGACCTTGGTGCAAGTGTGTCTTTGATTCCTTTAACTATTGCGAAAGAACTCGGGCTTACTGAGTTGAAAAGAACCAACATGACCCTTCAACTAGCTGATAGGTCAATTCGTCACCCATGGGGGGTACTAGAGAATGTGTTGGTCAAGGTGGATAAATTCATAATACCTGTTGATTTTGTGGTTTTAGATATGGAGGAGGACATTCAAATGCCTATTATTTTAGGGAGACCATTTCTAGCCACAGCAGGTACCATTATAGACGTGAAAAATGGAAAGCTGAAGTTTCAAATAGGTGATGAAGAGGTTGAATTTAATTTCAACAACACAGTTAAGTACCCTTCATTCACTGATCACGTCTATTCAGTAGACCTCGTAGAGGAGCTTACTGAGGAGTTTGGGTTAGTTGCTCTGGACTGTGACGCACTGGAGTTGTGCTTAACAGGGAGAGGTCCACAAGTGGAAAGTAGTGAGGAAAAGGGTGAGATGGCACTATTTCTAGATTCTAGAGAGCCATTTAGGAAGAAATCATCTTTTGAGGATCTAGGAGTAAGTAAAGGGATACCACTACCTTCTGATATGCAACCCCCTAAATTGGAATTAAAGCCATTACCTAAACATCTTAGGTATGAATTTTTGGGAGAAAAGGATACATTACCCGTTATAGTGAGTACTGAGTTGGACTCTGAGCAAAATGAGAAATTGCTTAGAGTCTTGAGAAAGCACCAACGGGCAATAGGTTGGTCAATTTCTGACTTGAAAGGGGTAAGTCCTTCTATATGTATGCATCGAATACTACTGGAAAATAATTGTAGACCAGTGGTAGAAGCTCAGAGAAGGCTTAATCCGAACATGAAGGAGGTTGTGAGATCAGAAATTTTGAAGTGGTTAGATGCAGGCATTGTATACCCAATTTCTGACAGCAAATGGGTTAGCCCTATACATGTAGTGCCAAAGAAAGGAGGGACTACTATTGTTAAAGGGAAAGATGAGGAACTTATTCCATCTAGGATAGTGGCTGGGTGGAGAGTTTGTATTGATTATAGGAAGTTGAATTCTGCCACTAGGAAAGATCATTTCCCTTTACCTTTTCTTGATGCTATGTTAGAGAGAATATCTGGTTATGCATTTTATTGTTTCTTGGATGGGTATTCTGGGTATAACCAAATTGCTATAGCACCTGAGGATCAAGAAAAGACGTCGTTTACTTGTCCCTATGGAATTTTTGCTTTTAGACGCATGCCTTTTGGGTTGTGCAATGCCCCCGCGACATTTCAGCGATGTATGATGGCCATTTTCTCTGATTATATTGAAAGAATTATGGAGATTTTCATGGACGATTTTTCTGTTTTTGGTAAAACTTTTGATGATTGCCTCCATAATCTTGAATTGGTTTTGACACGGTGTGAAGAAACTAATCTGGTGTTGAATTGGGAAAAGTGCCATTTTATGGTCAAGGAGGGTATAGTGCTTGGCCATAAGATATCTTCTAATGGGATAGAGGTTGATAAAGCCAAGATTGAGGTCATAGAAAAAATGCCTCCACCGGTCAATGTTAAGGGGATTAGGAGTTTCTTAGGACATGCGGGGTTTTATAGGCGATTTGTTAAAGATTTTTCCAAAGTAGCTAAACCCCTATGTGATTTATTAGTTAAAGATGCTCCTTTTAACTTTGGTGAAGAATGCTTGAGTGCATTCAACAGGTTAAAAACTGAGTTGACATCGGCCCCTATTATAGCATCACCTGATTGGAGATTGCCTTTTGAACTAATGTGCGATGCCAGTGATTTTGCATTAGGGGCGGTTTTAGGTCAACGTAAGGAAGGTCGGTTGCATGTGATTTATTATGCCAGTAGGATTTTGAATGAAGCACAGATTAACTATGCAACCACAGAAAAAGAGCTTTTGGCAGTTATTTTTGCATTGGATAAGTTTAGATCTTATTTAGTGGGGTCTAAAATTATCATTTTTACTGACCATTCAGCTCTCAAATACCTGTTGTCTAAGAAAGACGCCAAACCAAGGTTAATTCGGTGGATTCTCTTGCTACAGGAATTTGATATAGAAATTAGAGATAAAAAGGGATTAGAGAACGTAGTGGCTGATCACCTTTCGAGGTTAGATTACATCCCTTCAAATGATCAAATTCCTATCCAAGAGAACTTCCCTGATGAGTACGTGTTGGTTGTGAGGGAGTCACCTTGGTATGCTGACTTTGTTAATTACTTAGTCAGTGGAGTAGTTCCCAAAGAGTTCGGGTATAATCAAAAGAAAAAATTTTTCCATGATTTGAAGAACTACTTTTGGGAAGAACCTCTTCTTTATAGGCATTGTGCAGATGGGATGATTCGTAGGTGTGTACCAGAAGAGGAGGTACAAAGTATTCTTTTGCATTGTCATGGTCTTGAGACTGGAGGGCACTTCAGTACGACTAAAACAATAGCTAAAGTGTGGCAGTCTGGTTTTTATTGGCCTTCGATGCATAAAGATGTCAGAAATTTCATTCTAAGGTGCAACGAATGCCAAAGAACGGGAAATATCTCTAGAAAGGATGAAATGCCTCAAATTTCGGTCTTAGAAGTAGAATTATTTGATGTTTGGGGTATGGACTTCATGGGTCCTTTTCCTAGTTCGCACAACCATAAGTACATCTTAGTGGCTGTGGACTATGTGTCAAAATGGGTAGAGGCAATTGCTACCCAAACCAATGATGCTAAGGTAGTGCTTAGGTTTGTAAAGAGACATATCTTTAATAGGTTTGGTGTTCCCAAAGCCATAGTGAGTGACGAAGGGAAGCATTTTTATAACAAACAATTTCAATCCTTGTTACTCAAGTATGGTTGTAGGCATAAGATGTCTCTTCCGTATCACCCCCAAGCCAATGGGCAAGCCGAAGCTTGCCAATAGAGAGTTGAAGCTCATTCTTGAGAAGACCGTGAACAAATCTAGAAAGGATTGGGCTCTCAAACTAGATGATGCCTTATGGGCATACAGGACTGCCTTCAAGACACCGTTAGGAATGTCTCCGTATCAGTTAGTATATGGGAAACGGTGTCACTTGCCTGTAGAGATAGAACATAAAGCTTATTGGGCTATTAAGTCGATCAATTTTGATCTAGATTTAGCAGGCAATTTAAGGCGACTGCAATTGAGTGAGTTAGAAGAGATGAGATTAAATGCATATGAGAGCACTAGAATTTATAAGGATAGGGTCAAAGCTTGGCACGACAAGCATATTTCCCACAAAAAGTTTGAAGTAGGTGATAAAGTGCTATTGTTTAATTCACGCCTCAAACTTTTTCCAGGGAAGTTGAAGTCACGTTGGTCCGGGCCTTATGTTGTGAATCAAGTTTTCCCTTATGGAGCAGTCGAGATTCTATCTGAAAAGGGAAATAGTTTTAAAGTAAATGGGCAGCGCCTCAAGGCCTATTTGGCGGGGGAATTAATACCCTAAAGGAGAAGTATTCTCCTTGGGTGAACCTGAGTGTCGTTAAGAAGGGGGTAGAGAAGTCTAGCTTTAGACTTTAACTAAAGCGCTGGTTGGGAGGCAACCCAACAATTAGTTTGGAATTTTTTTTTGTTGAGTCCTTAGGTTTAAGTTTAATTATATGTCCTTTGATATTGTCTTTTACTCATTCCTCAGTTATTTTTTGTGGTGTTGCAGGTTATCAAAGAAATGATGAGGTTGATATCCATGCAAGCAAGAGTAGATGTTAATTGCGCATAAGCTCGGCAATTATTGTTAGTTGATGGTGTTTTAAACTCCTTAAGGACTAAATTATCTTGTTTTTCGTGTTACATTTAGAGCCAAAATGAGTCATTGTGGTAAGGTAGTCCAAAAAGGATGTTTGTAGCGGTTCAGAATTCATGCTAAGCAGTTCTGATCGAACCCGCGACCTGTACCCGCGCCGCGGGTTAGGCCGCGGGTTCCAACAGAAGAGTAACAAAAGCTTCTGATTGTACCCGCCGCAGGTACAGCGCGGGTACCATCAGAAGCCTACCCGAAGACTTGCTTTGAGGGAGTCGAATCCGCGACCCGTACCCGCGACGCGGGTACGTGCCGCGGGTACCATCAGTAACCTACTCAAAGAATTGCTTCAAGGGAGACGAACCCGCGACCCGTACCCGCGCCGGGGTACGTGCCGCGGGTATCATCAGTGGTGTTATTGAGAAATTCAGTTCGAAGAGTCGAACCCGCGCCCGTACCCGCGCCGCGGGTACGTGCCGCGGGTTCACTCCGAATAGGGTTAAAACCCTTATTTTGTTTGGTTTCTTTCATTCTTTTTCATCTTTTTTCTCTGCAACACCAAGTTCACTCATAAATCCCCCTTTTTGACCTTTAATCTTCCAACTTAACACTAGTCCTAATCCACCCCTTGGATGATGGGTAGAAGAATCCTTCCTAGATTTGACTTGACCGTTCATCTCAATTGAGGATTGTGACTTGTGGGAATTATTGAAGGGGGTTTTGGCTTCTTAAATTTGTGGACTAATCTGACATCCTTTGCAATTAATTCCGTTTTTAAGGTAAAGTGTTTCCTATTTCCTCCCTAATTTTCGAATTTTTATGGTTGTTAATAAGAAATTGCAGCCTTTGTGTCTACATTGACTCAATTTCGAATTTTGTTGGATTTGTTGATATGATTGACTAATTTTACATTCTATATGTCATGGGCTTTGATGGTTATGGAGTTCTGAGTTAGAGGGATTAATACTACATCATCATTTAATTTCTTGTTTGGCATTTGTCTAGTAATGTGGATTCATTTGCTATGCCTATTGAAGTTGTTGTGCCTATTGAGTTTGTGCAAAAATCACAAGGTTTCATGCTTGCAAGATATTCTTTCGAGTTTCTTGTATTCTTGTGATAATGGTACATATTATGCGATTTATTTTCATGCTACGTATTTTCACACAGGCAGTAGTTTAAGATTGGATGTTGTGATAATACTAGTGTGCTAAATTTCTGCATCTAAGTATGTTAAATTTGTGCTAATTTCGCTTTGTTTGATGCTAGTTATCATGCCTAGGACAAAAACAACTGGTCAGCCTAGCAAACGTGTTACTCCATCCAAGCGGAGTAGTGGTGGATCTTCGAGTCGCCAACCTGCGCAACCTCAATGGGATGAAGATCGCTTCACATCGTTTGAGAATGAGCAATGGTATGAGTCCAGGCAGCATAATAGATTTATCATTGAGAAAGACATTGCTCCAAATGTGGATGCACATTTGCGTATCACAGAGATGTTTAACCGTTTAGGATGGGCTCCAATCCTCAGTTTGCCCAAGTATTACTATCCTGAATTGGTACGAGAATTTTATGCAAACATGGAGGATAAAGAGGACCATAGCAACTATTCATTGACATCTACAGTTAGGGGGCGTCCAATTCAACTTTCCCGTCCACGATTGGCTGAACTATTGGGCTGTAGGGATGAAGGTCAAGGGGTCGCGTTAACACGTCGATTTCAATGGCTAGGCCCATGGACACAACAAAAATGCGCTACAAGGTTTAATGTGGAAGTTGAGTCTACACGACGTGATCGAAGGCCAGTCTACAGAGCCAGTAATTTTCTTCCTCCATATCATGTTGCATTGTTTGTGATATGCCACAATGTCCATCCAAAACGCAGTTCGAAGAATGAGTGTCGCGCAAGTGACATGTATTTTTTAGATGAGATGGTCAATGAGTATGCACAAACAGAAATATTGGGACCTAGTCCATTAGCTAGTATCATCATTAGCTACATGAGGACTGCTGTACGTGTGACTGAGGAGGACATTGGTTTCGGGTTTCCACGACTCCTTTCCCTGGTTTTTGCTCGGTATGGTGTCAATTTACAGGGCCAGTGGAAGCAATCAACAGATGCTACTGACACAGTGAATATTCAGGCGCTCCGCAATATTAAAGTCAAAGCTTATGCCATTAGAGCCATACTACAGGAGGGTGGAGATCAAATGGAGGAAAATGAAGAGGAAGAAACGACCCGCTTGGATCACGAGGAAGGTTCTTCAGGGACACAGGATGTCTTGAATTCAATCTTAGACGAAGTCCGAGGCACAAGAGCATCTATGGATAGGATGGAAGGAAGAATGGAGGCCATGGAAGCACGAATGACATCTATGGAGACTGAGCTAGCTTCTTGGAGACCATATCGACCGGGAGCTTAGAGCTTATCTCCTCTTTCTTATGACCTGCTTATTTGTTTTTTTTTCTTTCTGCTTAGGTTGTTTTTATTTCGTTGTGTTTCATTTGGGATATTTGACCTCGTTATCTATCTGCTTATGCTTTGTGTTTTTATATTGGTATGGACTAACCTGTTGGAAGTGTAGTATGTGTTTGATGAAGCGCCGTATCGTGTTTACGGTTTGGATCAAGTTCCTACACCCACAGTGCATGACTTACTACGGTTTTGATAGGGAAGTATTATTTTCAAATGTTTATAATGTCTTCTTTGTCAGTCTTATATTGCACACCTTGAGGACAATGTGATACTTACGTGTGGGGAGGGGAACTTGAATGTGTTTGGTTATTGGTTATTGTTCGTTGTGGTCTGTTAAAATTTTTCGTGAGATACCCAGTACATTCGGTTATAAGTTTGATGATTGACTCTAGAGAAAGTGATGTTGAGTGAAGTAGAGTAACTATGGCTAATGTTGAGAAAGTATAATGAAAAACATTGTAATAGTCATCTCTGCGAGAGTCAATGAGTGAGTTAGCACATTTTGATTGGTGATTAAGTCTATTTATGGTCAGTAGATGTAAGAGTGAGGGATAAGTTTTCTGTTTAAAAAAAAATATATATATATAATAATAAATAGAACAAGAATAGAATTTGAAGATTCAGGGATTACTCCACTAATTTTGGTACTGAGTAAGCGGTGGTTTGCATTTACAAATGTGAACACTCGCGTAAAAAGGTGTCAAAGTTATGAGTACGCAAAGCAACCCATGAGGATGAGAGATTGAGTAACCGGGGGTTTGCATTTACAAATGTGATCACTCGCGTAAAAAGGTTGTCTCATCTAATTGGGGAAAGGCCTAATCTTCTGTGTAGCCATGAGTGAATAAAATCCTAATCTTTTACAGTTGAAAGCAATGAATAGATGAAAACACCTTTGATCTTGTTGCTTTACTGCTGTATGGACTCAAGTAGAGATGATTGAAGAAATTAGAGAGGAATATGACTTTGAATAGTTGCTTTTTCTTTACTTGATGACATGAGTATTTAGGATTGATCAATCGAAGGTTATAATTGGAGTATGCTGGGTATCAATGTGGTTAGTTGTGTTTTCACACATAAGTCCTTGTTTGAAAAGTTTTTTTTGCTTGAGGACAAGCAAAGACTTAAGTGTAGGGGAATTGATAACTGCAAAAATGAAGTATCTTTAAGTGGATTTTTTAATAGAGGTTTTTAGTAACTTTCATTAGTTTTTATTTATTTGTGATGCAATTTCTCTTACTTTTGAGTGGTCAAGTTATTTTAGAAGAAAAGCTATTCATTTATGTTATTTCTGTGATCTTGCAGGTAGTTGTTGAAGAGCTCATGCATGGAGTTTTAGAAGGAACTAAAATGCTCAAATAGCTGATTAGTAAGTAAAAAAATGGTTCAGAGATGAAGGCCAAGAAGGTGGTGCAAGAATGAAGTGAGAAGCAAGGCAAAGAATTGAAGAGAAAAAAAAAAAAAGCTTCTGATCGTACCCGCGCCCGTACACGCGCCGCGGGTACGTGCCGCGAGTACGATCAGAGAGTCCGCTTGATGAATCCGCGCTCGTATCCGCGCCGCGGGTACGAGGCGCTGATGCACACTTTTGAGGCATTTCGGGAGAGAAAAGAACTAGAGGCCTGCAACTCAAAAGGGGGTCAATTTTTAGTCTTCTAGAGAGAGTTTTTAGAGTAGAAACAAAAGAGAGGAACAAGGTTTAAAACCCTAGTTCCATAGATCTATAGAGGAAGCTTTAGATAGATGAATGTGAGGAGACTAATCTGAAGGGAATCATTTGTACTACTCAAAAGGGGAGAATTGCAGCAACTTGTGGTTTTTATGATGCAATAAAGACAATAAGTTTTCTGTTTACATTTCTTGCCTTTTATCTCTATGTCAATTGATTGCAAAGAATTTACTTTTATTGCTTCAATTATGAGTACTTAATTTGCATGTCTAGGGTTTAGATGAACTTGTGATTGAAGGGAATATGGAGTAATTGGTGATTTTATGATGTTGAACTACTTTGCCTATTCATTGTTCTGATTAATTGAATTGTAATTGCTTGATCACCAATTATAATCTTTAAATTACTATTATTCAACGAGAGTTGATTGTGGTAGTGGACAGAGACCAATTGAAGTCTAGGTAGTATTTCACACGAGAGTAGTGATACTCCTAGGTGAGTCTTGATCAATTCATACAGTTAAATTAACCTGCACTATAATCTCTACCACGGAAGTAGGAGGGGTTTAGTAGGGAGGTAATCGCTAGTTTATCACGAGAGTGAAAACTAGGTACATATGGAATTGGACTCTAGGTAGAGTAATGAGATTGAATAATTGAAGCAATTGCTCCTTTATCTTAAATCATGAGGGATTCTAAGTCCTAGATACTCCTCTCACCAGTGTCTCTGCATTTCTATTTTGGTTTCTCTAGGGTCTAGTGTTAACAATTTAGTTTTAGTTTTGATCTAGGTAATTGGTTGTCTAGATAATAGAAAGCTTTATAAAGGTCTAGTAATTCTTCACCTTTCCTTGTGGGATCGAACCTAGTTCTCTATACTCATTAGCGATCTGTCCTCTTGCAGATATAGGTGAATTAGGCAATTTTAATTTGGTGGGTTAATCGTACCAAGAGCCTTTTCTTAGCCTAATTAAAATCTTACCAATGGCAGATTCAAAGTGATTAAAATTGAGGAAACAAATGGATAAAAGATTAGAGATTGTTTTGCTTAGACTTCAGGAGAATGTTTCATCATCAAAATTACATAGAAATCCATGGAGTAAGACATGGATTTAAACACTTGAATTAGATATCAACAACAAAGTAGACCAGTGCAGCCCATAGCAGTGGATCCGCACAAACCAGTGGTCTACAAGCCACAAGTTCACAAATCAAGTTGTAGATTGCAGTCGAGTTAAGGTTTTAGCTTGGTTCAACTTGTAGCTTGTTCACATATTTTCAACATCCAGCTATAGATTTGGTTGCCCAGGACAAAGCTGCAAAGATCAAAGAGGACTTGTGTCCGTCGGATTCAACTTGCATTTCTATATGAATATAGGTCCTTTGTAAGACATTTTGGTTGTTGTTAAGTTGCGTAAGTTTGAATGAATTGCTAGAATTCTCTTACTACTCCAATAGTATATTAACTCTCTTGTAAAGATTTCTTGTAAAACAACTTCACAGCAAATATTTTGGATGAACAATAGAAGTTCTTGGAGGCTTATTCAATTTGAATGAGCATTTCTAAACTTTATCTCTTTCATTTCAATAAGTTTGCCATGAATTCTTGCTTTCAAGATAAGTATTTTGTTGTTTCACTTATCATAGTGCACTAAACACTTCAGTTAGTATAAGATGATGCTATTAAATTAAGATTTTTTCATTTTCATTGTAGGACAACGTGAAGTAATGGCTTTGATGTGGTGTAGATTAGGTTAGGATAGTTGAAGTAAAACACACGCAAATCAAGTATCAAAACCTAGTCTCCCGATTTATTGCAAGTTGCAAGAGCCGGTTGTAGTACTTGGAGTATTAGGTATTGTACCCCATGAGGAATCAAATATTTGCAATTACTATAATTTTATGGCCAACTTTATTATCTAAACAATCATAAATTGGAAGTTGTGGTGGACGATTCAATAGAACAGACAAGAACAACTTATAGGAATTCAACGACAAAGAAAGTAGAATATAGAATCCACTAATGAACCATGAGTTGCATAAATGATTTGCTTAGTTTTATCTTGCTTTGTTAGGAATCCAATTCCACATATGCCATAACTAGTTCTCACTACAAAATGACAAGATTTTAACTATTTTCATCATGAAACCTTATGAAAGCGTGAATTGTATTAATTCACTTAAGTATTCATTATCTTCATATCAACAACTCAAGCATCACTTGTTCATTTTCCATTGTTAAGTGCATTTCTCAATGTCAAATAATAGCTAGATGACTCATGCAAGTTGGCTAGGCAAAAACTAGTATTAAAACTTGAACAAGTAAACAAACAAGTGCAAGCTTAGCAAGTTAAAGTTGATTAAATCATTCTTGAAAATTCATTAGCTTTATCTACATTTTAGATGAAACTTTTAGTGCAACATGGTTAGTGCAACAGCTAAAAGTTCAATTGCAATGCAAGAATTTATGTTCAGCAATGAAAGTAAAAGAGATAGAGTTGAGAATGGCTCATTCAAAGATTGAACAAAGCTTCAAACTTCTATTCCTCTTCCAAAAGATGAACTACAATAGTTCTTGTATAATAACCTCACTATTCTATTAATTTTTTGAGATAATTCTATTATTTCTCTTCTATAACCTATCTAAAATATGCTTAAGCACACTACAAATGACTTTTATTTCTAGACAAAGATTCTAAAAGTCATTTTCCAACTTGCAAATATATTAAATGCAATGAAAGGATGAAGATTCTTCTTGAGCTCCAAAGTTGGCACAAAGGTCTTCATTTGTGTTTTCCATGGGATCCACAGCTACCAAAACCCTATCTTCACCTAAAAAGTTCTAGCTAAAAAATAGAGCAAGTTGCATGTAGCCAAAAACCCTGTCGACCTAACGATGCGATGATGGCTAACCCACGGATCACATCAATTGGGAC
This sequence comes from Mitragyna speciosa, assembly GCA_024721245.1. NCBI lineage: Eukaryota > Viridiplantae > Streptophyta > Magnoliopsida > Gentianales > Rubiaceae > Mitragyna > Mitragyna speciosa. Next base: position 15,612,721 of record CM045556.1, read on the forward strand.
CCACTTGATTTTCTAATTTGTTTAGTTGGCTTCAACATGTTTTAGACCTTTTCCACTCATTTTCATGTATTTTTGTTGGATTTTCCAATTTCCCAAAATTTACACTCTTCAATTACGTTTAATCAACTTAATCAAATGAATCTACTTTGATTTTGATCCATTTTGACTTCAACATATCCAAATTGAGATTAAGCATCCTGAATCTACAAAAGTATATAAAAATTGTGCATTAAACAGTTCAAATTATCAATTCTGCCTCAAAATCCTAATTTTAGAAAAAAAACCCTGATTGTTGAAAAATAAGTCATTTGAAGCTAAAATTGTCACAATTATAATAAAAACATACCAAACATTCATAATAAAACATATAATAACAATAGTAAATTTATGACTTATCAAAGTATCCCACACTTGAATCATTGCATGACCTCAAGTGACTGGAAAATATTAAGAGCAAAACATGATTCAAGCTTTGAAATAACATGTCTCATTGTTGAATGCAATTTCACAAAAGAAAGCAAATAGGTGTTATGCAATTCCTTATAACGTCTCTAATATTCATTGATAAGCAATAAATTTACCAACATTAGTATATATATTACTATATGTTTTAAATGTTATTTTACCATAATTAAAGTATTTTTGGTTATAAATGATTCAATTTCCAACAATTGCTAAGAATTAGGATTTTTGAGGTGGAATTTTTATTTGAACAAATTAATGCACAATTTTTGTGCCTAAATGCAGGTTCATCATACTAAAATTTATTTTGGATCAATTGGAATAAAGGAAAATCAAAATCAATGGTGATTCAAAGAGTTAAAGTTGGATGAACAACTTAAAGGAAAAATTATGCAAAAATAATGAAAAAATCCAATTCTTCACCACAGTGCTTGAAATTACGTGAAAAATCCTTGCACACATGAGGTCCAGCTCAGCAAAAATAAAAAATCAAGTGCGGGCCACCAAGGTGTGATCTGCGAATGGAGATATGCGGATGAACATCCGTGTATCACCATCCGCAGATCGTAATATGGCTGGACTTTTTAGGGCATCAACTTGCATCCTCTTCCAACTGGTTTTTACAGACATTTTCAGATAAAGATAGGGTTCTGCCAGTGGGAGAATACATTGAAAACATAAATGAAGACTCTTGCGCCCATTTAAAATCCCCAAGCAAATCTTCATCATTTCCATGCATTAATGATTCATGCAAGTTGGAAAATGACTTGAGGAATATTTGTCTATAAATAGAAGTTATTTGTAAAGCATTAAAAAGAAGTTTTAGTAGTAGAAAGTAGTTATTAGCTTAGTTTATACTAGTTTTGGTAGAGAATTAATAGAATTCTCTTCATCCTTCAATAGAATAGTGAGGAGCATTGTAAGAAAACTATTGTAAGTTCAACTTTGAAGGTGAATAAGAAGAGAAGCTTTGTCTAAACTTTGGTTGAGCAACTCTTGCTCTCCTTTATTTACTTTCACTTGTTGAATGAATTCTTGCTTTGAAGTTATACTTTTAGTTGTTTCATTAGTCTACTAAAGGCTTCATCTAGAATATAGATGAAGCTAATGAATCCAAAAGCATGACTCATATTATCAAAACTTGCTAAGCTTGCATTTGTTTGTTTTTTTGTTCAAGTTTTAACACTTGTTTTTGTTGGCCAATTTAAACAAGTCATTTAGTTGTTACTTGACATTGAGAAATGCTTGTAATAATGGAAAATGAACAAATAATGCTTAAGTAGTTCATATGAAAATGATGGATACTTAAGTGAATCCTCACAATTCATGTTTTCACAAGATTTCATTATGAGAATAGTTGGAATCTTGTCATTTCATAGAGAGGTCTAGTTATGACACTTATGGAATTGGATTCTAAACAAGGCAAGGTAAAACTTAGTAAGTCATTCATGCAAGATTCATTAGTGGATTCTATGTTCTACGCTTCTTTGCTTTGATTTTACAAAAGTTCTGAATCATATACCTATTTTTATTGAAGGGACCCCATATCCATCTTATTTTGATTATGTTTAGATAATAAAAGTTAGTGAGAAAACTTAAGTAATTGCACATATTTGATTCCTCGTGGAATTCGACACCTAAATACTCCAAATACTGTAACTAATCCGTGCACTTGCGGATTAAGTTGGGAAATTGGGTTTTTATTACTTGATTGTGTGTAATTGTTCCTATTTACCATACCTAATCTACACCACGTCACTCATAATACCAAATAAAAGGGAAGTAATTATATCAAGATTAAGGCTAATTTAACAAAATTTCACATGCTAAATATTCAATATGAACAATCAAGTACCACTTATGCTTATACACAATTTCAACGTATAGGAACATATTGAACTTATTAATTGCAAATGTCTTTTTATGTGAAGGTTAACATTAGTTGATGCAAACCCCCGATTACTCAACACTATTGATCATTGCAACCACATTTCATTCTTAATTGAGAAGTGAAATTGTCTTTTAATGAAAAGATCGACATTTTGTGGTGAAGATCCCTTATGACTCAACAATTCATTGTCGATCAACTTGCTATGCACACTCTTAATTCAAATGCCTTTTGATGTTAAAATTGACATTTTTAGATAAAGATTCTTGGTTACTAAGCAATTGAACCACTGGAGTAGAAAGATATATTCATTTGACATTGACTTCATAGCATAATTGTCCCTTAGTAAGCATAGATAAGCATAATTCATAAATTGCACCTTTTTGTCCATATCTACCACTTAACATTTTAAAATCAGGTAAAGAAGAAAAATTTTAATCAAACATGCCAAATCAAGACACAATTTCAACCATTTTACAGGATATATTTTCTTAAAAAACAAAACTCCTATTCACATAATAACTATTTCCTCAAGTATTTGTAGAAAAAATTTAAACAAAGTTGCAGAAGTTACTTCACAAAAATAAAAGAATTTAACAAGTTGTGGCTTAAAAGCATGCAATTGAAGCAAATTTTTGAAAAATTTTACCATATTTCACCCAGAACAATATCTTGACACAATATTGTTAAACATCCAAAAACCAAACTAAAATATTCCTTATGCCTTGCCCCCACACTTAAAATGTCACATTGTCCTCAATGTGCAAAGAAAAAATAACTAAGAAAATTGAAATGAAAAAAACTTTGCTTGTTTGGTTAATGAATCCAAAAGATGATATTGTTGTTGTCTTGGTACCCCTTTGGCCAAAATAAGTTTCTTTTTGCAATCCTTCACAGTGTTATTCAAATGGTCCCATCTTTCTCAACAACATGCTTACAAATACTTTAATGCTATGTTAGATCATGTTTGAATAACAAATAAGTTCAATTGATAACATTGCATACTTCAAAATCTTTAACTTCCCCCACGCTTATTTATTGCAATGTAGCTCAAGAGGGTGAAAAATTGATACACATATTATGTGAGCATGTGTAATGTGTTATGATGAAGTTAAGAACAAAAAAAAAATCCTCAAAAATGCCACAAAACCTAATTTCATACTTTGATGCAAAAAAATGTTTAATTTGAAACAATAAAATGAAACATGACTTAAGCTCAAGTGGAACATGCTAAAGTGTTAAGTTTGAATGTGTAAAACAAGCATACAAAATCATGAAACACATGTTGCAAGTGGACCAATTGAAAAGTAGTAAAAATCAACTTAAAAAAAAAATTCTAATAGTGATCCGCGGGTAGCTAACCCACGGTTCATTTTGCTAATCTGCAGTTCTCTAGAACCGCAGATTGCCAATACCTTCCAAAAGTTGATTCGAGGGTAGGATCCACAGGAAGTGATACTCAACAGCTTTTCCCTGCAGTTACTATTTCATTGGTTAATTCCTTTTTCTACAGCAACTTGAATCTCAATTCTAATATATTTTTGAACAATTTAACCCTTGGAACAAGTTTCAAGAGAAACTTGCAATTTTGGTACCCAATGTTTGGAGCATCAATAGTTTCAATTCATAAAGTTTGGATAAAAATAAATCTAGTGCCAAATGTTTCAAATTTTTTAGCATATTTAGTCCTATTAACCAGTTACCAAAGTCTTATCAGAATCTGGTCATATGATACTCACGTGTCAGTTACAAAAATTTTCAAAAAAAATTAGATTAAAGAAAAAAATTTTAATTGTCATAATTTGTAATTAAAGGCACTAATTTGTGTTCACATATGATAAATACGCAAATAAAATTGAAAAAATCCGCCTATATAGTGCATTCTCGCATGTGCCTCTAATTACAAATTATGCCAATTAATCTTTTTTCTTTTTTGATTCTTTTTTAAAACTTTTGTAACCATCACGTGAGTTTCACGTGATTAGATTTAGAAGTCACTAATATGATTGAATGAATTAATACCTTGCTATATTGAACTTGCCTTGCTTAGAATTGTAATTCCATATGAAACCAAAACTTGTTCTCACAGTGAATTGACTAGAGTTTAATTATTCTTATGACAAACTCTTGTGAAATGCATGAATTGTGGTCTTAAACAATCGCAATCCACCTACTTATACCACTATTCTCATGTCTGTGTATAATAAGTTTCATCTACCATTTTCCAATGTTGTAACTATTTCTCAATATTAAATAACATCTAAATGATTTGCAATAGGTGATCAAGCTAACACAAATGTTAAACCTTGATAGATGAACAAGAAAATACAAGTTATAGCAAGTATAATAACATTCAAATCATATCATTAGTTTCATCTAACCATAAGACAAATATTTAGCTAAGCATGGAATTCATAACTTGAAAGTATAAGAATTCAATAAAGTAATTCATAACAAGTAAGGAAATATAAAGAAAGAGATAGAACTTCTCATTTCAATGGCTTCGATCTTTTGTTTCTTCCTTGAATATGAAGTTATACAAGTGAATTCTCCATTTGTTTTCCTTACAAGTATTGAATTTCTTATTACAAACTATAAAGAAAATTTACTAAACTAACTTCTTGGGAGTGCTCCTCCCTTCAAGATATGCTCTAAATGTCTTGCAAGAGCTCCCTATTTACAAAAAAATTGATCATAATCATCTAGGAAACTTGCATGACAATTTTTCAGAAAAGTTTTCTTGAAATCACAAACAGATTTTCATTGAATTTTGTAATGTTTCCTTGGGAAATGCAGGTGCAGAGAATATTCAAAAAGTCATCAAAAGAGGCTAGAAGATAAGCTGAAAGTTGAAGCCATCATTTTCTGGCCAACATGCTAGATCCGCAGTGTCACGGGTCGTTCGTTTACCTCTTGAGGTAACGAGCCGTGTGGCAAGTAACACTCCACACGCTACTTCTGCCTACTAACCGACTATGTGTCGCAATCCAAATATAGCAAATTAATGCATATATAAGCTTCAGAGACACAGTGGTAAAATAGGAAATGAAATTTCATTCAATAATCGCAAAGAATACAAGTTCGCTTTACAACCGTTCTCGTGTCCAACTCCTTATCACCCCCTATAGTAGTCCTGGCAAAATAACCCTAAGTGACAGGAGTAGACACTGTTTTTCTGTGAAAAAGGGAAAAACACTAACTAAGCTATTTACATGTACAGGATGAACTAACACCTAAAATTACATCATTATACTTCTAGTGCTAGGTTCTTCATCCTGGATGAGTATCGCACCAATCAGAGGCCAGCGGTCCCACGAGTCCCAGGCGCTGGTGGTGCGGGGTGCGCGACTTCGTCCACCCGGGAGTCCTGATCAGCAACGGCAAGCACTGTGCGTTCGACATGAGTGCGACAGGTCGTACCGGCTACAACACGAGTGCGATAAGCATGGAATGCACGGGTGCGATAGGGCATGAGTCCTGCTACACGGACGCGCCAAGCAACGGCCGCACAACTCTGGGTGCGGGTTGGGCGAGCGCACGGGCGCGATCAGCAACGGTGTGCTGTCTTGGGCAACATACTCCTTGGTCTTCGACAGGTGGCAGGGCATAGCGTTGAGGTAGCCTGTGACACGCAGGTTGTTTGTTCGCAGATTGCCCCTAAAAGAAGGACAAATCAACTTTTCTTCAAAAAATGAAAGTTGTAGCCCTTTAAATTAGATTTCCAACATCACAATAATTAGGTTATTTAGGGTTCTGGATGCAAAGATACGGCCAAAAATATTGAGATGTGGTTGGGAGAGCTTCACAACACACATGCACTTCAATAATTTGGATTTTTGGCTAGAAAAAATGAGATAAAAATTTTGATGTCTTATTAAGAATTGTAAAGTATCCTCTTAGCTTTAAAATTCAAGAAGAATCATCTCAATCCAATTTTAATAGCTCAATTTATTGCCAAAATATTGAACTATATCATTGCTGCTGACCCTCTAGTTTTCTCCAATTATTTACTTCCATCGCTTCTTTACCCTTCTCCTTTGCTTGTTGTTCCACTTGTGCCCTTGAAACCTCTTTGTGATGTTGACCTTTTAATTCCATAATGAATCTTTTGATGAAAATTTGCCAAAAGCTGGGCAAAACAATCCTCCCAGTTTGAATGTAAAAGTTGTTCTTTTGAACTCCAAACCCAATCATCCTCGAACCATTGTGAATGTGACGATTTATAGTCCCATTGATCCAAATTATGCTTGAATGTATAAAACCTACAAGATTGTACAAAATTTGTACATTAAGTTGCTTAAAATATAAATTTCACTTCAAAACCATAAAAATCAGGTAAAAATGCTAATTTTTGGAAAAATCTTCAAATGGAGGAAACTTATTGAAAATGAGCTATTTTTATGTCAAAATACTAAAAACATACTAAAAACACAATTAAATCATGTATAAAACCTTATACTAAAAAAGGTAAAATATTCTCTTATCATTCTTCTTTTTCGTCTTCATCACTTCCACACTCTTTTTGCTTTTCCACAAATAGTTCATTTAATTCTTTGCCACTTCTGAAGGTAATGGCTTGAACATGCTCCCTAGGATTAATTTTGGTTTTACTTAGTAAATCCCCTTGTCTCCTAAGGTCCATTTGTTCGGCCAATTGTGCAATTTGGTTCTCAAGACTTCTAACCCTTCCATTACATCTATTTTCCATTTGCTCCATGTTTTCCATCAATTTTTGATTTCCCAAGCCCATTTTTCACCTTAAGAAAATCTAGGTGGTGTGATCATTTTAGGCTCCCTCTAGCCAAGATTTGGATGGTCTTTCTACCCCGGGTTATAGGTGTTAGAAAAGGTATTATTAGAATAAGAAGGATTATAGCTATTGATATATTGTACTTGTACACATATAGATGAATCATGAGCATCACCACAATGGTTACAGTGTGCAACACTAAAAGATGAATTTTGATTTCCTAAGACATGTTTACTCAAAGTGTTAATAGCATTCATCATACCATGAATTTGTGCTTTCAACATATCAAAAGAATCAACTTCTTACATACCTTGAGTCTTCCTATTGATACCTCTTTCATTTGCCTATTGGCAATGGTTGGCCGCCATTTCTTCTATCAACTTTTGGGCTTCTTCTTTCGACTTTGCCATCATAGTTCCCCTTGCAGCAGATCACAGTAAAGGGGCCCCACTTGATTTAGACCTTTTTCATGCATTTTCATGTATTTTTGTTCGATTTTCCAATTTCTCAAATATTGCATAATTTCTTCGTCAATTATCTTCAATCAACTTAATCACTTGAATCTACTTTGATTTTGATCCATTTTGACTTCAATTGATCCAAATTGAGATTAAGTATCCTGAGTCTACAAAGGTATACAAAAATTGTGCATTAAATAGCTCAAATTATGAATTCTGCCTCAAAGTCCTATTTCTAGAAAAAAAACTCTTATTGTTGGACAATAAATCATTTGAAGCTAAAATTACTACAATTATACTAAAAACATACCAAAAGGTCATAATAAAACATATAATAATGTTGGTAAATTTATCATATATTAGGCTTCATTCATTTAGGCGTACTACTTTCAACACTTGGACCAAATTATCCTGTACATTTTTTATCAAATGCTTTCCGATTGAAAAGACAACGAGACTCTGAATGAACATTACTTGTTTCACGAAAGCAAAGGAGAATTTCTTTATAAGGCTTTAGAAAGATGCAAAGAATTATTAAGAAAATACCCGCATCATGGACTTTTGGATTAGTTAGTTGTTCAAATCTTCTATAATGGATTCAATTATCAAACAAAAACTCAATATTGATGCAGTTGCAAGCGGTGCTTTAATGGGGAAATCATATGAGGAAGCTCAAGGGTTGATTAAAGAAATGGCAGACAACCACTACCAATGGGCAAATGAAAGAAGTATGTTTGAATTTAATACTTTAAAAATGTTAATTGCACAGATGCATAATATGATGAACATGTTTGGTAAGCAAGTACTAGGTGGTTTAAATTATTTTCTAATTTGCATGTTATACTCATTGTGGTAAAAATCATGATTCTCACACTTGTGGACCGGTTCAATTTGTTAATAATTTTAGGCTAATACCTTTTTTAGTATGTACAATCTGGGGTGGAAAAAACTATCCAAATTTTGAGTAGAGAGATAACGAGAAATCTAATATTCCACCGACTTTTTCACAACAAGAATTAAAACCTGCTTTGGAGGATGTTATTGAAAAGTTAGTTAATGCATCTTCACAAAGGTTTGATAAGACCGAGGGAAGGTTAGACCAATTGATTAACACTCAAAGAAATATTTAATTGCAATTAAGTCAAATTACCAAAAGAATGACTACTTGGAGGCCCAAAGAATTACCAAGTAAACCCAAAATTAGTCCTGGGGAGCATGTTAAGACAATCACTCTTCAAAATGTAGAGAATTGAGTGAACCTCATGTGGAAAAAGAAAAAAAAAAGGAAAGTGATGAAGATGAAAACGAAAGAAAAAGAAAAAGTGTATTGAGGGAGAATGAGATTTACAATAAAGAAAATGTGACGAACTTAGAAAGTGTCCCTATTCCCTCACAAGTCCCTTTCCCTCAAAGGTTGAAGAATTCTACGGTTGCAAAAGACTTTGAGAAAGTTGGTAGAATACTTAAGCAATTGCATATTAACATTTCATTTGTAAATGCTATGTTGTAGTGCCTAAGTATGCCAAATTTCTTAAAGATTTTGATGACAAGAAAGAGAAGTTTAGCTGATTATTAAACCATTGCCTTGACGAAGAAATGTAGTGTTTGGATTTTGAACAAATTGTTTCCAAAGTAGAAGAGTCCAAAAAGTTTTTCCATTCCTTGGGCTAATGGTGACAAGAAATTTTCACAAGCTTTGTGTTATTTAGGTGCAGGTGTTTCTTTACTTCCTTTACCTATTGCTAGAAGGTTAGGTTTCAAAAAGCTTCAAAGCACAAATGTAACTTTATGTCTAGTTGATAAGTTCATAAGACATCCATTAGGAATTGTAAAAATGTGCCAATAAAATTTGATAAGTTTGTTATTCTGGTGGAATTTGTTGTTCTTAATATGGAGAAAGACATTTCTTTGCCTTTATGCTTGGTAGGTCATTCCTTGCAATTGCCTGTGCCTTAATTGATATAAAAAATGGTAAACCAAAATTAAGAGTAGGAGATGGAGAAATTGAATTTGATTTGAATGATATGATGAAGCACCTTCCTTTTACTTTTGATATTTAGTTGGTTGACGTTATTGGAAATGGTTCGCAAATAATGGAAATTGAGGTTTCAAGGAACAAAGGAATAAAGGAACAAGGGAGGAAAATTGATATACCTAACAATGTGAACCCCGATAGATATGGTCTTTTTTTTTGGGGATTGGTTCAGTTAAATGTTTGAAGTTCTAAAAATTCTAGCTTTAGGCTTTAACTAAAGTGCTTGTTCGATGGTAACCCAAAGTTACTTTTGGTTTTACATGATTTTAGTTTAATTTTATTATTATTGTATTGTTCGAAGTGCATTTGTTTTGTTTGTTTTGCAAGATTTCAAGAAAGGAAGCATGATGCACAATCTTGGAATGGATGAGCAAAACAAAGAAAAGTTTGATTCCTACTTTGCATATTCTTTGTATCTCAAACATAAAATGGTAGTAAGCATGTTGATTATGATATGTGAAAGGTGTTTATAACGTTTGTTTTGGTAGAAAGATGCATATCATATATTTTATGCAACCATGGGTTTTTTATGCAAACAAGGGAATTTGATGTTTACTTGAGAAATTGTATGGTTTTACCCTGTTTCTACACTTAATGTGTTGTGTGAAATGGGTGTGCATAGTTGGTTTTGAAGGAATATGCAAAATATGCATTGTATGCAACTTTGATTTCAAAGACAATTTGATTCTCGATTTGAATTGTAATTGCACAAAAAGCATGTTGTTTGATTGAAATTGTTTATTATGTTGTTTTAAACTTCTTTCAAGTGTTAAAATGTCCAAGAATTTGTTTAGAATTCATAGGAAGTTAAGCACAAAAACTGGAAAGTGAAGCCACAAACAACAAAAATGCAAAATTTGGTACCAAATGTAGAAATTGATTTGCGGACCAACCAATCTCAAGATCTGTAATAAGTGATAAATTTATCGCATTATTATATGTTCTATTATGTATATTTGGTGTGCTTTTAGAATACTTAAAGTAATTTTGGTTTCAAATGACTCATTTTCCAACTATTAGGATTTTTTTCCCACAATTAGGTTTTTGAGTTAGAATTGATAATTGGAGCCATTTAATGCACAATTTTTGTACATTTAGGATACTTAATCTCAATTTGGATCAATGAAGTCAAAATGGATCAAAATCAAAGTAGATTCAAGTGATTAATTTGATTGAACATAATTGAAGAATAAATTGTGCACTATTTGGGAAATTGGAGAAATCCAGCAAAAATACATGAAAATGTGTGAAAAAAGTCTGACTTTCGTGAAAGCCAGTTGGACACTTGGATTTGTCAGCTTATACTTGTGTAGGCCCTATGTGCAACCTAAAAGGGGGGTGAATTAGATTCTTTTAAAACTTAACTTGGTTATAGTAAATTTTCACAAAATTAAAATTTACCAAGTTAACTAAGTGATCAAATAAATTGTTAAGCAATAAATAAGCTTGTAAAAGTAACAACAAATGGAAAAATAAATACACAAGAGATTGAATTAATCAAACTACAAAAACTTCCAAGTTTTACCAAACTTGAAGTTGTAGTATACTTGAATCCCTTCACTTGAGGATGAATCTCTACCAACTTATACAATGATAGGCACACTTCTCACTCACCCTAGACACACTTCTAGCTGAGCTAAGAAATTTTATAGCTAACAAGCTAACTTGTCAACTATACAATTGAAAGATTACACTCACAATGAAGGATTCAAAACTATCTCAAAATTACAAAGAAAATAGAATTTTCTTGCTCAAGATTGTTATTCAATTCCTTTGAATACTCAATACAATAGTTAATTATAAATTAAAATTTTATAGCTTTTATACTTCCTCCAAAATAGCCTTCAACTACCTGCCAACAGTCAAGTATTAGAAAAACTAGCTATTGGGAAGTTCGGCCAGCTTATCCTTTAGGCAGTTGTTCGAACCAACGTTCAAAGTCTTCATTGTTAAACTAACTTTGGTCTCTTCAGATGGCCAAAGGAAACAACTCTCGTCCAATCCAATGGCTGAAGGTTTTTGTAATTCTTGTAATTTTGATGATGAAACAATCTCCCAAAATTTGAACAATACAATCTCCAAGTTTTTATCCATTTGCTTCTTCAATTTTAATCACTTTGAATCTACTAAAAATAAAATCAATTACACTCTAGTTGATCTAAATTGTGATTGATTATTAGGAATCTCCAAGACTGTATAAAAGTTATGCATCAATTTGCTCAAATTAAAATTCTAACTCAAAACCCTAGTTCCTGGGATAAAAACCTTAATTCCACAAAATGATGTTTTAGGAACCAAATGCATTCTAGTTATACTTAACACATACTAAAAACATATAATAAGACATGTACTAAAATTGGTAAATTTAACACTTATCAAAATGTTCTGTGCTCGAATCATTGCTTCTCCTTAAGCAATTGGAAAATGTAATGCTAAATAATGATTTAACAATTGAAACAACAAATGCATATTATTGAATGAAATTCCACAAAAAGAAGTAAATAGTCAATACCCCATTCCCTGTAACATTTTCAATGCTCATAATATCAAGTATAAGGGAAGTAATATCATAATTAAGCTTTGTTTAATAAAATTTCTTTGCCTTACAAAACTTCATAAATGAGTGGCTGACATGAAAAATCAAGTACTTATCATGCCTATGATTAATTCGCATAATAAGGACTTGTTTATATAACATTATTATAGGGTATGAAGTTGTCTACTGACGTGGAGGTTGATATTGGCTAATGAGAACCTCGGTTACTCAACATTTAATTTGTTCTGACTCATAGCTCAACCTTTACTTGAGAAATGAATTGCTTTTTTATGCAAAAATTGACATTTTCAGATGAAGATCTCTAATTACTTAACAATTCACTTTCATCAAGTTGATATGCTTACTCTTAATTCATGTGCCTTTTCATGCGACATTTTTTTATGAAGATTCCTAGGTACTTAGCACAAGAACCCTAGGAATAGATAGATAATGTCATTCAACATTCATTTCATAGCACAAAAATCCCTTAGTTCAAAATAGTCATTATAGGATATAAGTTACACTTTTTGTTCATATCTACCACTTAAATTGTAAAATCAAATAAAGAAAAGCAATTTAATCAGACATGCAAAATCAAGAAATAATTTCATCCACTTTACAAGGTATACTTTCTTGATAAACAAAACTCCTAATCACATAATAATTATTTCTCAAGTAAATGTGGAATGAATTCTTCAAAGCTCATAAGGTTACTTCAACGTGTAAAGGAATTTGAAACAATCATAATATGAAATCATTGCTTTTATGCATAAAGATGAAGAATTTTGAAAAATTTTCAGCAGAATTTGCAAAAATTGAGGTACATTTAACTAAAACAACATGTTGACATATTCATATAAAAACATCTCAAATCATCCCAAACATTGTGTGTTAAACCTTTTTGCACATTTTGAATGCACATTGTCCTTAATGTGTAAAGGAAAAGTAAGAAATAAAGAAGAAAAAAGCTCTTGTTTGCGCAAAATGATGGTTGAGATGTCCTTTACATTGATTTATCATCATCATCCTTCAAGCTTGCTCGTAAAATTGCTTCATTGCTTTCAAGTCTTGATATCCCTTATAAATAATAGTTAGAAGCAATCTTTAATGTCAAATGAAGTTAAAATCATGCATTGGATACCATAAGCTTAAAACATACATGAGAATTGCAGCTTCTGCACACATAAGTTGTAATGCAAACCAAATAGAAACATACCAACCACTGAATTTAACCATGATTGTATAAAACATACTATGCTTGCCTAGGAAATCAAGCAAGGAACCATGTATTGTAGCAATTCAAAACATGAAACAGTGCTAAATGAAATGCTTAAAACTTGTAGAACAATCATGGAAACATAATAGTTGCCAAAAATCACAATAAAAGACAATAGAAAACTGTAAGGAAAGCTGTAATTGCCTTCTAATTTGCGGGCATAATGGTTTGCGACTCCTTAGTCCATGACACAAAAACACCTGATGTGATCTGTGGGTAGATTGACATGATGTAGATTAGGTAAGGAAAATTTGAGCAAAATACACACAAATCAAGTAATAAAACCTAATCTCACACTTTACCACAAGTATACAGGTCAATTGTAGTACTTGAAGAATTAGGTGTCAAATCCCACATGGAATCAAATATGTGCAATTATTAAAGCTTTATGGCTAACTTTATTATCTAAACAATCATAAATTTGAAATTGTTGTGGATGGTTGAATGCAATAGAATAGATAAAAGATAGAACAACTTGTAAGAATTTAATAACAAAGAACCAAGAACACAGAATCCACTAATGAACCATAAGATGCACGAATTACTAGCTAAGTTTTAATTTGCCTCGTTAAGAATCTAATTCCATCTAAGCCATAACTAGTTTTCATTATGAAATAACAAGATTTCAGCTATCTTCATTATAAATCTTATGAAAACATGAACTATACTGATTCACTTAAGTATTCACTATCTTCATAGGAATAACTCAAGTATTACTTGTTCATTTTCCATTGTTAAATGCTTTTCTTAATATTAAATGACAACTAAATTGCTTGTTCATGTTGGCCAAGCAAAAAGAAGTGTTAAAACTTGAAAAGTAGCAAGCTTAGCAAGTTAGAATGATTAAATCATGCTTGAACATTCATAGATGAAGCTTTTAGTGCAACATGGCTAATGAAATAACTAAAAGTTCAATTTCAGTACAAGAATTCATGTTCAAGAATGAAAGGGGAAGAGATTGAGTTGAGAATAGCTTATTTTAATTCTCTTAGAATTTCACTAACATACCTATAAAACCTATCTAAAACTTGTTTAGACATACTACAAATGACTTATATTTATAGACAATCCGTCTATAAGACATTTTCCAACTTGCGAATATTTTAAACACAATGAAATGATGAAGATTCTTCTTGAGCTCTAAAATTGGCACAAAAGTCTCCATGTGTGTTCTCAATGGAATCCACAACTGCCAAAACTCTTTCTTCACTTGAAAAGCTTGCAAAATTAGCTAGAAAATAAAACAAGTTGCAAGTAGCACAAAACCTAGTCGACTTGCAAATCTGCAGGTCAAATTTGCGATGGCAACCTGCGGATGACTCCTTACGGATCACCCATTTGGTGTGATCAACTTTTCACATAGGGCCTACACAAGTGACCAACTAGCTGATATTTTTACAAAAGCTTTAACTCTTGAATGTTTTGAGTTTTTAAGAACAAAACTAGGCATTCTATCTATTGCGTTTGAAATATCGTAAAAGGTACTAGTGGGGTTGTAACTGTCGCGCCCTGAAAAAGGCAGTTCGGTCCGATGACCCATTTCAAAAAGATGGAGTTTTAGAAAAACTGTGCGTGTGCAATGAAAATCGAATTTTTAGTGAAAAAAATGTATTTTTAGAAAAAATGGTATTTTCAAAGAAAATAAGGTCGGGACTAAAAGTGTGACAGTTTTGGCCAACTAATTTTGAAAAAGGATTTTATTAAAAAAGAATGGAGTCACCACTTAGTATTAAGTTAGAGTGTATCAAGTCACCCAAAAAATCACTTAACAAAACAAAAGTAAAAATTTTAGAAAAATCATTTAAAACCCTTTTCTGACTCCGGTCTACAAAAAACGAAAGAAAAAGGTCCAGGAGTCACATTTGAAGAAAGGGAAGGCAAAGGCTTGCACCTAAGGCACCCTTTCTACCTAGTTGAGGCTAGTTACGAGGTTTAATCAAAATTTTCTAACTTAACCCTAAATTCTTTCGCGTTTTGGATGTATCTATATGAATGTAAATCCTAAATCTAAGCGAGGGTATCGGGAGGGTCGAGATGTTCTGTTAAGGCTTTGTCGGGATTTATCGCATTAATTGCGAAACCCAAGTCGAGACCTCGAGGGAGTCACGAGTGTCTACGCAAAAATGAAATGCAAAAAACAAAAAAAAAATAGTAATATAGATAATAAGTGGTCGAAGAAAAGTGGGGATACATCATAACGGGTATGGGGACTAATAACTTGTGACTGATATCTTTCTACTCACGGAGAGGGGAACAGCCTGTCAATCCACCGCTTCCCGCGTCAGTAGACAACTATTTCTAGTTGGATCATACAAATGTCCTAAAAGTCTAAGTGAGAGGCAACCTAGATGTCATGCATCTAAAGATGTGTCAAAAATAAATAAATAATAGTAATAATAATAAAAATCATGCAAAATGGAAAGAAAACTAAAAATGTGTGAAGTGGGATATAAAATGCACACGAGTGCACCTAACACTAAAATGCCCTAAGGGTCTAGCGTTGGACTAACCCTTTCTAGGGATTTCCACCAGCATTGGACTAGCAAGGAAACGATAAAGCCACAACTAGCGTTGGACTAATGTGGTGACGGAATAACATAAAACATGCATTAAATAGTAAAACATGAATTAAAAGTAAATTAAACATATAAAGACATATAAGAGCACATAGGAGCACATAACATGTAAACATAATATCTAGATGCAAAGCTTAAGGAAAGCGGTAAAACATATAAGCACACAAGCATACAAAAAGCATGTAAGCCCTAACTATTACATCGGGGGGTTAGCTACAATTTTAGGAGAAAAAAGTAAAAATGACCTATCTATTACACTTGCTATCTAAATACAAGAAATTTTTTACTAAAAGTATAAGAAATGTAACATAACTATTACATTGACTAGCTAAATACAAAAATACTACATTTTTGTCAAAATAATAAAATTCAAAATTAAATAACGTAAAGTGAATAAATACGCAAAAAACATATAAAATACGAAACATGTGAAGGAAATGTGTAATAAATCACATCAGGGCACATTAGAACACACAAAAGAAAAATTAATGAGGAATAGGGGTACCTCTTTGAAGACTCGGTGCCAATACTTAAGAATACAACAAAAAGTTAAGGTACCTTGGTATAAACAAACAAAACCTAAAATATATAAATATTGATAAATTGAGATAAAAAAATAAATTCTAGCAACTAAGGGGCTAAAAATAAAATTCCATAACACTTAAGGGATAAAATTAAAAAATTCTAACTAATCAAGAATTGTGGGGCAAGATAAAGCAAATTAGGGGGGCAAAATAGTAAATTCTAGCAATTTGAGGGGCAAAATTATAATTATCTAGGACTTAATTGAAATCCCATGAAATTTAGTGGGGCAATATGCATATTAGGGACCTAGCCGAAAGAATGCACAATCCAGGGGGTCAAATAATAAATTTCAATAAGCATGGGGGCATAATCGTAAATGAAAACTTGGTGAGGGGGCAAAACAAACAAATTTCAATAAGCTTGGGGCACAATTTGAAAATTATGGGACCTAATTTAAAAAAATGTAAAATTTGGGGGGTCAATCTATAAATCTGAAGACCTAAAATGCATAAATAACAATATTCTATGGCATACCAGCAGCGACCAAATATCAAGGTCCCAAAATATAAATACTTGCATTATAATAAAATAACTAATAAAATCTTAAACTGGATTAGACCAAAATCAAAGAGCTAAACAGGCTTAATTAATTAAATCCTTTCTTAATCGACATCAAAATATATATAAGTAGAATCAGAACGAATTACGAGGAGCAGACCATTAAACAAACCATATTAAGAATAAGCTAGAAATAACTAAATGAAACTAAACACAAACAAAAACAAAAATACCTCACTCTCCAAAATCAGTTCTTCTCTCTTTTTTTTTTTTATCTTAAATAACCGAATAAGGGAAAAATCACCCCCCCCCCAAATAAAGCATCTTCTTCTTCTAGGCAAAAAAGAGTTCCCAGATTCCCCAATTTCTCTCTCAGATTCTTCAATCCATTTCCCTCTTTCTTTAGTCTCTTACTCTCTTTCTCTCTTCATTTCTCTCTAGTCCTTCCCTATTCCCGCTCTATCTCTCTCTCTCACTCTGTTTCTTTACTCAACCGAAACCCCCCAAGTCCCATTTCTATCTCTCTTTCTAATCTTTTCTCTGATTTCCCTTTTCTCTTTCGTCTCCCTTCTCTCTACTTCTCCAGTGCTTCTCACCTTTCCATTCTCTTCTTTATTCTCCTCTCTCTCTCTCTCTCTCTCTCTCTCTCTCTCTGTTTCAATATGTGTAGTGGCAAAAAGGGGCTTCGGTGATAAGGACGAGGGTAGAGGATTTTGGACTGGTTGTTGTTGAATCCGGTGGTGTGCGTGATTGAATGGGCATGCATGTGTGGTTGATTGCGTACGTGTGTACAATTGATTGTGTGTGCGTGTGATTGATAGCGAATATGTGTGTGTAAGTGTACTGCTGTGATTTATGGGCTATTCTGTTGATGATATTAGAGGCTGGTTGCTGACCCTGTGTGGCTGTGACAATTGTGGGTGGTGCAAGAGGGATTGACTAGGTATTTTGCTGTGATTTCAGCAATTTTTGGGAGCTGTTGTTGAGTGAGTTTTGGAGGTGACAAGGGATGAATGCAGTTGATGAAGGGTGGCAATTGGGGCTGTCATATGTTATTTTGGGTGGCTATTTTGTGGTCTTTTGGATTGGTTTTAGGGCTGCAAAGGTGGACTGGAGGAGTCAGAGGAGACTGTTTGAGTGTCATTTGATTGGTGGATTGACGTTGTATAGACTAAGTAAAACAATTATGAACAAAAACACACAAATCAAGTAATAAAAACCTAATCTCCCAACTTATTCCGCAAGTGCACGGGTCGGTTGTAGTATTTGGAATATTAGGTGTCGAATCCCACGAGGAATCAAATATGTGCAATTACTAAAGATTTCTTACTAACTTTTATTATCCAAACACACTTGAAAATAGGACCGATATGGGGTCTCTTCAATAGAGTAGATATATGATTGAGAACTTGTGTAGAATTCAATACAAAGAAGTCTAGAACATAGAGTCCATTAATGAACCAAGCATGAATGACTTACTAAGTGTTATCTTGCTTTGTTTAGAATCCAATTCCATATGTGTCATAACTAGATCTCTCTATAAAATGACAAGATTCTAACTATTCTCATGATGAAACCTTATGCTGACATGAATTGTGGTGATTCACTTAAGCATCCTTTATTCTCATATGAAAGACTTAAGCATTACTTATTCATTTTCTATTGTTACATGCATCTCTCAATGTCAAGTAGCAACTAAATGACTTGTTTACGTTAGCCATGCAAAAACAAGTATTAAAACTTGAACAAGTAAACAAACAAATGCAAGCTTAGTAAGTGCAATAAGTTAAATCATATTTGTTGATTCATTAGCTTCATCTATGATCTAGATGAAGCCTTTAGTTCAACATGGTTAATGAAACAACTTAAAGTTCAACTTCAAAGATAGAATTCATGGCAACTATTGAAAGTAAAAGAGAAAGAGTTTGAGAATTGCTCAACCAATATGAGAATTAATCCTCTTCTACCTTCAAGAAGTTGCACAACAAAAGTCTCTTACAATGTTCCTCACCACTCTATTGAAGGATTGAGAGAATTCTACTAATTCTCTACTAATCTAAGTATAAAATTTAAAAACTATAACTACTTTCTACTACTAGGATTTGTTCCTCCTCCTAAACCTTCTTCTAAAAGCTTTACAAATGACTTCTATTTATAGACAAATGTTTCTCAAGTCATTTTCCAACTTGCATGAATCACTAATGCATGAAAATGATGAAGATTTGCTTGGGGATTACAAATGGGCACAAAAGTCTTCATTTATGCTTCCAATATATTCTCCCACTTACAGAACCCTATATTCATCTGAAAATGTCTACAAAAACCAGATGGAAGAGGATGCAAGTTGATGCTCTAGAAAGTCCAGCCGTATTGCGATACGCGGCCGGCGATATGCGGATGTTCATCCGCGTATCTGCAGTCGTGTATCCCATCCTTGTGGCCCTCACTTGATTTATGTTTTTTACTGAGTTGGACCTTATGTGTGCAAGCATTTTCCACGTATTTCCAAGCATGTTGGTGAAGAATTAGATTTTTTCATTATTTTGAACAATTTTTCCTTCAAGTTTGTTCAATCATCTTTAACTCTTTGAATCACCATTGAGTTTGATCTTTCTTTACTCCAATTGATCCAAAATAAGTATAATGAACTTGTAATTATACACAAGAATTTTGCATTAATTTGTTCAAATAAAAATTCTGCCTCAAAAACCCTAATTCTAGTAAAAATCCTAATTCTTATGAATTGTTGGAAAATGAGTCATTTGCAACCAAAAATGCTATAATTATACTAAAATAACATCTAAAACCTATACCAATATATATAATAATATTGGTAAATTTATTACTTATCATGGATTACTGCCCAATTTTTGGTTTTGGTCAAGAAAAAGAGGAGTCGATGATAACTTTTGGGTTGCAATGACTGTTAGTCAGTCGGTGGTGGTAGGAACTGATTGTAGGTCTTGTAGGCAATAATTGGAGCTTGAATTGGTGGTAATTTGTTGATTGAAACTAATTATGGGGTCGTTGTGCTGGATTTGTTGTTGTTTTTGCAAGTGGGGCTCAAGAAAGATGGTGGTTTTGAGTGGTGGAGGTTTTGATTGGTTGTGATGATTTTTCTTTGCAGGTGGTTCTTCGATGGATTTAGGGGGTTGAGAGAAGCCTGGGTTTTAGTGGAATGGTGGTGGGGTGAAGGCTGCTGGTGGAGGTTTGGTGAGTTAGGGAGGGAATCCAGTGGTTGACTGAGGTGGGACTATGAGTTTTGACTGATTTCTAATGTTTCTAGTTGCTTGGATTGCTAATGGTCGTTTTTGGAGTATTTGGTTGGAACTGGTAGTGAACGAGGGTGGGGTTTGATTGGTTTTGGAAGCTGATTTGGTGATTGTGGGTCTAGCTTTGGTGGTTCTTGATGAAGTAGTAGAGAGGGAGATTTGTTCATAAATGGTATTGAACTAGTGGTAATGGAGGGCTGATGGTGGAGGGAATCCGGTGATTGAGGAGGGGACGGTGGGAAGAAATAAACAGAGGAGAAAAATCTCAGAAATAGATGAATAACAAAACTCAGAAAACAAAGTAGCAAGAAGAATCCAAAATTTAATTTAAATCCCAAACAAATTAACTCAATTAATCAATATTCACATGAAAAATGGAAGTAAAATTAAACCAACAATGAAGAGAAAAACTAAAACTTACCTCTGAGTTTGGAGACAATCTGATGACGATGGTGATGAACAGTGGAGGAATTGGTAAATGACAGCAAGTGTGTGTGTTTTTAGGTGAATAGTCTGTGTTTTGATTTTTCTTTTTTGGATAAAACTAAGTGTTTTTAGGGTTTTCTTTTTTTTTTCTTCTTTTTTGATTTTAATGGGGGGTATTTGTAGAGAAAGTTGTCTTAGTTACCAACAATACTACAAAATAACAAAAATGTCACCAGTAATAAAAAATCTAATTTTATTTAAAAAAGAATATTTTTAATCCAAAAAATCAAAAATTAATACAAAGAAATGACAGTAATCTCCAAAATTTTTCAAAAAATTCAAAGTCGATCTCAAAATAAAGATTAGAGCTTAAAACTGATCAAAAACGCGTTTAGGCTATGAAATGACGATTTTGTCCCCAGACAACGAAAATATACAGAAAATAGTTATTAGCTTCAAAAAAATTATCAAAAATTAAAAATAAGTTTAAAACCCTAGAAAATACGTTTATGACTCAAAAATAGGTGAAAAATGCGTTAAAAATGTGAACTGACAATTTTGTCTCTGGACAACGAAAACACACAAAAAATAGCTATTAGCCTCAAAAAATGATCAAAAATTAAAAATAAGTTTAAAACCCTAGAAAATACATTTATGACTCAAATATTGTTGAAAAATGTGTTAAAAATATGAAATAGCGATTTTACCCCTAAACAACGAAAACACACAGAAAAATAGCTATTAGTCTCGAAAAATTAGCAAAAATTAAAAATAAGCTTAAAACCATAAAAAATGCGTTTAAGACTCCAAAATTGGTGAAAAATGCGTTAAAAATGTGAAATGATGATTTTGCCCCTGCATGCAGTATTTACAGAAAAAATACCAATTGTCCCTGAAAAAATAAAGAAAATTTAGAGACATGTTTAAAAAATTAGAAAAATAAATTTGAGACCTGAAATGAGCAAAAATGGTGTTCACGAGATGAAATTACCATTTTACCCTTATGCTGGTAAAATATAAAGGAATACCTATTAAATTTGAAAAAATCATAGAAAATTAAAAAATACATATGAAAATAAAAATATGAATTTAAAATCTCAAAAATAATGAAAAATTATTTACAGTTGAAACTTACTGTTTTGCCCCCTGAAAAACTGATTTTGTTCCCCTTTTTATTAAAAAAAATTAGAATTTGACTCCAAAAATATAAACATGCCTCTATTGTTTTGAAAAATAAATGGTGTGTCAAAATTTGGTGTCTACACTGTCTTGTGATCAGCAGGCCTAGGTTCAAGTTTGGACGGCCATTTGATATCTTTTCATTTTGAGTTTTCTAACTTTCGGACGTCCGAAAGTGATTTTCAGATGTCTGAACACTTTCTTTTTTCAAAAGTTAAGAAATTAGTTTTCTAAAAGAAATAAAAAACTATTTGGTTTCCTTATGGAATAGAATTCCTAAAGGAGAAGGATTAGCTTAAGGTAAGCTTCCTAAACCTTCTAGGCTTCCAATTACCTTTATTTCCTAAAAGGCTAGAATACTTCCTCTATAAATATGTCCATGCTTTGACTCTAACACAAAAGAAAAACCTAGAGAGAGAAAAATTGCAAGGAGTGATCCACCACCGCTGGCTTGGCCGTCCACCTCTCCCTCCTCCTAATTGTTAAGTTTTTTCTTTTTCTTGTGTTCTCTAATTAATTTAAGGGAGCTAGCATTAAAAAGTCAAAGCAAGCAAGCTTTGAAGGTTTCCAAAGATTTGTTCGTGTAGATATCATCAGAGGCTCGATGCTTGGAGGGTTTTTTTTGTAGTAAATTTTACCTCTTCATCGAAGGATCTTAGCCTTTAGAAGCATAGAAATCTTTTGTACTTGAGATAATTCCCGTGTAAACCCCCTTGTAATCATATAGACATATCAAAGAGATCTATGGTTAAGGCAAGAAAATTTTTATTTTTGTGCTGCGTTACCTGCGCTATTTCCTTACAGCGACAATGCTATTTGTTTATTGCCTGTAAGGATTGGGCTTGAGGATTTTTTAACTGCTTCTATGGGGCTTGAAATTGTTAAAATTGATAGATCTAGAAGATTTTTTGTGGTTGAACTTTGGGATTTGAATCCCATGGTTTTGTTCTTGCTGTGGGCCATGAAATTGATAAAATTGATAAATCCAGAAGATGTTTTGTGGGTGAAATTTGAGATTAGAATCCCATGTTTATGTTTTCATACAAATCTAAGGATAAAAAGCAGCTTTGTTGTTCGATGGAAGATTAGGCGCGATTGGGTGCCAAGTTCATGAGGTTTCCAAGCTTGTAGTGGTTCTTCAGAGATAGTGGACTACATCTTGTGAGGGAGGGAACATGATCAGATAATTATGGTGAGGAAGAACATGGTGAATGGACAATTATACCCTTCCATTCTGTCTTGTGCTTGTTATGCGTCATCCACTCAATTAGACATAACAACCAAATTTGGCAAAATGGCTTAAATTAATTACTTTTGATAAATGGATGAGTGTTTTGAAAATAAAAATTGTTTAGTTGTCAAAACTTTACAATTGAAAATTTTTAATAGCTAGTGAAGCATTTTGCTTGTGCTCTTATAAAAAATGAGAGGGAATTTTTTATTGTAAAAATTAAAAATTGCAAGAGAAATGGCATATATCAATCTATTAACCAAAATATCATGTAATACTCGTTGATTATGGAAAATCAAGTTATGTAGGTCCCTAGGTAACCTAAGAGGGGGAGTGAATTAGGTTCCTCTAAAAGTTAACTTGGTTAAGCAAATTTTCAAAAATAAATTTACCAAGTTATATATGTGAGAACTCAAGTAATTAATGCAATAAATAATAAGCCAATAAACAATACAGATAGAATTAAATAAGGAAAGAGATAGATTGATCAAACTAAAAATAATTTCAAGTTTTACCCAACTTCAAGTTACAGTACACTTGAATCCCTTTACTAGTAGGTGACTCAAAACCACCTTGCACAAAGATTGGCTCATCTCTTACTCACCTAGACACTCACTAGTTGAACTAAGATGCTTTATAGATTACTCAAGCAAACCACTCTAAGATACAATTTAATTGATCACTCTCACATTGAAAGATTAACACTTTTTGTTCACAACACAAAACAAAGAGTATAGCTTTTTCTTGCTCAAGAATGCTAATTAATGCTCAACAATACTGAATACAACAGTTAAAAATAAATTTGAATTTTATTGTTTTTGTAGTTCTTCAAAAATTGCCCTCAACAACCCTTCAATAGTCAAGTATTAAATGTCGAAAAAACTAGCCTTTGTGGCATTTGCCGACCTAACTCCAAGGGTACTATCAGAACCATTGTTCGAAGCCTTATATGTTGAATTGTATATGATCTTGTTGGATGGCCAAAGGAGATGTCCATTTTTTGAACCAATGCTCGAAGGCTTCTAACTTTTATGGGTTATCTTCGGACAGCTGACTTTGCGTCCGACACACTGTCTAAATATTAACCATTTTGGGGATTGTCCAGACAACTGAACCGGTGTTCGAAAGCTTCTAATCATTTTGTTTGTTTTGGAAACCTTTCAGAAGATCGAAGCACTAGTCGAAGTGCTGTCCAAAGACTCTTTGAATGACCAAAGCACTGAAATGAGCATCAGAACTAATGATCGAAGCATTTTGGTTTGTTATCATCAAATTACGATTATATCCTCCCCTTGTTGATGATGACATACCAATGATGATAAAATAATCAAAAAGAAATACAAAACTAATTCATGCGTATAAAGCAATACAAACCAATTATGATAAAACAACCATTTTTACTCCCACTTTTGGTATCATCAAAATTAGGAAACTTCCACTTAGAAAAACCACCCCTTAGATGATGCTACTTGTCAAAGGTATCAAGGAGTAAATAACTAGATATCGCAAAATCAATCCATAATTTTGAATCAATCCACAAAATGAAGGAAAAAAATATGAACACAATAACAAGGAATTTTATAACCACAAAAAAAACAAGATGTCCTAACATAAACGCATATAGCTTCCTAACCTAAACTCAATGACCACTTATCATCACTAGGATAACTAGTTAAACTACTAGACAATAGATACTAGCCACTAGTCTATAACTTCCTATGCTTGCAGGGTACAATGGTCAACTCAACTCTTGAGAAGTCACTTCCGCCTAAGTAGTAGGAGTATGAGGAGGCTCTGCTGAGATCGCATCCTCTGAATCATCCTGAATAGTATGACCACCTCACGTGCAATAGTCTCTACTCTCATCATGGTCATCTCTAGGTCAAGCAAGTGCTCGTATGGCTCATGTAGTTGTGCATCATGTGTCTACTCAAATAGCTGCTCACCAACCTGAGGAGCCTATGCCCCTACTTCTTGTTCTTCTTCCTTTGACTCGCTTTCTTCATCTGACTGAACCAAATGCTAATGTTTAAATTTATTATACTAGGTCTAGATACCAAAAGACATGCTCAAGAGCTGTCTATGCTCAACGCAGTCAACCTTCTTACTCATACTCTTAATTTTCTTCATCAACTTAACCTGATTTTCCACAATCTTGATCTATCTTTCCCCTATATTATCCAACCTTGTATCCAATTTTTGAAAAAGAGACAAAATATGAGACAATGTATCCTGTGATGCAGTAAGAGATGGAGTAGGAATAGTCTGAGCATGGGTAGAGGATGATGGCTCAAATGTAGGAAGAGGTGAGGGTGGATGAAATGTATAAGGAGGAGAAGTGGATATGGGCTGAGTTGGTGTACAAAATGCCAAATATTCATTTTTGTACAACCACTCATCATTCTAAAACTTGAGGTGAAAAGACTAAAAATAAGAACATGTGAATGAAGGATTTTCAATGTCATTATCCGTGATAGGAATTTTATAAAATTTAAACACACGGGTAAGAAATTTGCCAAAAGGCATATTTCTACAAGTGTCTGAAATGCAATTAAGAATATATTCAGTCACGATGAATCCAAAATCAATAGGCATTTCTTTCAAGACACAATAGAAAAGATATAAATTCATTTTGTCTGGTTCACCTCTATGACCAAATGTAGGAATTAGCAAATTACACACAACTGCAAATAGAATTCTATGAACTCTATGACCGAATGTAGGAATCAACAAATTACACATAGCTGCAAATAGAATTCTGTGAACTGGATCTAAAGAGGATAGTTTTGCTTTTGTAGCAGAATTAATGGAGACATTAAAAAAGGATAGAAGCTCATCAAAATTGAATTGATACTCAGAAGTAGCCCAAGATAAGAATAAAAAAAATCTAAATATAGGAGGATCTTCCTTGGGCTTGCATTTAAAATGTGATTCAGATTTTTAGAATAAAAAATAATGTCAAAACCATTTATTTTGGAGACAATAAAATTATCAAATTCTCCTTACTAAGATTGGCGAAAAATTGAATGGGCATCTCAAGATGTGTTTTCTCATTAAGATAAAGCAGATGTCTCCAACTTTGCTTCATAAAATTCTCACATATTAAATCTAATTTCAATCTTCTTAATTTTGATTCCAAACAACTACGTTGAAGAATAAATCAAGTATCTTTTTTCAGCATCTTTGTCAATGAATTGTGATTGAACAGTCCTTAACTCTGTTTGCATCAGATGGGATCAATATGTGAAGAACTTCCAGTTTTCCTTTTTCTCTTATCTCTACTGCAACTTGCACCAACTTTGCTACCACCTCTAGTCCTCATAATGACTAAAAACCCAAGAAAAAAAATCTAGGATACTTCTAAAAGGAGTGGGATTCCACTATCAAAAACTACCCAAGAAACTCAAGAAATATATAAACCTTTTTGTACAAATCCAAGAAGGATGATGTATCGGAGTAAAACAATTCAACACACTAACTAGAAACAATGGAGAACAGGTTTGTAAAGGAATTTGAGATAAAAAAACAGCCCAATTAACATAAAGTTTACGAATGAAATTTTGGCACAAGCTTTCCCTGATTTTTCAAATTTTTGATGAATTTTTTAAAGATAATTCCGACAAAATATTTGCAAGTAAGAAAAGATGTTTTTGAGAAAGAATTGGAACTTACCTAGTCAAATTTGATGATAGATTGAGAGAGTTTTTCGATTTAAAGGAAAGAGGGAAAAAATAGTTTGAAAAATGAAGTTCTAGAATATATTTACCCTTGGAAAAAGGCCATCGATCATGTGTCTAAACTAACCTAGGGGTTTTGGAATATGAAATATTCCCTACCCAAATTGAAGAAAGGTGGCCGAACATTCGTCCATTTCTAAAATTTGAAAAGTTCTTTGGTCGTCCAAAACACCATTTCAGGTGTTTGAAGAATTAATTTTTGAAAAATTAAAAAGAGTTTGGACGTCCATAAACATCTTTGGTCATCTGAAAGAGGAAAATTCCAGAAAATGAAGAAACTTCAATCGGCCATCTGAACCTCTGCTTAGGCCGACAGATCGAGACACAGAATGCGTAGCTTTGTTCTTAGAAATTCAAAATATTCAAGGGGTAAAACTTTGGTTAAAATGTCAGCTAATTGATCAATTGTATACACATAAACAACATTGATTTCACTCTTTTGAACCAAATCTCTAATGAAATGCTACTTGATATCTATATGCTAGTTTCAGAGTGTTGAATGGGATTTTTGGTCATGTTGAATGGCACTAGTATTATCACACTTAATAGGTACATTGTTGAAAAATAAACCTTAATTTGAAAGTGTGTGCTTCATCCATAACAATTATGCACAACACACACTCGACTTGTGCCGTAGATAATGATATAGATCCTTGTTTCTTACTAGACCAAGATCCTAAGCACTTTCCTAACATATAATAGGTTCCTCTAGTACTCTTTCTATCTATTCTACATCCGACAAAGTCAACATCGGAATATCCTACTAGGTCAAAATCATGAGATTTAAGATACTATAATTCATAGTCTAATTTGCCACTTAGATATCTAAAAATATGCTTAATGGCCATCAAATGAGACTCTTTAGGACAAGATTGAAACCTATCACATCGACAAACGACAAATATAATATCGAATCTACTAGCAGTTAGATAGAGCAAACTACCTATCATACCTCTATACCCTTTTTCATCCACCTTAATGCTTTCTTCATCCTTATCCAATTTTGTGGAGGTGTAAATTGGAGTACTTATTTGCCTTGATTCTTTCATATCAAATCTTTGAGTAACTCTCTTGCATATTGGGTTCGATTTATAAAAATGCCATTTTTCATTTGATGAATTTGAAGACCAAGGAAAAAATTTAGTTTTCCCTTCAATACCTATTTCAAATTCATTTTGCATTATACATGAAAAATCTTTACAAAGGCATTCATTTGACGCACGAAAAACAATATCATCAACATATATATTTGAAAAATGAGAAGCTCAGTTGAGTAAGATTTTGTAAAAGGTGTGGTGTCTACAATCCCTATCTTAAAACCATTTTCAATCAAGAAATTGCTTATTCTTTCATACCAAGTTCTAGAAGCTTGTTTTAATCCATACAAAGCTAGGAAAGCTCGAAAACATGATTTGGAAATTTTTCATATTCAAACTAGGAGGTTGTTCAACATAGACTTCTTGATCAATAAACCATTAAAAAAACACTTTTTACGTCCATTTGAAATAATTTGAAAACTTTAAAATAAGCAGATGCAAGAAGCATCTTAGTAGATTCAAGTCTAGCTACCAATGCAAAGGTTTCATCAAAATCTATTCCTTCTTCTTGTGCATAACTTTTGACTACTAACCTTGCCTTATTTCTATCAATTTTACCTTTATTATTCAGTTGTAGGCATAACTTATGCCTACAATCCAGTCATCTAGTTGTTTTTCTAGTAAAGTCCATACCTTACTCCTTTCAAATTGGTTCAATTCCTCTTGCATGGTTGCTACTAACAATCATCTTTCAAGGCATATTCTATATTCTTAGGCTCAAATTAAAATAACAAAACAAAATTATCTACTAAAGGTTTAATGCAAGATCTAGTTTTAAGCTTTTCGAAAAGATCACCTATATTGAGCTTTCTTGGATGGTATGATGCATATCTCCATGCTTTGGGTAAATTCTTAGAAGTATAATCATCTTTCTTCTCTTCACTATAAATATCCCCATCCTTTGGTGCATTTTCAACTTCTTGAATGGTAAGCTTCTCCAATTTTTCTAGAACACCTGCATCATCATCATCATCTTCACAAACATCTTTTGTGGCAATATCATAAGATTCACAAAAAAATGACATGAATGGCCTCTTCTACAACTAAATTTCTCCTATTATAGACTCTATATGCTCTCTCATCACTAGCATAACCCAAGAAAATGCTCTCATCCATTTTTTATCAAACTAACTAAGGTGTTCCTTAATGTTTAAAACAAAGCATTTACAATCAAAAACTTTGAAATTGCCAACAATTAGCTTTTTACCAAATAAAAGTTTATAAGAAATTTTATTTAAAATAGGTCTCAAATGAACTCTATTCATAACAGTACAAGTCGTGTTAACCACTTCGGCCCAAAGATAATTTAGTAAATCACATCCATTTATCATACTTTTAGCTGCATCTTGAAGAGTTCTATTTTTTCTTTTAACAACACCATTTTTTTGTGAAACTTTTGTAAGGTAATAAGGGGAGTAACGCAGCCGAAAATTTAAAAATTTATTACCTTAGCCATGGATCTCTTTGATATAATCTATACGATTAAAGGGTGTTTAGCACAAATACCTCAAGCATAGAAGGTTTCTATGCTTCAAAGGGCAAGATCCTATTCGATGAAGGTGTTGATCTACCATGAAAAGCCCTCCAAGTTTCGAGCCTCCAACAGTATCCACACGAACATGATCTTTAGGAACCTTTGGGCTTGCTTGCCTTGCCTTTTGAGTGCTAGCTCCCTTGAATGATTCATGAAGAACACAAGAACAAGAAGAGGAGGAAGACAAAACCCTAACCCTTAGGGAGAAGAGGGTGTGGCGTTTTTCTTGGGAGAAAACACGCCTCTCTCAATTTTTCTCTCTCTAAATTTTATCTTGTGTTTCATCAATCAATCAAGAGTCAAGGCATGGACTTATTTATAGATGTAGTATCCTAGTCTTTAAGGAAACAAGAGCAATTGGAAACCAAGAAGGTTTAGGAAGCTTACCTTAAGCTAATCCTATTCCTTTAGGAAACCAATTCCAAAAGGAAACCAAATAGCTTCTTAATTCTTTTTAGGAAACTAATTTCCATCAAGACTTAGAATATTCATAATTAAGTCCTTTAAGTTAATTTATCACATAAATTAACCCCATAAGTATCATATACTTATCTTAATAACAATTTAACCCAAAGACCATGTTCTTATTGTGTGTGACCCATTAGGTTCCATTCACGTTGGCAATAAGTACAAATTATAACTCATTAATTAATTAATTAAGAGCCAGATAAATTAACACTTTAATTTATCATTAATTCACTAATTAATTAATTTGCACTTATAGATCATGAGTGGCGTCTAGCAATGCATCATGACCACCCAAGTGAATAGGAAAGTCATATGGTAGACTACACCTATCAATGACAATGTTACCGTGTAATTAATATCCTTTCACCACACTATATCCCAATTAGTCTAAGAGTGTAGCGCGCATTCTTTAAATGACTAATTAAAATTTCTTGTTCCCGAAATATAACTTTCCATAAAAGTATAACCTTGAAACTCTTTCAAGTCATACTTTCACTTTTGCGCAAAAGATTCTTTAAGTCATATTTCAACAAGTGGCCAATCCGGGATATACTCTCCTATAATAAGGAGTGGTGAATCCTATATCGATTACTCACTATCCTTCCATGCTTCATACTATACCCAATCTCTACCGTATGGGCTACTCTTTTACGAGCACCGAGCAATAGAGTCAAAGCATAGCAATCCACACTCAGGATGCCATGGTAATCTCAAGTCTAAGGATCACTTACACCATTGCCATTAAGAGCATAATTCATTAGCACTATGAATAGTAACTCTTGGCGGATCAATCCAATGAACTTGTTCTCTAACAAGCATCCACATACCAGCTTAGGTGTCACACGCCATAGTTGACGAGATCAACTACTACTTACCATAAGTAGAGGCAAAGTATGTGCTAGTCTTCCCATATTAATGATGTCCAATCTCATTAATACTACGACTAGGGATATTTAAGAATATAACTTAACGTGTAATAAGAGTCTCATCATTGTAACTCTTACAATCTCTTATACACAGTTAATATTCTATGGACTTTATCAAATAAACAAGTAATATTAATAACAAGTATTAAATGACAAAGAAAATGCCACATATATAAGTATAACACGAAATAAGCGTAATAAAAATCCCAAAAACCAACTTGGTTTTAGGGCATACACTAACAAACTCCCACTTGCACTAAAACCAATCACCGATAGGTTTTAGGCCATGAGCATGACTATCATGCCTATTCTAGGACAAGGCCATGGTGAAAGGATTAGTGACATTTACATTGTGGGAACTTCCTCTATCTTTTCATCATTTATACCAAACTATTTCCACAAATAGATGGTGGCACGAACCTACATTTTAGGATCATGGATGAGACTTTTAGTTCCTTGATTAAGCGATGGCACAATTGTTTCATAAAACAATGGAAGGAACTATTCTCTGTCCAACAAAGAATCCCTTGATCCATAGTAACTTCTAAATCTACCATGTACTCGCCTTTGTTGTAGAATATGTTGTAGTGTCTATCATAAAACGCTTTTATCCGCTATAGTTCAACGTGAACACCAATTCATCTCATGATTTTCTTATCATCCCTATTGGATTAAAAGCTTGTATCTTCAAATCCCACACTTCTTAAGTGTAATCTCCATAGTCAAAAATAGTCTTTTAGTGCTTCTCGAGTACTTAAGAATATTCTTTGATAACCATCTAGTGACACTCACTAGAATTGCTCGTAACACTTAAAGCCAGAAGACATCGGGTCTCGTACATAGGATAGCATATACAATAGAACCTATTGCAAAAGCATATGGGATCTATTAATGCTATCAACCTCAACAAGTGTCAAAGACACATGTCTTTCGAAAGAGTAATCTCCTATCACATAGGTAAACTCCCTTCTTCAATTGCATTATGCTAAACCTTTTAGCATCTAGCCTATGTACTAGGATCTAATCAGACCAAGCAACCTCTTGGATCTATCTATATAGATCTTAATTCCCAAATTAGAGATCGCCTCTCCTTTATCAAGAAATTTTTGGACAACCATATCTTTACCTTTAAAGTATGTTGTTTCCATCAACGATATGTCATCCACATATAGTATCCATAAAATGACAACGCTCCCACTCAACTTTACATTTACACAAAACTTGTCTTTGTTTTCGAGAAAATCAAACTCTTTGATTATCTTATCAAAACAAATGCTTCAACACCTTGACACTTGCAAGAGTCCACTAATGGACCCTTGAAGCTTGCTTACCTAATGACTATCAATGGAAGTAAAGGCCCAAGGGATGTATCATATACATACCTTTTAATTCCCGTTAAGGGATGAAGTCTTCATATCCATTTGTCATAGCCATAAAAGCAGCTATTGCAAGTAAAATCTTAAAATGGATTTAAGCATGGCTATTGGTAAAATGGTTTCTTTCAAAGTCAAGCCTTTGAATTGAATCCTTTTTCCATTAACCTTGCTTTATAGGTAACTACGTTACCATCCATGTCAATCTTTCTCATAAAGACCTACTTGCACTCTATGGGTTTTATCCCTTTAGGTGACTTGAGCAAGGTCTACACCTTGTTCTTGTACATGGAATCCATTTTGGATTTTATGGCATCTTGCCACGTCAAGGAGTCTACATTAGACAAAGCCTCTTCGTGACTGGTAGGTTTGTCATCATATATGACAAGTACAATATTGCTCTTTCTAATGAGAAATCTATATCTCTCATGTGTGAAAAATCTATATTTCTCAAATGTATAACGTACTCTACTAGTCTTTTGAAGATTTTGTGCACTTTGAGCTTCCGTTGCGCCTCATCAACATGTGGCGTAAGCTCTAGTTCCAACTATTGATCTTTGTCAATTCATGGTTCTTGAACCTTTCAAGTTCTATCTTGCTCCCACTGTCTCTTTTAAGAATAAACTATTATTCTAGAAAAAGACATTTCTTGAGACAAATATTTTTTCTCAAGGGAATTATAGAAATGGTATCTATTGTTTTCACAAGGATACCCCACAAATAGATACTTGTTGGAACATGGTTGAGTGTATGGGAGTGGCGTCTAAGGCAAGAACCCCTTAAATGAGGTTAGGAATTGTAGTATGACTCATCATGGTTTGCGCCATATCTCATAGGGTACAACTTCTCCTCTTTCACACATCATAAATAATGGTGTTTCAAATGGAGACATTGAGAAAGAATCACATTCTTCTTTAATTATTTTGAAACACTTGACATTGAGTATTAGCCACATAGATCAAATCTTTAGTGTTTTAATACTCTTGTCTTCTTTGTTCTTCTTACTTCAATGCTAATAACTTTGAACACTTCAAAGGCCATGGATGCGTGTATCATATGGTATACATAATCATATCCCATATGATCATCCATGAAAGTGATGAAGTATGATAAACAACCTCTAGCATGGATCGACATTGGGCCAAAAACATCTATATGTTAAAGTTCTATGAGGATCACTAGCACATTCACCTTTTTCAAATAAAAGGTGTTTTGGTCATCTTTCAAAGTAAATGAGAATCACATGTCTCAAACGATTCATAATTGAATGAGTCCAAGTACACAACTATTATGTGATTTGGAAGTGCGTTTCTCTTTCACATGACCAAGTCTATAATACCAGAAGGTTATTTGTTTCAAAATATAGAGTTTTTGTCTATGTTTGAGAATGGACTTATCAAGGTCTAGGATTTGTAAAACGTTGTTTTAGTGATCTAATACCACAAAGAACACCATTACGTAAAAGAACAGTATATATTCTCTTTTGTAATGGTAAATCTTTTCACATTCCATGTGAATTGATTTCATGTTCTTTTGTAAGAATCACATAATAACAATGTTTTAAATTCTAGAACAAGCCCAGTTGGTAAAAAGTGTATAAGTCTCTACAGCTAGTGTAGCAACTCTTGCTCCATTCATCACACGTAGTTTGACTTTCTCTTTCCTTATTGTCTACTATGCTTATGACCTTGCATATTTTGCAAATATGGGATCTAAATCCAGTATCTTATACCCAATGGTCTTAATTAGTAGATGAATTTATCTCAAAAATAAACATACTTAGAAGTAGAAGCTTCACTAAGCCTCTTTAACTTCTTAGTATTAAAACGAGCCTTACAATTCCCTTTCCAATAGAATTGGAAACATGTGCCCTTAGACTTATCCTTTTGATCACACCTTTAAATTTTGTCAAAGCTACCTGGGTCTTCTCAAGACCACGCTAGGATTTCCCTTGACAAACAATAAAGTGTCCCTTTCTTCCTTGATAGACTACTCTTTAGATATCTCATATCTAATGGTCCTAGATTGTGTATCAACAACTCTTTGAGATGCACAATCATAGACAAAAAAAATCTATCAATTTGTGCTACTTTTATAGCTTAGGAATTATAGACGACATTATGATATAAGTAGCAATATCATTATCATCTTTTATGCATCTTGTATGCACATTATTTCCTAACTATAATTGTCACTGTAGGACAAGTGGAAGTGGGTATCAAGGACTTAGCCAATTGTGCTTAAGAACTATTCTCAAGTCTTACACTAGTCCAAGAAAATCGTATATGTATGGAGATATAGGGTGATAAGTGTGTTCATGTGTACATGTATTCTACAACAAGTGAAAAGATAGTACAAGTATTTGTTTCATGTTATAATTGCAAACCAAAAATGTGGGCTTCGAATTTATTTGGTTTGCTCCCACTATTTTACTTCAAATCAATAACCCTCAATCTATTGATTCGGGAATCCATTGGAAATTCCTAGTGGGCTAGGATCCCATCTAATTAACTTTGGGTTTGACGGAGGACAATGCCCCAAAGGTAACTTCGATTAGGTAGATAACTTTTATCAATCACAACTCTTGTGACTCCTAGATAGTTGGGTATCAGTTCTTGATATTCACATCTTATTTGTTCCCCAACATTGCCTCAAAAATATCATAACATTGACAGAGGCCAAACTCGTTATGTATTTTTGTTAAGTCATACCCATTATTCAAAGATCACATCTCATAGCAAGAACATATTCCGAGTAAGGTGACCTTGACGGAGGCCAACGTGTCAACACTTAATAGGAACTCTTCGTTTTTGCTATAATAATGGAAGGCAACTTATATATATTGACTTAATATCGCCTCAAAAACACCATAGCCTTGATGGAGACCAACAAGTTAAGCATTTTTGTTAAGTCAGGCCCATTATTTGGAGATCATATCTCATAGTAAAAAACATGCTCTAGGTAAGATGACCTTGACGGTGGGCCAACAAGTCAACACTTAACAAAAACAATGATTTTTTACTACAATAATGGAAGGCTAGTGACTTAATATTTTATTTGAGGGATTTTATGTTAATTATACAATATACAGTCTCATCATAGCATGTAATTAAAATATATCGACATATAAAATAAAAACATGCATAATAAACCGTGGATGATTATGGACTTTACTAAGATATTTTCCTCGAGCCTTAAGGAAAATATATGGTCAAATTCCTAAGGGATGTGATCAACTCCTTGATGCATTCCTTGGGAGGTCTTCAACTCTTGACGAGCCTCCATGGTTGCTCCTTGGTTCCATCTCCATCTTCTTTGTACATTACACATGTAATTCTATTCTAAACAATTTAGAAAATTAAAAACAAACTCTAACATACACAATGTACATTACATGTATTGACTAAGAAACCTCGAGTTACATTCGAGGGGAGTTAGGTGAGAAGAGAATTACATGAGAATAATAGAGAAGGCAGGACACACAGGCCCTATTTTAAAAACCAACACAAGCCAACCATCAAAATTGATAAAAATTCAACCATTCAATCACATTGGTCATAGTCCATAATCATCCACCATGCCATCATAATATTTAACAATTAAATAAATTACTTTATATAATTCTAGTCATACATCACATGGTCTAATGTAATTAGATTAATGTTCTTGAATTTATTTGTCTAAAAAATAAAGTTATAGAAGGTGTAGGTTTCCAAAATTTAACTTTCCAAATATTAACAATTAAAATTGGAAAGTGTTTTATAGAGAAAATTCCAAAAATTCACGATTTCCAAAAAATTAAGAAAAATCCCGCTAGAATTCTGCCAGCAAACCGTGGGACAAACCGTGCACGGGTTCATCTGCGGTTTACAAACCGTGGGACAAACCGCGCGTGGTTTCATCCGCGGTTTGTAGACAGAAAGTACGGGATTTTAACCGCAGGTGAAAACGCGCGCGAGTTTTCGCGCGGTTTGTGTCCAGAAAATACGATCTTTGAATTTTTTTGGTCTTTTTCAAAACTCTTTTGAATCAAAACATGTTAAAACCCTTTTAGCACGTAAAAATAATTTAGAAACCTTGAATACAACCATAAGAACTCATCTTAATTATTTAAAACACTTTTAAACAATTAAGAACTTATCTTAAAAATCAAACTCTTGATTTTTCTAAAACAATTTTGAGACAAATTTCATCAAGAACAAACAATCCAGATTTATGACAATTAAATAAAGACAAATCATATAGATATAATCAAAGGTGGCTCTGATACCACTGTAAGGTAATAAGGAGAGTAACGCAGCACAAAATTTAAAAATTTATTACCTTAGCCATGGATCTCTTTGATATAATCTATACGATTAAAGGGTGTTTAGCACAAATACCTCAAGCATAGAAGGTTTCTATGCTTCAAAGGGCAAGATCCTATTCGATGAAGGTGTTGATCTACCATGAAAAACCCTCCAAGTGTCGAGCCTCCAACAGTATCCACACGAACATGATCTTTAGGAACCTTTGGGCTTGATTGCCTTGCCTTTTGAGTGCTAGCTCCCTTGAATGATTCATGAAGAACACAAGAACAAGAAGAGGAGGAAGACAAAACCCTAACCCTTAGGGAGAAGAGGGTGTGGCGTTTTTCTTGGGAGAAAACACGCCTCTCTCAATTTTTCTCTCTCTAAATTTTATCTTGTGTTTCATCAATCAATCAAGAGTCAAGGCATGGACTTATTTATAGATGTAGTATCCTAGTCTTTAAGGAAACAAGAGCAATTGGAAACCAAGAAGGTTTAGGAAGCTTACCTTAAGCTAATCCTATTCCTTTAGGAAACCAATTCCAAAAGGAAACCAAATAGCTTCTTAATTCTTTTAGGAAACTAATTTCCATCAAGACTTAGAATATTTATAATTAAGTCCTTTAAGTTAATTTATCACATAAATTAACCCCATAAGTATCATATACTTATCTTAATAACAATTTAACCCAAAGACCATGTTCTTATTGTGTGTGACCCATTAGGTTCCATTCACGTTGGCAATAAGTACAAATTATAACTCATTAATTAATTAATTAAGAGCCAGATAAATTAACACTTTAATTTATCATTAATTCACTAATTAATTAATTTGCACTTATAGATCATGAGTGGCGTCTAGCAATGCATCATGACCACCCAAGTGAATAGGAAAGTCATATGGTAGACTACACCTATCAATGACAATGTTACCGTGTAATTAATATCCTTTCACCACACTATATCCCAATTAGTCTAAGAGTGTAGCGCGCATTCTTTAAATGACTAATTAAAATTTCTTGTTCCCGAAATATAACTTTCCATAAAAGTATAACCTTGAAACTCTTTCAAGTCATACTTTCACTTTTGCACAAAAGATTCTTTAAGTCATATTTCAACAAGTGGCCAATCCGGGATATACTCTCCTATAATAAGGAGTGGTGAATCCTATATCGATTACTCACTATCCTTCCATGCTTCATACTATACCCAATCTCTACCGTATGGGCTACTCTTTTACGAGCACCGAGCAATAGAGTCAAAGCATAGCAATCCACACTCAGGATGCCATGGTAATCTCAAGTCTAAGGATCACTTACACCATTGCCATTAAGAGCATAATTCATTAGCACTATGAATAGTAACTCTTGGCGGATCAATCCAATGAACTTGTTCTCTAACAAGCATCCACATACCAGCTTAGGTGTCACACGCCGTAGTTGACGAGATCAACTACTACTTACCATAAGTAGAGGCAAAGTATGTGCTAGTCTTCCCATATTAATGATGTCCAATCTCATTAATACTACGACTAGGGATATTTAAGAATATAACTTAACGTGTAATAAGAGTCTCATCATTGTAACTCTTATAATCTCTTATACACAGTTAATATTCTATGGACTTTATCAAATAAACAAGTAATATTAATAACAAGTATTAAATGACAAAGAAAATGCCACATATATAAGTATAACACGAAATAAGCGTAATAAAAATCCCAAAAACCAACTTGGTTTTAGGGCATACACTAACAACTTTAGCAGTTGAAAATTCATGAGTAATGCCATTGTGATCACAAAATTCTAAAAAATCACAATATTTAAACTTGGTCCCATTATCACTTCTAATTTTCACAATAGTCAAATTTTGAAATTTTGCAAATAAAGAAACAAAATTTTTGAAAGCTTTATCCTTGTGTACAAGAAATAGCACCCAAGTATATCTTGAGTAATCATCCACAGTAACAAAAGCATTCTTTTTTCCCATATGGCTTGCCACTTGGGTAGGTCCAAATAAATATTAATGTAAAAGCTCCAAAGTTCTTGAAATAGAAAAACAATTTTTTAATTTAAAATAGACCTTTGCATGTTTTCCAATTTGACAAGTATCACAAATTTTGCCTTTTCAAATTTGATTTTAGGAAGATCTCGAACAAGTTCTTTTCTAGATAACTCATTCGACAAATCTATATTGAATTGACAATGCCTCTTGTGTCATAGCCAAGGATCATCAGTGGTAGCCTTAAGATACTTATCTATTCAATCTAGATAAATAATATATATGTCATTATGTCTCTTGCCTCAAAACACAACATTATAACTAGAATCTAGTACAAGACATTGTTGCGGTTGAAATAACACATAAAGACCTTTCTCACACAATTGACTAACACTCAATAAATTATAGCTAAGATTATCAACTAATAAAATATTTTGAATCAAAGTTTCATCCTTGTTACCTATATCACCTACTCCAATAGTTTTGGCTTTCGTGTCATCTCCAAAGGGTGACTTTTTCATTAATCTTTTGATTGAGCTTCATGAACAATGATGGATGTTCTGTCATGTGCCTTGAACACCCACTATTGATGTACCACTTTGACCCCTTGAAAGTGTTCTTGAGCCATACCTACACACAAAGTTAAGAAATAACATTTGGTACCCTTTCATCTTTGCATCCATAAGAGTTAGCACTAGTTTTTACAATTCACATAGCTTTCATCATGTCTCTTCTAACATAGCAATTATTTTTCATATGTCCAACTTGATAACAAAAATTATACATAACATGAGAATTATTCACATACATAGGTCTAATAAATCTAACTCTCTTCTTTCTATATAAAGTAAATCTATTAGTACTAAGCATGCTTCTAGCTATGTCCTTATCTAAAACCTCTTGTTTTTCTTTTATAAGAAATTCACTCAAATCACTTATTCTCTTTTTTAGTCCTCTTGCTCATTCTTGATCTTGCTGTAAAAAGTGGATCTCTTGCTTAGCTTCTTTTTCAAAATTTCTAAATTCCAAATCATGTCCACTCTACTTTTCTTTAGCTCATCATTCTCATCTCTCAATCCCTTATTTTCTTTTACTAATCTAGCATTATCACAAAGCAATGCATTTATTTTCAATTTCAATTCTTTGTTCTTGACATATGATTCTTTCAAACTATTATGCAATTTAAATACAAAATCTTCAATATCATCATCATCATCATAATCCTTTTCATCAATAGATGAATGATTTGAAGTTACCTCATTATCTCCAAAGGCCATGAAAGCCATTTGAGTCGTCTCTTCCTCTTCTTCTATTTCTCCTTCAGAATTGCACTCATTTTAAGTAATTTGGAAGTTGTTGAATCTTTGCCTTCGTTCTCTTCTTTCTTCTTTCTTTGAAGGGCACTTGTTCATATAGCGCTCCAATTGCCCACACTTGAAGCATTTATCAATTTGTTTCTTGGTGACTTCTTGCTTGCCTCTATTTCTTGGGTTGTTTGGTTGATTGATGTTACCTATCCTTCTCTTCTAAATATCCTCTTGTTTGGAAAAAACTTTTTGAAGCTCTTGGTGAGTAGAGATAAGTCATTATCTTCCATCTCCATGTCCTCACCATCAATTGAAAAGGAATCGTCTTCATCTTGTGAAGATTTTGAGTGCCCTATTCTTCTTCACTTTGACCTCTTCCTCTTCTTGTACCTTGGATTTCAACTTAAGCTCAAAAAAGCTTAGAGAATTAATAATAGATTCAATAAGAAATATATTTAATTATTTGGTTTCCTTAATTGTTGTAACCTTACTTTTCCATTCTTTTGGTAAGGCATTCAAGATTTTTCTATTTTTCTCCCCCAGAAGAGTGTTCCTGTTGTAAGGCCTATGATCTTTAATGATATCATTGAAATGACAATATATCTTATTTATATTCTCATGAGGCTTTATCTTAAAGGATTCATATTTGGCTACAAGCAAGGCTTTCTTTCTTCCTTCAAATTGTTACTACCCTCATGTATATCTCTCAATTTATCCCAAATTTCCTTTGTAGATTTACATGCCTTGAACCTAGTAAATTCATTCACATTTCTAAAATTGGTTCAATCTTGTGCGATTAGTTTTTGTCTAGTTTTGAGCCTAATAAGTGATAATTTTATATATTTTAGCATAGTATTTTAGATATATTTTTAGTGAGTTTTTTAGTATGTTTTCAGTATTTTTAATATAAAAATGGCTCAAATTCATAATTGTTCTTCCATTTGAAGAATTTCCCAAAAATTAAGATTTTTAACTAATTTTTAGGGTTTTGCAGCAAAATTTGTATTTTGAGCAAATTAATGCATAATCTTTGTACAATCTTTCAAATTTTATACATTCAATCATAATTTGGATCAATTAGAGTAAAGGTCATCCCATTCTTAGTGGATTCAAGGATGATTAGATTTGGAATTTCAATAGAACAACTTTTACATTCAAATTTGGAGGATTGTTTTGCTCAACTTTTGAAAAATTTTCATCAACAAATTCATCATAGAATTAAATGATCAATATCACAAAAAGGTCTCAAGGGCATAAGAGGGATAACAAGAAAAACATAAGTGCAAAGAAGTAGTGGAAGTAAAGAATTGGAGAAAACTAGACGTCGATAACAATGACATATTTCAATATTTTGGCCATAACTTGAGCTATAGCTATTGGATTGAGATGATTCTTATAAAATTTTAAAGCTAAGAGGATACTCTACAAATTTTGTGGGATATCAAAAATCTTCATAGCCAAAAATCTAAATTACTGAAAAATAAGGTTCTCCCAACCACGTCTCAGTATTTTGGCCAAATCTTTGTATCTCGAATCAAAATGACCTGATTCTTGTGGTGTTGGAAAGATAATTCAAATGGCTACAACTTTCATGTTTTTAGGAAAAGCTGATTCTGCCTTCTTCTGGGAGTAATCCGCGGGTCAAGATCCATTGACCAATAGCCCACGGATTTGACCCGCGGATCTTGCATGTCGGTTTGAAAATGATGGCTTCAACTTGCAGCTTATCTTCCACCCCTTTTGATGACTTTTTGAAGAATCTTTGCATCTGTACTACCCAAGGAAAAATTGCAAAATTCAATAAATTTTTTTTTGTGATTTCAAGACAACTTTTTTTTGTAAATTATCATGAAAGTTGTCTAGATTATGGAGGTGAATTTTTTTATAAATAGGGAGCTCATGCAAGACTTTTAAAACATGTCTTGAAGGGAGGAGCACTCCCAAGTAGCATATAGTAGTAGTTTTTGTTGTAGTTTAGAAGAATTTTCATTACTTGTAATAAAATTCTTGGAGGATTCAAGTGTATCAATTCATATCAACGAGAAATGAAGCTTTAAATCTATGTTCTACCAACAAATATGCATTTCTTACCTTAGCTCTTTAATTTCTTACTTGTTTATCAGTTGTTTCTATTATATATTATTCATACAAGCTATGTTTAACTAAATATATGTCTTAGGGTTAGATGAAGCTAATTATATAATTTCAATGTTATTATACTTGCTATAACTTGTATTTGCTTGTTCATCTATCAGGGTTTAACGTTTGTAGTAGCTTGATCAACTATTGTAAATTATTTAGATGTTATTTGACAATAAGAAATGCTTATAACATTGAAAAATGGTAGATGAAACTTATGTTGTACACACATGCAAATAGTTGTACAAGTAGGAGGATTGAGGTTGTTTAATACCACAATTCATGCATTTCACAAGAGTTCATCATGAACATAATTGAACTCTATTCAATTCATTGTGAAAACAAGTCTTGATTTCATATGGAATTGCAATCCTAAGCGAGACGAGATTAATATAGCAAGGTGTTAATTCATTCAATCATATTAATGACAATTAGTGGATTCTCAACCCTATTACTTGTGTTTG
Source organism: Mitragyna speciosa (assembly GCA_024721245.1). NCBI lineage: Eukaryota > Viridiplantae > Streptophyta > Magnoliopsida > Gentianales > Rubiaceae > Mitragyna > Mitragyna speciosa. Next base: position 15,655,228 of record CM045556.1, read on the forward strand.
TGAATTTCTTCCATTTTTTTTTACTTCAAGTAGTTGAATTTTCTTATTTTGCACACCACTTATTTGATGTATTGTCCGGATAATAGAGTAAGTTAGTAGATTTGGTACTTACAAATTCTTGTTTCCTCGTGGGATCGACCCTAATACTTTCCCTACTACAATTGACCCGTGCACTTGCGGAAAAGGATATTAGGTTATAAATTTTATTACTTGTACGTGTGAATTTTGCCCAATTTTGATAGTACCTAAACCTCACAATCAGAGCCTATGGGTACCAGTTTCTCTATCACCTACAGTGGCTTCATATGGACCCTAGGTTACTATATCCCACAACTCAATATCAATAGATTGAAGAAATATTTAAATCTTCTCATTCCAACTTATATAATTTACTCCATTTAACGTTGCTGGACTAGCAATGGATTGCCTTTCTAAGAACAATGCATTATTTGTGGTTGCCATGATCTCTCCTAACTCGTTAGCCTAATAAAAATAATGCAAATGGAAACCAATGCTGTGAGACCAATTTTAGGTCCTAAGCAACCTAAGAATTGGAGTGAATTAGGTTCCTCTAAAACTTAACTTGGTTAAGCAAATTTTTAAAGATAAATTTATCAAGTTATCTATATGAGCACTCAAGTAATTAATGCAATAAATGATACGGCAATAAACAATAAAGACAGAATTAAATAAGGAAAGAGATAGATTGATCAAACAAAAAATACTTTCAAGTTTCACCAAACTTGAAGTTACAATACACTTGAATCTCTTCACTTGTAGGTGATTCAAAACCAGTACAAAGATTAGCTCATCTTTTACTCACCGTAGACACTCACTAATTCAACTAAGAGATTTTATAGCTTACTCAAGCAAACCTTTCTAAGATGCAATTGAATTGATTACTCTCATAATGAAAGATTCTCACTTTTTATTTACAACACAAAACAAAGAGAATAGCTTTTTCTTACTCAAGAATGCTAATCAATGGTCAAAAATAGTAATACAACATTTTAACAATAAATTTGGATTTTATTACTTTCGTAGTTTTTCAAAAATTACCTCCAACAACCCTCAAACGGTCAAGCATTAAATGTAGGAAAAACTAGCAGTTGTGGTGCTAGGCCGACCTAACTCTAAAGGTGCTGTCCAAACCATCGTCCGAAGTTGGGAAGCGAATGGCTTCTTTTTGATCGCCACTGAATAAGATTTCTTCAGACGGTCGAAGAAGATGTCCATCATTTGAACCAATGCCTGAACACTTATGACTTTCTGGTTTGTCTTCAGATGGCCGATTCTGCGTCCAACACACTATCCAAACATTTCTAACCATTTTGGGGATTGTCCAGACGGTCGAACAACTGTTCGAACAGGCATCTGAAAGCTTCTGATCATTCTGCCTATTTTGGAAACCTTTCGGACAACGGAAGTACTGGCAAAAGTGTTGTCCAAAAGCTGTTCGGACAGCTGAAGCATTTAAATTAGCATTCGAATAGGTGGCTAATCCATTTTGCTTTTTGGTCCTATCTTCCAACTTGAAATGAAACCTAGTTAATGCTATACACGTTCTTAAACCAAGATAATTAGTAGCATTTTGGTTTGTTATCATCAAAATTTGAATTACAAGTTTTTTCTCAGTTTTGTCCTTGCAAAATATTAATCATTATAGGGCTATAGACGAACCAAATTACACAATATTCGAATAGAGCTTGACTTGATAATGCGTTATGACTTTTGTTTGCCTACTAATAAGCCAAACATAAATAATATTTAAATTTGTTGAAATTTCAAAATCTATATGAATGTGGCTCGAAGAGTATAAGATTTGAAATTTATATGTAAATAGTTCAAGTTACTTGAGCTATAGCTTAATCAAATTTTGTTTAAATTCAGTCTAAAAAGTAATCGAAATTAATATGAATACAATTTTAAAATAATAAAAAAATTTGAACACTAAAATATTCAAATCCATTAGACTCATTTATATCCCCGATTCATAGAATTTAGAGCAAAAAATTAAAAGAAAATAAACAACACCAATCATAGAAAGAACCCATCAAGAATCTTGTCCAATCTAATCTAGAGTATCGAAGATTTATTCTTAGTCTTATTATCAGAAAAGGGGAATTATAATGCTTACTAGGCTTGATCCAAGCTGCCTTACTAGATCAACTGTCGTTTACATGGCAATTTTTGAGCCACATAGAGTGCTAATGATGCGGGCACCAACTAAGAGATTACTGTAAAAATTTCACGTTTAATTTATAAAGACACACATATATGATCTGGTAAAGGCATCAAACGATAGCGACACTATGAAAATACAAATAAAACTTGGCACTGTAAATTATAATGCTTCCTTTTTCTATCCGTGCATGGATATGGTATTTTTCCAATTAATTTATTAAGTGACCAGGAAAGAAACCAATAGATAGATAGAGAGAGAGAGAGAGAGAGAGAGGGAGGGAGAGCGGGGGTTTTTTTTTTTGGGGGGGGGGGGGGGGGGCGTAGGTCCTTGATCTGTGGGGCTTCATACTCGTTTAATCATTCAAACTTTGAAGTAAAAGGTTATTCTGAGTTGGTTAACTGTTGTTTTGTTTTCTTCAGTGGAATAGCCTCTTAGACGACGTAACAGCAAGAAAGCATAAATACTCCCAAAGTATGTACATACATTTTAAATAGGTTTTCTGTAATCATTTGGCAACGGAAAATCTTATTAATAGTTCCCTTTTAAGTTGCAATTAAATGAAACATTCCCCCCCCCCCCCCCCCCCGGGGCGCCCCCAACAACCCAACCTAAAACACAAAAACCACAAAAAAACTCTGTCGTCTAAGACCTGCCAAGAAAGGTGATTTCGTTTGCAGTTGTCGACAAGCCAAAGTCCAAATCAGAATTAAGAATCGCAAGATGATGTAATGAGCTATGATATATTAACAAGAATACGACATTGAAAATTAAAATCATGATGAATTAACATTAAAACCCTAAAATTTGTTTTCCTTCTATAGTTTTTTCGTGAAAGATTAAGAGAACCCAACTCGTATGTTAGTAAAATAATTAAATTAGCCAATCCCGACCTTTTTTGTCATGTTATGAAATTCCGAAAACGATATTTCAATTTGTTTACAATAGTCACAATAAGCTAATTTACTGTCGATATAAATTTTAAGGGGTGATTGGTTTTGTAACACCCTAGAAAATGCACATATAAGAGACATTTTTTTTCTTATTTAGGGTTAAGTGTTAATCCTAGATTTATTAGTTGGAAGATTTCTTGAGTTAATTAGGTTAATTAGTTAAGATTTTCATTTTAAGCAAGAACACTTAAGTACTACATTTAGAATAATTTTACTTGCCCATTTAATTTATATTAGAGTTTAAATTTTGCTTAATTTATTCTACTATTTTCTAGCCTTTTACTACTTGAATTTTAGCTCAATTTTACTCAAAAATTTCACTTATTTTCTTGCTTTATTTTCTTTTCCCTTAGCTGAAATTTTTCTCTTTCTTTTCTTTTTCTCTTGGCCGAGTTTCTCCTTTCTTTTTCTTGTCCTTCTTGGCCGGATTTTCTTTTCTTATTTTCCTCTCTTTTTGCTTTAATATTTATGTCATAATGTTACTAACTACTAGGTTGAAGAGATATTTTTATGTCACCAATTACATTAAACCAAGTTTACAACTAATGCCTAAAAAGCCTAAACCCTAACTTGCTTCTTGTAATATTTTTATTGGTTATTCTTTCTCCCATCTTTTCATTATTTCTTTACTATTTTTCCTAGCCTATTTCTTTCTTTTCTTCACTCCTCTTGGCCGACTCTCTTAACCTCTCTCTCTCTACCCTCTCTTGTTCTTCATTTTCTTAGAGTTTTTCTTCCAATTTTAGACAAATTCCACCATAGAAAGTGAGGTTTTCTTCTTCCTAAGCAAAGTTCTAAGCATATCTAAGGTAATTACCATGAACTTATCTTATTAATTTCATGTTTTAATTAGTTTTTATGCAAGTTTAAATCCAAGTTTCTTGTTAATACTACTTGAAGAAATTAGTTAGAACTTGATATATACTTGTTAGATAAAGTGTTATTATGGTTAAATAGACTAGTATGTGGCCTTGGAACCTTGAAATTTCATGGAGAACATGTTGTTTGGGTGAAAGTTCTTGGAGCTTAATCCTTGAAAAATTTATGTTTTATATGTGGTTTAGTTGAAGATTTAAGTTGGAACTCAAGAACACTTAAAACAGTCATGCTGGACCAGTTTTAGTAAAACTTTCATAACTTGGTATAGACAACTTGGATTCGAGTGATTCTTGTTGTTTTAGAAACTAGATTGATAGGGCTTTCCAACGGTATAAGGCTTGCACTGTGATTCATTGTATATTAATCGCAGAAAGTTTGCAAAGTTGGCTGAAAATTTGATTCTGCGTAAAACAGTTTTGATGATGAGCCAAATTGAGGGATGATTTTGAACCTGTTCTAGTTGGAATTTTAAGTGATGATCTTCATGAAAGTTGTAGCCCTATAAATGTACTTTCAAACCATGTAATCACAATTCCCTAGTTCTTAATGGATTGACCCCAGAAATGGCACGAAGTTGGCTAAAAACCAACCCTGTGCAGAGTTGAGTGATGATTCTTGGAGTAGGAATTTTGAATTTGAGTGAAATCTTGATTGAATTTGAGTTTAAAGTGAACATGAAAGTTGTAGTACATGTTGAATGGATTGGGTTGTTGAATTTTCTTGCAGGTTTAAAAATTTTGGTTAGTTCGATTTTAAGGGGAAATTCTGCCGAAATTTTGGTAGAATTAAAACAAGAAAAATGGATAAGTGAAATTTTAAGCTTAGAATATGTTCAATTGAGGGAAATTTAAGTGTAGAAATTTTTAGAAAATGATCTAGTGATAGATTAGACTTTCTTAGAATAAGTAAACCCTAGAAACCCTAAAACCAAAACCCTAGAAGTAAGTAGGGTATTTTCTTGATTTTTCTTACTAAATTTACTAGGATTATAATTGAGCTTTTATGTTATTATTTCTTTTAAATTTCAGGGTCCGAAAACACATCACGACCATTTCACGAGATATTTTCTTAGGCTTTCCAAGGTGAGTGTCTTTATGTGTGCATGATGCATGAAATGTGATATTTATTTGATAAATATTATGCGCAAATTTGCAAGTACTATGTGAATATCTGTGCTACTTGAGGAAAGATGTGTACTTTATCACATCTATTCCGCAATGTGTTACTTGCTTTCATTGACCAATGTGTTATTTGTGTGTGCGTGAGACTACCGTGACTAACTTCACCGTTATTTCACGGATTAGTCAACCCGGCTGCAAGTGGGAGGACATAAGGTGTTGGGTGTTTTAGGGCTTGATGTTCTTTCCTTTTAAGTTGTGAATCCTCAAAGAGGCCAACTCCGGATTGAACCTGTTTGCTTGTTGGCCCTCCAGGGTTGAGAATATCTCCCTGGATGTGGTAGCTTGTACGGAGGTTATAAGGTGATTGGCGGTTAGGGTTTGTGCTTGATAAAAACTGATATGTTCTTTGATAAAGACCTGAGCTATTATCTCGGTCCAACTATCGTGACTACATGATCAGTACATGCTCCTCTACGGTTAAGCTTGCTTCCGTAGTTGAGCCCTGTATCCGCCATTGACTACATGTTAATTAAATTATTCATATATTGTTTATTTAATTTATCGATTATTTTAATTACCAAAATAACGAGTTCTTGATATGATTGCATGATTTGGGCATTCACTGGGCTATTATAGCTCATTCCATTTTATTTGTTTTCCTTTACTCAGGTTACCTGAAAAATTAAAGCTGGACCAACTGGTTTTTTTTTATCATCATAGATGTTTTAGTTATTGTAATAGCCAAACTGTATTAGGCTATCTTTGTGAAAAATCATGTATATTATGACATGTAAACTTTCGATGTGAATTGTATCTTATGTTAAATAAAATGAGTGTATTTTATTTATTCCCTTTTATTTTAGTTTACTTTATTTTAAGTTAAGTACGCTCGGACGTTTGCATGAGTGTGTGAATCGAGATCCTGGCGAGAGCTAGGCAGGCAGTCCGCTAAGCCCTTTGGTGCGCCTCTGGGTAAAGTGGGGCTGTCACAGGTTTAAATAAATTAGGAAGGAGAATGGTTATCAATAGTAATATCACGTATTGCTAATGTTTAGCAAAAAACTATTATTATTATTCAATTGGAATGAAAGTGATTAATAGGGGTATTTATTATTCCCTCCAAATTGTATCAAACGCATTAACCCTTTTGGGGAGAAATGATGCCTATTCTATTACTAAACCAAATGTGTTAGGGGGATTTATCAAAATCCATACTTATAGTAGAGTTAATGATATTAATGGTAATAGTGATTAAGAAATTAGAACCAAACGGCTATTTAACAATATTGTGATCAAATTACCACTGTAATAATGTTATAAACATTAATGCTGAAAAAAAAGCTCAAATTAAATAAGAAGACATCATGAGATCAGATAAAGTTCAACTATACACGTTAACAAATAAAGAATAATATCCAAAATAACAGCGATAATAGTGATACTGGAAATGTTAAATACCTTAATAAACGTTTCGAACTGATCCCATATTGTCAACGTTCAATTTTAATCGTCTTGTTAGTGAACCATTTCGTTCCAAGCTTTGATTGGAATTGCTAAATCTTAGGGGTACCAAAAATTCCAATTGTGATATTTAAATCAATAAACACTAAATCTAATATTACTAAATTCCAATTTAAGTGAAGTACTTTACTTATGTATGTCAAATAATTTGAATGGAACGACAAGTTCTTAGTTGTCTCTCTCAATTCTTTCTATTTATTCTTGTGTTCTACTTCTTCATCAACATCAGTCCATTCTTTTCATTTCCTTGATTTATTTCCAATAAATTAGCCATGTGGCGGCACAACCATTGTTAGAAGAAACCACAGAAGGGAAAGACAATAAAAGTGGGGGAAAGAAAAGAAGGCAAAAAAATGCGTTAACTTACATTGTGTGTGGCTGTAGTTTCTGTGTCCTTTATATAAGCCTTGTGCATTAACAAAATAAAGGGAAACTAATGGTTTAAATTGAAAAAAAAAAATCTACATCTGCAGTTTTAAATATTTAATGAAAAATTGAATACGGACCTAATTTTATGGTTAAAACTCTATAATGACAATAGTATAACACAAAACTATTGTTGTAGGTGTGCTCTTATAAAAAAAAGATAAAATTAAGAATTATAAGAGAATTGGCACGCATCAATCTACTAACCAAAATATCATATAACACCCATCGATTTAGCCAAATCAAATTATTTTCTTAGTTTTTCTTCTTGCAAAGTACTAATCATGATAGGGCTACTGATGAACCAAAATACTCAATACTCGAGTCCAGCTTAATAATGGGTTACTGATTTTGGTTTGCCAACTAATAAACCAAACATGAATAATATTTGAATATTGAAATTTCGAACTTCATATGATTGCAGCTCGGTAAGTATAAGGTTTAAAAATTTTATGTAAACGGTTCATGTTACTTGAGCTAGTTCAATTAAGTTTTGTTTAAATTCAGTCTGAAAAGTAAGCAAAATTGATTTGAACATAATTTTAAAATCACAAAAATTAAAAATTAGAAAATTAAATTTTAACACTAGAATATTCGAATCCATTACGCTCATTTAAAAAAAAATTAAAAAGAATCTTGTCCGTCAATAACGCAATCATAGCATGAATCCAGTCTAGCCTAGAGTATTGAAGATTTCTCCTTAGCCTTATTATCAAGCCGTCTTACAAGATTAACGGTCTTTTGCATGGCAATTTTTGAGCCACATAGAGTGCTAATGCTGAAGGCAGCAACGAAGAGATTTACTGTAAAAATTTCATGTATAATTTATAAAGGCACACAGATAAGATCTGGCAAAGGCATTAAGGGATAACGACACTGAAAAAAAATATAATAAAACTTGGCACTGTAAAATGATTATAATGCTTCCTTTTTCTCTCCGTGCATGGATATGGTTTTTTCCAATTAATTTACTAATTCACCAGGAAAGAAACCTAGAGAGAGAGAGAGAGAGAGAGATGATGCTTGATCTGTGGGACTCTATCTTTGTTTATTCCATTCAAACTTCGTAGTAAAAAGTTATTCTCAGTTGCTTAAATGTTGTTTTGTTTTCTTTAGTGGAATAGCCTTTTAGACGTAACTATGTCTCCAGTAACTGTAAAAATGTGTGAATACTCCCAAAGTCCACAAACATTTTAAATTGGTTTTCTGTAATCATCTGGAAATAGAAAATCTTATTAATAGTTCCAACAGTATTCCCTTTAATTAAGTTGCATTTAAAACATCAGATACTCAGCCCCATTTCCTCATTTCCTATTGAGTCTCATCAACAAATTTTTGCCACATAGCCCAATCAAAGATGAGCACTTTTTTTTTTAATTCATTTTTAACGTCCGATGCCTGCCAAGAAAGATGATTTCGTTTACAGTTGTTGACAAGCCAAAGTTCAAAACAGAAGCAAGAATTGCAAGATGCTGTAATGGGATACGATATTAACAAGAGTATGACATTGAAATTAAATACTAATAAATTAACATTAAACCCTAAATTTTTTTCTTCTACAATTTATTTTGAATAATTTAGAAAACCCAACTCTTATTTTAGTTAAATAACTAAATTAGAGCCGACGTTTTTTTTCATGTTATGAAATTCCAAAAATGATATTTCATTTGATTTACAATAGTCAAAATAAGCTAATTTACGGTCGATATATATTCTGACAATGCCATGATTAAACCTACCACTGTAATGAAGCTATAAGCATCTATACTGAGAAAAAGTGCTCAAATTAAGTAAGAAGATATCATGGGATCAGATAAAGTTCAAGTATACACTTTAACAATTAAAGGATAATGCCCAAAATAACACTGAGAACAATGATACAGGGAAATGTTAAATACGAGAGTACATTAACATTTTTAACTTATCCCATATGGTCAATATTCAATTTCAAATGTCTTGTTAGTGAACCATTTCAGTCCAAGCTTTGATTGGAATTGTTAAATCCTCAGTGGTTCGGAAAATTCCAATAGTGATACTTGAAGCAATAAACTCTACATCTAACACGGCCAAGTTCCCATTTAAGTGAACTATACTTATGTATGGCAAATGGTGACGAGTGACAAATAGGTTGGTTAAATTTAGTAATATACTCTTTCACACTCAAATAAGTAATAAAACCTAATCTCTTGCTTTATTTGCAAGTATACAGATAGTTTTGAGCATAAGAAAAATAGGGTCAAATCTCACATGGAGCCACTTTTATCAATTATTAGGGGTTTTTCACTTGTCTTATTATCCAAAGAATAATCAATAGACAAGAGATGGTAGATTAGTAACAAATAAAACAATAGCTAATTGCAAAGACACACAACTAATAGAAAAAGTATTGAATTCAAAAGATCTAAGGAATGTAATCCACTGATATCAAATTAATCAAGTGTAGAGATTTAACAACTTGCTACAATTACATTGTTTTGTTTAGGATGCAATTGTCGCGCCCCATTTTTCGAAAAATAAATAGAAAGAGATGTAAAGAAGATGTCGGGAAAAGGGAAAAGGAAGTATTAAATGTAATGTTGTGGTTATTAAAAAAACGTGTAAAAATTTTTTTTGTAAAAACTAATTTTTTGCAAATGCTTTGTAAAAGATGATTCGATAAAAATGTGACAAAACAAATGCTTTACTTTAAAAAATAAAAGAAAAAGGGCCTAAAATGGGACTTTTGAAATGCGACGATTTTTGGGCCCGAAAATAGAGTCTAAAAAGGGTTTTTTAGTGAAAAATGAGTCGCCACTTGGTATTGAGTTTTGGGTGTACCAAGTCACCCGAAAATATTTTATAAAAGGTAAGAAAATTAAGAATGATTCATTTAAAGAAATGATTTTGGCAAAATGTAGGAAAAACAAGAAAAACCCTTTTAGACGACTCCAGGTCTTTGAAAACAAGAGAAAAAGGTTCGGGAGTCACAGTTGAAGAAAGGGAAGGCAAAGGCTCGTGCCTAAGGCACCCTTTCAACCTAGCCGAAACTAGTTGCGAGGTTTAGTCTAAATTTTCCTAATATAACCCTAAGATTTTATCACATTTGGATGCAACTATATGAATGCAAATCTAATCCTAAAAAATGGATATCGATAAGGGACGAAATATTCCATTGAGGTTTGGTCGGGATTATCGCATTAATTGCGAAACTCGAGTCTAGACCTCGATGGAGTCACGAGTATAGATGCAAAATGAAATGCAAAAGAAAAGGAAAATAGTAATATAGGTAGTAAATGATCAAAGAGAGTAGGAATGCAACATAACGGGTACGGGGGACTAATAAACTCGTGACTAACTGTTTCTACTCACGGAGGGGGGAACGACATGTACGCCATCGCTTCCCACGTGAGTAGATTGACTATTTCTAATCAAATCACACAAATGACCTAAAATTTTATGTGTAGTGGAATCTAAATGTCATGCACTAGGTAGATGTTAAAAATAGATAATAAATGATAAAGTATATAAAAATTATACAAAAATGAAAAAAAACTTAAAAGATAAAAATGTGTGTGAAATATCATGAACACGCGAGAAATGATCCTAATACTAAAATGATCTAAAGGCCTAGCATTGGACTAGCCTATTTTCTAAAATTTCTCCGCTAGCGTTGGACTAGCGAAGAAAACGAAATTAACCACAACTAGCTTTGGACTAGTGTGGCGACGATACACATATATAATTAAAGCAAGTAAATAAATAAAGCATGTATTAAAGCAATAAATCACATAAGAGCAAGTAATAGCAAGTAGGAGCACATAGCACATAAGCATGGTATTCTAGATGTAAGTTCCTAGGAAAAGCGAATAAAACACACAAGCACATAACACACATAGCACACAAAAGCCCTAACTATTACATCGGAGAATAACCTAATTGCAGTCTAAAAATAAAAAGGTAACCTATCTAGCCTATCTATTACATTTTCTATCTAAATACAAAATTTTGCTAAATAGAATATTACCTATCTATTACATTTCTTTGAATAATCAAAAATTAAATTCGAATAAATAATAAGACATAAATAAATAAAAAAACTCTCACATGGATAAAAATTATAAGCACAAAAACACGTAGAAAAACACATAGGAGCACGTAGGAGCACATAAAAAGAAATATTGGAAGGGTAATCGAGATACCTCTCATTCGTAAACCCGGTATAAATGGCTACTAAAATGAACAAACATGTCAAAATTATCACTATTTAATAAATCAATCACTAATTGAATAATTTTCTACCGATCAATATGAACATGCTATGATAATTCAAACAATTATAGCAATAATAAACAAAATAAGAGAAAGAAAAATAATGATAACAATAATTAATCATTTAGGAGAAAAATAAAAATTGTTTAAGTAAAAATAAATTAGTAAATAAATAAATAAATAAAGCAAAACAACAAAGATAAAATAAAATAAAACTAATAATAATACTAATAATAATAATAGAGGATAAAATACAATAGTACATACATTGAAATTTTAACACCTCAAATAAGAATTATTAAAATAACTAAAAGGGAAATAGAGAGACTAATTTGAACATTAATTAGACTAACAAGACCCCATTCTAGAACATTAATTATAAGTTTGATAAAAATAAATAAAGGAAATGTAAAAAGAAATAATTTAAAGCTTTGAGGACTTAACTAATTTTAATTAATATTTTTTTTTTTTACAAAAATAAAATATTATAAGATTTGGATTAAAAGTGAAAATTTAAGCAATATTCTAAAGTGAAAAATGTAATTTATGAGGAACAAAAAGGTAAAATTATAATTTCAAACCCTAATTAAGATAGTGACATAGTTTACAACAAATTTAAAAGCTAAAATGTAATTTTCAACAAGTATAATGCCCAAAAACAAAAAATTCCAGCAATATTTAAAGCCAAGAACACAATTTCAGCAAGCTTATTAGATAACACACAATTTTCAGCAAACATTTAAAGGCAAAATTTCAAGTTTTAGCTATTTGGAGAGCAAAAATATAAATTCCAGCAACATTGGAGGACAATAAAGTAATTCCAGCAAAAATATAATGGCAAAATGAAATTCCAGCAAGGTTTAGGGGCAAAAATGCAAAATTCCAGCAACATTTTATGACAAAAATGGAATTTCCAGAAATGTATAAGGGCCAAAATGCAATTTTCAGTAACATTTAAAGCCTAAAATATAATAAAAGAAAGCTTGGGAGGTAAAATTGCAATTTTCATAAATATCAGAGGGTAAAAATGCAATTCCAGCAAAATCTAGGGGTCAGAATGTAATTACCGAAAAATATAGGGGTCAAAATGAAAATTAAAAAATATAGGGGCAAAATTATAATTATCTATAACTTGAGGGACCTAAATGCAATTAATTGGGACCTAATTGCAAAGAAAATAAAATTATGGGGGTCAATCTATAAAAAATAGAAACTTAAATGCACAAATCAGAAAATCTTGGGGCCACAGTAGCATTAATGAAAATACAAGGACTGTAAAATAAATACCTATTATTAATTAAAAATAAATTAAAAAACTAACTAATCAAAACGACGTAGTTTTGAGTGAAACTACGTCAAAACGACGTAGTTTCACTAAAACTATTTTTTTTTTTTTTTTTTTTTTTCAGACGTTTTTCCCCCTCCCCAGATTTCCTTTTTCTTTTTCCTTTTCTTTCTTCCTTTTCTTTCTTTTCTCTCTTTTCTTTCTCTTCCTTCTTTCTTTCTTTCTTTTCTTCTTCTTCTTCTCTTCTTCTCCTGGTGCCTTCCCGATCTACTCTCCATTTCCACTTTTTTTTTTTTTTTCTTCTTCCTTTCTTCTTCCTTTCTTCTTCCTTTCTTTTCTTCTTTTCTTCCTTTCTTCTTCTTCCTTCTTCCCTTTTCTCTTCCCCTTCCCCCCGATCTGCTATCCCACTTTTTTTTTTTTTTTTTAATTTAATTTTTTATCATTTCTCTCTCTCTCAGGTCTCTCTCTCTCTCTCAGGTCTCTCTCTCTCTCTCTATCTTACTCTCACTCTTGGCCGGACGTTTTTCAGTTTTCTTTTTTTTTTTTTTTTTTTTTTAATACAAAACAAAAACAGAAAACAAAAAAAAACAAAAAAAAACAAAAAAAAATTGAAAGTAAAAGTAGGAGATTTACCTGGTAGTGATGCTATTGTTGTTGCTGTTGTTGCTGTTTGTTGCTTGATTTTTTTTTTTTTTTTTTTTTTCGGCTTTCTCTTCTTGCAGGTGTGTGTGTGCGTTTGAGAATTGTGTGTTTCTGTGTGTGTGGTTGTGTGTGAGTTGTGTGTTTCTGCAGGTGATTGCAGGTGTGTGTGATGTGCGAAGATGTGTGTTTCTGCAGGTGTGTTTTTGTGTGTGATGTGTGTGAATTGTGAGTGTTGTGCGTGTGTTCTGTGTGAGTGTGTGTTGTGCGTGTGTTCTGTGTGAGTGTGTGAATGCAGGTGAGTGTTTGAATGTGTTCTTTGTGTGTGGCGTGTGTAATGCAGGGGAATGAAGTGAGGTGCAGGTGTGTGATGAAGTTTGTGTGAGTCCTGAGGTGTGTATGCAGGTGTGTGTTTTGTGTGTGCTGTGTCTCTGTTTGTGCAGGGAGGGAGGGGAAAGAAAATGCAGGTTGTGTGTGATGTGTGTGTTCTGGTTGTGTGAATTTGTGTGTGAGGCGTGTGAAGAATGCAGGAATCAGTGGAATGTGGTGTGTGCGTTGTGTTTTTGTGATGCGCAGGGGAAAGGGACTGAGAGAAAGAAGAGTGAAAAAATGGTGAGGGGATTGAGTGTATAGAAGGAAAAAAAAAAAACAATCTCCCCAAATCCCCTCAAATCTGTTGAAATGCAGGGGAGTTGGGGAGAATTGTGATGATGGCATGGGGCTGCTCTGATGGCAGCTCCCATGCTGCTACAGTAGCAGCAGGCTGCAAACGCAGCCTGCTCTCCTTTTTTTTTTTTTTTTTTTTTTTTTTTTTTTTTTTTAGGAAGAAGTAAAGGACACAAGTGAAATATAATAAAATAAAATATATTGGGATCACTAAAAAAATACTGAAAAAACGAATAAATAAATTTTACTGCAAAAATTTAAAAATTATCATATCATTAAAATGTGCGATTAATAGAAAAATAATAATAACAAATAATAATAATAAAGTATAAAAATAAAATTTCTAAAAATCATGAAATTTATACGAGAAATTCATGAATATATGAGCTATGCATAAATAAATTCACTTGAAAAGAAAAAAAAATCTCATAAAAAGAATGCATTGGGAAACGTGCCATTAATAAACAAAAAAGATAAAAAATAAATAAATACTAAACGACCTCTAAAAATTATGAGATTTTCACAGAAAATTTATGAGTATTCAAAATGCATATATAAAATTTTTCACTTGAAAATTCTCATAAAAATAGCGCATTGGAAAACGTGACCTAAATATGGCAAAAATTATAAAATTTATGAAAATTAATAAATGACATCACGAAAATCTTACACAACATATATTATCACATAAAGCACATATAGTATAATTTTCACTCAAAAATTTTAAAAATTAACGCATTCTTGGGAAACGTGTCTTTAAAAGGACAAAAATTAAATAAATACTAAACGACCTCTAAAAAATTATGAGATTTTTACAGAAAACTTATAAATATTCGAAATGCATATATAAAATTTTTCACTTGAAAATTCTCATAAAAATGGCGCATTGGAAAACGTGCCGTTGAATTAAAAATACTAAAATTTTAAATAAATAATAAATGACTCCTAAAAATCATTAAAATCATAAATAATGATAAAAATAGTAAAATCAATGTATTTAAGAAATAAAATAAAATAAACTAATATTTACATGGTGAAATTACCATTTTGCCCTTGATGTAACAAATTGGACGTAATATACACAAAAATTACAATTGGCCCTTGAAAAATCAAAAAAAAATATCTCCTAAATAAAGTAATACGCATATTTTTATAAAATGTGTGTCAAAATTTGGTGTCTACAGTTTGCCCCTCTTTGTCGGAAGCTCAAAGAGGTTCCAGACAAAGACGTAGACAAAACCAAATTTTGACTCACTTATAAATAAAAATACAAATGTATTGACTCCGGTAAAGATGAATGTAAGAAATGCAGAAAGAATGACCGGGCTCCCTAGGAGCTGCCTACGTATCCCACATGAGGGAATCAGGTCAAAACGTAGTTCGAATGCAGGTAAACTATTCGCACAAATGATAACATAATTGCAATTGTTAACGCAAGCATTCAAACTCTTTTTTTTTTTTTTCTTTTTTTTTTTTATTAAAATGGAGAAGACAACGTAACATTCGAACTGTTGAACAAAGATAACATAAAAACTGCAAGACGTAATAAAATGCCTAAACTAATAGATAAGCAAAGAGTACAGGCTGCTGGACAAAATAAATATTGATGAGTTAGATGCCATGTTTGGACTATCAGACTTGAAATGTAAACAGATGCCGACCAGGCTGCTGGACGGATGCATGACCTTGGGTTGCCAAGGTTGATGAATGCAAAGTTGGGCTGCCAAACTTGAGAAAGTAAATAAATGATCCTGGGCTGCCAGGAGTCATAAATGCAATGTCTGGGCTGCCAGACTTGAAATATAAATAAAAGATGCCGACCAGGCTGCTGGACGGATGCATGACCTTGGGCTGCCAAGGTTGATGAATGCAAAGTTGGGCTGCCAACTTGAGAAAGTAAATAAATGATCCTGGGCTGCCAGGAGTCATAAATGCAATGTCTGGGCTGCCAGACTTGAAATATAAATAAAAGATGCCGACCAGGCTGCTGGACGGATGCATGACCTTGGGCTGCCAAGGTCGATGAATGCAAAGTTGGGCTGCCAACTTGAGAAAGTAAATAAATGATCCTGGGCTGCCAGGAGTCATCAATGCAAGGTCTGGGCTGCCAGACTTGAAACATAAATAAAAGATGCCGACCAGGCTGCTGGTCGGATGCATGACCTTGGGCTGCCAAGGTCGATGAATGCAAAGTTGAGCTGCCAACTTGAGAAAGTAAATAAATGATCCTGGGCTGCCAGGAGTCATCAATGCAAGGTCTGGGCTGCCAGACTTGAAACATAAATAAAAGATGCCGACCAGGCTGCTGGTCGGATGCATGACCTTGGGCTGCCAAGGTTGATGAATGCAAAGTTGGGCTGCCAACTTGAGAAAGTAAATAAATGATCCTGGGCTGCCAGGAGTCATAAATGCAATGTCTGGGCTGCCAGACTTGAAATATAAATAAAAGATGCCGACCAGGCTGCTGGACGGATGCATGACCTTGGGCTGCCAAGGTCGATGAATGCAAAGTTGGGCTGCCAACTTGAGAAAGTAAATAAATGATCCTGGGCTGCCAGGAGTCATCAATGCAAGGTCTGGGCTGCCAGACTTGGAACATAAATAAAAGATGCCGACCAGGCTGCTGGGCGGATGCATGACCTTGGGCTGCCAAGGTTGATGAATACAAAGTTTGGCTGCCAACTTGAGAAAGTAAATAAATGATCCTGGGCTGCCAGGAGTCATCAATGCAAGGTCTGGGCTGCCAGACTTGAAACATAAATAAAAGATGCCGACCAGGCTGCTGGTCGGATGCATGACCTTGGGCTGCCAAGGTTGATGAATGCAAAGTTGGGCTGCCAACTTGAGAAAGTAAATAAATGATCCTGGGCTGCCAGGAGTCATAAATGCAATGTCTGGGCTGCCAGACTTGAAATATAAATAAAAGATGCCGACCAGGCTGCTGGACGGATGCATGACCTTGGGCTGCCAAGGTCGATGAATGCAAAGTTGGGCTGCCAACTTGAGAAAGTAAATAAATGATCCTGGGCTGCCAGGAGTCATAAATGCAATGTCTGGGCTGCCAGACTTGAAACATAAATAAAAGATGCCGACCAGGCTGCTGGTCGGATGCATGACCTTGGGCTGCCAAGGTTGATGAATGCAATAATAAAACTTAAAACAATTCTTAAATGTAACGTCCAAATTGATAAAATTGTCAAAAATTTTTCTAAAAATTTTTGCCCCAGTGTATGGAATCAAATGATTTCAAAATCATGCCTTTCAAACTTGAGACTTGTGCAACGTGAAAATCCACTTGCAATCAATCCTTTCTCTTTTTTTTTTTTTTTTTTTTTTTTTTTTTTTTTTGAAAAATTTGTCTCAATATAAATCAAATGAAATCAATTCATTGTCTTCTTTTGAACTTGTCCCAATGTAAATTAATTTTGTCTTAAACTCGAACATCATAATCAATTTCGAAAATCAAATTTTTCTCAAAAAATTTGCCCCAGTGTAATCAATCTTTCGCAACATTTTGCTTTAAACTCAAAGCATCATAATCAATGAAAAACCAAATTTTTTCTCAAAAAAAATTTGCCCCAGTTTAAATTTTCAATAAAGACCCTCAATGACGGTGATGTAACTTCATCTGCAAAACAGAGAAAGCAGATATAATTGTCAAAAAAAAAACAATGCCACCACCTGACAATCCCTTCAGACAACTGGTACATATAAACATGAGTATTGCCCTTTTGAATCTTTGATACGACTTCTTGCTTTCATGTCCCGCGAGTTCTCCGCATTCAATGAATTCTGATTCGCGGCTTAGCTCCAGTGCCCCGAATAATTGCTCAATCGGTGTATACTTCTGATTTTCGATAACTTTAGGATTGCCATTGTCTTTTATTCCATAAATCAAACGTCAAAATTTCAAAACATGAATTTGTTAAAATATTTCAAATGCAGTAATGTACGAACTTTTTTTTTTTTTTTTTTTTTTTATAAATAAAGTACATGCAAAAAATTTTTTTAACTACAGAAAATAAATAAATAGATACTAAATAGAAACCGTTACTCTTGGTTGGAGAAATGAATTTTCAGGGAACAGCCCTGAAACAACTGCCATTATGATCCTTTAGATGTCGTCTTGTTCGAACTCTGAAAGTCACCAGACGATCAATGCCGAAGAAAAATCTCAAGTAACTATAGTTACCGGCTTTCAACAAACTCAAATCCAATGCCTGTATCCTGACTTCTTCGCCTGCTAGCCTTTAACTGCAACTCCCAACCACAGCGCCCTTTCGGGTTTTCACTGTGGTGTCCCCCACCCTTTTTCTCTTTTTTTTTTTTTTTTTTTTTTTTTTTGGGAGGCGCCCTTTCGGGTTTTCGCCTTTGTAGAGTAGGATGAGAACAAACAACATTCAAGTTCTGGGCAATCCTTCCCCTTATCATTAAAACAGAATAGTATTCAAAAAATTTGGCATCAGTAAGACAATCTTCCCTTGATGATTCGGGATAGATATATTAACATCATATGCCATTTTGATTTGCAAATTTCCGTTCTAAAAATTATTGCAAGATAAAGATGGAGGTCGGTAACATTCTCGGCTTTTGTAATGAGGTCAGGTGAGGTGTCAAAAATGTTAAGGTTGGAAAGCAGACTTTATGAGGGAGCTGATTTGTCTTGAAGTCGCACTTGCAAAAGTTTTATCCCAGTATTGACCAATCGTTTTTCCTTAAGAAAATCTATTCTAACATTGTCATTTGCTTTTGGGGCTCTCCTTCCCTTTCCCAAACAAGATTTGCTTCATCTTTTTTTTTTTTTTTTTTTTTTTTTTTTTTTTTTTGCCCCAGTATGGGATAAAAATCAAGACAAAGAATTTGCTTCAAATGTGGGATAAATTTAGTGCAAAAAGTTATCTGGGTGTGGGATGCGACTTTCAAGTGGGTTGCCAAACGAAATTATAAATTCTGAAAGCTCAAAGGGGAGAACGAGGGTAAAGAATTGTTTTATGGAAAAGAAAGAAGGCCCGCCTTTAGCCCATCTTCTTCTTGCAATAAAAATTATTTGAAAGAAAATTTACGAAATCAGATATAAAACCTTTTTACCATGTCTGAATTAATGATTTGGGGAAAGACCTGACCATCCATTTCGGCCAGGACAAGGCCCCCTCCTGATAACACTTTCTTGACAATGAATGGACCTTGCCAATTTGGAGCGAATTTTCCTTTTGCCTCCTCCTGGATTGGAAGAATTCGCTTCAGAACTTTGTCTCCTATTTCAAATTGACGGGGCTTGACCTTCTTCTGATAGGCACGGGTCATTCGCCTTTGGTAACACTGCCCATGGCAAATAGCATTCAATCGCTTTTCATCAATCAATGCCAACTGCTCATGACGTTCCTTGACCCATTCAGCTTCCTCTAATTGAGCTTCCATCAATATACGCAGAGAAGGAATCTCAACTTCCGCTGGTAATACTGCTTCCATCCCGTACATAAGGGAATATGGGGTCACCCCAGTAGAAGTTCTTATAGCAGTTCTGTATGCCAACAATGCATAAGGTAACTTCTCATGCCAATCTCGATGCGTATCCGTCATCTTCCGGATGATCTTCTTCAAATTCTTATTGGCAGCCTCTACAGCTCCATTCATCTGAGGTCTATAAATGGCAGAGTTTCGATGCTTGATCTTGAACTGCTCACACAACCCATCTACCACGTCATTGTTGAGATTCTTCGCGTTATCCGTAATCAATGTCTCTGGTATCCCAAAACGACAGATAATGTGATTTCTCAGAAAATCAGCTACCACTTTCTTAGTCACATGCCTGTAAGACTCGGCTTCAACCCATTTAGTGAAGTACTCTATCGCCACCAGGATAAATCGATGACCATTCGAAGCAGGAGAATCGATAGTTCCAATCACATCCATTCCCCACATTGAACAAGGCCAAGGAGCAGTCATACTGTGGAGCTCCGAAGGAGGTGCGTGTATTACATCGCCATGTAATTGACATTTAACACATTTTCTGACGAACTCAACACAGTCATGCTCCATGGTAAGCCAGAAATATCCCGTCCTCATGATTTTCTTTGCCAATAAGTGCCCGTTCATATGCGGCCCACATACGCCACTGTGGATCTCTTTCATCAAATATTCAGCTTCCTTCTCGTCAACGCATCTCAACAAACCCAAATCACTTGACCTTTTGTACAGGACTTCTCCGTTCAGAAAAAATCTCATAGACATCCTTCGAAGAAAATTCTTGGCCGCAGTATTGGCACCCGGAGGATAAAATCTATTTTTCAAATATTCTTTCAGATCATGAAACCAAGGAAAGCCGTCAGCTTCTTGTTCAATGCGCAGACAGTGCGCTGGTTCCTCTTGAATCTTAACGAAAATGGGTTCAATTATAGTACCATCGGGATGAGAGATCATGGAAGACAAAGTTGCCAAGGCATCTGCAAAGACATTTCGGGTACGCGCGATATGTATGAATTCCAAAGTTCTGAACTGTCGAGCCAAAGTGAGCAAACAACAATGATATGGAATTATTTTAGAATCCCGAGTCATCCATTTTCCCAATGTTTGATGAACTAGTAAATCAGAATCACTAAATGCTGTCAAATCCTTGATATCCATATCCAACGCCATCTTCAAACCAAGAATGCAAGCTTCATACTCTGCCATGTTATTAGTGCAGGCAAATTTCAGTTTGGCAGTAGTAGGGTAATGTTTTCCTTCGGGTGACACTAGGACTGCCCCAATTCCAGCTCCAAAAGAGTTTGAAGCACCATCAAAGAACAATCTCCATCCCGAAGATTCCTCATTAATATCCTCAGCTGTCCCTACAAACAAAATTTCTTCATCAGGGAAATAAGTATTCAATGGCTCGTAATCATCTTGCAAAGGGTTCTCCGCCAAGTGATCGGCAATTACTTGGCCCTTGACTGCCTTTTGAGTTGTGAACACAATATCAAATTCACTGAGAATCATTTGCCACTTAGCCATACGTCCAGCTGGGCATCGGTTTCTCAAGCAAATACCTCAACGGGTCAGATCGAGATATGAGATAGGTGGTATGGTCAAGGAGATAATGTCTCAATTTTTGAACAGTCCAGGCCAATGCACAACATAATCTTTCCAAAAATGAATAATTTCGCCTCATAGACAGTAAATTTCTTACTTAGATAATAGATTGCCTGTTCCTTTTTTGCCTGAATCATCATGTTGACCGAGAACACAACCCATGGCTCCATCCAACACTGAGAGGTACATGATAAGTGGCCGACCTGGTTTCGGCGGTACTAACACAGGAGGATTCAACAGATAATCTTTGATTTTGTCAAAAGCCCGCTTGACAATCTCCATTCCACTTCATTGGGGTATTTTTTCTTAACAACTTGAACAAAGGTTCACAAGTAAGAGTCAACTGAGCAATAAATCTGCCAATGAAATTAAGCTTCCCCAAAAAACTCTTCACATCTTTCTGCGTCTTTGGTACTGGCATTTCTCGTATGGCCTTTATCTTGGCAGGATCTACTTCAATACCCTTCTTACTAACAATGAAACCTAGTAACTTGCCAGCAGGAGACCCGAAAGCACATTTTGCAGGATTCAGTTTCAGATTATACCTTCTTAATCTTTCAAACAGCTTTCTCAAATCTCCCAAATGGTCCTCTGCTCTTTTGGACTTGACTATAATGTCATCCACGTAAACTTCTATCTCTTTGTGTATCATGTCATGAAACAGTGTAGTCATAGTCCTTTGATAGGTGGCCCCAGCATTTTTCAATCCAAAGGGCATAACTCTGTAACAAAATATTCCCCACGGAGTCATGAATGCCGTCTTTTCTCGATCTTCCTCTGCGACCAAAAGTTGATGATATCCAGCGAAACAATCAATAAATGAATCCATTTCATGCCCAGCAGTATTGTCCAACAGGATGTGAATGTTAGGCAAAGGAAAGTCATCCTTTGGACTGGCTTTGTTTAAATCTCGATAATCTACACATACTCGCACTTCGCCAGACTTTTTGGGAACCGGAACCATATTTGATAGCCAAATGGGATAGTGAGACACAATGATGATTTGGGCATTGAATTGTTTGACTATCTGCTCTTTGATTTTGAGGCTCATTTCAGGTTTGAATTTGCGAGGTTTCTGTTTCACTGGAGGAAAAGTTTGGATCTGTGGGCAATCTATGAACTACTATATCTGTGGAGACTCCAGGCATATCATCATAGGACCATGCAAACACATCTTGGAACAGTGTCAAAAATTCAATAATCTCTTTTCTTTGGCTCTTGTTCAAATGAACACTGATTTTAACTTCTTTAACTCCTGTCTCAGTGCCAATATTGATAGTTTCTGTTTCTTCCAAGTTAGGCTTGGGTTTTTCTTCGTATTGTTCCAGATTCTTAGATACAGAGTCATAATCTTCTTCGATATCGCTCTCACTCTCATTAACGGTTTGCATTATTTCAGAATTTAGAGAGATATCGAAGTTGAACTTGTCAGTTTCAAACAAAGTGACATCCAAAGGATCATAGACAGTTATTTTCGGCCATCTGAAAATGAAACAAAATATGCAAACATAAATAAATAAACACAAATAGACAACTTTTGAATGAAAACTTGCATTTTCAAAAGAAGATATTTACAATCATAAGCTAGCATTAGCCTTTGGGCAAAGATAGACAGCATTTCAATATTTTAGACAAAAAAACTTTCTCGATATAACAAAAGAAATTGAGAATAGTTTCTTTCAAAAGCTAATGCGATAAAGTCAGAGCCTAACACTAAAACAAACTTTGAGAAAGTAATTCATTTCAGGGCTCCATCTAGAAATGAATTTTGAACAAAAGACAATCCCAAATTTACCGAAACTCCCTCCGACAGGGAGATAATCAGATGTCCAATTGTTCAATGACTCTTTCCCGATTTCCTCAAAGTCAGTAGCATCAGACGATTCTTCTGTACCAGTCATTCCAATGAAAAGACGGCTCATCCCTTCTTCAACATCATAATCCTCATTGCATATTTCAGAAATAACAACCTTGGATGCCCTTGAAAAACTGTGATACAATGGAGGAACATAGAGTGAGACCTGCCTTCCTTCCTTTTCAGCCCTTTTCTCTCCTTCATCTCCTTCAAATCCTTACCTGTTGGGTGAAAACCAAGCCCAAAGGTATTTTTCTGTTCCATTAGTTGAATAGGTTCCGTAATTCCCTGCAGCATCTTTCCAATACCCTTTCCTGGCCGGTAGTCTGCCCTGATCAGTTCCTTAGCTATCATGATACTCGCATTAGGCAATAAGGGCTCCACAGGTGGCTTTCCTTCCGGAATCCAATTGACAGATACAATATCTGAAGCACGAAATCCCGATCAAGTGATAGCTTATCCTTCGCCTCTTCAGCATGCCCCCGATTCACCATCATAGTGCAATCATCTTCCGCAAAAATAGTGATCAGTCTATCATCCATAATGAATTTTACCATTTGATGCAGAGATGACGGTACTGATCCAGAAGAATGAATCCACGGCCGCCCTAACAAAACATTGTATATGCCGGAAAAATTCATGACCTGGCAGGTAACCTGGATATTGAGCTGGACCCATCTCGAGCACCTAAATCAATCTCTCCTATAGTCTCCTTCCTCGAGCCATCGAACCCTCTAACGACGGTCAGTGATTGGCGAACTTGTGACCGTGAATATCCTAGCTTTTGTAGAGTGTTTCCATGGGCAGATGTTCAGTGCAGATCCGTTGTCAATCAAAACCCTAGGCAAGTATCTTCCATTGCACCTCACAGAAATGTATAAAGCCTTGTTATGCCCCTTCCCTTCAGGAGGTCAATTCGTCTTCAGAAAAGGCGATCTGATTAGATGCCAAAACATTCCCTACTATCCCGGCTAGCTTCTCAGTGGGAATGTCCGTGGAACATGAGACTCATTCAAAACTTTTAAAAGAGCCTCTCGATGCAGCTCAGATGTCACAAAAGATTTAGAATTGAAATTTGTGCTGGCATGCGTGCTCAACTGTTCCACCACTTTGTACTCACTTTTTTTCAAAATCTTCAAGAATTCTTCCGCTTCCTTCTCATCAACTGGCTGTTTAGGGGGTAGTGTGCTCTCTTTTCCTTTTGCTGGAATAATAATCTCTGGTTCGGCCATCACTCTTCCTGATCTTAGAATTGCGGAGACATCATTATTCAATTCAGAATCTTCGTAATTCCATGGAACCCTCTGCAAATCCTTAACGAGCATTTGTTCAGGCACATCAATGATTTCTGGTTCTGGAATCTCTAACTCAAACGGCACAACATCTAGGACAAATGGCTGGGCTGATGAGTTGGCGGCAGACAAGGTTTCTTTTAACATAACTGGTTCTTTTGGTTGGGTTACAGGTGATGCCAACTTTCCTGCCAAAATGTCATCCATATAATGACTCATGAAGTCTTTCCTGACATCGTCATTCTAGCTCGCCTGTCATCTCTATCAGTAACACCCACTGTCTCTTCAATTGTAACTATCATTTCAGAAGGGTCACCAAGCATTTCATCTGAAGTAATCATTCCA